>OY728145.1:179284884-180534884 GCA_963277665.1 Viscum album
GTAGATTGTATTCCCTATGCATATTGTTTTTAAATATTACATAACTATTGACTATGATAAAAATAAAGAATTCCATGAATGGAAAAGTTCCAAAATTCTCACATATATTAATACTTTTCAAAATTAGTGGGTTACTAGGGATTCTTTGTTAAATAAAATACTAATTTATGTTTCTCACTAACTAAAAAAACTTAAAAACAAGTTAAATTCATCTGGTTAAAAGTGTGTAATGAATGTTTCCAGTAACTGAAAAGTGTTGGGCGGAGAGTGATGGCAAGAGGGGGGGTGAATTGCCTTTTAAAAAATAATTAACAATTTAAAAACAAAGTTAAAAGTGTAGCGGAAATAAAAGAGGAAAGACACAAAACTTGATGACGGAGTTCGGCTTAAACCAAAGCCTACGTCTCCGCTCCCAACTCAACCGTTGAGAGATTTACTACCGCTTGCTTTTTAATGGTTTTACCAAGAAATCCACTAGACTTTAAGGTAGTATAGAACCTATTACAGCTTGCTTTTAATGGTTGAGCAAGAACCCACTAGCCTTCTTACAGGTGAAGGCTAGCTCACCTATGACTCAAGCCTTTTAAAGGGAAGGCTTGACTAACCTCTTCACACCTTGAAGGTGGTGTGAAAACCCAAACAAAAGGAAGATAAAAGAAATGGGGGTTTGTAGGCACAAACCCAAATTGATGCTCAAAAAGAATAAAACAATGAAAAACCGTAAGAGGAGAAGCCTTGGGCGCCAAAGGATTGATGAAGTTGATGAAGAGCGCTCCCAAGCTTCTATGGTGGTGCTCCTTGGATGTGGAAGTGAGTTGGAGCAAGTGGGGATCCTTGAAGGAATGCGCCGGAGGTTTTCCAAATGATGGAAAAATGTTCCCGTGGGCTACCGTTGGCTTGGTTATAGTTCCACACATGTTCTGGGACTTCCTTGTCCTTTATTTATAGAGGGGGAACCCTCATATGGCCGTTCGGGGTCTTCGGAGCCGTTGGAAAAGTCTTTGAAGCCGTTGGGAGTAGGCTGGTCAAATCCCAATGGCTAGTTTGACTGGCTCCACCGGCTGACTGATGCATGGCCACCGGTTGGTCGGTGCTTTGGAAAAAGGAGAGGCCTTCTTCCCAGGCACCACCGGCTGGCCGGTGAGGAGGCCACCGGTTGGCCGGTGGTGAGACAGTAGGTGTCCCTTCTGTCTGGGATCCACCGGCTGGCCGGTGATGGGACACCGGTTGGCCGGTGGTCTGGACAGAGGGGATGCCTTCTGCCCAGGCACCACCGGCTGGCCGGTGGTCATCCACCGGTTGGCCGGTAGACTCAGAGAGTCCACTTTTAGTCCTTCTTGGCCCAATTCCTTGGAAACCTTTTGCCTATCAACCAAAATACTTAAAAAAAGATTAGATAAATAAGAGAGTGATTTTGATCATGAAAATTAAACCATGAGGGGTACGAGAGGTACAACAATCTCCCCTATTTTGATGATCACAATCACCAAAACAAGCAATGTAAAAGACTGAAATGAAAGGCATGATTTAAAGGATAAATTGAAAATTAAAGCAAAGCATGAGAGAAATATTTGTCCCCCAATCAACCAAGAATTTCTCCCCCTTTGTGATTATCAAAATAGCACGGGGCATAAAACTTGATTGAGGGAAAGGGTTGAAAAACAAGATAGAGATTTTAAACCAATTGAAATTTTTGAAATTTGAATTGAAAGTTTTGAATTGAAAGTTTTGAAAATAAAGAAAAAAGGCTTAAACAATCCTAACTCCCCCTAAATAAAAACAACAAATCACCGGGGAGAGGTTTTTAGAACCGAGACAAATTTTGGTCCGGTGAGACTCGCTAAAAGGGATTTTTCAATCCATACTTGTCTAGTGGCGGGTCTTCTCCTATGAAATTCATCATTAAAGGAAATGGTTTTGGGCCTTCCATACCAGGCATTTTTGCAATCGCACTCATAAATTAAGTGCCCGGGTTTTTTACAATAGTTGCAAAATTTATATTGGGAGCTCCCCCTTACAAAAATAGTAGGAGCATGGGAAGAGGAAGCTTGCTTCGAATATCCAATCCCTTGGGTGGTTCTTGATATGCATTGGGAACCAAGGAGCTTCGAGAGGTTATGTTCACCTTCGGTGAACTTAGCTAGGTATTTCCTTAAATCCTTGATTGTTGATTCCATAGAATCAACATCGGGAAGGTTTTGGATCTTGAGGGACAACTCCTCCTTTTCTTTGAGAAGTTGTTCCTTTTCGGAAGAAAGTTTTTTGAAATTATTTTTTAAAGAAATAAATTTGGAAGAAAGTTCGTGAAATCCTTCCTCCAATTGATCTCTTGCATGTTGGAGATCCTCATAAGATAAATTATTGAATGAATTGGAAGAACTAGAGGATGAGGAGTCGGAAGAGGATACCTCATGAAATGCCATTAGGCATTTTTTACCATTGTCACTTGAGGAGGAGGAGGAGGAGGATGTGGAGCTATCCCTCCATGTGGCCTTGAATGCCTTCTTCTTTTCCTTTTGCTTGGCCTTTTTCTTGTTGAGTGGACAATCGGTCTTGTAATGGCCTTTCTTGCCACACCCGTAACATGTTACCTCGGGCTCGGATTTTTCGTTGGGTTGAGCCTTGCGGGATTTCTTCTTCTTGTGCTTATTCATGAATTTGTGCATTTTGCAGGCAAGATTCTCCATTTCTGAATCGCCGCTTGAAGAGGAAGACGATGAGGAGGAGGAGCTTTCTTCTTTGTGAACTTTGAAGGCGATGTTGTTTGGAGTTTTGATGAGATTGCCTTCCTTTTCAGCTTGCCTCCTCATGGTGATCTCGTAGGTCATGAGGGATCTGATGAGCTCTTCGACCGGCATGTTCTTGATGTCTTTTGCTTCTTGGATTGCCGTGACTTTCTGTGCCCATGTGCTTGGTAAGATCCAAAGGATCTTCTTGACCATCGTTTCTGCAGACACATCATCTCCAAGAGACTTTCTCCCATTACACACATCAGTAAAGCGAGTAACCATTTCTGTAATAGATTCGTGTGGGTGCATGGTGAAACTTTCAAAGTCTTGACGATACATATCTAATCGAGTATCCTTGACTTTGTTGGTCCCCTCATGGGTAACCTCCAATAGTTTCCAGATTTCATGAGATGAAGTGTATGTGGAAACTCGATTGAATTCATTACGATCAAGGCCGCAATGAAGAGCGTTCATGGCTTTTCCATCAAGCTCGAAATTTTTAATATCGGCTTGAGTCCATTTGGATTCACCAGGAGAAGAGAGAGAATAACCATGCATGACAATTCTATAAATAGGATAACCAATACTTCTAAGAAATGTAATCATGCGAGTTTTCCAATAAGTGTAGTCTGTTCCATCAAAGAATGGAGCACGACCCAAAGAATAGCCTTCGGGGGCGAAAGAAGTTGAAGCCATCACAAAGGATCTTGAATTTGAAACCGGTGAAGGTATTACTCAAATTCTACCTCTGATACCAATTGTTGGGCGGAGAGTGATGGAAAGAGGGGGGTGAATTGCCTTTTAAAAACTAATTAACAATTTAAAAACAAAGTTAAAAGTGCAGCGGAAATAAAAGAGGCAAGACACAAAACATGATGACGGAGTTCGGCTTAAACCAAAGCCTACGTCTCCGCTCCCAACTCAACCGTTGAGAGATTTACTACCGCTTGATTTTTAATGGTTTTAGAAAGAAACCCACTAGACTTTAAGGTAGTCTAGAACCTATTACAGCTTGCTTTTAATGGTTGAGCAAGAACCCACTAGCCTTCTTACAGGTGAAGGCTAGCTCACCTATGACTCAAGCCTTTTAAAGGGAAGGCTTGACTAACCTCTTCACACCTTGAAGGTGGTGTGAAAACCCAAACAAAATGAAGATAAAAGAAATGGGGGTTTGTAGGCACAAACCCAAATTGATGCTCAAAAAGAATAAAACAATGAAAAACCGTAAGAGGAGAAGCCTTGGGCGCCAAAGGATTGATGAAGTTGATGAAGAGCGCTCCCAAGATTCTATGGTGGTGCTCCTTGGATGTGGAAGTGAGTTGGAGCAAGTGGGGATCCTTGAAGGAATGCGCCAGAGGTTCGCCAAATGATGGAAAAATGTTCCCGTGGGCTACCGTTGGCTTGGTTATAGTTCCACGCATGTTCTGGGGATTCCTTGTCCTTTATTTATAGAGGGGGAACCCTCATATGGCCGTTAGGGGTCTTCGGAGCCGTTGGAAAAGTCTTCGAAGCCGTTGGGAGCAGGCTGGTCAAAGCCCAACGGCTAGTTTGACTGGCTCCACCGGCGAACCGGTGCATGGCCACCGGTTGGCCGGTGCTTTGGAAAAAGGAGAGGCCTTCTGCCCAAGCACCACCGGCTGGCCGGTGAGGAGGCCACCGGTTGGCCGGTGGTGAGACAGTAGGTGTCCCTTCTGTCTGGGTTCCACCGGCTGGCCGGTGATGGGACACCGGTTGGCCGGTGGTCTGGACAGAGGGGATGCCTTCTGCCCAGGAACCACCGGCTGGCCGGTGGTCATCCACCGGTTGGCCGGTAGACTCAGAGAGTCCACTTTCAGTCCTTCTTGGCCCAATTCCTTGGCAACCTTTTGCCTATCAACAAAAATACTTAAAACAAGATTAGATAAATAAGAGAGTGATTGTGATCATGAAAATTAAACCACGAGGGGTACGAGAGGTACAACAAAAAGAATATTGGTGAGTGGTCTAGTTTTGGACCTTCCCTATAGAAATTTTTAATTTTTCATCTAAATTGAAGATTCATTGAAGGGACTAGGTTGTGTTATGATGTAAAATGCTCTGGTAATTTCATATAATTCACATCAATTGGAAATTTATGAAACAACTCATCCTACACATGATCTATAATTGGATCCTATGGGTTTTTCTTTATAAATATTGAGATATAATTTAAATGGAGTAAAATGAGAATATATTCTAATCATAACATATTAAAGTATATATTCCATCATAAGGAGTCGAACATGAGGTAGGTAACTCAAATTTAACTCATAAATTATTTTGATTTCATGATTTGTTACTACCCAGGAAAAGAAACAAATTATCTTATTATTTTAGTTTAAATTATAATATATCAATAACCATTATACATTTGTTAAATGATCATTTTTTAAATGATTTTTTTGAATATTGGGATGAAAGTTTTTCATAAAGGAACGTCCTCTATTTTTTTTAGTGTAGTCATGTTTTTCATATAGAAAAAATAAATCTCAGAAGTAAGACCACAATTTTCATAAAAACATGTAAATATTAAATAAATTATAGTTACCTAAATTTAACATTTATATTTAAGATTGTAGAGTCATGAAAATTCTACCAAGGGAATAAAATAACCCCACGATCACTTTGCAGAAGGAAGAAATTACTTCTACAAGTCTAGAAGGGTGAATGGATTCAAATTGAGTTGTAATTATTTGAAGGAACATGAAGGAATTCATATTTTCAAGGTTTTTATGTGCCCTGCATACCATCATTTGGAATGGTATGTGGAGCGGATAGATCATAAACTTTTAGGTACACGGGATTATCTACGAACTGCTGTCCCATGATGAAATGGCTAGTGAGTAAGTAAAACTACTAATTGAGTCACTAACGGATTCATATTCATGATAACTATCCAGATACTATGCCGTGAACTCCTCAATTAACAGACAAAATGAATCAACAGGGTTCTGTGGACCATTATTGAAAACTGAATCCTCTACAAACACTGGTTGACTGAGTCTTCCATGGGTCAGGATATTCCTTCAATGGGCCTCTGAAAATGGTGTCGCATGCCCAATAGATATAGTTTCTATGATTATCTGTAAAAGGATCACAATATAAGTACGACAGACACATAGAAATGGAGACAAATAGTGAGAAAAATGGACGATAAAAGCTTGAGGGAGACTTAGATGTTTCACTCCAGCTTCCGTCTTATTTCATCAGCGAAGCATAAACCACAAACCACTCCCTCCACAGGTAAAGCTATCCATGAACCTTAAAATGGGGGAATTGAATAAAAATAATAGAACTGTGAACCTAAATGGTGAACCGCAAACCAAAATATTCTCACAGATAAAATCTCTGTGAACGATGATCCCCCAGACCCCCCTTCAATATGGTGCTCCATATAGCGTACCGCTACACAGACTAAACTTGGCACCATGTACTGCATCATTACGCAGATGGAACACAAAGAGGCATTATGGTCCATGTACCATTATGACATGTGGTTTACTATACCCATCCTATGTATCACATTGGTATGAGGATGGACCCTCTGCCCATATACCACTATGGTATGCAGAGCCTCCCCCATCCCTTATAAAAATCCAGTACGCAGAATGGGGTGTTTTATGGTATTTTTTCCACCGATTCCAACCTCACCCCTCCACTACCATCTAGTCCCTCACGGTCCCTCCACTAACTAGTCCTCTGGAATTAGGCCAAATCCTCATCCAAATCCAGCAGACTCATACGATTAGATCATTGGGTGGGTCAGTGTGCCCCATTGAGTCTACATACCCATGGCAAGAGGAGTCAAAAAGGCTCTCCCCACAAAGGTACAGGCTTCATGAATTTTTGTGAGGCTACATTCCTACTATAACTTGGATCCCAACCTTAGGAAACCAATGTGAACCTCCCTATTCTCAGGAATAAGGATGATCACTTGCTTTTCTATTCAATGACGAACAGTGATCAGTCGAAGGGGTTATGTCTGCTCCCCCCTTTAATGAGGACAAAACTCCTCCCCTTCCCAGAACATGTTCAGGGGCCCTCCCACTGAGGTCAGTCCCTAATCTTCTAAGGTTGGGCTGCATGACCTTTAATGCCATCTCACATGGAAAGGTTTATTTCTCCGCACCCTCTCCCATTGTCGCCCCAACCTCTTCTTTCACGGGCTCTCCCTCCCCCACCAATAGGGGATGAGGTATGTGAATTGTTGAATATTTCACAACCTCTTGTTTTTCACACCATGAAATACTCACATGGGATTAGAGTCTTGAGAGTATTACAACATCCACATGATTCAGAACCTCAAGAAATTCGATTCCTGATCAAAACAGTATATGTAGGACTCCCTCTAGAAGGCCTGATCTCAAAAGGGTGCCCATCCCAAAGGGTCCACCCAATCATGTCCTATCAAATGGGTATCTTTTATGTGTAATCCCCCATAATCCGAACTACGTGGGTTCTGATTCCTCTCTCGAGGATACATCGGAAGCCCTTCCTATGGGCCCGATCCCAACATCAAGTCCCCTTCCACCACCCTGGATAACGATAAACTCCAGCTCACCTTATAATGTGGAACAAGTCAATATCACCACCATAGAATCAAATATATGCATGATTACGATGATTTTGCAAACCAAGGGTAGACCGTGGACAAACTCTTAAGGAATGAACTAAGGATTCACGGACATATGACCACAAATTAAATCTATAAGAGATTCCCAGAACATGAAAAAAACATTGCCTCGGAAGGGTGCGGTGAGACCGACCTCCCATCCTCTTGACCAATGGTGTCCTTAAGTGTCATTGGATAAATAGTAGGACAATGAGTGCCTTCCTTTGGAAAGCATGTCCATGAATCATGGATACCATTGTTTTTGGGCGTTCTTGTCTCTATGAATAAACTCATTGGAGACTATTTGAGGAAGTTATATCTAAGAAGGAATGATTGTATGAGTGTTTAAACCCCACGTAATATCTCGTTGGGACCAACAGTTCCTGTAGGGTTAATTCAACCTTCTTTAAAGGATAATTACACTGAATGGGTCGAAACAAAGGAATGGTAAATTTGACGAGAACCCATCTATGTAGAAAAAGGGATGGGTGATGATCCTTGTCGAATCATTTCTGCACCACCCGTAAACATATCACCTTAGAGGTGGAACAATAATGGTGAAACTAATGTGAATTCTTAACCAACGTGTCAGTCTCACCCCACTTAGGCCCATTTTCCCCGCAGTAAATGAAAAGGGTAAGGGGGTCAATCTGAATCACCAAATATGAATTTATTTAAATAATTATAATTTGAAAAGGATTTTTGGTCTGTATGTCATATATGTATATTGAAGGTTCCCACAGAGTGACCTTCGATCCAAATGAAATCCCAACGACCCATGCAGACCCACACATCACTGATATTGCAGGCGGCTGGGGCCCCAATGAGGAGCAGGACCCCCTCACCTACCCAAGATCTTCAACACTGGGTATCCAATACACTAATCAAATAGTAAGACTGAAATGGTACTCTCCCCACGCTTGAGGTCTCAAGATAAGACCTACAGTCTACAAAGGTCCATCAACCGCCTCTTCAGCCACTACTGGTACCCCAATGCAAGGCGGCCCCGGTGGTCGTCTCAAATTGTTTTGGGAGCTTGTCCCTGGAACGTGATAATGAGTAACTCCCTTATTATAGGGAGGTATATGAAATCGATGCTAAAAGATTCATCTCCACTACATATGGGTCCTACTATGGGGCCCCCGCCAGAGAGCATCGCCATCGACACAGGACGACTAGGCCACCTCCCGACAAGGAGGACCTTATTCGGAGGGAACCTACCAAAGTCCAAGAGACCTGGACCCCTCAGGCTGCCCGCCAAGGGTAGAGAATATATAAATAGGAACATGAAATCACTCTAGTTATCTTAAGGACCAGATCTTCCATAATAACATAGTGTAATTCAACGGACATACCTATGACTCCGCCCCCTCCACTCAAGCCCACCATAGAAATACAATGGCATAATACGAGCACACTCATGTTCCTACTGGTGCTCACTGATCCTGCTGTGCAGACAGAGCAGAAAACTACAGACAGACATAAATATATGCCGATTGACAACAATCCCTCCATCCAAATAGGGTGTCACTCAGCTAAATGCAGGCACAAACACCTTCTAATGCATTTCAATCCTGACATCTAAATAGGGTAGCAACTGGCTATACGTATGAACAAATACCTGCAAATGCATATCAATCCGGCCATCCAAATAGGGCAAAAACTAAATACGAGCAAACTCAAATTCACGTGGATGCTTAAAAATCCTGTGAGACAAATATAGCGGCAAGAGAGTGGGTGAAAATCCTCGCTCATGAATATGAACACCACTAGTCAAATATGGTGGAAACTAGAGAAGAAAACTAGTGATAAACTCTTTCCTCTGTCTCAACATAGGAGAACTGTCAGTATCCACTGGCAGCTCATGGATGACCAGAGTAGGAACCAACTCCTGCTCCGAAATCAGAACGGGCCTTCAGACCTATTCCATCCAAATATGTATCCTAGAACATCCTAGCGATGATATAATATCATACGTCAATTCCGAACCATATCTTCCAAACATTCCAAGATATCATTGCATAGGTGGAAAAGGTGATAAATCTGGCCCACGACCTAGTTTCCTCAAATGGAATGACTCACTCACAAAATGAGTTAGTCACTCCATAGTAGTTATGCATCCCTACTCTCATCCAGGAGGGTCGAAGGCAATATCCCATGACACACAGACAACTAGATAAGGAACAAATTCCCATTCCAACTGGGGGACACCAGTCCAATGTGGTGGCCAATCTAGTGCAGACATATATCCTTTCCAAAACTCAAGATGTCTGTCAGTGTATCCCAATGAAATCATGGGACCCAACAAGATAGGAAAACGTATATTAATTCCATTACCCACAATAGATGTCCCTGGTTAATCTCTAGAGAGTTCCCAAGAATGGAAAGAACCAAATGCAACTGGAAAATGAAGAGTACATACATAATCCCACTCTGTTGAAAGCTGGGGTTCTTGACACCCTCACACATATATCAACAAAGTCTCAAGAATCTTTCATTCAATTACTAAATTATTTAAGTGGCAGTAGCAGTTGCGAAGGTCCTCCCCGTAATGTCACTACCAGCAGCTCTGAAGGTCATCCACAGAGAACCCACAAGGGCTTACTCTATGGGCAAAGAATGATCGATCAGGAGAGCCTATCTCAATATTCACATTAGGGTAGCCCTACCCTCGACCGGAAGATCAGGCAGTAAGAAGATACTCCCCTTGTTTCCATCTACCCGGATGGTCCTCCCCAAGGTATACGCTGTATGTATGCTTCTATATATAGTAGAACGTCAAGTCATGATGGTAGTAATCCCCATGATGAAGGTCATTGTGAAGTCCCTCCCTACAATCATTATTGCTATGATGTTCCTCCCCATGGAAACACTATACAATGAGAAGGTTCACCCCTCATTGCAGTAAATCCTGAAGGCCCTCTTCAAGATTTACACTGCAGAAATTCTCCCTGCATCCAGGAATAAAGCCATGATGGTAGTCCTTTCCATGATGGCAGTCATTGCGAAGGCCCTACCTTCAATTATGGTTGTTGTGAAGGACCTCCCCATAGTGACATCAAGTAGCAAGAAGTTCCTCCATGCGCTGCAGCCAGCCCTGAAGGTCCTCCCCAGGGTATATTCCATAAATACAATTCCCATAGTTTGGTATCAAGTTTCAATGGTATCCCTCTCTATTGAAACAACACTTGGGAAGGTCCTCCTCACAACCAAAATTTATATTGACAAGAAGGTTCTTCCCTTGCTGAAACAAATATGGGAAATCCCTCCTATACTGTGGTGCTCTGAAAGGATTTAGACACATTGGGAACTCTGTATATAATGAGTGATGTTATTTCTCAACTAGAGGATGGCCCGAGGCCACACTCATCTTCCGAGCCACCCCCATGCCGTCCAAAAATCAATAAGGCTCCCTACAGCCTAGCTTCTTGGAATGAAATTATTAATAAACAGTCGAGTTGGGAATATTATGTGGAGGAGCCTCTGGAAGAACAACAACATGATATGTTGATTGTGAGAAGACAACTAGCTAGGGATAATATGCCAGTGATGTACTGGCCTACGACCACTTCTCACTTTGACATACAAAGAGAATTGTATGTGGGATGAACGCATTACATTCACCTTAATATATGGATGAATCTTCAAAAGTTGAAAGAAAAATTTCTACACTAAGAAGGGTACACAGACCATGTCAGCACAATAGGGGAGCGTTGCCATCTAGTTGACCAGGAATCCCTCATGTCCACAAGTAATCCACAATCAGAAAGGTGAATGAAAAACCTTGAACTAGAATACCTCCATACACTGCATTAGTTGTGTCACTTCATTGGAAACACCCCGACTGGAGTTCACATTTGGGGATGGGGAGATCATGGAGCTCTACACTTCACCCCACGTCCCGTCCAGGAAGCCCCATTTGAAATGAAAACCTGCAATGTCATCACACAAAGGCAACAATCAAGTAAAATACCTACTCCAGAAAGATGGGATACTCAACAAAAACCGGCCTGAAGTAAGTCTCAAAAGCTTCAGGGATGAAGAGATTAATCCATCGAAAAGATTTTGAGTCAGGAAACCAGAAAAATCTAGTAGACTTCCCACCTTAGGGGATCCAACCAGCAAGTAGTGCCCATATCATCAAAAGGTAATTGACTCTATACAGGCCCAATACCATACTTGAATCACACCCATGCGGGAGCTTGTAAAATTGAAAGGGTAGAAATAGCGGAGACTACCTCCGTGATACAAGAACAACCCCAACCCATAAGGCTTGGGTCATTTTTACATCAAAATGATCCCATAAGACCAACAAATCTAGTTCGTATCACATCGACATGAGAATGGAAAAAACCCCATCCTATAGGGCTGGGGGCATTTTTACCTCAAATATCTGCACAACGGACGTCTGTCTTCCACCGTCTAGGAAGAACAATGGACAGAGGAGTTACCCATTCCACCCCTTTTCATGGTCCACACCCTCTAAGACAAAGGTGTGTTACGAGGCCAGACCAGGGATCCCTTCAGGTCAATATTCACCAAGAGACTTGGAGAATATCGTAGAATGTAAGGATAAAGTCTAATAAAGGGTGCATGAAGCCTTCCTACCATTCGACACTGGGTACACCACCCCTAATGAGGTATGACCCAGTGAATGTGGTAAACATCAACCCCACAGATTTCACAGGAAACGATGTAGGGGGAGAGGAAACGAAGGAAGATGGTTCCCTCCCAGAGGCATCTCACACTGAGCCTGATGGTGTGCATACTCGAAACCAAAGGGAGGCCCTAAATATGGGTTCCCCCTCATCCAATCCGACATTACCTCCCATTTAAAACCCTAAAAAGAAGAATAAATAATCCTAGGTGGTTTATGACCCGACTTCTCCTACCCCTGAGAGTTCATCCCTCACACTCAAGGAAAGATTCTCCAAGTAGGAGGAAGAAATGAAAGAGATCATGAGAATTAATACCACCACAGAACATTAGAAGGTGCTCCCAGAAGAGGTTCCCATGCCACAAGCACTCATCCCAATGAATAAAGCCAAGCATGGAGGACCATTCAACCCAGCCTCAGAAGGTCATCAAGACTTCCCCCCATTGGGAAGGCATCCAAAATATATCCATGTAATCCCACAATTGATACCACTGATTGGGTATCAACCCAAAATTTTAGCAGCATCGACACACCTAGTCTTGGACACTACTGCACCAATTCAAGCTCAAGCTTGGTAAGATATACATCAATGGATCTTAAACACTGTTGAATATCTAACAGGTCAACTAGAATCCATGGATGGGTGACACGCTTCGATAAAACCAGAGCTCAAACCCTACACCAAGTGGGAGAGAAATGTTCTTACATCACCAAACTTCGAGAACCCCGTATTCCAAGTATTCAATGGCTCGGGGGACCTAGAACAGTATTTTATGGACTATGACTCTTATTGTGATCCCATAATGGGCACTCTAGAGCATCAATAATCCTTAAAACTTAGGTGCTTCGTACAAACCCTACATAGCTCATCCTTCGTATAGTATAATAGCCTTATAGCCAATTCAATTACAGGTTGGGAGGACCTTCGGGGACAATTTCTCTTCCAGTTCAGTTCGACGCAGCCCAATACAACGTCCAGTGATCTCATGAACTTCAAACAGTGAGAGAATGAAAGATTCTCAGAATTCATTTCCAAATGGAAGGGCCTAACATATTCCCTGAACCAGCCACTCCCCATGGATGAGATGCTATCCATGTGCATTGATAACTTTCGGGATGAATTGGGAACACGACTCATCCTGGTGAAATACACCAGTGGTTTAGAGACTTCTTTTCCATTTCTCAAAGGATAGAAGACTCCTTGCAACGGACGAACCTCATGCCCCGAATGGCCCCATCAAACCCAGGGAAAGGAACGAGAAAAACTAAACTTGTATCTATCATTCTTAAGACACCCTTGGCACCGGATCCAGTTATGAGGCCCCCACCAAACCTTGCAGGACCCCCTGGATGCCAACAACCACCCAACCTTGGAAAGATGAGTGATGGGGTGATAAAATAAATTAGTTTTAAGAATGATGAAATAAATTTTATTCATTCTAGGATGACCAGGTCTGTGGCTATTTCATAGCCATCATGAATTGAAATTTTCTCTAGCTTCCAGAGCCAAAGCGAGTCGACGAAGTAAGTCTCGAAGATTTTCCAAATTATTGTCTGTAACACCGAATACTAAGACATACCATATAGGAGTTCTTTGTTTTCAAGTATCTCCTACAAAATATGGTCGATTCCAGGAAAGTCAAGTTTGTCCCACCACCAGCACAAGTGGTGTGTGTTTCCACCTCAGACTCAAGAGGGGAAGAGGAATGGCAGACAGTCTCCAGTAAGAAGGAGCAAAAATTCGACAACTAGATGACCCTAAAGACCATAAACAAGTCCATGGAATCATCCAGGAATATTTAAAACTTCCAACTATGCCCCAAAAATATCCAAGTATAGCACAACCATCATCCTCAGCCCCGCGATCCACTAAAGGCCAGAAGGGCAGAAAGAAAGAGCAAGAAGATGAGTTGACACCAAAGCCGAAGTCAGTGTTGAAAATTTAAAACTTCATTCCAATAGACTTGGTACAATGGGGACCGACCTACCAAATGTTACAATGGGAACTGCCCCGCCAAATGGTACAATGAGCACGAGCCTGCCGAATGACACCATCAGAAGGAGACAGTCAGACAGAAATAGTGTCAGATCAAGAACTGATCTTCAGAACCATTAATGTCATTAACTTAGTGTAACCCTTATTGGATGAAGACTATAGACATAAAATTTAATTCCCCACACCCAATTGGAGAGCCATAGGAAGATACCACAGAGACTTGAAGTTTCTTGGAAGGCATGATCGTGGCAGGAGTCAAATTCTCGGCCACTCCACAAGTCAAACCATTAACATCACTGAAACTCATATAAGGACCCTCTAATAGACACAACAAGAACCAGAATTCTCCTTAACCCATGTAGGAAGAAATACAATCTTAGTTATCTTAGAATATCCATTAAGGGACGAACAAATACCGAATAGCCCAAGGTATACAGGCGGACAAGTTTAGCCAAACATGGAAAGAACTGCAGCACTTTTGGCTCCTGTTACAGAAGATGATCCATCTACTTCGAAGGCTCAAACCCCTAAAGTGTCTTTGAAAGAGAAAACCCAAGCTAGGAAGCACTAGCCTTTAGAGAATAAGTATGATATTTTAAAGAAACTTCCTTCATTACTAGAAAAGTTTTCAATCCTAGATGTGTTGAGCATGTCCAAAAATCTTAGGAAGGCACTCATCGAAACCTTACTAAGTCACTAGGAGTTCGAGGCCAAAGTAGCAACAACTGATGTATACCATATGAAGAATAGACTTGAAGAATGTCCTATTGTCATCTTCTTCATAGACAGGGATGAAGATTCCATCAAGCAAGGCCACATCAAACCCTTATATGTGTCCGGAAAGATAAATGGAATTGATGTTCGAATGATCTTCAATGAAAATGGCTTTGGAGTTAACCTCCTCCCACTATGAATGCTTCATCGACTGAGATACGATGAAGACAACTTGACACCCTGCAGTACAACTCTGCTGGGATACGACAAAAGTGATGAGAAACTGTTGGGACAAATCAAGCTTAAAACATTACTCAGAGATCTCATATCAGATTATGAGTTCCTAGTGGTGTGACAAATTACAGCCTTCAATATCCTGTTAGGGTGGACTTAGCCGCATTAACATGTTGTAATTCCATCCTTATACAATTAGTGCATCGAATATAGAACTAATTAAAAAAATGGGATGTTTCACACTGATAAATCTTTGTTTGTGTCATGTGAGTACATTACAACTACGTAGAGTTCTATGAATTGGAAGAAAAAACATCTTTCAGCTGGTGACATTGATTGGATAAATGCCCCAATTGGATTAGAGATGGCCCCCTCCATCCCCCTCCAGAAACTTGGCGAAGAGTATGTACTACCCATGAACCAAGTTGAATGCATAAAAACAAGTTCAGGTGTAGGCTCAGTTGTCTGCATGGTCTCTGTTATGACCACTGAGTCCAAGTACCCAGAAGAGTGAGCTAACTCCCATGATGATAGGAAAATCCCAATCAAATATTCTCTCGGCCCATCCTTTGGGAATCAAACTACCCTTGGCTCACACACGAAGGCAAAAAAAAATTTCTCTTCCAACATCGAAAAGTTCGTCTCAAAAAATCCTTTCTCCATCAGAAGAGGAAGATGATGAAGATGATGAAAAAGAAGAAGAAGAGGAAAAAGACCTCAATGATGCCCCTATTGCATTCAATGAAGGTTTCTCCACCAAAATTTATGAACTTAAAGAGATAAATTTGGGCACTGAAAATGACCTACGGACCAATATGATCAGTGTGGCCATGCTTGTCGAGGAACAAGAGGCATACACCTCATTCCTAAAGAATAATCGAGATGTTTTTTCCTAGAATTATAGAGAAATGACAGGCCTCGATCCAAAGGTTTTAAACCATCATCTTGGATTACCAGAAGATCACTAGGGCTATAAACATGCATCCAAATGGACCCACCCAATGCATGCTATCAAAATAGTGGATGATGTTGACAAGATGATCAAAGATAAATTTATACGGGAGGTCCAATATCCGATCTAGCTGGAGAACATAGTCCCTATCAAAAATAAGAATGGGAAGATTATAATATACATTAAAATCAGGGACCTTAATCGGCATTGCCCAAAATATGACTTCCCAGTCCCGATCACAGAATTGTTGATCGATGCAGCATTCGGATATGAAGCCCTCTCTTTCATGGACAACTATTCTGGATACAATCAAATTCAGATGAACCAAGAAGATGAAGAAGCTACTTATTTTAGGTCCCCTCATGGAGTGTTCTATTATAAAGTGATTACCTTTGGTCTGAAGAATGTTGGCGCCACATATCAGTGTGCCATGCATCACATCTTCAAGCCATTCATGGGAAAATTCATCGAGTGTTATGTCAAGGACCTGGTGGTTAAATCACGACATCATTCGAACCACATGGATTATCTTGAAAATGTCTTGAACAAATTGCAATAACACAGTTTAAAGATGAATCCCCTTAAATGTGCCTTTGTCTTTACCTCGGAAAAATTCATCGGCTTCATCATATACCATCATGGAATCAAAGTCGACCCCAAGAAGACAAAATCCACTCTTGGCATGCCCCCACCCTGCAACATCACTAAATAGAGAGGTATCCAGGGGTACCTAACATACATTTGGCACTTCATAGCCATCTTAGAAGGTAGATGTTAACCTTTCACCAGGCTCATGAAGAGGAAGGAGTTATGTATGAGTGGGATAATGATTGTTAAGAAGCATTCAAAAATATTAAAAGATATCTCTTAAGAACAACAGTTCTCATACCACCAGTTGAGGGGAGACCACTCATTTTATATGTAACTACCCTGGAATGGTCATTAGACACCTTCCTCACATAGAATAATGACATTGACAGTGAGAAAAATCTCTACTACCCCAACCAGACAATGATCGATGCTAAAAATCGGTATTTTAAAATTGAAAAGGACTACCTAGACCTAATCTTCGTAGTTCATAAGCTCAAGCATTACCTGCAGCACCATGAGGTACACCTGGTCTCCCACTGCTACCTACTCAAATATATCCTCAACCATCCCATGCTGGATGGGTGACTATCACAATAGGCGGTCATCCTACAATAGTTTGACATATGATACGCTCCACAGAAGGCCATCAAAGGCTAGGTGTTAGAAGAATTCCTGGATGAGCACCCCTCAGAAGAAACAACACTGGTGGATGCCAAAATTCTAGATAAAGAAGTGTTTTGCATTTGGGAGGACCCCCAAATGTGGGAAATGTACTTCGATGGTGCTTCCTAGAAGCCCGATAGGGAAAAGGAGGGAGGATCCCAAGCTCAACAAAGTGGGTCTGGGAGTTATACTCATATCTCCCAAAAGTCCATCTTTCCTTACTCTTTCCTTCTTTCGGAATGGTGCACAAATAATGAAGTAGAGTATGAAGCCCTCATTGTACGACTAGAATTGGAACTCCAGGTGCAATCCAAACACCTAAAAGTAAATGGTGATTAAGATATATTCATAAAAGATGTAAATGGTGAATATTCTATCAAGAAATAAGTGTTGGTTCCCTTGATGAACCATGTTCGAGCACTGATGGAAGAAATACCATTAGAACCAATGTTGAGTTTTGTCCCCAAGTCACAAAATGCTCAAGATGATGCTTTGGTAAATACAGCTACAGCCTTGGCTGATCCCGACCGGGTTGAAACAATCATTATCATACTTACTACCGGATGATCTTGTCATTCATCCAAAGCAATACATAGGATGTCGATGAAATTATCCATGTCTTTGAACATTATGGTCATACAACCAGTTGTATGACGCCCATTGAAAATTACCTTTGGAATGGGGAACTCCCACTAGATTGGGATGGAAGGGTGCAAGTCCAAATATGGGCAATCAATTTTTACTGGTACAATGGAATAAACCAAGAAAAGGTTCTCTATAAACGAGGTCTTGATCGAGTCCTTCTTAGGTGTATTGATGGAGAAGAAACAACTGCCATAATGAAATATGTGCATGCTTGATCTTTTGGAGCACCCCAGTCAGCAACCAAGATCTCTCACCAAATTCAAAGGCTTGGGTATTACTATCCCACTATGACATAGGATTGTGCCTCATTCACCAAGAATTGTTATTCTTTCCAAGTTCATGCTAATTTCATACACCTCCCCCAGAGTTACTTCATACATATAAGTAATCCTGTCCATTCGTCTCCTGGGGGATGGATGTTGTGGGACCATATCCTCCTTCCATAGCCAGGCAATTAAAGTTCATACTCACAGTGGCCAAATTATTTTCCAAATGGGCAGAAGACATACCCCTTAAAGAATTCAGGGTGAAAAAAATCGTTAGATTTGTGGAGTCCAACATCATTACCATATTTGGTGTCCCTCATACTATCCTGATGGACAACAACACCAAATTATGCTCTGTTGAGTGGGACATGTTATACCAAGAGTATGGAATCAAAGAGACACGTTCATCTTGTTACAACGCAGTGGTCGATAGTCAGATAGAGGCTTTAAACAAGACTCTATCGAACATACTTCAAAATATAGTCGATAAGGATATGAAATCATGGCTAGATATGCTCCTTCATGCTTTTTGGGATTATCAGACCATGACCTGCAATACCACCCATGCAACCCCGTACTCACTATTATTTAGATAATAGGTGGTGTTACCTATCGAAATCCATGTTCCATCACTTCGTGTATCCATTTGTGACTAAATTTCCATGGAAGATAAATCCCAGATACGTTTTGATGAATTGGAGTAGCTAGATGAGAAAAGGCTGTACAATCTGCACCATTTGGAAATCTACCAAAATCAGATTGCACAAGCCTTCAACCAAAGGTTCACCTTCAATATTTCCTCAAAGGAGAAATGGTGTTAGTCCTAAAAACCCTGATGATACTCAAGAAGAATCCCCCAAATCTTGAACCAATTTGGTAAGTACCATATATCATACATAGGGTCTATTCCAATGCAGCATATGTCCTAATATCAATGGACATATAGCTCGTCATGGCTCCTACAAATGCAAAAATCATGAATAAATACTTCTCATAACAGAAATTCTAAGGTCCAAGATCTATGACCCTAAAATATGATTCATAACCCCCCATGTTATTGTCCAAACTACAAGACCATAAACTATGAGTAACAGAAAAACACCATGAAGCCAAGGTTAGAGATCTATGAACCTAAACGATGAGTAAAAATTCCCTAAATTCTATGGTCCAAGATCTATAACCCTAAAATGTGAGTTATATCAGCCCCATAATAGCATGGTCCAAAGTCTAAGACCTTAAACTATGAGTCATTATCCTGGGCACATGATGTTAAACTATACGATATTAGTCAATCCGACATGATTTAAAACTAAAATGTCATGGTCCAAATTCTAAGACCTTAAACTATGATTCTTCATCCTTTCCACATGACATTAAACAGTAAGGAACATTTCCTAGAAACATGACAATAAACTACATAATCTCTTATAGAACTATGTACGACTTGATTACTTACCTCACATGATATGTAGTGATGCCTGGATTTGGCATCCCGACCTAGCCACCATAAAAATTGCCTCAATCACTCCCCCTATCAACCCGCATTCATAAGAAAAACCCTTATCACACCTTGTTTCTCACATCGAGTATGACTCCCCTGAGCTTAGGACTATTGGTAGGGATTATATTATGAAATACAACAATAGATTAACATGGTAGACCGGGAAACCATGATGGATAGAACAAAAATACCCCTACACCTTAGACCAAGCCAATTCGGTATAGTGTACATACAGAACTACGTATAGATTGATTGTTGCCCTTGCAGGATATGTAGTGATGCCTTGATCTTCAATATTAGCCCAACCCCACCAGGGAAAAAATGAAATTCCCCCCATCACATTCTATACTTCCCCGCACTTGAGAAGGTGACTCTGTGACCACTACTTGTTTCTCACACTGAGCATAACCCACGTGAGATTCAGATTAGTGGTGATGATTCTCTTACTCATATAAATAGTAGGGGAATATGATAGTCCTAAAACCCATATCAAGGGAAACAAAAATACCCTCAAGTGTCCCTACACATCTAGAATTTTTTTTAGTGAGCATACAGAACTATATACGACTTGATTCCTGCCCTTGTAGGATATGTAGTGACGCCCATATTTAGAATCCGGGCCTTGAGACCAAAAATAAATATTTCTCCTTTCCCCCATATATAGGTCAAACTTGTACAAGGGGTCGATGGGTGGTCCTATCACATGATAATAAACTATGAAATTCTTAAAGAGTTATGTTTGGACCATTCCTTGGTATTATGAGATTCCACACATGCCTCTTAGTCATGATAAGTCAAAAGATCCTACTTCCCCTTATACATATGGGTTAAACCTATGTGGAAGCTCCAAGTTGTTCACAATTAATCATGGTCTGGGTATTCTCATGTTCCTAGACACATCATTCTTGTTTGACACACTCCATACCTTAGGAAAAATTGGATCCCCATAATCCCCCAAGGCCATCTGGGAGGGAAGTCTCGTGTCCTATGGACACATTTAATTGACTTTGCACATAATTCTCCAGTGGATCTTCATATATTTCCCACAAAAATGGCCATCAATCAAAGACAACATTTTTTCCAGGAGATTCATCTTCTATCTTAGTATTCCCAATGGATTCCAAGCCCCATGTCATCCCTCATAATTCAAGATTCTTTCATGAATATGGTTTTCACCTTCTGTCATCACTCATGTATAACAAATGCCAGAAAATCCTGATTGCGATTAACCTAAAACAATTAAAGATCTTTATGATGGTATAATCGTCCTCACTGCATGACTCTAAACTGCATAGAATCACGTACTCACCACATGAAGTTAAAATGCAAGGCCAAAATCAACCTTTTTGTACGACGTTAAACTGCATAACAATGGTTTAAGACCCAAAAATGCCATCTAATACTAATTTTTCTATTACTAAGCAATGACATGAAATCCTCGCGATCCCTTGATTCTAACAAAAAGCATGGATCACATGAGCTTATGGATTTTAGAGAGATATCTACTATGGAATTATTGAAAAATATTTTTGGAATTTGGTCCTAGAAATAAGACCCTAAATGTATGTCACAATTCCCTCCCCCTAGAGGCACGCCATGTCCTAGCCATGTGACGTCAAATGACCAGGTATCCTAAAGATAGAACAAATGAATCACCCTACGTATGAGTCAGATCTACATAAGGGACACATGATTCCATGAGTAAATTATATCCCAAAAATCCCCAATATGTTCGGATACACTCCTATCGAATTTCAAACTCCGTGCTCTAAGTAATCGTGAATCTACATAACCCTCCAAGGGCATCTGGGATGGAAGGGCAGCGTCTGACAAACAAATTTTCTTGACTATGCATATCATGAACTGGTGGCTCTACATATTTTGCCTACAAAAATTACTGTCAATCAAAGGAAAACTCTTCCCCATGAGAGTCTTCTCTTAGCTCAGTACACCCAATGACTTCCAAGCCTTGTCCCATCCCTCTTGATTCAGGGTCCCTTAAAGTCATGGTTTACAATTTCATGCTTACATATATCCTGGATATATAGGAACATACGGGCCTGATTTATCTCTAGTCCCTTTGGAGGATTCTAAAGATATCCCATAAATATGCAAGAAGTTGATCCATATAAAAAATAAGAGTTCCCATACTCGTTTCTAGGTTTCCTCAAAGAAGTTCAGTTAAAATATCCGTTTTTATGCTCATGTGCACCCCTCTTTGAAGGTCACATACCGTGCTCAGAAAGATCCCAATCTCCTTAATCCTCAATATCCATCTAAAATATAAGGCCAGTGTCCTACTGAAACCTTTGATTGACTATGCATATCATGCCTTGGTGGCTCTATGTATATTGACCACAAAAATGGCCTTCAATCAAAGGAAAATTCATCCCCAAGAGATTCCTCTATAGTTTACTTTTTCTCAAATGACATCCACGTCTTGTCACACCCAAAAATTCATAAAACTCCTAGATGAAGACTTATGTACCTCCTTCTTCCCAAGTGCCCCTTACATAAAAAATACTCTTAATTGACTTAATCATTCCCCACCTCTCCCTCACACAAGAAAGAAACATGTGGGAACAATTTTCCACTCAAAGACGATATAAATTTCCCTAATTAATTTAGACACCACTACTCAGGCCAACCATCCATAGTGGATCCTGATTTCAAAATAAAATCAAAATGTTGCAAATCCCACTAGGACATCAGAGAGAGAAGGCTAGTGTCCTGTGGAAACATTTTCTTGACTATGCATATCATGCCTCGGTGGCTCTGAATATCTTTCCCACAAAAATGGTCATCAATTAAAGGAAAATTCAACCCTAGGATAGTCCACTCCTACCTCTGTATTCCTAAATTGGCTCCTGAGCCTCATGAATTTCTAGAATCTACAAATAAAGGGTCAAGAAAAATCCCTAAAAAATGTCTTAAGGATATTAGAACATTCCCAGCTAATGGTCCCGAGTCAGGGACTTGCCCTATTAAATATGGTCAAAGCTATCCAACCAAAAACATTAGTAATAAGTTTGGGTTGTAGGACTATGAACTTTCAGTGAAAAAGACGCCATACTTTCCAAAGACAAAAAATCCTCAAAGGGGACCTCTAAAAATAATTCATGTATTGTTTCATTAAAAAAGGAAAAAATTTCAACATCTTTGCAATAAATGAATTTAAGGCCAAAGGTTGTAGATAAGACCACTCTCATCATCCATGGAAATACATCCATCAACACCACATGGTCCGACTAGTAATGCCTATCCATAGGAGTGTGAAGACACCTATCCATTTCAATCAATTAATCTTCCACCTCATCAGGCTCTTCATAGGCTGAAATATAGGTAGGAGAAATAGATCCCCAAAAACCCAGAAGAATGAAGAATTCCCTATGAAGAAGCCTCCATATGTCTTCATCTGAGGCGCTATCCCTCAATTCATCCCAAACTCTCCAAGCCTCTACAAATGCAGCCGTAATTGGGATGGACATCACTAGAAGGACAATATAGTAGAGTGGGGTAGGTTTCGTCAACCGCAAACATTTCCCAGGTGTCCCTATAAACTTAGTATCTCAAGAAGAGGAACATTTATGAGATGATGGGGGAAATTAAGAAACTTTCTCCATAGTATCCTCTATAGGCAAGCCAATTCCATCGTTGTCGTCCTCAATAATTTATAGTCACAACATGGAAAGTACCTGATGTGAGTACTTACGACGACCACTTTGGGAGTGAATGAGGGTCTCAAGGTCCTTAAGATAGAAAATCTCCCTATCTGTATCCTCATCGAAAGAAATGTTAGTGGATGCTTACATGTAGACAAGGCTAGTAAGGGCCACTTCCCTAGTCTAGAGCAGCTGCTATAAATCATGGGGATACCGTCCATGGGTAGATGAATGACCTTTCAAAATGTCCCATTGCCTCTTGGCCACTATAAAGTAGGCCTTAGAAGGAATGGATGATGGATTCCTGGAAATAGCCCTGACAGTTTGTTCGGCCGCCCGTGAGGTCATAACCCCCTCTTTCACAACTTTCATGAGGGTAAATGAATAGACCATCATAGGACTTTTCTTGATCGGGAGTGTTCAGCAACAACCATTTTCTTTCCCTTTACTTTCTCCTAGGATACCTTGTATTTTGTCCCAATAGGCACCTGGTTAGCTAATTGGTCTTCGGGATATGATTTTACCTAGGCATTTGCATAATTCTTGGAATGGAATAGAACAGAATCCATAGAATCTGGAATTCAAGTTCGGCTCTGGGTGTCCTCCTAGGTGAACATCATCCTTAGTTGGCGGGCTATCATCAAGTGCTTCTCATGACGAACACTGTTAAGAGAAGGGGGGGACACAAATTCTGAATGCAGTTGAATTGCTGACTAAATCTGCAGGGTGCATATCCCTCATAGAAAAGTTACCATATAATATAGGAAAAGAGAATACCTTCTCACAGAAAAAAGAAGTAACCTCAGTTGATAAAGTATTTAGACGCATTTTTTGTAATAGTAATAGTAGGGTAATGATAGGGGTGATAAGAGAATAGTTCTTAAACATTGAGACAAGCCATTAAGTCCTACTTTTTCCTTTCGGTCTACTCCTCTTACTTATCCTGTGAAGCCCAAGCCGCTAGCATGACCCTGCGATGCTCTAAATTTATCGTTGGAGGTTATAATGTGGAATTGGTAGGGAATTGATGGAGTAACCCCTATGTGGGATCCCATCTATCCCAAAAGAATTTGAAAAGGACCAACCATTTTGTAGGGTGACCCCTTCACTGATTTGGCCCAGTAGGAAATATATCTTGTCTAGAACTGGGATAGCCGAATTGATGCATTTTACGGTGGCCAACTGAGTGACCATGATAAAGGTTGAGGTTCTTACACCATCGAATTCTCACAATAGTAGGAGACACTGGATTAGGAACATGACCAAGAAAGATTCCAGTTGAAATAACTGATTGACATTAGGGATGATACCCCATCCCCATTTCTGAAAATCCCCCTCTTCTAGCATGGGCCAGAAAGTACCTGCTTGTGTTCGGGTGACTTTGGTGGGGAAATCCATGGGTCTCCATAGATCAGTCTAGAGACCAGTATGTTTATAAAAAGCACCAAACCAGTCATCAAAGGGAACATCCTACTTTGGAAAAAGATCACTTTTCTTTAGAAGCATATTCTCTTGGATGATGAGATTCCTGGCCAAAGGGGGGTTCTTTCCTCATCATCCCAAATAGTGGACAGAGGAATAAATTAATCATACATGTCCCCAATGATATGGACTCCCAAAATCATCCATATGTCCCAAAGGCCGATGCCAAACTCCCTATGGGTTAGATAGAAAGTGTTTCTATCTAGACTTCACCTACATAAGAGTTGTGAAAAAAGGGCAGTAGGATGATGGGTGTATTTCTGAGAAACCCAGGCTGCCTCATACAGTCCCACAACCTATAGCTCGACTTGGAATTCTTCACAACTTTGGTGAAACCAAAAGTCCCACCCCCAGTCCAAGCTAAATGTTCCTCCAGGATAAAGTTCCCGTCGAGATGACCAACAATTCTGATCATTACCTATAGCCTTCCTCTTGATTCTCTGGTAATAGTGGGTCATCTGATCAGGCCTCTATTTCACCCTCTCTAAGATTCGAGGCGCATAGTGAAGCAATGGCCCGAAGGTAGTGTATCTCTGAAGGTAACTCCCCTTGGAAGAAATCAAAGCCTTCAAAATAGAAGTATTAATTATCCAGGCAGTGGTCTGATCAATCGGGCTTGGTACCAGGATTGTTGTGTCAGAAAAAAGGTCAAACCCATAAGAAGGAAGCATGTTTGAGATTGGGTACTCTTGTTGACCCACTATAAGCAAATTTACAAGGGATTGGTGAAATGGAATGACCCATGTTTTGTCATCAACCAAAGCTACCCCTTCAATATTTCATCAGTAGTAGAAAGAGGAGTAGTAATAGTAGCCTCATAAGAAGCAGTGTTGTCAGAAGTGGCCTGTGAATCAGCAATTATAGCCTACACAGGAAGATCTAGAAGCCGATGAGAATTTATTCTGATAAGAAATTGTTGGATAAAGGCTATTGGAGAGTGGTTGAAGGACTCAAAATATGTACACATGAATATCTAAAAATGGATTCTAGAAATGGTACATGGTAGACACATCCCATGTACAACATGATACATGGAAGTAACCCTGCTTATAGCTACGATACGAAGACTCACCCCAACGCATACAACTGTGTTACACAAAACATACACGAGGTATTGGCCCGTGAATAATTGGCCGGTAAACAGAAAGGTTCACAAAATATGGCCTATTAACCTTTGATTTGATTAAGTTCATGTTCATAAATGGTGGGTTAAATTTTATGTTCAGATTATTAAAATTCTAAAAAGTATGGTTTGCCAAACCAAGTAAGGTATGTGGAAAAACCAGCCGTGTAGAATCCTCCTACCTGGAATCTGGATTTTAAGTCTTAAAGTTTCAAAAAACTATTTGTGAAATCCAAAATATGGTACGCGGATGGAAAAATGGTGAGGAAATCATTTCATGGAATGTACAAAGAAGTTTGAGAATGGGAGTTTTGCAAGGATCACGATAAGTGACAATATATAAAGCTACGGAAAACGAGAGTACTTTTCACTACAAGAAATGGTAAAATACAAATGAGATGGGACCCTATATATAGGTGTGGTCCCCTCCAACCAGGTCCATCTATTCTACCGCGAACCATTTTAGTTCAAGGCAACTTCTACAGCAGAATAGTCACCTTTTCATTCCGAATGGACCCCATTCTGATGGGGGGCATTTGCAGGGTCCTAAAAATTCTACCAAGGGAAGAAAATACAACCTGAATGCTTTGCAGAAGGAATAAAGTACTTATAAAAGTCTATCATTGTGAATGGACACAAATTGAGTTGTAATTATTTGAAGGAACTTGAAGGAATTCATGTTTTCATGGATTTTAAGTGCCATACATACCATCACTTGGAAAGGTACGTGGAGCGGATGGATCGCGAACTGCCAGGTATGTGGGATGATCTACGAACTGCTGGCCTGTGAGGCAATGGACAGCGAGAAAGGAAAACCATGAATCGAGTCGTCGACAGATTCATACGCATGAGGACCTTCCATATACCATTCAGAAAACTCATTAGTTCGCAGAAGAAGAGAGTTAGTAGGGTTCCAAAAACCATTATTGTGAACCAAATCCTCCACAAACCTCAGTTGACTAAGTCTTCTGCAGGTCAGGATATTGCTTCAATGGGCCTCTGTAAATGGTTTCACATCCCTAATAGATACAATTTATCCAATGATATATAAAAAGAGCACAGTAGAAGTACCACTGAAAAATAGAATGGGAGATGATCAAGGAGATGGACGAATGATGAAAGACTGAGGGAGACATAGAGGTTGCACTCTGGCTTCCATCTTGTTTCATCAGTGAAGAACGAACCTCGAACCACTCCCTCCGTAGGTATAGCCGGTTCCAAACCATAAAACTTTGGAATTGAATAAAAATAATAGAATTGTGAACCTAACTGGTGAACAGCGAGCCAAGGGCTTCTCATAGATGATCTCCCCAGGAATGATGATCCCCCGAACCCCCTTCAATATGGTGTGCCGCGTACTGTATCGGTACGCGGATGGAACCCAAAGCAGAATGATGGGAGGCGTACCACTATGGTAGGTGGTAGCCTATTCCCATACACATATACCACATTGGTTTACGAAAGACCCTCTGCCCGCATACCACTATGGTATGCAGAGCCTCCCCCATCTTGCATAAAAAATTTGTATGCGGAATGAATTGTTTTCAGGTATTTTTTCCACTGGTTCCAACCTCACCTCTCCACTTAAATCCAGTCCTCTATAGTCCCTCTGCTAACCAGTCCTCCAACATTAGGCCAAAGCCTCTTCCAAAGCCATGATACCCATATGATCAGACCATCAGGTGCATCAGCACGCCCAATTGAGTCTATATACCCATAGTAAATAGAGTCCCGAAGGGCCTCCCCACAAAGGTATGGGATTCAGGAATGGATATGAAGATATATTCCCACGATAACCTAGATCCCAAACTTGGGACACCGATGTGAACATCCCTATTCTCAGGAATAATGGTGATCAATTTCTTTTCTATTCAATGAGGAATAGTGAGCCGTCGACAGGGTTATGTTCACTTTCCCCTTTGACAGGGGTGAAACTCTTTCCCTTCCCAAAATGTGTTATGGGGCCCTCCCACTAAGGTAGGTCCCCAATATTTCTAGGTCGAGCCGCATGACCTTTAATTCCATATCACATTCAAAGGTTCATTGCTTCACACCCTCACCCACCATCTCCCCGACCTCTTTCGCCGCAGGTTCTCCCTTTCCCACCAACAGGGAAGGAGGCATTTGAATTGCTGAATCTTTCACATCTTCTTGTTTCTCACACTAATCATGACTCACATGGGCTTAGAGTTTTTGGAGGATTGAAAAATCTACATGATTCTGAACTATGAGAAATTTGATTCCTCGTCAAAATTGGATATGTAGGATAACTACCAGAAGGACCGAGATCAAAAGGTTTCCCATCCAAAAGGGTCCACCCAATCATGTCCTATCAAATGGAAAAATTCTATGCATAAGCCCCACACAATCCAAACTATGTGGGTTCTGATTCCTCTATCGATGATACGTAGGAAGCGCTTATTATGGGCCCGATCACAACATCAAGTCACCTTCTTTTCCACCTAGATGACAATAAACTCCATAGCACCTTATAATGTGGCTCAAGTCAGCATCACCTCTGTAGCATCAAATATATGCATGCTTATGACAATTTTTCTAACCAAGGGTAACCCGTGGACACACTCTTAGGGAATGAACCAAGTATTCAAGAACATATGAACACAACTTAAATCAATAAGGGAGTCCTGGAACAGGAAACAATCCTCCCCCAGAAGGGTGTGGTGAACCTGACCTCCCATCCTCTTGAGAAATGGAGTCTTTAAGTGTCGTTGGCTAAATCGTTAGCCAATGAGCGTCTGCCTTTGGAAAGCATGTCCATGAATCATAGATACTATGGCTATTGGGAATTATTGGCTCCACGAATAAGCCCCTTGGAGACTATCCTAGGAATTTATATCTGAGAAGGACTGATTGCATGAGTGGTTGAACCGCACACAATTGCTAACTTGGACCAATAGTTCCTATATGGTAAATTCAACCTTCTTTAAATGATAATGACGCTGAATGGGTCAAAACAAAGGAATGGTAAATTTTATGAGAACCTATCTCTTTAGAAAAAAGGACGGGTGATGATCCTCATCAAACCATTTCTATACCACCAGAAAAAGCATCACCTCCAAGGTGGAACAAAGGTGTTTTTAGATTTTGAGAAAGGCCTTGTGTTCTTGATATAACCTATTAGACTAAGAATTTTTTTTGAAGCTCGTAGCTCTCTATTTTCAGTTCATCCCTAAATTAATAAGATGTATAAAGATATTTAGGAGTATTATAGGTGGGTTATAAAGAAGAATGAGAGTATAGAGGTTACCAAAAAATGTTTTACTTGGTGATATGTTATCAAAAATGATTCTTTCACATTTTAAAACACTATAGTGGAATTAGGAAAATATATCTAAGAATTTTATGGTGTGATTTCCAATGACATCTCAATATAATAATGAAATTTTGGTTATTATTGATTGATTTCCCAAATCTAATCATTTATTTCATATTCAAGATTTTATGTCTTTAGAATACCTTTATCGAACGTATTATAAGGAGATAGTAAATTTACATTGATCTCCTCTATCCATTGTATCTGACTGTGATCTTAGGATTACGTTTAATTTTCCAAAATGCCTTTGAATT
The DNA here is from genome assembly GCA_963277665.1 of Viscum album. Classification (NCBI taxonomy): domain Eukaryota; kingdom Viridiplantae; phylum Streptophyta; class Magnoliopsida; order Santalales; family Viscaceae; genus Viscum; species Viscum album. The sequence continues at coordinate 179,314,318 of OY728145.1, forward strand.
CATTGGAAACAGAATTAAATATTAGTACTACTTTTCACCCTCAATAAGATAAAAATTTAAAGTCCAAGACTTAGATATTAGAGCCATGATTTGAGATTATTCAATGGGTAAACAAGGATTCTGGGATCGACATTGTTCATTAGTTGAGTTTTCTTATAATAAATATTTTTATTCCTAGATAAAAATGGAACCTTTTGATTCATTATATGAAATGTGGTGTCAGACTCCATCTTTTTTGGACTATGTAGGTGAATTGATGTTGTTGGGACATGAGTCTATATAATTGATTTCTGATAGGGTAAATATGAGTCGAAAATATGTGAGGTAATCACATTTTATCTATAAGAGTTATTCAGATAACTAGAGGAATGATATTAAATTTGAGGTAGGTGATTATTTAGAGTATATCCATGGAAAAATGTTATGTGTTTTGGTAAAAATGTAAATTTCATCCCATGATTCAATGGATAATAATAAATTATGAATAATTTTTTAATATTTTTTTATCTAGTTTCCTAACCTTTGAGATTATCCTAGGTACTTGATGTGAATTAGGTTTCATTGTTAAGGAAATATGTGCTGAATGTATCTCATGTTTTATTCACCAAAGTAGTATAATTGGAAAAGAATCTTTCATATGAGGAACAAAAGGCTCAAATTATTGACCGCATAGAGATGGTTTTTTAGAGTATAGTGATTCATCAAGTTATGGTTTTTAGGAAAACCGTATGGTTGAAGGAGTGACATGGGAATCATAAAATAATATGAAGGAAAAATATGCATTATTGTTTAAGTATTGAAAAAAATTAGGTAGACACAATATCCAAAAGGGGAAATGTAATGACCTATATAATTTCAATATTAAATAAATTTCATTCCATAGTAAAATTCTTGAATTATATTTATATAGTTACATTTATGATAAGAGCATTATTTTTTTTCTAAATAAAAATAAAATAGTTTTATTTTTATTAAATTTTGTGTTTTTATTACATGTTTTTATATAAAAGAATAATTTACAAATTTTATAATTTCTATTTGAAAAAGGAAATAATTTTTATATTAGAATGTAAAAATTAAAATATTTTTTGTTTTTGGTGTTTTTCTAAAAAAGGTAATTTTTATGGGAATATTATAACATTCTGATTTTTAACAAAAAAATCTTTTCATTTTATATATTTAAAAGTAAAAATATATATTTATATTTTTTTAAATATTATTATTAAATTTTATTAAACATAATGTAATAAATTTTATTTTAATCATAATTGTACTTTTTGTTATAAAATCACTTTTATAATTAATATTCATTTTTTATAAAAAAAGTTTTTTGTCATATTTTATGATGTTTTTTAATCAATATATTTCACTGAGTGAAATTAAATTTTAGAAAATGGAATCCATATTTAGAATAATAATTTTTTAAATTGATAATGATTCTATGCCCATTTTATTTAATTACGAATATTAACTATTGTAAAAAACTCGGTTACCATAGTAAGGGTTAAAACTGGTTAAAAGGGTTAAAAGTAAAATATTAATGTTATAAATCTCATAAATATTTTTATAAAAGCTATTTTTTGGTCATATTTCAACCCTAAAACAATTAATATTATAAATTTATTCATTTTTTTAATTTTATTCGAATGAGAACATATCATATTTTAATGTCATGAAAAATTAGTAGGGCATCCTCTCAGACAATTATAAAAGGGCACACCCTCCCATTCAAATTACACACATCAAGAGCCACTTATATTGAACGATACATACCAAAATAACTACCTATAATACATCCCTATGTCCTAAATTTAATTTATCTTTTAGAATACCACCCATTTAAGGTTATAGTTATAAACCTAAGGAGTTTGTCCAATAAAGAGGTGTATTTCCTAAATGAGCGGTTTCTTTTTTATTTCTTATATTACATCCTTACAAAATCTCCTATGAATTATGATATGAAAACATAAATATATAAAATTTAATTTAATGGAATTATTATTATTTTATAACCCTTTCTTATCTACTTATATATCAAATAGAAAATGAAAACATAATCCATGTGTATATACAAACTACTAATTTACAAAGATGATGTGTTTCATTTATCATAAGTGAATCTTATGGAAGGTCATAATAATTTTATAATATGAAATATTATGATATATAAGATATATATATATATATCATTATTTAATAAAAAAATAAAATCTAATTACCTTTTACCATTCAATGGAAAATGAAAACATTTCTCATGAATATGTGAATATTACCACCTCCCGAAACGATGTATTTTTTTTCACTAACACACATGGATGAAATATATAATCGGATTTTAATAAATAATATAATATTAATTAAATAATCATCATTCTAGGAAGGTAAAATGAGAATTAACTTATTTCCATCATTTTGTTAAAATGTAAACTTTACTCATTAATTCATACAATTTACCGTCTCCATGTTATAATGTAACTAATTTATCATATTCATTTTTCATAGATGGTAATAAATTTTTAATTAATTCATAAAAATGATAATTATTTAATTTTTATTATAATTAAATTGATATAATAATGATGCACTTTACCATAGTTAAAAAATAGATGAAATTTTAATCATATGAATTAAATCTCATTGAAACATATGACATGAAATTAATTGATTATGTTATTTGATATAAAACGGTAATAAATAAATTTAAATGAATATTAAACATGAAAAATGTTATTAACAAAATAAATAACTATCATATTTTTTCATTTTTGATGATAAATATCATATCTGATGTGTTCGAATTGAATTAAGGGTCAGTTAACCTTAAAACCACTTTTTAAATGTTTGATATATTTATTTTCAAAATATGTTTCCGCCATGTACATAATCTCAATATTATTTTATATATGCATTTATATAGATGTAAAATAATAATTATTTTCGTTTTATGCCTCTTTTGAGTTCTTTTCAAGGATTTTCAAAATAAATCTGTCTACATATTTTATATGGAACGTTTTGATATTATTTATAAAAGGGAAAAAATTGTTATACTTTAATGTATATGTCCTCAAACAAATTTCCACCCATAAAATCCATTATTATTTTTCAAGATCCCATTACGTGTTTCCATGGTTATTTTTAAAGAAAATATGTTTAAATTATTTTAGAAATTTTCAATTTCAAAATGTTTTTGTAAGAAAATGATAATTGTTTCTCATATTTAGGAGATAACCGAAAGTATTTTCATATGTTTTTAATAATGTTTTGCAAGGGGTCAATGATTAAAAAGTTAAAACATGAAAATACATTAGAAATGGTTATTACAGGTGACCATGATACAACTTATATTATTGGTGATCTCAACATAGATTATACAACGAGTGGGCCCGATATAGATCTCAAATGCATTAGGTGATGTTCTTTATCTTCAAAATAATTAATGAGGGAATTATCCTGTGAGGTTTATCCAATGGATTTAAAAAATATCCAGTTAGTTTTTACATGAGAAAACATATTTTATGAATATAATTCTCTATAACTCATAAATGGGTGTGAATTTTCTTGTTATGGGTTGGTAAGGTTTTCCTTGAGAAAATAGTGTTTTCTCTGAAAAGATAGGATTTATGTTATATATTAAATGTGTGATGTGGTAATTGTATATGTTTTAGGGGTTCTAGTGTTTTTTAGTAGACTAATGGATTTAATTTTTTAATTTCTCTTATAGAGATTTTTGGGCTCATCCCAAATTTTGAAAAGTTTTTTATAGGGTTTATTGATGAGTAGAAAGAAAGATTAAATGAATTTGAAAGTCAGGAAGATTTTTCATGAACAAGAAACATGAAATATTTTAAAAGTATGATATTGTTGAGAAAAATGGATACTTAGTGGAAGTGTGCACATTTCAACATGTCCATTTGTTATAAAAATTTGATGATGTAATGATCTAAAACACTAAACATAAAATATCTTCAATAATGCAAGAAATTAAATTGTTGAACAAAAACTCCAAGAATATGTAATGTTTTAAGGATAGTTCCTTATAATGATAATCATTCCAATTAAAAAATATGTTTTCCTTTTACACATAATAATAATAAATAAATAAATAATATTATTCTTGCAAATCATGTTTTAACATACCACAAATGTTTTTACATGTCCTCAAATGAAGTTGAATCCCTTTTTTATTTTCAGGTTTTGAGCCAGACAATATATTACGTATTATAAATCATCTCATGCATTCCAATGGTAATATTTTTAATAACTGAAATATCATTATACATATTTCTCTATGATGACGGAATTAGAATATTTTCCACTCTGGTGTCTAACTTTTCATGTATATAGAAAGTATATAATCATATCTTACTTAAATAATAACTTCACGTGTATAGAAACATAGTTTTCCAAATGATCATATAACAATATAAAATCATCTTCAAACATATCCAAACCATTTTTAAACACTTTTAAACCCAAAATAACTATTATTTAACATAAAATAATTTACATCATGTTTGTTTGAATATGATTTAGGCATCAAAAACTAAATAAAACTAAATAACAACATCCAATTAAATTATTATTCACTTGAAGAATTATAATTTATAAACTCAATAATCACCCTAGGTTCTTAAAATATTGAAAATATATTTTCATATAAAAATATCCCACAATAAAAAATCTTCTTATAAAAATTATTTGTCTCAAGAATCACCGTGTAATTTTTTTGGAATCCAGGGAACATACTTAACTTTCAAACTCAATAAATATATAAATGAATCATTATTCCATTACTCTATTTTTGATTAACAAAACTTGGTGATAGAAATAATAAGAATGAATAATAATAATACCATTTTTTTATAATATATGATTCACATTAAAACCTTTATAAATTTTAATCCACATGAACTCAAACTGGAAAAGTTCTCTTAATTATGAATTTCAACTATTCTATTCTCTTTGATGTCACTAGAGATCAATCTAAGAATCAATCATAATAAGTATATCTTTGGACCTTGTAAATTACAGAATCCTATATAAATGAAACTGAAAATAGTTAGAACAGTTAAAAAACTCACAAAACCACATATAATCACTTACATCATCCCCTTTTAATAACTCTTTATAAATACAATACCCCTATGTTATCTATCCCAAATATGGTTTAACACATATAAATGGATGAATATACCTATATTAATGTTCTCCCTCTTTGAAATAAAATGATATAAACACAATGGAAGATTTATTTGTATTTTTCTCTAACATTTAAAATAATATCCACAAAACAAGATGATATATTGGATAGAATCATCATACCATAACATTAAGAGGAATAAATTTGAACTATTATTATCAACCTCATACATTTCTATGTACACTTTGGTAGTTTTTTGTTGAATATATAATCCACGTTATCCAGTGTAGGAATAAATTCCATCTTCAAAAAATTATTTTCAATAGGATTCTGGTGAAGTGATATTTAATATCAATGTTCCCAGATCATGAATATAGAACTATATTTTCCAAAATATTTATAAAACTTTTATTATAAAAAATAAAAAAGAAATGATAACTTACCTTCTACCTTGAGATTAGTTAACCAAGTATTCATCCACATTAGTTGTGTTATATATAGAGATGTAGCAACATACTGTACTTGACAAGTTATCTAGGTCAAAAAACATATTCAATTAGTGTGTTATAATTCACACCTACCTCTTAGGAAGAAACCATGGTCATTGGTGGACATTTTATCAACAACATTTCCTTTCTAATCAAAATCTATATAACCAAATAGAAAGATAAATAATTTATTAAATATTTTAGTTTGAAATATGTTATGACTTTAATATGCCTTAGATTCTTATTTTCATCCATAAAATGAGACAATTTGGGAGCACTTTAATACCAGTCACAAAGTGTAACAATATAGACAATATTCAGCCTCAAAGATGAAAAATATATCAAACATCCAATAAAATTATATAATTCAATTTTACTAACTTCACTTCATTACATATATTTATAAAACATAGGTCCTGATAATATGATAGTGAAACCCATATTTTAATCTTCAATTACAATCATATTTACAAGTTACCTACTGTAAATTTATTGAGAAAAAAAGATGTGATATTTCAGTTCATTATTTTGTAATTCTAAAAAATATATCATCACACCAAGAAAAGGAATATCAAATAACTTATTTATCTATAATGAAAATTTATAAAAAAATATCTTCATTTTAATCAAATATAATATCATCTATATAAATTTTTATAATTATATATACCTATTTTTCATCATTAATGTAGTGATTTCTATCCACTCATTTCTTACAAAAAAAATTCTTTAATATGGAATCTAGCTTGGAAGACCAAGTTGATAGGGATTATTTAAACCCATTTAAAGCCTTATTTAACCTAAAATCATAATTCTCTTCTTCAATAAGCAATAATATATTAGAATGTTCAATATATACCTCTTTTACCAATTCATAATTGAGGAAGGAAGACTTGAAATCCATTTTAGATATCCTATATAACATTTTTTCTATAATAGAAATAAAATTTCTAATGTTTTATACCCTTTAACCCAATGAAAATGTCTCATCAAAATCAATTACTTTTTCTTTAGAGTATCCTTTACTCACAACACTTTATTTTATTCTAAAAACATCTCCATTTTTTCAATGTTTTCTAGAATACACATTTAGTTTATAAAATATTCTTTTTTTCAAGAATGGGTACCAAATAACTTATTTTATTATTCTATTTCTTATAAAAATTATCATTACTAGCATCAGAACACCCTTGATGGACCAAAGATTATTTCCCATATGTTGGTATAACATGAAAAAATAATGCGTTTTTTGTTTTTTTTTCATAGATTAATTCTTGTTTTAACTTACTCAACTTAATCTCCAATGATGTTTTATATATTAACATATTAATCTCCACCACTTTTGGTATATTCTTAAAGATGATTAAAATCATTAATTTTATGTTACATTAAAATATAATTATTTAAATAATCCAATTATATTCAGAGGATAAGCTAGGGTGGAAAAAATCAACACTTCCTTTTTTAAACATTCTATTATTTTTCCCTTTAAAATTGGTAATATTGGTGATACTAAACACTCTAAGGTGATTAAAACATGGATATTTTTTATTTAATATTTCATGTGGGACACATCTATATTTAGTATGTATAATAATAAATTTTTTATATGAACCATTTCTCCAATGGTGTTCCTCCAAAAATACCATGATGTGTTATGCTCTAACAACATAGTTCGACTAATCTCCACTAAACTTTCATTTTTCCATTTAGAAATAAAAATTAATTATGTTATGAAAGTTTCATTATGTTCATAGTGAATACCATTCCTCTCAAGAGTGTCAAAAAAATTTCGATATTAATACTAAAAACCATTATCTTACTAGATCAAATTAATAGATAAACTAAACTTTTTTCCAATACTCTTTATGAAATTATTCAATATTTTTATAGCCTCTAAATTATGTTTCATAAAAATAATACAAGTAATCTAAGTAAAGTAATCATTATAGGAAATAAAGTAACTATTTAATTATATTAGTCATTTCATCATGTACCCATATATATCTGAGTGGATAACCACAAATGTATGAGTAGATTGAATATCTTCCTTATTCTATAGTGAATTAATAATATTTCCTTATTGATATACATCACATGTACAATTAATTTATCTTTTCAACTTATTGAAACCAATAGCATTATTGGATCTTATAATATTATTCATAGTACATTGTCCTAAATGACTATTCCTTTCATGGTATAAATGATTTTCTTCATTCATGATTAAATAAAAAGAATTATTAGCATTACCAAACTGAAGTAGATTACTGTTATTAATTTTCCTCTTATCCAAAAAAATTATATTTCAATAACATCACAAAAATACAACCATTTTAAATATCACTTTATTTCCATCATCACATAACTGAAAAACACTATGAAAATTGAGTTTCAGACATTAAAAAAAATGTGTTTTTGGGTTTCAGTTGATTTTTCCCAATCATAAATGATGAAACACCATTTATTTTTACCCACTAATTATTCCTAAAGTTCACTTAGAATTCCATTTAATTTCCATAATCTAATAAATGATTTAGATATTCAATCATTAGGGAATAAAATTCACTATTAACAATCCATGCACATTTCTTCTTGGATGTTTAATGTGAAAATTCAACTATAGAGGACTTTTTTATCCCTTTGTCCATCTCCTTGTGATATTTTTGATTTTTGAAACTAATACTAAATTATACTGGTAGGATATTGAGACAATATTCTAAAAAGTGACCCAATTGGTCACATCTTCCACACACATCTTATATGATTTAAATAATGTTCTCATAATTCTGTACAGAAAATTAAGTATACATCATAACATTTCTCTTTTTATAGGAATAAAAACTCGTCTAATTATACCTCCAAATATCTTAGGCTCATAATACTATTGAAAAAGTAACCAAACAATTCTAATTAAACCCCCTAAGCCTCTATAGTGCCAAAATTAGTCATAGAAAGCCTGCATTTCATTATTCATTGAGTCAAAAATTTCGTTTACTTTTTCTGAAGTGATTTTTTATAAAATCTCAAATACATCATCTTCAATGTAGTATACGTTTTATCCATTTGGATTAACCAGTTAATGAAGTTTTTTAATTCAATTTAGAGTTCCTAGAATATCCCTATTTCTAAGATTCATTTTATTTTTCTATAAAAAATGGTCTACATAACATGCATATTCATTTCATTTTTTCAGCAATATTTATCAGATTAATCTCAAAAATTGAGTGCTATTTTTTTAGTAATTTTGAACTTTATTGTTTTTCTGAATATTATAAAATTTTCACAAACATATTTTTCTTACTATATTCAAATGAATTGGATATAATTCTAAAAGTTGAAATTATTTGTATCTCCATTATTTACCTTCACTATTCAATTTTTTTCAATAGTTTCAAGCTTATTTACCATAAATTTGACTCTTTATAACTATTAACTTTTAGATTCTTCCATTCACATAGAAATTTCATCAATTCAAAAATATATTATAGAAAAATAAACCTTTCATCTATATGGAAAAATTTTATAACATAAAAATTCTAGTTGTATTTCATTTAATTCATTATCTGTTTCTCAATAATAGATATCACTGAAATACACACATTTAATTCTCTATATAACATAAATTACAACTAATTTTCCTCATTACTTCCAGAAAAAATGCTTTAATTACTTGGGAATTATTCCTTATTAACCTAAGAAATTATTATATTCTCATCAATATCACTGGAAATGAAACTTTTTCAACATCATAACTTCATTAACTATATTCAATATCTGATAATTAATTCATCATTTTTCATTTAGAGAAATTATTTATGTAACGACCCATGTAATTATAGAATAATAAATTTTCATATCTATTAAATTTAGGAATAAGATATTAATTTTACATCAAAGAGGACACTTTTTGTGGTATCATACATGACACAAAATAATGAGTCTATTCTAAATCTTACGTTTCACACAATGTTGAGTTATACCAAAAAATAATACAATAATATTATAATTATTTTAAATAGTAGTCAATGCATAGTTTTTGTATTGGTGGTAATGAAAAGAAATAACTATATTATGATTTTACATTTTTGTTAAAAGTTTTCACCTTTATCCAATTAATTTTAGAGGCTTAAAATAAAAATGAATCCTATTTTAAGCATAAAATACTCTATTATTTTTAAAAGGTCAGTTTACAGCCTTTTAAGGGATAACACTTTATAAAAATAGTTACTTTAGTTTTATATGTTCTATTTGAAAAAAAAAACTTCTTCTTTAGAATCTAGACATCAAAATTTACCATGGTTTAAATTTTGGTATTTTTCTGATGAAATTCATATTTTAAGGAAGAGTGAAAAATACTGCATTTTAATTCTAAACTGTCTTTTTGTCTAATTTATTTATAAAGTTTGATTATAATTTAACTTGGTTTTAAAGTTTAATTGGATTTTTTTAATCTAATCCAATTTTTTTCATTGTTATAATTTCATATTTAAATTGGATATGAACACATGTAATCTATTAATAGTTTTTACTTCTTAAAAACCTGTTTTTTCGTTTTGACAATGGGAATTAATTTTAAATTAATTTCTGAAAATTATATGTTTTGAATCGATAAAAATGGATTCTATATTTTTAATCATAAGGTATGAATTTTTTAAATAGGTACCTTTTATTTTTAGAGTTTATGAATAATAACTTCTGTAATTATTTTTTATTTATCATGGTTAATGGGTAAATCTGGTAAATGAAGGTAAAGAATAATATAATAATAAAAAAAACTACCATAAATAGTTTCATAATCCAATTGGATGAGATATTTATGATTATGATCATCCTTAGGATGAAATTTTTTCATTTAGGAGACACTTGGGTGTGAAAATGACATTTTATAATATTTAATTTAAAGAAAATAGAAATATAACATAAACATGTATCTTTTTCTAAATAAATTTTAATATAGGGTTATATAACTGTTATATTTCACATTAAATATTCATTATAAATCTAAAACTATTTTCTAAATCATGGTATTTTATTTATAATTTTTATACATTAAATAAATAATCTTATTTATGACAAAATTATGATGCAGTGACTACATTATTAATGAAAGATTCTAATAAACGAATTTATAAACATTAAAATAAATTTAATTTGAATATTATGATTCCATAAACTAATTTTTTGTATGATTATTACATATTATATTTTATTTAACTAATTTTTTTTAAATAATAAAGTTATTATTACTTTAACAAAAATCATTTACTAAATTGTGTCAAAATTGAGATAATTGATTTTTTAAAACAAATACTATTTTATTAAATGATATAATGGTACTAAAAATATAAGGTTCATCCAAATGACTTATATAATATTAAAAATTTCATTAATTAACAACTTGTGGTTCTATTGAAATTTTATAATAACTATAGTAACCATATATTATGAAAATACAAGAATACATGGTAAGAGTTAATGTATTTAACTAAGGGTTAAAGTTGAAATATAAGGTTAACTTTATTCCATAAACCTATCTAAAACATATTGGTTCAGATTATTTAGAATCATAATAATATTAACCTCTAATTATAACACTTTTTATCTATTAGGATTTTAAAATCAATTTTTTAATAAAATAATATTTCAAGACTTTCCTAAAGTGCCCATCCTCCCTCCTATAAAAGACCACCACCTCTACCAACTTACTCACACCTCTAAAAAACCTTGTCTCATCAAATTTCTACTCAAATAAGTTCCTAAAATCCCCTTTTTCTTTCTATAATCCTTAACTTGGGAATAAGGCAATTCAAGAAAGCCTTTTGGCTCAAATCAAAAGAAGTTACCAGTTTTAGAAGTAGTTCCTTATCTAAAGTTCATTTCTTTTATTTTCATTCTTCACTCCCTATGATTTTATTATTATATTATTACATAAAAAACCAATATCCTCAATATATTATGATGTTTTTTTGATAATAATTATAACTACACTTACACACACCTCCATCTGATGGATACAAACATATTGTTTCTGTGTACGGTGAATTACTACCTCATGAAACGATGATTGTTGAATTTTCTCCTACCACCTATCATGGTGGTCATTATGATGGCACTGTATTTATATATTATATATATTATATTTATTTTTTCTCTATTATTCTGTGACTTCTATTTACAACATACCATTATTCTTTCAATAAGGTGTAAATACGATAATTTCAGTTGAGGATGTGTGGACTACCACCCCGAGAAGTGATATGACTCATTCATCACATACATGGAACATATAAAGAATGGATTAAATTAACTTATATAACATATATAAAATATATATTATACTATAATTATAATATACATATGTATCATTTAGTTTTCATTCCTTTTATATGACAAAGAAATGAAAGTAGCGTTCATGCATATGTACGATCTACCGTCTACATGAATAATGCATTTCATTTATTTTCTCCGAATGTTATAAAATATCATAAATACATATATACTACATATATATGATATTTAAATCATGAATAATATTTTTGGGATGTTGGAATTATGACCACATGGAAAATTTTAATCAAAACTAGTTCATTTTTTACTCAAGTACCGAACATCGATAAAACGTCCGATATGAACTCAAATAATTAACTAATTGTTAAAAGATACTAATAAGTGATATAAAATAGATAATAAAATTTAAAAAGGTTCTTGAGAAATTAAAAATTAACCTAAGTTTATTATTCAAGAAATTAAAGAATGAATGAGACAAGTTAGACTGAAGGTAAGGGAACTTCTTAACCTAACTTCCATTCTTTGGGTTAATCTTCTACTTCTTGATTATGTCATGATATGATTATATGAGAAATAAATTTTGTTATAATATCTTGTATTTATACTTTATTTATTTTTACTTATAGTTAATACACATAATCTACCTATTTTATTGACAAAATGATCTTTTTAATGGAATTTCTATACTCAATTTCCACTCATCGGTTTTTACGCATACTTCATTGATTATATTATGCCAGGATAATTTCTAGAATTACTGTTTGTTTATTTATGATGTAATTTAAACTTAACGTTTTGTGTATATATTGTTTCTATAGATAATTACCCCATTTATAAATTTTTACATTATTTATATGAACTTTTTAAGGGAAATATTAACTTTATCTACATTCATTGAGTTAAATATCCATGTCATTGGTTTTGTGTTTCCTAGAATATGTGTGAATGGATTGTTATTTTTTTACACTGAATATCCACTTATACTAAGTGTATTAATATTTTTCACACATAATTATGTAATTGATTTTTCCTTAATCTAAGGATACGATATTTGTAAGGTATTTCGTCTCAATTTACATTCTATTGAGACTTATTTGTTATTATGTGCCAATTCACTTTTATATAGTTTATATAATGACCTTTGACATATTATATCATGAATCTCCTTATTCTCATGATATTATAATTTTTATTTAATGTTATTCTTTAATTATTTTTGTTCATGTATTTTCTCAGGTGGTAAGGGAATCTTTAACAAAAACAAAATTTTAAATGTTTTAAAGATTTATTCACCTAAACATCTCTCATTAAGTCCATGTAATCCAAATGGTTTTAAGGATTTATTTATATGTACATGAGTTTTTTAAAGTTTAAATTTCTTTAAAATGTTTTAAATTGATATGGGAAACTTTGATTCAAAACTCTTCTTTTTGAATGTTTTAAATAAATTGATCATATAAATATCTTGAAATGATATATTGTTATTGAAATGTGGAAATATTTTTTTTCTTTATGCTTGTTTTATGTGTTATGATTATGTTATGGTTCTTGGGAATTTTTTATGTATATAGGTGGTTCCATGATAAATGAAGGGTGGGTGATCCCGTGATATCTCTCAAATGCATTTGGTAATGTGATGGAGGTAAACAATAAAGTTTCTACTAAGAGATTTAGGGAATATATTGTGATGGGTATTCCGAATATAACCATGATGGTTACTACCTATGTAGATGTGAAAGCTAATATATAAGTATTATATGGATTCTCCAATTTACCTTTATGTTTTATGATTTATATGATTTGTTCGTAGGAATATTATAATTACATGATGTAAGATAAGTAGTTTTTGTGTTATGGGTGAAAATTATGGTTTTTTTAAAATGTTTTCATGGGTGTTAAATATTCATGGAATAACAGTTTTATTCCTGATTTTATATTCCTTACTGATATTTTTATGCTCATACCATGTTTTTGAAATGATTTTCATAGGTTATAAGGATGGGTAAAATGAAGGAAGAAGTTAAGAATATTTTTATCAAGAAAAATAAGTCATGTTTTGTTTAAAGGATTTCCTTTGGTTAAAAAATTGGATACTGACTGTAACTGCCCACATGTAATTTTTGGGCATATTTTGTAACAGTTATGGCCTAATTATCTAAAAATATAAACCTGAAAATATCCTTAATGTTAATTCTTAACTTAACTCAATATTTAGTAATGTTTATGGTTGGGGATTTATAGTTGGTATGAGAGGATAGTTTAGACAACTTTAGAGATTATGATGTTTAAGTGTTAGGGATATCATCATGGGTTTATAATTTTAAGGTAGATCATAATTTCAATGTATTATAAACCAATTTTTTGGATTTATTATCTGAAATAGGAAGGTTACTAATGGTATTTTTTTGGAGACATTCACCTTTTAAGAAATTATGGGTCATTAATTTTTGGGATTAAAAATGCGAGGTATGAGATAACCTTTGAGGTTAAAATATGTTATGGTTATTTTTTAGTATTTTATCTCATTTTTGAAAATGTTATAAAATTATATTTTTTTATAAAAAGGGACAACTCACAAGATGGGTGACAACCTGTCGCGTCTTGTAAGGCCGCAAGAATTGAACCCACAACCAAAGGGCGATAAGGGTACATCGCCTACCACTGGCCTATGTGAAGTCCCTGGTTAGTATAACTTATTTTTTTTAGTTAAATGATTACTTGGATTAAGAATAATTCTATATTGGGAACTTATGTTTTATTAAATGGATATACTTAGTATAGTAAAATTATTTGGTGATTAAGTGATAAATGTTATTTTGGAAGATGTTCTCTCCTTTGGGAACACTATATGCCTAAAGAAAATAGAATACGATGGGATTTTATTTGAGGAGTAATGGTTGAATTTTATTTTGGAATAATATATGTTTTTTATAGTGGAAATATGATTATTTGGGTTATTTATTAAAATGATTAACCTATCGTGAAGAATGTGTGATTAGGTTATTTAATTTTAAGTACGATACATTAAGAGTAGTCGATGTTATTTGGAGATAAACATTAAGATTTATTGTGGAAGACTATCTGATCAAATCCCTCGAAATTATGGTTTTCAAATTTAGTTTGGATTATTATTTTTGAGGAATTATATGGAAAATTATTTATTTAATGGTATTTTCTGAACTTTGGGGTATTTTTTTAATTTTGGAGATTAAGAGTAGTATTTATTTTTATAAAGGATTATTATTTTCTGGGGATTATATGATCTTGTACTAACTATTTTTGTTTTAGTTAATATATAAAGACAAGGGAAATATATGTTTCATCTTTTTTGGATTATGTGATTTTCTATAATTTTATTCTAGTGCTTCAGGTGTGACCAAGTCATCTTTAATACTCATCATTTGGAGAAAATATGAGTTTGTGGTAGATATTTATTAAAGGATGAAAATCTACTTGACAAGTAATTTTGTTTCCTTATGTTTTTATTCAAGATCATAAATAAATTCCTCAACATTATGCAAAAGAACGTAAAATAAAATCATTTTCTTTTTACTCTTCCTAATGGGGAATAAAAACCATTTAACTGATCACAAGTTGGTGGTTTTCATATTGTTAACATTCTCTTGATCATGCTTTCCATCACTCTCCATCTGAACATGATGGTTATTTTTCTTCCATATCCATGTTTTTCTATATGGAATTCTTGTATGTGTTATCTTGGATAACCTCTGTACTTATCTTTCATTCTTTTAATGTTATAGTTTTATTGACACTATTTCAATGTGATATTTTTAATAAATTTTCTGATCCCAATTTTAAAACTGTGAGGATGCAATTTCAAAAAGGGGAGAATAATGTAACGACCTAGGTATTTATAGAATAATAAATTTTAATATCTATTAATATTTAGGAATAAGATATTAATTTTACATTAAATAATACACTTTTTTTGATATCTTACTTGACACACAATAACGCATTTCTCCAAAATCTTACATTTCACACAATGTTGAGTAATACCGAAAAATAATACAATAATAATATTATTTTTTTTAATGGTAGTTAACACCTAGTTGTTGTATTGGAAAAAAGAATATAATTAAATATATTATGATTTTAAATATTTGATTAATTTTTTCACATTTATCCAATGAATTTTAGAGGCTTAAAATTTTTATCAATCCAATTTTAAGCATAAAATACTTTAATATTTTTAAAAGGTCGGTTTACCGCCTTTTCATAGAGAACACTTTTTAAAAATATTTTTTATCACTTTTATATGTTCTATTTGAGAAAATAAACTTCCTCTTTAGAATTGGGACATCAAATTTTTCTTTTTTTGAAATTTTGGTATTTTTATGATGAAATTCATATTTTAATGAAAAGTGAAAAATGATGCATTTTAATTCAAAACTGCCTTTTTGTATAATTTTTTAATATAGTTATATTATCTTTTTAATTGGTTTTATAGTGTAATTGGATTATGTTTTTATCATTTATTCCAATTTTTTTCATTGGAAGTAATTTCACTTTTAAATTAGACATAAACACATGTCAATATTTTGATAGTTTTTATTTCTTAACAACCCACTTTTTGGTTGTGACAATAAGAATTAATTTTAAATTAATTTCTAAAAATTCAGTGTTTTAAATTTGTAAAAATGGATTCCTTATTTTCAATCTGATGGTACAATTTTTTTAAATAGATACCTTTTATTTTTGGACATTATGAATAGTAACTTTAGTAATTATTTTTTATTTATCATGGTTAAAGGGTAAATCTGTTAAATAGGGGTAATAAATAATGCTATAATAACCAAAAACTACCCTAAAACGTGTCATAATCCTATTTAATGAGATATTTCCGACCATGAGAATCCTTAGGAAGAACTGTTGGCATTTGGGAGCCACTTGGGTGTGAAAATGACATTTTATAATATTTAATTTAAAGAAAAGGGAAATATAACACAAACATGTATATTTTACTAAATATATTTTAATATATGGTTATATAACTGATCTCTATGAATATAAATATTAATTAGAAATATAAATATAGTTTCCATGTCATGGAATTTTATTTATAATTTTTAGACATTAAATAAATAATTTTATTTATGACACAATGATGATGCAGTGATTACCTTATTAATGAATGATTCAAATAAATGAATTTATAAACATTAAAATAAATTAAATTTGAATATTTTTATTCCATCCACTAATTTTAATTATTATTATGAAATATTACCTTTGATTTAGTGTATTTGGTTCGAAGGAATCAAGTTGTTATTACTTTAACAAAAATTAATTAATAAATAGTGCTAAAATTGACATAAATGAGTTTTAAAAAAAATACTATTTTATTAAATGATATAATAGTCATAAAATATAATATTCATCCAAATGACTTTTATAATATTACCAATGTAATTAATTGTCCACTTTTGGTTCTATGGGAATTTTATAGTAACTATTGTAACCATATATTATGAAAATACAAGAAGACATGGTAAGAGTTAAAATTTTTAACTAAGGGTTAAAGGTAAATGATAAGGTTAATTTTATTAAATAAACTTGTCTAAACACATTGGATGAGATTATTTCGACCCATAATCATCTTATACTATAATTATAACACTTATTTTCTATTATAATTCGAAAATAAAGTTTTTTTTTAAAAATAATATTCCAAAACATTCCTAAAGTGCCTCTCCTCTCTCTTATAAAAGGACACCACTTCTACCCACTTACTCACACCTATCAAGCCCATTGGATTATCCAAATTCTACTAAAATAAGTTCCCAATATCCATCCTATACTCTTAGATTCCTTAACTTGGTAATAAGGCAATTAAATGAAGCCTTTTGGCTTAAATCAAAAGAAGTTACCCGTTTTATAGGTTGCATCTTCTCTAAAGTTCCTTTCCTTTATATTCCTTCTTCACTCCCTATGATCCTCTTATCCTATGATTAAATAATAACTCCCAATTATAAATATATCAGGATTTGTTATGATAATAATTCTAACTACTCTTACACACACCTCAATCTAATTGATATGAATATACAGTTTCTATGTACGGTGAACTATTGCATCACGAAACAATAATTGTTCAACCCCTCATGGTGGAAATTATGAATGAACTGTATTTATATAATATATATAATATATATATATTTTATCTATACTTATTTAATTTTTATTTACAACATACCATTATGCCTTCCATAAGTTGTAAATACGATAATTTCATTTGATGAAGTATGGACAACCACACCCTCAAAGTGATATGACTCATTCATGCCATAGATGGAAAGTATAAAGGATGGAATAAATGAACTTATGAACATAGATAACATATATATTATACTTTAATTATAATATAAATATGTATCATTTATTTTTCATTCCTTTAATATGATAAAGAAATGAAAGTAGTGTTCATGTGTACGTACGACCTACCGTCTCCATGAACGGTGTATTTCATTTCATATATCCAAATGTCATGGAATATTCTAAATACATAGATACTTGATATAAATGATATTTAAATCATGAATAATATTCTATATATTATGTACTTATGACCACAAGGACAATTTTAATCAAAACAAGTTCATTTTCGACTCAAGTACTGAACATTGACAAAACATGTGATATGAACTCAAATAGTTAACTAATTTTTATAACATGGTAATAATTGATTTAAAATGAATAATAAAATTTAAAACGGTTCTTAAGAAATTATATATTAAACTAAGTTTTCTATTTATTAAATTAAATAATGAACGAGACAAGTTAGACTCAAGGTAAGGGAACTTCTTAACCCAACTTCCATTCTTTGGGTTAATCTTCTACTTCCTGATTATGTCATGCTATAATTATGTGAGAAATAACTTTTGATATCCTATCTTGTATTTATACTTTATTTGTATTTATTTATTGTTAATACACATAATCTATCTATTTTATTTAAAAAATGATCTTTATAAGGTAATTTCTATACTCAATTTCTACTCATTGGGTTTTACACATACATCATTGATTATATTATGCCAAGATTATGTGTGGAATCACTGTTTATTTATTTATGTTGTAATTTAAACTTATCTTTTTTTTGGATATACATTTTCTACACATAATCTCCCCATTGATAAATTTATACATCATTTATAAAAACTTTTTAAGGGAAATTTTAATTCTATCTCCATTCATTGAGTTAAATATCCATGACATTAGATTTGTTTTTCCAACAATATGTGTGACAACCTCTGATTTTTTACACTAAATACCCACTTATATTGGGGTATTTATATTTTTCACACATAATTATTTCATTTATTTATTCTTAATCTAAGCATATAATCTTATTAAGGGATTTCGTCTCAATTTACATTCCATTGAGACTTGTTTATTGTTATGCACCAATTCACTTTTATATGGAGTATATAATACCCTTTAACAAATTAAATCATGAATATCCTTACTCTCATGATATAATAAGTTTTTTTTAGTGTTATTATTTAATTATTTTATTCATGTATTTTATCATGTGGTAAGGGATGCTTTAACTTAAACACCATTTTAAATGTTTTAAAGGTTTATTATTATAAATATTTATCATTAATGTCCATGTTTTGAAAATGGTTTTGAGGATTTATTTATATGTATATGAGTGTTTTAAAGTGTAAATTCATTTAAAAAGTCTCAAAGTGGTATGGGACACTTTTATTCAAAACTCTTATTTTTTAATTTTTAAAAGAATAAATTATATCAATATCTTGAAAGGATATCTTGTGATAGCAATGTGTAAATGTTATTTTTCCTTTATGCTTGTTTTATGTGTTATGATTATGATATAGTTATTTGGAATTGTTTATGTATATGGGTGGTTCTATGATAAACTGATGGATGGTGATCCCGTGATAGGTCTCTAATGCGTTGGGTAACATGACAGAGGTAAATGATAAAGTATCTATTAATAGATTTAGGGAATATCATGCGATTGGTATTCCAAACATAACCCTGAAGGTTACTCACATTGTAACTGTGAAAGCTACAATTTAAGTATGATATGTATGCCATAAGTTACCTTTGTGTTTTATGATTTCAATGATGTTTTGTAGGAATATTATGATTACATGATGTAAGATAAGTAGTTTATCTTTTATGAGTGAAAAGTATGATTTTTTGAAAATGTTTTCATGGGTATTAAATATTCATGGACTAATGGTTTTATTCCTTATTTTATATTCATTAATTATAAATTTATGAACATCTGATGTTTTTTAAATATTTTTCACAAGGTATAAGGATGGGTAAGAGAAAGGAATTAGTTAATAAGATTTTTATCAAGAAAAAGAAATCATGTTTTTTAACGAGTTTCCTTTAGTAGAAAAATTGGATACTAAGTGTGACTATCCTCATGTAATTTCTAGGTCTATTATGAAGTAGTTATGGAATAATTCTCTAAAACTATCAACCTGAAATGATCCTCAATGTTAATTATTTAATTAACTCAATATTAAGTAATATTTATGGTTGGGGCATTATAATTTCCATTTCTTTTAAAAGAAAAAATTGAATTTTTAGTGTTTTAATGTTTCTTCTTAGAAAATATTTTCTTTGTTTCATCTTCATAATTACAAGATTTATCTTTATTAAATCATTAAGAGTTTGTATCAAATTTTATAATAGATCTAAACTTAAAAATATTTGTAGAATATTTCCCCTTGGTTTTTTTCATGTCTCTTCTCACACATATAAAGGTAAGAGATAAATTATATCCACCTTTTAATCAATATTTTAATCAGAATCTCAAAATCTATCTTAATCTCCATTAACATCTATATTATTATTCTCTTTATTTCAGGGATTTAAAATCAATATATTTCTCAACCATAAACTTATTTTTGAAATAATATCCTAATAAAAATAGATGATAAATTATAAATATATATATAATGATCATAGAATTACATTAGAGTAGGAGGAATATTGTTTTAGAAAATCCACCAAGATAGAATTGATGATCCTCTCTTATGATTTGAAGTCAAATTCCATGCCTATGGATGAAATGAGTAAATAGTTTTAAAATAAAATGGTTATTTCCCTTTTAACTTTCACTCACCTATAATTATATAATATATCTCCATACCCAAATATATTATCTAACTCTTATGGCCCCAAAAACTATTATAGCCTAGTTTTAGTAACCCATCCCTTCACTATCAATCATCCTATTAGAAATTAGGCTCTTATAGTATGCATCAAGGTTAAAGTTTAACCAAAAGGGTGTATATATTCTGAAATTTGCTATCAGACACCCACATATGGTATAATTTTATCCATGTGATGCAGTATTTATGTGAATTAACCAAGGAATGCACATTTTTACTTTCTACATGAATTCATAATCAACTCCAAATTATATATAGCTACTTAGAGGATGTCCAGGAATTGGACTGAGGAATAAATTAGAGGATTATAATGGGCCTATATGATGATTACGCCCCTCTAATTATGTCCTAGAAATTCATATCCCCTCTGAATTTTTTCCTTAAAGTATGTTCCTTGGTCAATAGAGAGTGAATACTATTATAAACATGAAGTATAAATCTATAAAATCCATCTCTAGCTTCATGATGGTATTGTGCCAATTTTACATAGTGCTACTGATGTAGACTAGTGGTGAAGAACGCTATGGTGAAAAATTTTGTGTGGGAGTTTTAGGAAAAAGCTGGTAGTGTGTGGCCTTTGAATCTGATGTTAACTGATCATGCCTCTGTGGAATGATAAATCATTATTATGTGATTTTTTACAGTTAAGAGGAATTTTTTCATGCCTTGAATTACTAAGATAATGTGATCTATACACACTGTCATTATTAATTCAATATCTTAAGTAAAATACACAGGTCATAAAAAATGATAACAAAGATATGACTAATTGGAATAATATGTAAAATGACAAGAGAATTATAGTATAGGATGAAGAATAAGGTGAGAGAAGATACATTGAGAGATAAATTATTCTCCTCTCCCAATAAATGCAGCTAAATTCAAATTGTATTGTCGAACATATTAAATAACCCCAAAGAGAATGGATTCTTCCCTCTTTCCCAATGATCAAACCAACTTATATAAGTGATCCTTATCCACCATACACTTTTCTAGAATATTCCTCATAATAGAGTAACAAAATCCCCTCCCTTTTTCTACATGTGGTCCCAAATAGCCCCCCAAAAAACTCCCATACATCTATGAAACTATTACCCCTACTCCCCTATAGAAAAGTTTATATCGCTCCCATTATTTATCTCATAAGAAATATAGATATTTTCTGAATCATCAAAAGGATGTTTACATGGATCTAGATCATAAAGGGATGATACTTTACCATCAAATTCATCTGGTTGAATGTGTATTATCATCTCAATAACTATTGTATCATATAATAATCACTATGAAACTTAATGTTCCAACTATTTAATTTAACCTTGTGAATAAGTCATTTACAGTTTCATCTTACTTCATTCCGGGGAATTTATACCATATCGTTAATGCCTATAGTCATTCTAACATCACAACAGAATTCTCATTATTGATATTAGTTAATTTATCCTATAAACACTTAGTTTTCTTAATAACATTATCCTTAATAAATTCATTCTTTGATAAAGATGAAAGAATATAAGTCTGAGGAAGTCTATAATTAATATGATTCTTCATATGTTCCATGGAAATAAATGCATTCCTATCATGGGGTGGAAACACATTAGTTTCAACCTCTAATATACCCACTGTTAATGTTAAACTATAATGTATCATTATATCATTTCATATAATGACCTGAAAATTCCTTATATGAATAATTAAAGTTATCTTCTACTTCATAGTGATTATTATTTTATTTTTCACAATTAATGTACATAGAAAGTCTATTACTAAAATAATATGACATATCATGCAATAATATAAATTGATATACCTAGGACTAGTATAGTGATATAATAAATAAAGAATAGTGACCATGAAATAGTATAATTCTAATGATCATACTATTCCAAAAATATTAAACTAGTGATAAAAAGTATTAAAATAAAACAAATATTAGGAATATAACTGACTTTATCAATGAAATTATAAAAAACGTATAGAATAAAGTATTAAATGTTGATAAATGTTAAAGTATATATAGTATATAAAGAGAAAAGTGATAGTTGGGATATGACTATTACCTAATAGCTGGTCAATATGACAGTTAGTCAATATGAATGTTGGTCAATATGATTGCTGGTCAATATGAATATTTGTAAATATGACCTTTGGGGACTATGAACATTGGAAATAAAGGGAAAATTGAATATTTATAATGAATAATTATGAATATAATTGACATTATAAATGGGATTATAAAAACCTTTGGTATTGCTAAAGTAAATGCTAGGTTTAAAAGATAATTTTACCATTGAGATCTAACAATTAACTGATTTTTTGTCAATATAATTATTTTTCAATATGACTAATGAACACTATTTTCATTTGAAAAAAATCTTACCATTTAAATTAGTTTTTATATATGTTATTGAAAAATAATAACTTATGTAGAAATGAGAAACTATGTCCTCAACCAGTAGAGTCATGCATTTTGAATACAATTTGTTAGAATATGTGAGGAAGGTAAAATAAATGGGGCTCTCCCTTGAACAATCACAAGATTATCTTCAATAAATATGGATTGAATGAAATATCATACATGTGAAGTTTATATAAGTGGAGATTATAACTAGGTCATTCTTAGCGAAGACACACTAAGAAACTACCACCTACACAAACCTTACCCCTACGGAATATAGTAGTGTAATAAGGGGTAATATATCTGGAAGTAAATATCATAAAAATGTAATTTCTTCTTTAAAAATGAAATAATTATTTCATCAATCCCATTTTTATTATTATTTTATTCAATAAAAAAATAACGAATATAAAAACAATTTGAAAATAAATTTTTTTAAGAAAAATAAATCATAGTTTTATTTTCATAAAATATATACACATTTATAATTAAATAAAGTATATTAAATAAAATTTATTTTCATTAAATAGTCTTGTAAAAAAATTTATTAATATAAATGATAATATAAATTTATGATTTCCTAGGAAATTTTTATAAGTGTGAGAAAGTGTAATTTCTCATAAAAATGTAATTTTTCAATGAAGATTTAATTTTTAATTTAGAAGTAAAAATTATATAATTTATATAATTATTTTTAAATAATAAATATTATATTTGAAATAATCACCTTGAAATTAGGTTAAAGTGAAATTCTAATAATTTTATAAAATACTTTATTTTGCAGTGAATAATAAAAAATAAAATTTCATGTTTTCAATATGTATTATGACTTCATATATATATATATGTAATAATTATTTCATAATTAATTTAATTGAATTAACCTCAATTTTTTTTATTAGTATTATTCATTTTAACTGATTGAAATCAATTTATAAACCTATAAATGACATTCCAAATTGTAAAATGGAAAATATTATTTAAAAAAAATATTTTTTAATATAATTTTCCATGGCCAAAGTAATATTAAAAATGGATTTTATTTATAATGGAATTAAATATAATAAAACATAATCTAATTTATTTAATACATGATAAAAAATGGTAATCCAATGGTATTTAATTTTCTACAACCTAAAATTCAAAGATCTATATTTAGAAATTATTAAAAAATTACTCCTCTTTTACTATAAATATGCACCCATTCCACCCATTCTCATCGACTCTATATCACTTATGCATAAAATTATGCATATTTACCCTCTTTAAAGTCCCTCCAAGGTTTCTATAGGGTACTCAATCTTCCCACTATATGCTTCTAGAAGTTGCATCCCAAGATATGGGAATTCTCAATTTCTTCTTTTCCATTCAAGTACATCATTTATGGTATCAATTATAATTGTCTAATTACATTTGTTTCATGAAATTTTTATCATTCCATTAATAATAAACTATTTTTAATCAATATTTGAACATTATTCTCCCCATTTTTTCCTTTACATAGATCAAATTATATACATGTCATTCTGGTTAATTTGTTACCTAAATTTTTTTATTTTACCAGAAATATTCTTATGTTATGAATACTCAACCCATTTATCTGTACATTATTAGTCACCTATATTAAACCATGATTCATCAATTTGGGACTTCCAAATATGAAATCTGAATTTCTATCTAGACGGTTAAAAATGATGCAATTCTCATTTCTTTTAAGAATATATGAATTTAATGGATTTTTATTAAAACTTATTCATTATTTTCAATGGATCATTTTAAAACTATATTATTATAATATATATGTAACACATAAATCTAGACATATGAAGCATGGACCTTTATAGAACTCTAATACATTGGGTAAATAATTAATCTCTAGAGATGATTTTTTTTGTGATACCTTAGTGAATTACCATTGTAATTATTTTTAATGACATCTGTTTAATGACTCATATTTTATATATAATATTTTTAGATAATATATGGATTATTTTCAAGACCAGGCACTAAGATAGCTTGTGATTCCAAGACGCTTTTCTCCCATAATAAAATTTTGAAATATATTAAATAAATTAAATAGCATGTTCATTAAGTTTTCCTAAAAAAGAGGAATAACATCCAATTGAGTGCCTAAATCAGAAATACAAGGTCACCATTGAGTTCAAAATGTGTATTTTACCCTATTCCCAACTTAAAATTAGTCGGTGTGGGTCATTTGTGAAAAATTCAACACTAGCTCATAAATTTATAAAATAATTTAAATAAATTATTTTATTTCAAATTTGTTGATGAAATGATTAAAAATATTTAAATATATTGTAATGGAAGAATTATTTGGTAAGCACATAACCCAAGAGATGTTGGAGAACCCTTGTAGATACTGTTGGGGAATTCTCTCAGGTGAATGATGATGAGATCACGGATTGACGATTGATACGCATCAAATTCGAAGGATCTCGCCAATGAACATGAAGTTTCTTCATTATTCATCAATGATTGATCCAAATCAAGTTACGATATGTATTTGGATTTGATTATTCCTCATTCTTGATTTCTATGATGAATGTAAATCAATCATTAAACAAATTGATCCATGGTTTGATCATCATGTGGGATGGGTTCATTTTTTGGGGTTTTGATGGGAGAATATATTTGTAATTTTATTTGTTTCAATTATCATTACAATAGTGAAAAATTGATATTATTATAAAAATTGATCTAGGTTCATTCCTCTAATATGTTTTTGTTTTTTTCTTCCCACATTCATTATTCATTGTGGGTGTTCTTAATTTGGCCCACTACTCAAAAAATCCCAACCAATCGATCATTGTGCACTCATTTATGGGCGTAACAATATGATATTGTAGATATGGGATCAGCACAACAAAATGGAGGTGCAACGATGTAGATAGAGAAATTAAAACAATGGTGGATACCTGAATTCACATTCTTTATCATTTTTTAACACATAACGAAGAATGACGATTTGATCTATTTTATGAGAAAATATAAAGGTGGGAATTATTGGTTGTTGATAGAAAGTATTGGACGAGGAACCTTCTTGATTTTCCCATCAAGGAATAACCAGAATGGTGGATGGAGTGATGGAGAAGACGAATGAATACCAGATCTTGGATTCTGTAAAATCTCATTCAAAATAGAGGGTAATCTGGAACTGCATGCTGTGTGTCCCCCCTGTGTGGTGGCTAGGGGTTCGGGAGATAGTTAAGTATCACACATCATGTGACCCCAGTCATAGGTTGTGTGGTCCCTCAAGGGTGAACTCAGTGTGTACTTTTGAGAGTACACAAACACAGGTTATAGTACATAAGTTTCCTACATATAATGTACTCCACTACAGGGACACATCTTTGGACACATGGCATTTACACAGGAAGGACCCAGGTTCAAGGGACACAATTTTTGACCCCTATTACATGCAGTGTACTCTATTAAACATGGTTTGAAGCCCTTTTTCTCTATATATTGGAAAATTATCATTAGGGCGTTTTCCCCTTATCCCTTCCATGAGGGTTAGTATATAATCAGTCCTACTCCTAGTACTATGATCCAATCCATAAGACTTCTTGGTTAGAGTTGTCGGAATCCCACTATGAGGCCCAGATCCTTTAATAAACATTGTTCCCTAATTGGAGTTCTTGGTATCGTCATGACCAATAGTACATAGGATTTGATCATCTACTTTGTGGGTTAATCTGGATTGAGTTATTGGTATCACCCCATGGACATGGAAGTGATCCTTATCTATTTATTATTTTCTATTCGGATTATCAGTGTGTTCTTCACTTGAAAAAACCTAAAGAGAAGTACCTCTCAGACAAATTTCATCAGTGTTATCGGACTTAGGAGTGTATTCTCTTGGATGAGTACTTTGTGGAATCCTAGAGATGGAATCCTAGGATAGTATAATATGGTTGTGACTTACCTCTATACTTCTTGCCTTTTTTGAGTATATCTAAATATTCTTGTTATTTTTATAGACATATACCTATGTAGAGATGACTGTACTTTCCTTTTTTGTGTGTTTTGTGGTTTTGGGGTGTCCTTTTGGGT
Organism: Viscum album; assembly: GCA_963277665.1. NCBI lineage: Eukaryota > Viridiplantae > Streptophyta > Magnoliopsida > Santalales > Viscaceae > Viscum > Viscum album. The sequence continues at coordinate 179,341,891 of OY728145.1, forward strand.
ATTGTTATACTCTCCACAGCACGGGATTTTCCCACACGTGTCATGTCATGTGAAGACGATCAATATTTTGACAAATACCTAGGCATACCAGGACCAGATGGTGCTTAGTGGGACTAAACAAACTGAGGTGTTTTCCTATGGATTTCTAACATCATTCCCAGTACTTAACCTCAGGTTGGAATTTTGTTTTCAGAATCATTGTAGTGGTATTATATTTGGACCATTTTACTTCCTTTTACTTCTTGTTGTACTCTGGTTATGAAATTTAGATGCATTCATGCATGGTTGTTCAGTTGTTTAAACATTTCATCATTTTATAGACTTATATAAGTTTTTGTGTGTGTATAGGTATTTAGGATAAGGAACCCATGTCAGTGATATACCTACTCGGTGCCAGTCTTTTACCCTAGGAATATTGGAGGTGGTATTAGGGAGTTACAGAATGGTCCCCACTAAGACAGTTCATGATAGAGTTTTGTTAGAGAAGTCGATTCTACTTTAGGACTGTGAGTCTATGAGATGGGTTTGGGGGAATAGTTTTAAGTGTTTTTATTTCGGATCTCTATCCAAAGAGCCAAGTGTTAGTATGGTGGCCGATGTGTCCATACACCAGGACTCTGATCACCTTCCTTTGGACTTGGTACATGGGAACACTGGTTGCAGGGGACAATGGTACATGCATCATATACGAATTGGTTTCAGTTTCCATGTCTCTCTTGAGTCAATTCTCTAGATATACTCACTGACTGTGGTACATATTGTTTGTTTCAAGATACCTCCATGATATATACCATCTAGTATTTATCTTCATGTTCATGAGGATGACTCCCTTAGTGATGAGTTATCGATATAGGTACTAGTTCTAGAGATATTACCTCTGGGTGGTGCACCAACCATACTACCACCTGTAGAGTAGTATGTTGTACCTGTAGTACTAGTGGATGAGGTGTATAGGATAATTGATCTTCACAAGTTCTAGTGATTTAGATCCCTTAGGTTCCAAGGTGAGCCCGACCCACAGGTGGCTGAGGACTGGCTTGAGGTGGTGACTTGAGATTTTCATCTGGTCAAGACACCGAAAAATCAGATGGTGGTTCTAAAAGTGAGCCTTCTTCATGGATCAGCAAGGCGATGGTGGGGTTTGGTTACCCAGTCTTATGATGAGGCAAATATTTCATGGATAGAGTTTGAGTTAATTTTAAGAGAATAGATATCACTAGATACGTTGAGGGAGGTACTTATCCAGTAGACAATTCAGCTTCAGCAGGGTAGTGTGATAGTAGCTGAATATTCATCGAGGTTTAACAACATCTCTAAGTACTCAATGGATATGTTTAAAGTTAAATTAATTAGGGATCTTACATCTAATAGAGGCCTTATAAGATACATTTTATCTAGTTTTATCCCTATTTACATTCCTTTTTATGCTGGGGTGGTAGAGCAATCTTTAGTTTTTCAAATTTTCTTGGTTGAAAAAATACAGTCGGTGGTTGTCAGTAGTTGGAAAGAAGGTGCAGAGACCTCGACATCAGGGAGAATACTGTAGTATCATGTACTTTTACATGTGAGAAGTCTTAGGAGGAGGACCTATAATAGAGGATCTGTACTATAGGGATCCTAGGGTGGGTCCTGTTATCCCGGAGGTAGGCTGTTCTAGTCATGTGATGGTAGGAGACATATTACACGACATTGTATGACCCACCATTCAAGTGATAGAGAGATTGTGGATGACCAACCAAGGAAGAGGAAGTGGTAGGAGCATGAATGTTTTAAGGGTGGTGGATGTGGTCAAGGAGATAGGAATTAGTAGGTCATGGTCGAAGTGTTGACTTGTTACAACCACCACCCCCATGTGGTTAATGCCAGGCTCAAGGAACTGAAGGATATGGTCGAGGATAGTGGTCGACAGAGGAATATTATGACCCAGAGGCTCTAGGAATGATTCAAGGTACGATCTGTGTCTTTTTTAACATATCTACAATATTGATAGACCCAGGTGATAGTCATTGTTTTCTTTTCACATACCTTGTACAAGACATAGAGATTCTGGTTGAACTGTTAGCTTGAACCTTAATCTTGGAGACTCCTATGGGAGAAGAATCAGTGATCACACACTTTTGTAGATAGTGTGACCTGATCCTTGGAGATTAGAGTTTTTGTTGGAATCACTTGGTATACACATCAATTCCTTATGAGATAATTCTTGGTATGGATTTTTTATCTATATTTCATGCCCATATTTATTGTTTTAGGTGAAAGGTGTGGTGTGTCTATAGTGATGCAACCATGTTTTCCTTTTTTGTTGAAAATGATAACGAAGAAGCATAGGATGAGATCATACATTGGATGGTGCATCCAATTAATCATCAGTTAGCTAGAATAACCCTTGTCATTGTGGATGTTATGAGTTCCAAATTTCCTGTAGAAGTGGTGGAGTATGAGTAAATCTTCCCTATAGATGTTTCAGGTTCACCACCCCACTAAGAGATAGATTTCTTCACTAATATACAACTCAGGTTGGAACCGATATCTATATGAACATATGGGATAGATCCCTTAGAGCTTCATGACATGAGGGTTTATTTGAAGAACTTTCAAAGGAAGGTATTTTTTCAATCCAGTGTTTCACCCTGGGCAACCACAGTTTTGTTTATCGAGACGGAAAATGAGAACTTGAGGTTGTGTGTGGACTACCGACGGTTGAACCAAGAGACCGTGAAGAATAATTATTTATTATCAAGGATCTATGACCTCTTTGATCAATTTATAAGGAATGATGTTTCTTGAAGGTTGACCTCAAGTGAGGCTATCACCAGTTGCAAGTATGGGATGAGGATGTACTAAAGATGACATTCAGATGTCTCTATAGTCACTACTAGTAATTGGTGATTCTATTTCGCATGATGAATTCCACAGAAATGTTCATGGGAATTATGAACCAGATATTTCATCCTTACTTAGACTGGTTCATGGTAGTCTTCATTGGCCATATCCTTTTTTACTTGGCATCTGAGGAGGAGCATGAAAGACACTTGAGGAAAAAACTAGACGTACATAGAGTGCACAAAATTTACATACAAATCTTGAAGATACAGTTCTAGATTCAGGTGGTCTACTTTATGGGACACATTATCTCACTGGATGGGGTGGTAGTGGACTCGGCCATGGTCAAGATGGTGTTAGCTAGAGAGACACCTAAGAATGTGATGGAGGTGCAGAGTTTCCTTTGGTTGGAAAGATATTAATGTGGATTCATACCTGATTTATCTAAAATATCATCACCCATGATAGCTTTAAATCTAAAGGGATATCCTTTCACGTGGATATAAAGTTTCTAGTGGGATTTTCCGCAGTTAAGGGAATATTTGAAAAGTTCTCCCAACTTGAGATTTCCAGAGGATGGTGTCGAGTACGTAGTGTTTTGCGATGCATCAAGAAATAGACTTGGTTGTTTTCTAATGTACAGGTAAGCAGTGATTGCTTGTGGTTCATTACAGTGAGACCACATGATCAAAACTACTTGACCCATAATCTTAAGTTAGTGGTATTAGTCTTCTCACTAAATATGTGGAAATACTACCTGATGGGAAATCAGTTTATCATCTATTTTGGTCACAAAAGTCTCAAGTATATTTTCTATCAGAATTATCTCAACATGATATAGAGGTTATGGATAGAGTTCCTCCAGGATCATGACATTGAAATTTTCTATAATCCTGGGATGGGGAATGTGGTAGCAGATTCCCTTAGTAGAAGATCTTATTCCCAATTGATGAACGAAACATCAGAGTAGTTGGCCTCATTATAGTTATCCGTTTTAGATAGAGATGGAGAATCTTTCCTCTAGTCAATGGTTTTTACCCCTATGATTTTGTAGTGATTCAAGATGTCACAGATTGGGGATAATGACTATGAGACCCTATGTGGTCAGATATCTAATAGACATGCTTCTAATGGATATTCTAAATGTGGTACACACATCATTCTTTTCATAGGATGCACAATGGTACAAGGTGCATTGTAGGAAGAGGTTGTAAGAGTGACTCATACATCTCCTTTGGTCATACATCTAGGTGTAGAAAATATGTTTAAAGACATCCAACATCAGTTTTAGTGGTCAGAGATGAATAAAGGGGTTGCAGTTTTTGTCTCATGATGCCTTACTTTTCAGCAAGTGAAGGATGAGCACCAAATTCCAATGGGTTTAGCTTAACCCCTTGAGGTTCCAAAGTAGAAGTGGGACAGGTTATCAATAGACTTTATGAAGGTCATTCCATGTACATACAACGTACACAATGCCATCTTGGTGATCGTATAATGACTCACCAAGTTGGACCACTTATTATCTATACGAGAGAAAAGTTCAGTAGAGATATTGGGATGCCTTTACATGCAGGAGATATTCTAACTCCAAGGAGTTATATCAAATATCATTTCTGACCATAATTCTTGTTTCACATCCATGTTGTGGAATGGATTTTATGAGGCATTTGGGACCCATTTATGCTTGAACACATTGTTTCACCGACAAAATGATGACCAGATTTACCAGACCATTCAGGTTTTGGAGGACATGTTGTGAGCTTACATGTTAGACTTTGGACGTAGTTGGGTGGATCACATACCAATGGTGTAATTTTTTGTACAAAAACAAATACCATTCCACTGTCAGTATGGAATCATTTGAGGCTTTGTATGGGTGACCCTATAGGTCCCAAATTTTCTGGACTAACCCAAGAGAGTCATTAATCACGGGCCCAAAGTTGGTGTGAGCTAAAATGAAGAAGGTACATATCATGATTGGATGAAGACTACACAGATCTGTCAGAAGTCTTATATCGATAAAAAATGAAGGCCTTTGAATTTAGAGGAGGGAGACAATATGTTCATATGGGTATCACATCTATATAGATTATAGATAATTTATTAGGGTGGAAATCTATCTATGAGGTTAATCAGCCCTTTATAGATATTGTGTAGAGTTAGTGAGGTGGAGTACTACTTAGATCTACCTCTATAGTTAGACTGGGTACATGATGTCTTCTATATGTTGTAGCTAAGGAGGTACGTGCATGGCCCATCGCATGTTATTGACTTAGGAAAGCTAGACATAATGGATGGAGTGACCTTTTCTGAGTTCCTAGTGGAGATCGAGGATCGGAAGGAGATGATACTCCATGAGAGATAAATTCATTTTCTATGTGTCTAGTGGTAGTATGGAAATCTATTAGAGAGCACATGGGAGTGGGAAGCTCAGATTAATTCTCAGTACCCACATCATTTTGAGTAGCCCTTATTTTGGAATTTTGGGGACGTAAAGCCCCAAGGTAGGAAGAATGTAATGAATCAGATATTTTGTGTATTATTTTTTAGATATTATATGGATTATTTTTTAGACCAAAAGTTGAGAAATCATTTGATCCTAAGACATAGTGTGACCCAAATAAATGTTTGAAATATATTAAATATATTACATAGCACGTGCATGTAATTTTCTTAAAAAAAGGTGGAATAACTTCTATATGGTTTCCTAGATCAGAAATATGAGGGTACTGTTAAGTTCAGAATGTGGGTTTTACCCTAGGTGCAACTTAAAATTAGTTGGTGTGGGTCGTTTGTCGAAAATTCATCACGGGTGCATAAATGAATAAAATCATTTAAATAAATTATTTTATTTCATGTTTATTTACTTAATGACTAAAAATATTTAAATATATTATTATATCCGGATATCAGGGTTCGTTGCAAAACTCAGGAGGTGTTAGAAAACCCTTGAAGAAAATTTTGGAGAATTATCTCAAGATAATGATGATGAGATCATGGATCAATGATAAACGCACATCAAATTCAAAGGATCTCTCCAAAAAACATGAATTTTTTTTTATTCATTATAGATCAACCCAAATAAAGGTAGGTTGTGTATTTTGATTTTATTCTTCCTAGTTATTTATTTTTATGATGAATGTGAATCAATTAAGAGATATATTGAGCCATATTTCAATCGTCATACGGGATGAGATAATTTTGCAGGGGTTTTGATCAGAGAATAACTTTTTGATTTGATTTATCTCAATTTTTCTTCTAAAGGGGATAGATAAATATCGACATGAAAATTGATCTAGGTTTGTTCCTCCAATATATTATTGTTTTTTCTCCCCCATTCATTATTCATTTTCAGAATTCTTCTTTTGGCCCGTGACTCAGAAAATCCTAATTAATTGACCGTTGTGCACCACTTTCTTGGATCAACAACCTGATATCATATATCTGGGATCGACACAACATAAAAGTGGTGTGACGATGGATATGTAGTGATTTTAATGATAGTGGATACATGATTTTTTGTTCTTCAATGTTCTTCAATACATAACTAAGAATGAATATTTTATCCATTTACAAAGAATATCTGAGGGAGAAATGTTTTTTTGTTAATGTAAAGGCTTGGATGAGGACCCTCCTTGAGTTTACCAGCAAGGAAAGTTCGGAATGGTTTTTACAGCAATGGATAAGATGAACATATAGAAGATTTGGGATTCAGTAAACTCCAAAGTTATATGACATGTAATATGGATATACATGTCATGTGAGTCCCCTGAGTGAAGTATGGGGTTTTAGGAGATAGTTAAGTTTCACACGACATGTGTCCCCTATCACATGGAATTTGGTCCCTCTCGGGTAAACTCATTGTGTAATTTGGAAAGTACATAGACATGGGGTGATGTACATAGGTTGCCTACATGGAATGTACTCCACTACACGAACATGGCTTCAGACATGAACCGTTTACATGGGCAGGACCCAAGGTCAAGGGACATAGCATGTGACCCCTATTAAACATCATGTACTCAATTAAACATGGATTAGAGCCCTTTCTCTATGTATCATGGAAAAGTTTCATTAGGGTGTGTTCCCCTTATCCCTTCCTTTAGGTTTAGTATATAATTGTCTATTACTCCTATAACTGTGATCCCTTTAGTTGGAATTCTTGGATAAAGTCATTGGAATCCCTCCATGAGGCCCAGAGTGAGATCCTCTATTCATTTTCATTCCCTAAGTGGAGTTATTGGTATCGTCATGACTAATATTATGTGGGAATCAATCCTCTACTTAGTGGGTTAATCCAGATTATGTTATTGGTATCACCCCATATCCTTGGAAGTGATCCTCATCTATGTATCGTATTATCTTCAGACTATTAGCATGTTATTCTAATGATGAGGCCCATTTGGAAGTACCTCTTGGATGGACATCATCAGTGTTATTGAACTCAATATTATGTTCTCCTTGATGAGTGATTTGTGAAATATTTAAGATGGAATCCTATTCTGGTATACTATGGTCGTGTCTTACCTCTAGAATGTGTGTCTTTGTTGAGTATATCTGGATATTCTTGTTATATATTTTTAACTTATACCAGTGTAGAGATGATTATACTTTCCTTTATTGTATGATTTGTGGTTTTGGTGTGTCGTACTTTGAATTTTTATACCCACCCATGCATGGTATTTTCCCACATGTTTCATATATTGTGCAGATGATAGACCTTTTGATAGATTCCTAGGTGGACCAGGACCATACAGTGCTTAGTGAGACCAAACAAACCGAGGTTTTTTCTTGCAACTTTCTAACAATATTCCCAGTACTTACCTTTATGTTGGAATTTTGTTTTCAAACTCTTTGTGATGGGATTGTATATGACCCTATTTACTTTCTTTTAGCTTAGGTCTAACTCTAGTTATAAGATTTAGATGTATACATGCATGGTTGTTCAGTTTTTTTACATTTCATCATTTTATAGGCTTGGAGATGTGTGTGTGTGTGAGAGAGAGAGAGATAGAGTGAGAGAGTAGGTACTTAGTCTAAGGCCTCCCATGTTAGTGATATGCTTGCTCAGCACTAGTCGCCATCCCCATGCCTATTAGATACGGGCTTTGAGAGTTGTGGAATGGGACCCACTGGCATGGTTTGAGACACCTTGGTGATAAGCCTTGGTGACAATTTTATAAATGTGTCATTTTTATGTTATAGCAACACTTCCATGTTATTATTCATGATAAGTGTTTTATGTTATTCATCATGTTCTTATATTCATGCTCTATTTTTATTCCTCGTTATCACATACTAAATATCTCCTTTGATCATTCCCTTAATAGGATTTATGCTCACCGATTACTTTTGATGTATGTAACCATGATATGAGATGTTGAAAAAGTAAAGTTGGATGAATCTTTGAAGAATCATTTCATGTGGGTTGTAAGAAAGTTTTTTTTCTGTATTACACTCCATATTTCCAAGTAACAAATATTTAATATATCCACTATATTATTAAATGTAGTAAAAATGTATGGAATTTTTTATTTATTTAAATGGTAGTACTCTATAGTTGGTATCCATGGTAGGTTTATTTATTTATCATAAAATAAGACTATAAATCATTAGTAAAAACCATTGGTATTATCTTCAATGTAGGAAAAAAGCCTAAATTTTTTGTTGAATAATTAGGCAAGTTGTTTCTACGTAACGAAATCTCTATCCTGATACTAGCAGTTTATGTGGAACTTGTATAGTTGTACATAGGGATAATATCCCAAAAAAGTAACATTTGTTATTAACTCTGTCATTACATACTACATGATAAAGAGGTCATTCCAAACACCTAGTTTGATACTTTTGTGGGATATTCCCTAGTTTATCACAATATTTTTACAAAACATTATATAGGATAGATAGAAAATATACAATTTTTCATGATTGGAATATATCTTCCTAGAGGAATGATATTATTATATCGTGGGATTTATATTTCCACTAATATTATTATATGATTTCTAATAGTATCAAATTTATCACTTAGGTTTTCTTATTTTAAAATTTACATGATGTAGAAGAACTAATGTAAAAAATGGATGTAATAAATAATGTGATTGAGGCCTTCCAAATATGAGGGATTTTGAGTCAAAAACACAACCATGTTTTTGAATAAGTTGACTCAGGTAATGGATAATAACTTAAACCATGTTGGGAATCTTACTTCACCAAGGAAGGAACAAATAGTAGTTGAATCCTTCATTTGTTAAGGACCACCAATTTTTAGGGGAACTGTAGATATATTAATTATTGAAAAATGGATCAATAATGAAGAAAATATAATCTATATACTGTATTTTTCATACCAATAGAAATTTATATTAGTAGTATATCAATTATAATGAGATGTTAATCAGTGGTGGAAAAAAATTAAGAACATGAATACAATTAAGGAGGTGGAATCCATTGAATATGAATATGTTTAAAAACTATATTTCAACTATTATTTTACACATAATCACTGATCCAAGATGGAGAGGGAATTAGTTGAGTTGAATCAATGATAAAATAAATTATTGGGTTCCTATGCAATAATGTTTACAATGATTGCACGATACACTTAAAGTTTTGTCATCAATTTTTATGGTAAGATAGATCAACTATTTGGATAACTAAGACCTAATCTGTAGAAAGAATTAGAAATCAGTGACATTAGGAGTTATGAATTCACTGTAATATTTAAATATGAAGATACAATGGAATTTGGAGATTCCCAATGGATTCATTTATTGAGTTATAGGAAGATAATGATAGAGAAATGTTTTTTAAATAACATAGAAGGAAAGAATATACGACACCCCATAGGAAAAAATGTGGGAATAAAAATTTGTGGAATTTTATTCAAGGTAGTGTAAATTGTTAATTGTGTGGAATAGATGACCATATAGCTCAAAAATATTGTTAATATGTTAATATTCCTTATCTAACTGCAAATGAAAAAAGGGATGATGGTGCATGAATAACCTTTCATGCAGAGATTCAAATGTGGGTATCCTTGTAATTTTTCTAATCAATGTCCAAAATAGAGGATAATGTAGGTAACCCACCCTCAATCCTAGAAGAGGCCATTGGGTAAAGGTCATTCTATTTCAATAAAAATATTTTATATCTAGGCTAAAAATGATGTTGGGGTTGGTACTCTCATTGTACATTAAAATATAGGAAGTACATTGTTTGAATCTATTTCTATGTATTCATTTATTTTATTCATGTTTGCAATGAACATAATGTTAAACCATGAACTACTAGTGGTAGAGTTATCAATAATGAAATTTGGAGGAACTATTCCAGAATCAAATATATATTGGGGTTCCCCTATTAACAATATTGAGTGAAATATATTTGTAATTGTGGTGGTTATTTTAATGGTATAATTTTACATAATACTAGGTATGGATTAGTTTAAAAAATGACTAGATAAAATGAATAATAGAGATATATTTTAGTTATCTTGATAGGGAAACTGACAGTTAATATTAAAGGAGGGATATCCCAGCTTGAGTCCACCAAGAACCACCTCATATTACCATCATTATAGAAATTATTGGTCAAGAAGGTGGAGAAATAGAATGTATAATTATTGGGGATATATCCTTTGTTTTGGATTATATTAATGTATTTCTTGAAGAGTTACCTAGAACACCCATAGGAATAGAGGTGGTGGTCTTATGTAAATTCATACCAAGTTCCAAGATAATATCAGAGATCTCATATAAAATAACATATTTACAATTTGTGTAATTAAAGAAAAAACATCATGTTCATTTGGAAAAGGATTATATTTGACAAATTGAGTCTCCCTGTGGAGTAACTTTTCTCATTGTGAAAAATAATGATGGAATTATTTGTCTATGCATTTATTAAAGTGTGGTTAATGGGATTATTGTGAAGATAAAAATTCATCTTCTAAGGATTGATGATTTTTTGACCAATTTCAAGGGGCTCAATTATACTCTAAGATCAACCTTTGATTAGTGTTTCATCAGTTGATGATGAATAAAGAAGATATCCCAAAGGCTTCCATCTAAAAAAGTTATGGTCATTATGAGTGTGTTGCTATTCCCTTTATATTGACTAATGATCCTACTGAATTTCTATATTTGACTAATAGAGTCATTAAGGGATAACATGATAAATTTGTGGTGGTATTTATTATTGATATTATGATATATTCCAAAATTCATGAGGATCGTGAGGATAAATTTAGGGTCATGTTAAAAACTCATATGAAAGAGGAGTTATTTTTTATATATAGTAAATGTGGTCTTTTTATATAAAATGTTTCATTCTTGGAGAACATTGTTACTAGTGAAGGAATATAATTTGATCATTCCAAGAGAAAGATTTTAGAGGAGTGGACTCTACGTAAAATAGTAATAGATATTATTATTTCACTTTTTTTAAGAAAATTGGTGACAGGAATTGGTTTCCCAATTCATGTCGCTTATGGAATTTATTAAATTCGAAAAAAGGATAGTACAACCTCAAGGTGTAAAGAAATTACACCCATAGGGAATTAAAGGGGTTAAAAATAATAATCAATACAAAAAACCAGTTCTTGAAGATAGCCTATAAAAATCACTATTCCGTTGTTTCAAAGCTGGACCTTTGGAAGTGCAGTCCATCCATAACAGCAGCAAGATGCCCTATTGGAAATTCTGAACATTCACCCCCTGTAATCAGCATGAACTGAAACCATGAGGAGCAGAGTGAAAGAGAAGGAAGAGGCCATCGTGCTGCCAAAGAATCCTTTCCACAGCCGTCAAATAGACAGAATGCATACATATCGAACCAAGTAATCAGAGAACTAAAGTCCAGCACTTGAAGCAAATAGATAAAATATTCAAAAAAACAACCAGTGTCAAGAAAAGAGAAAACTGAAGGTTTAGAGAATCCAGACCTTGTGGCATGTAATAAACAAGATAGGGAGAGTATAAAAGGACCTCACTTCCCAACCATTGAACCTCATTCATAAGGAAAAACAACATCAGGGTAGTACCGAGGAAATAATGTCCTCCAATACGATACTCAAACATCATCCTAAGAGCACGTAACAAGAAGATCGCAAAGAAAACACCAGAGGAAAGCAAGGAAAACAACACCATAAGAGGCAGCATGTTGAAAAGTAACCAGCCAGAAATCCCTCCAACAAAAATCATCAAGTAAAAACTAGAAACAAAATTCCGAGAAGAAAAGACAGAAGCATTAGGAAGAGTGCATGGATAGTTTTATTTTCTGATTAAAATAATATCTCTTCACCTCAAGATATCTATCTTCTGAAATCTCACCCTGTTGAAATTTTTGAAATTCAATGTCCATTTGTCCCTCCATGTGAGAAAATTTTTGTTTCACCTCCTCAGTGCAGTGATGATCAGAGTCTTCAGTTGATTGAGAAATATTATTCATGTCTTGGGAATTCTTAGAATTATCTTTCCTAGCCACATCCAGAGAGCGTGTGAAAATAGTATTTTCCATTTGAGAGTAATCCCTACGCCTCCTAGTCTTTTTAGGATTTGGAGTGATGAAACCATCAGCATCCACCTTAGAATTTTTACCTTTTTTGGGCATTGATTTCAGAAACTTTTCTTCAACATGCATAGGATGATCTACCTCATCTTGTGAAGAATCACTAGAGTCCAAATCATACTCTTTGTTTCTGTCCTCTAAAGAGTGAAGTGAATTATTTTGTTTCTCTACATTAGGGGGTGGGACAACACTCTCTTTACCCTCAAAAACTCCAGCATGAGGATCTACATATTGAATATAAGCTACACCTTTGGAATAAGACTCATGCTTAATAACATCCATGACATCATTGACATAGTCATCAATTTTAATTTTATTTACTGGTTTAAATTTTGTTTCTTCTATGACCTCAGAAATTTCTTCACTACTTTTAACAGTAGAAGGACCAGCCAAACCATCTTAGTTAAGCTTTCCTTTTTCGTTAGGGTAGTAGACTGTATGAGTGTTAACACTTGATTTTGCAGGTTCCTTTTAAACCCACAGAGATTTAACCTGAGGTGGGGGAGGAATCCATTACTTCTCACATTCATCGAATAGATATACCACTCTAAAACATTTAATACAAAAATTTGGAATATTTTCAAAGATGACATCCTGAGTAAACCCTTTATCCCTGTTCTAAATCAAAAGCGAGATGGAAGATCCCTCGAGATATCAATTTCAGTGCAGAACCTATCTATAGAGGGTCATGAAAGGTTCAATATAGTAGAGTACAATCTAATTGGGGTTCCAAAAAGACTGTAAATTGAAACGAGTGCCTTCCATTTGAAAAGATGAAGCGGTAAACCTGGGAATCCTATCCAAATCGGAACAATAGGGGGATCTGAACCAGTATCATAATCTGGCGACCATTTAAACACCTTCATAGTAGACTTTCCAAAAATCCATGAACCACACATCCAAAGACGATAGTAATCGTAATCCGAGGAGAATCGTAATAGGACATTTCATGAATTTAACAAACTAATACGAAAATCAGAAAAACCAATGTTTTCAAGGGTCTTTCATAGGAACAGAAGCGAAGGAAGATTCTTAAAGAACATTCCCACAAGGGAAAAATTAAGATCTGAGGCGAGAGATTTTACCTCATCCTTTGTGAAAGATATAGCAGTAAGACCTCGATGCTTGAACGTTTTTGGAGCAATCGACTCCTCTGTCTTCATTTCAATACAAGGTATTCGACCTGCAACCACATTAGCAAAAGATCTGTCATCACGTGTCCCTACTAAGCTAGGGTTTTTTCCGTTTGTCCCGCGATATGCAGCACCCGCTCACTCTCCATCCCAATCCCCATTCCCTCCTTATTATTTCACTTGGTTTAGTGGGATATTATATAATTTTTGTGAAATAATTTTCACAAATTTCTAATCAAATAACAATGATAACTCAAAAATGAGTTCTGTTTATCTATATAAAGGAGTGTGATGAATTTTTCTAAGAACTGAAGGAGAGTTTGGTTAGTTCACATGTGTTAACTCTAACCTTTGTCTAAGAGGAAATTTTTTCTCTAGTGGTGCATCTCCGGATGTTCTTGGATTTTTTCTCAAGACAAATTACAAGGTAATCAACTATTAGTCTTGAAAGTTAAATGCCATTGAACAAAATTATCCTATCTATGATTTGGATTTATATGGAGAAATTGTTTCACTAAAGATAAGGAGTAACTATATTTTAAGGTTAAATTGTGTTATATATAGAGACCAAAAAAGTTCTAAGAATATATTCACAAAAAAGGATCTAAACATGATCCAGAGGAGATGGTTTAATCTTCTTAAAGGATGTGATTATTTAAATTACTATCACCCTGTATGAGTTAAAAAAGTCAAGGATGTATTAATTAGGAATCATCATGGTGTTTTCGAAATGATGAGGAATAAAGGAGACACATTGACCAAGGACCTTGTAAGGATGGACGTGGAAGTTATAGGGGAAGAGACATCATCAATCCTATCTAAAATAATTTCTCAACTATATGACTAGAGAATATCATTAAAACATAAAGAGATTATTCATTGTGAAGGGAAGATATAGGATAAAAAATGTGATGTTTTATAAATTCAATATTTATTAATATGGTGTGTTGAGTTTTTTACAATTTTATGTATTCCCTATATCCCAGAGACAAAGAAAGAGTTGATGGATGGGGATTGTGGATCTACATTTTCTATAAATCCTAGAATCACTAAATTATATAGGGACTATCAAGATATTCATTGGTGGTATAATATGAAAAGGGTGATTTCTAATTAAGTTACAAGGTTCTTGGTGTGTCAACAAGTAAAGGAAGAGTGACATCTTCCTAAAGGGGTACTCCAAAAATAACCAATACATATAATAACTACGGAATCTTTCAAAGGCCATAAAAATATATCCATTGGAAATAATGTTATTTGGGTAATCATTTATATATTAAAAAATGATACCCATTAAATTTCCATGAGAGATGATTTCTCCCTACAATTCCTAGATAACTCCTTGGAGTGTCGCTATTCATTGTTTTTGACCAATATAGAAGATTTAATTCTATATTCTGGATGAACGTTCAAAATTCTAATATTACCAAAGTAAATCTAGCAAGATCCTATCGTACTTAAATGAATGGGAAGTTAGAGGGAAAAATTAAAATTTAAAAGACATTCTAAGGGAAATTTCACTTAATTTTCATGTCAATTGGTACCAACATCTTTCACTTGTTGAATTCAATTATAAAAATGGTTTCTACTTAATTATATAAATAGAAACTCTTGAATATCTCTATAGAAAAGTTTAATAACTACAACATTTTGAGATTAAGTTGGAGAAGGTAAATTGTTGATAGAAAACATTATGAAGAAGAATACAAAAAAATCCATGTTATTCAGAAACACATCAGGTCTTCTCAGTATCAATAGAAATGTTATGATGAAAATCAAATAAAGGATAAATAATTCATTCATGGGGATCATATTTTTATCTAGTTTTTACCATGGAAATGAGTTATGACATTTGGAAATAAGGGGAAACTAATATTGTGGTAAACTAGTGAATTTAAGATTCTGGAGTGTGGAAGTGTGGTTTCTTATCAATTTTTATTACTTATACATAATTTCAATGTCCACAATGTCTTCCATGTGTCTCTAATTAGAATAAATAAATTTTTTCCAACGCCTATACATGATTTTAATTTTTTGGATTTGGAACCTTCCATTTCTTATGAATAAAAATCAAAACATATTTTTGATAGAATAAAACAAGTGTTGTAGAACAATACAGAATGACTTGTGAAAGTTATATAGAGAAATCAAAATTTTTAAGAAGCTACATTGTAACTTGATGAATCAATGATAAAAAAATACCTCCATTTTTTGAAACAAGTGTAATTTTTTAATGAATAAATTTCATAGGGGGGAGAGAATGAAACAACATGAAAATTATTATTTTCTATTTATAAAAGAAAAATTGTTTTCAATAATGTATATGTTATTATATCGCATAATGGAAATATATAAAAAGAAAATTAAAAAAAATAATATTAAATGTTAATTAATAATACCCATTACTATAGCTAGGAGTAGTAAAAGGATATAAAAACCAAAGAATAGTTACTATGAAATAATATACTCCATTGGGTAGAACTCTACCAGGATGATTATACCTACCATGAAAACTATTAAAATAAAAAATAATGGTTAGGAATGCGATCAATATTATCAGAGGAATTTGAAAAACCATTGGGAAAAAATTAGTAAATAATGGTGAATGATAGAGTATATATAGGGTATAAAGGGAATATTAATTTTTAGCATATGACCATTACCTGACCATTGGTCAATATAATAGTTGTTAAATATTATCATTGAGAAGTATAGAAATTAGTAATAATGTTTCCATTAAGATTAGTGTTTATAAAGGGTAAACATTTTCATAATTGATGTATACATGAGAATTATTTTCCATAACGCATAGATTTATGCCTTTTAAATCCCATTGTCAGAACATGGGAGGGAGGCAGCATCAATGGGGTTCTACCTTGACCATTCAAAATGAAATTTTCAATATGTGAGGCTTGAATGGAATTTCCTAAGGGTAAATTCAAAATTAGAATAGATCACCACTAGGTCTTTGTTTGTTGAGCCAATCCTATGAAATAACCACCATCTTACACCTTACGCTTAAGGTGTTCATCGATATAATAATGGGTTAAGTTTCTAGACCTTGTTATTATAAAAGTGACACTTACTTTTTATAAATGATATATTTTTTCCCAAATCCAGTTTTATGTATTATTGTAATTTAATAAAATTCACAAGAATATAAAATTAATTTGATAAATACATTTTTGGATATAAAAAAAACATAATTGTGTTTTAAAAAAACATACACAATTTTATAATAAACTCATGTATTATAACAAAAATTTATTCTCATGAAATAACATTTTTTAACACTTATGGTTTAATTAGAATTATAAATATACAATTATATTGTCCTAGGAAATTTTAATAAGTGATAGAAAGTTGATTATGCTGTAAAAATTTTGGTTTCAATAAATTAAGATCTTTTATTTAAAATTTAAAATTATTAAATTTATATTATTATATTGATAATTTAAACATCAAAATTTATATTTGTACATTAAAATTAGCCTATATTAAAATTCTGACAGTTTTCTAAAATACATAATTTTACTATGAACAGTAAAAAAACAATTTTGTGTTTTCAGATTGTTTTATGAATTAATATATATGTAATAATGATCTAATAATTAATGAAACAAAATACATTAAAAAAATTAAGTAATTTTATTATTATTATTATGTATTTTATAGGATTTGAATCAATTTAATAACTAATATATGTCTCTCTAAATTCAAAAATTGAAATTATGATTTTAAAAACTATATTTTTTTAGAAACTTTTTTTCCATGTCCAATGTGATATTAAAAAAATAATTTTGATTATAATGGATAAAAATATTATAAAAATGTTTTAAAAATCTAACACTATGAGAATAAACAATTGGTAAGTGAAAGGTTTTCATTTTATATAGCCTACAATTGTATGATATATATTTAGAGGTTATTTAACAATTCCAACTCTATAACAATAAATACCCACCCATTGTCCCCATTAAATCTTTTCCCATGATCCCTTATACATGAAAATATACTCATTAACCCTCTCTAGAGTCCCTAAATGGTGTCACCATGGTCCTAATGTTTTCCCATACATTCTTTAGGAAGTTACTTCCCAAGGTAAGGGAACTCTCCTTTTTTCCATTCACATACATCTTTTTTTGTATTCATTTTAACGTTTAATTCCATTATTTTCATGCACTCTTCATTATCCCATTATTTCCAAAATAATTTTTTATCAATGGAAGACCTTCATTCCCACCCATTATTATTTTACTTAAACCATATTGTATTCTTGTTATGCGAAACAATTCATTGCATGACTTTTTATTTTTATAAGAAATATATTTATGTTTTTAATACTCAATACATTTCCCAATTCCTGAGTATTCAACTAGATTTAAACATGATTTATTGATTGGGTACATCTAGATATAAAACCCTCATTCCTTTCTCATGGGTTAATAATTATTTAATTATAATATCTCTTAAGAATTTTTAAATTTATTTACTTTTACATGAGACCTATTAATTATATCTAATGGGTTATTAATGAAATGTTTTATTATAATATATGTGGGTCACATGAATTTAGACAAATGAAGTTTTATATACAATAGTGATCCAATTAATTGTGTAAATAATTAATCTTTAGAGATGACATGTTTTTCAATACCACAGTGAAAAACCTTGGAAACTATGTTTTATGATATCTTGGTGACAAACCTTAGTGATATGTTTATGAATCTATCATTTTTATATTTTACCTAGATTTCCTTATTATTCTTCATGATCATTATTTTATGGAATGTCTCATGTTATTATGGTCATTCCATGTTGTTATTCCTCATGATCACATTCTAAATATATCCTTTTTTCTATTCCCTTACTAGGATTTATTCTCATCCCTTTGTTTTGATATATCTCCCCAAGATATGGGATGATGTAAATGTGGCATATAAGATGAATCCATGAATATGATTTTCATGCATATTGGAATGATTTTTATATTTTTCATGTATTATATACTTAATTTACAATAGAATAAACCTAAAAATATCATCATTATTATTAAATGTGGTACCATGTAAGGGAATATATTAAAAATGAAATATTACATATTCCATATACCGAATTGTTTCCTATAGAATGTGGGAATCCCCTAGTTTTTTATAGAATTGAGATTTTAAATTATAAATCGAAAATATTCCGTGATCAATAGTTTCACTATGTAGAAAATATAAATAGTTGATAAAAATGATGTAAACCTGGCTTCGATACAACTTAGAAAGGAACCCATAGAATCCATGAAAATAACTAATAAGGGAGGTGGATTAGGGATTCAAATTTTCATTTTATGCATCTTATTGAAACAACCTTCACCGAATACTTATATGTGTTAATACAATCATTATAATGCACATAGAAAGACATAACATATCACGAGTTTCACCTCTAAAAATGAGAAGTCTTGTCCTTGGAATGATCTTTATTTTACAAAAATCATACGACCCACTTGTATCAACATGTGAGATACTATGATAAGTGAATATATATTTACATAGGTTCAACATGTCTCTCAAATGTGTTTAAGTACTTCATTTATAGATATAATAATATGAAATTTTTTAAAAAACTGAAGCATTGTTACCCAAACATTAAATACACAAATGCAACATCTTATTAATGTAATAACCATTATATATTATTATGATCCATTCCATAAAACTAAAGGTTTAGTTTATTTTGAAACTCTTATACATAAATAACTAGTACATAAATGTTTTACATCATTTACAATTATGTTATTCATAATAAGAACCCTTCTTATAGATATCATCCATAAAATATTTCTTTATAACCTATTGAAGGGAAACATATGAATGTGTGAGATCATATGCTCAATAAGGTTAATCAAAAGAGTTTTCAATCAATGATCATAAGTGAGTATAATATATTAACAAGGTTATGAAAACATGATCATGTCGTAAAATAATCATACATAATTAGTCAATGATATTTAATCAAGAAACATAGTGTAAGGTTTCATCAAACAAATTTCATAAAACATAAGAGTTTGAAATCGTCAATTATCAATCATTGTCCATGAGATAAAAACCCAAAAACAAATCATAATTTTTTGTTATACACATAATCATATAAAATAATTTTATTATTCAAGGATCACTACCAAGAACATCATAGTATATTGGGTTCAGTCACCATTCCATCATTTCATTATCAATCATTCACTTCGAAGACTATTTTATTGGATAAATTCCATTAATAAATTGGGTTAACTCACCAATCATGTCTTTTTATCACATGTAATATCCATATTTACCCAATATATTGGAGGGATATATAAGTATGGGAAAAGTCATCACATAATGAAAACCATAAATGTGTTTGCCTCAAGATAATAAAACACTCTTAATATCAACATATACTAACCCATGGAAGGGATATAGGTTTCATAAAAATTTCATCATCATCATCATAAACTTTCATATAAATGATAATGATGTTAAAATTAGAACATATCCCTAATAAATAATAAGAAACATCAATGGATGATGTAATTGATAAAAATAACTTTAAAAGATCACTTGATCATTTATTAAGGAAAATACATGTTTAATTTTTAAATCAATTATTTAAAATTTAAAAAATTATAAAATATTAAGGAAAAACATTATTTAAAATCAACCAAGGAAAAATTTCATTGAATATTCTTGTAAAATATTATTCATAATTTCTATGTAATCCATTCATTCTATCTATGTTAGTACTGAAATTCCTTTGACATTTTCCCTAAAACTCAAATGTACCACATCCTTAAAAATTTAAAGATGATTCTAGAAATTCAAGCATAATTAAAAATTAATTTTATAAATATTTATATAATATTATAATAATTATTTAAATCATATTATAAAAAATTCATATAGAATAAAATTTATTTCTGACCAAATAGATAAATAAAGTTGGTTTTTCTTAAAAATATTATTTCAGTATATTAAGTATATAAAGAGTGTAAAATTAAAGGAGAACATATAATCTCAAGAAATAAATATATTATAATGAAATAAATAATATTTTTGTGATATATATCATATAATATCATCATATTAAATTTAATCATAAATGATCTCAGTTAAAAATGAGATTGTAACAGAAACTCATTATAGCTTTGGAATATTTTCATTCATAAACCCCATCAAAGAAACAACCATAAATTAAATAATAAATAAAATTTAAATAAGTATAATCATGGTAAAATATATGAATGGATAAGTATATATACCTCTTGAAATAATAATGGTGCATTACATAATATATATATATATATATATATATCAAAAAAGATAATTTGAGAGGGTAAACCCTTACAACCATGGTAATATTCAAATAAAATCTCTATGGATTAAATAATAGGTCTTGAGATATTAAATAAAATGAATAAATAATTATATATGATATAAAATTTCATTGGATCACAGTACAAACACAATAAATATAAATAGGTGCATAAAATGAATCATGTCTCAATGAAAAACAATTAAGATGAATAACTCTAACCTAATATCTGACTTGATACATAAGAACTATAAAATCTTATGTAATAAATTTATTTTCATTATAATTTAATAAAAAATAATATTTATTCACGTAATATCATATATTATCCACTTATATCATTTCAATATCTTTTTATTTATAAATATATATTAAAGTCATCATCTTGTATATGAATTACATCATTTTTCATGTATGTCTTAGTTCAAAAGTTATGGTCAATGCACTTTGATCATAGTAAATTCATCAAGAAATTTCAAATAATTATATTAATATCATATATATTAATTATATACATATATAAATCACCTCATTTTATGTAGTCATGAAAACTAAATTGTCTCACTTTATAAAGATAGTAATTTTCACTCACACATGAGTGATGCTGCCATATTTGACGGATGAAACAACAAAAATGATAAATAACAACTAAACAATATGGAATCATTATTATATCACAAATATAATATTTTTTCCTCAAATATATCCCTATTAAAATCCATGTCAAGTATAAATGATAAACGAATAACATCACTTTGTGGTGGTTGTAGTCCACAAATACGTAGGAGAGAAGATATCATTTACCAATTGATTGGAATGTAAAAATTTAGTTTATATATTATAATTATATATTAATAATTATTTTATAAATAAAAAATATAAAATTTAAATTCATTATTATGAAAGCTAATTAAATACGGTGATGGTAAATTATTTTTATTGCTCGGTGGAGGTGGAAGTCTACACATATGCCTGAGAAATACATTTCTTTCACATTTGATATTTATGGGGATGAAAATGGGTGTGTAATATGAATAATAATATATAAATATATTTTATATATTTTATAAACCATTATTTTATGGATACAATAGTTTTATATGATTTTTAATGAGAAATAAAATTAAAAGAGTATAGTAATGATTTATACCTCTTCTTTGTCAAATATCCATTTCATTACATCTTAAGAATTGAATCAGTCATCATAGGGTAAA
Source organism: Viscum album (assembly GCA_963277665.1). Classification (NCBI taxonomy): domain Eukaryota; kingdom Viridiplantae; phylum Streptophyta; class Magnoliopsida; order Santalales; family Viscaceae; genus Viscum; species Viscum album. Next base: position 179,363,972 of record OY728145.1, read on the forward strand.
AATATAAAATATGAGATTAAGGGAAGGATTATAGGGTGAATTTTTATTAGGTAATTTATGGGATCTAATTATCAAATGATGTGAAAAATGGAGGATAAGTGGCTCCCTTTTATAATTGAGGGAAGGGTTACACAGGGAATTTAATAAAAGATTTCAATGATATAAGTTCACTAAAATGGTAAAGTGGCCTAAACTGTCAAACTATTTTATGGTAGAATATTATATAGATTAATTATTTTCAAAAATTAATAATTATTCATGTTTTGGGGGAAATCGTACCCTTATATCATGGTTTAACCCCAAAGTAAACCTGTTTTAACATTAACCACGGTAACAACATTTTTATGTTTGTAATATTCATAATGACCAAAAATTATTTTGACATTAAAAAATTAAGTTAATGTTTATAAATAAAAAAATGAATTCATTTTACCATAACTAATTTCTATATGTGGTAGAATATAATTTTGAATACGAGTACAAACTACAATGAAAACCCATTTTAGAAAATGCATTTTTAAGCATACAACATAACTTACATCCATTTTCTCAATGTAAAAAATAAAAAATACATCTTATAATATATTATAGGAAATATAATCCATAAATTTAGTTTAAAAAATTAATCAATTTGTGTTAATTTAATTTATAATGTTAAAACACATTGCACATATAAAAACAACTTTTACAAAAATGCATTTTTAAACCCAAAAATAATCTCATAAAAAAATAAATTATAATTATAATTCCAATGTAATTATTTAAATTATTTTTAATTATTGTTTAAATATGTTATATTAAGATCAAATTTCAAAATACAATAGGATATTCACCTGAAAACTAATGACTATGTTTTCAAAAATTAGTATTTTTACTACTTGCTGATAAATATATCTTTTTATAAAAATCCTAAAAAATATTACTATAATAATATTAACCAAATAATTTTAAAAATGATATTAATTTATTAAAAAAATATAATAATATAAAAAATCACATATAATGTTCATATGAAAAATAAAAAAACATTTTTCTAAAAACATTTTTTTGAATAATAAAATAACATCAATGAATATTTTTTTCTATTTATTATTCATTAATCAACACATTTTCATTATTTGAAATGTATAAATAAATTTCAAAATTTGGTCATTTCTATTCATACCAATAATGGATATATTATGATGGGTTATCATATCTTAGTTCATTTAAACAAGGAGTTGCAGGTAAAATGATATATCGAAAATTTTGAATTTATTTAAAGAAAAAATATATTCTAAAATATCAGGATGGTACATTGTCACACTAAAATAAATTTTTGCATTGATAATTTTATCATGGTAATGAAATGTTTGATATTATTTTTTTTTAAAAAGACATCAAGAAACAAAATTTAAAAACATATTTTCAAAGGGGGAGTGATAAACATTATTGAAACCTCAAATGAAACATAATTAGGTTTCTATATAAGGAGAAGATTCACAGGAATTGAAAACATGGATATAGAGAAGTAATACAATGTTGAAATAATAATAAATAATGATAATAACATGGTCATGAAAAAGTTAATGACCATAAAAAACATAAACTAGTGATGGGTGAAAACAAACAAGAAATCATTAGAAATACCTATAAAATATAAAATGTTTTTATTTTAGAGGTCCTTTTTCCTAGATGTGAGGAATTATTTTCTCAGGTTACATATGAAAATATTATTATTTGTTATCTTAAAATCCAAAAAATTAATTTTATCCATTAGTTACATGATTTAATTAATTCCCATTACTTTTATCCCATGTCTCAATTATGAATGAGAAATATGATTTTTTTATTTTTGAAGAAAAAAATTTAACATCTAAAAGGTCCTAAGAATAATAAAAAATGAAAATATGTTTCTCCTTTATCTATTTAGTTATTGATTCTGAAAATGAATAGTAAATTCTAAGATAACTAATATGAATAATCAAAATTTTTGAAGATTAATATCAAATATTCTAATACCCAAATATATACTTAATTCATTCCATAAAAATATAAATTATGAAACTCGTTAATGAATTATTCACCAGTATTCATAGCCAAAAGATTTAGAAAAAATGATCACAAATTTTCCAAAATCAGCATACCATTATTATCTAAAAAACATAAACTACCACTTAATGTCACATAAAAGTCATGTGAATATATTGATCATATATTTTCTTAAAACTTGTTAATAACTTGAATCACCATAAATTTGAAGACCTGGAAATTCCATTTATTTTTTTTAAATTATTTAGGATTATTACGAGTCTATGAAAATTGAAGGCACATGATTCTGAGCCCTGAAGAACTTGGAACATAATTTTGAACTTTTTTTAAGGTATGATCAATAAATGTGTAGGCAACATTTTCTTAAATTTGAACCCGTGATCAGAATTGAAATATGAGGGCATCGTTGGAGTCGCAACATCATGATTCGCTTAAGAGAATATTAACTTCATTAAGAAAAAATGGGATGGAAAAGTTATCTTTGCAGACTTTTTGTAAGGATAATAAAAAAACATAAAAAAGTTATTTTAAATTTCCCACCACTTCTTGAGTGGAAGTGGTGGGGACTACAAAGGTGTTCAGGCATTTCATAAAGGATATTAAATGCCCGGTTACACATAGGATTCTTAACCACCCCTTGTTTAATTAATCGGTTCATTAATTACCCCAATTAATGATCCATTAATTGAAAGGAGGTTTAATCACATTAATTTATCCTTTGGATTTTAAAACCATTGTAAAAGGTTATAGGGTGGAGGATTGGTGGAAAAACTCTGATTAAGCATCGACTCTCAACCCTTCCAACGAAGAATAGATGCTTGAACAATGTCGTCGGGAGAAACGATCTAGGATCGATGAATGTTAGCGACTTCAATGAACGAGGAATTTTCTCCCTCAATGATCATGCCATCATACAATGGTTCACAAAGTGGGGGGTTTGTCTTGATTAATTCTAATAGTTTTTAGATGAATTAATCTCACCCATTTTATGATGCTAACATGGAGGGTGCGAGCCAAACGAACAATTCCCGGACCCTCTCCCTCTTTGATATCTGTTTCATTCTTCATGGTAAACCAGAAAATAGAGTAGAAAGATGAAATTGGAAACCACGTAGTGTTTGAAGCATCCCAGGAGGCTTTTAGGCGCTTTTAATAAGAGAAAACGGACCACTGGAGCACACCTGGTGGCCTACAGAAGACCCGCTGGCGCGGCCCCAACGTGGCGGCGCTGGCGGGTGAAGGTGGCGGTCGAAGCTCATCGGTTGTGGAAGGGGGTGGTTGGCGGAAGGGCAGTACACTGTCACACTCCATAGATAGAGGTCAGAACTTCAAATCTAGGGAGAGGGAGACTCATGCCCTGTGGGTCCCGTGGTCAGTGAGGCAGTGCCACGTGGTGCCACTGGTTGAAGAGACAAATGGCTCTTGAGCTGTTTGGAAAGGAGGGGTCGCACGACCCCTCGAGTGGGTCACACCCATCCGGTTGGCCAAATCATTCCACTTCTTAGCGGGCCAAGCCCGTCATGGCCCAGCCTAGCCGGTTTAGGCCGGTTTGGACCTGAACTGGATTATGTCGACCCGAACCAGATTAGGTCGGACTGGGTCGGGCCGAACCCAGACCCTTATGGCCTAGTTTTTCTTAAAAGGTAGCATCATACAAACCAGACTTCTATTTTATGAGATGTCTACGACGTTGGAATCCTTGGAATGAGACAGTCCTTTTTTAAATACTCCAAGAAAGATTTTGAGAATGTTGGAGTAATGCCAGGATGGATCGTACTTGAATCCAACTGGGCCTTCAGCACTAAATTGCCTATAACTCTCAAATCAGGCATTCGATTGACGCACCGTCTATTGCATTGGACCATTATGACATGATAGATCATTTTGTTAATTCTTCATGGGACTTTTTACCAGTTTAAGTATGTCTTATGGATCAGAACCTAGGGATCATGTGTGGATCAACGCCTAGGGATCCTGTTTGGATCTGCACCTAGCGATCCTCTGTGGATCAACACCTAGCAATCCTGTGTGGATCAGTAGCTAGATATCTATGTCAATCACCACCTAGAAATCATGTGTGGATTAGCACCTAGCAATCCTGTTTGGATCATCATCAAGCGATCCTATGTGGATCAGCAACAGAACCCTTGATAGAATATGATGATCTAGATTTACGACTAATCATCTGTACTTCTGTACTTAAGTTATACCTGGTTTGAGCTAAGTCTTTTTCTTTGTTCTTTGTGATTGAGATCGTGCGTTGTGGTTTTACTTTTTGGAATAATGATATACCTTCAAGGGTCTCGGGGTCCCTACTGGGTATTGTTATACTCACCCTTGCACAGGCTTCGTCCACACCTTGTTGTGTCTTGTGCAGACAATGAGCAGCTTGGATGAGACTTTAGGAGCTAGGACGAAGTGGTGCACTGAGGTGACTATTTTACATGGAGAGTTTCAGAGATGATATGTACCTACCCTTTAGGTAGGAATCCTTAGTAGAAGAAATCATGGGCTATTTTCTATTTTCTATTGTATTATATCTTTCAGTTGGGCTTGAATTTCGACCCCTTTACTTTGAGTACACACTTTCACTATTACAGTATTACTTAATGGTTGCATCTTGTTATTTTCTTGGACCACACGTTTGTACAGTTTTAAAGGTAATGCTTTCCTGTATTAGGGATATGCCTTTTTAGTGCTAGTCACCATCCCTTGACCTATGGAAGGCGGGTTTCGGGTAGTCACAACACGAGCCCCGGGGGACGGTTCGTGACAAAGTGGTATCAAAGGATTTGGTTCTACCCAAGAACTAAGACTCTAATATTTCCAATGTAACAATAATGTTAAGTATTTTGAGTGTGGTTTTTAGTTCGGGGAGTCCAATGTTGGTACGAAGACCGATGTATCTGTACACCCAGAACCTGAATTCTGATTTCCGAATCGATACAGGAAAACACTGATTGCGAGTGTTTTGGAAATGTTTTACTTTTGATCACTTTTGAGTCATGTCACTAAGTATAACCTTTTGACCGTGGAGAACCTGTTTCTTTTCAGGAAGCCACCGCGTAGACAACCAGCCATGATTCCAGATAGATTACACGATGATGGCCCACTAAGTGACGAAGATTCGGTGCTGAGCCCTCTTACTATGTTGGCACCTTCGGGTGGTATACCAGCTACACCACCACTTAGAGAGAAGTAGTTTCCACCAACCCCATTGGAAGACCATGAACACTGACTGAGCGCATTGTACAAGTTTCATAGATAGAGGCCTCTGAGTTTTCGTGGTGAGACAGATCCCCAGGCAGCTGGGGAATGGCTTGAGGCTATGGCATGGGTTATTCGCTTAGTTGATATGCCATCATTTTAGATTTTTATCCTAGCTAATATTATCTTCCAAGGAATATAAGGGAGACAGTGTAATCTAACGCTCTAGATACATGAGGAGGAGACACTTTCTTGGTTGGACTTTGAGACCCTCTTCAAGGTGGAGTTCGTACCAGTGACTTAATACATAGTGCGTATCCAGGAGCTACTGCACTTACAGAAGGGAAGCCTATTAGTGGACCAATACATGTTGAGATTCACTGATCTCTCATGCTACTCCACTGACATGGTACGGGGCCCTTTCTTCAGGGCCTGTACCTTTGAGCAGGGTCTCTGGTAGAAGATCAGAGCATCGATGATATCACCCAATATCCCAAAGCAGGCTTGCATGCTCAAGTGAGAATTATTGGTGGAGAGATTATTAGCTGAGTAGGCACCGACAGTGAGATCCACCACAAGGAGATAGGCAGCTGAGTCATCTGTAGTAGAAAGTAGGCAGATAACACAGAGGTCCAAGTGGGACAAACCTACCGGTGGATAACCCCATGATACAGGGTCGGAGGTGCAGAGCTCTCAAGGAATAAGAGGTCTTTTGAGTACTAAAACCTATTACTCTTAAGGTAGATAGGAAAACAGGGCTCATGACTGTCTGAATCTCCACATAGACGATCAGAAGATGACCAAGGGACTGCCGAGGTAGCGGCTGAGGTTCTAGAGAGGGGGTATTTAGGGCGGCGGACGTGGTAGAGGAGCTGGTCATGCAACATGTGGTGGACGACAGTTTGAGGTTATACCACCAACACCCCTAGGTAGTCCACCCCGACCATAGGGAGCAGGTGGATATGGGTGATCTCAGCTTCAGGTGGCAGAGGCCTATGACCACGACGCTGTAGAGATGATTATAGGTATGATCTCTGCCTATTCCACACTAGTTACAGTACTTATAGACATTGGTGGTTGTCACTCTTTTATCTCCACAACACTTGTTCAAAGATCAGAGATTTCGATGGAGTCATTGGCTCGATCCTTACGATTAGAGACTCCTACGGGAGAACATTCGATGATCACACACTGGTACAGACAGTGTGAGCTCACTCTAGGAGGTGATATCTTAGCAGCATCAAGGCCCTACGACTTCATCTTTGGTATGGACTGGTTATCCAGAGTCCACGATCAGATTGAAATTTTTAGGTGAAAAGTACAGTGTTTCCATGAGGATTAGATCAGGTTTTCCTTCACTAGTGAGAAGGAAAACTTTACCGCACATGATGGACTCTCTCCAAGGAGGGTGTAACTGATCACTCCTCATTTGGATAGACTTACCCTTAGAGCTGTTGATGTGAGGATTCTGAGTTATCTCATAGTGGTGGACCGGTATGCTGATGTCTTTCCTGATGATGTTTTAGGACTACCTTTTTGCAGAGAGGTATACTTCTATATCGGCATGTACCTTGGGATGACACTAATATCTACACCAGCATATCGGATGGCCCCTGTGGAACATTGGGAGTTATGGGTACAGTTGGGGGACTTGCAGAGGAAGGAGTTCATAAGGCCTAGTGTTCCTCTATGGGCATCCCCGATTTTGTTTTCCAAGAAGAAAGATGGGATTCTGAGGCTTTTTTTAGACTATCGATGCCTGAATCAGGTTATCGTGAAAAACAAGTATCCACTCCATAGGATTGATGATATCTTCAAAAAGCTTAAGGGAGCATAATGGTTTCGAAGATAGGCCTCAGATCAGGCTATCATCAGCTTAGGGTACGAGATGATGATGTATTGATGACTACCTTCAGATATAGGTATGGCCACTATGAATTCTTATTGATGCTCTTCGGCGTAACCAATGCACCGGTAGTGTTCATGGGGATCATGAACATGATATTCCATCCTTTCCATGATCTATTTGTGGATTCTTCATTAATGAAATCTTAATATACTCGGCATCAGAGGAGGAGCATGCCATGCACCTAAAGATAGTTTTGGATACACTCTGAGAGAACCAGCTTCATGGAAATCTCTCGAAGTGAAAGTTATGGATATGGAAAGTCCACTTCCTAGGGAACATTATCTTGGAGGCTGGAGTTGCAGCAGATCCAGAGAATATAGATGCAGTGCTTGCTTGGGAGCCAACCAGGAGTGTGACCAAGGTGCGGAGTTTCCTGTGATTGGATGGGTACTACCATAGATTCGTACCTGTCTTTTCCAAAGTTGTGACACCATTTTCAGCTTTGATAAAGAATGGATAGCCCTTTGTGTGGACAGAGAGATTCCAGTAGAGTTTTTAGGATCTAAGGCAAAGGCTGATGAGTTCCCCCATCTTGTGGCTAATAGAAGAGGGCATTGGGTATGTAGTTTACTATAATACATTAGGGACTGAACTAGGTTGTGTTATGATGTAGCAGCTAACGATGATTGCCTACGACTCATGGAAATTGAGACAGCATGAGAAGAACTACACTAACCTTGACCTGGATTTAGTAGCAGTGGTCTTTGTGCTAAAGATGTGGTGGCACTACTTGATGGGAAAACATTTTATAATATACTCTGATCACAAGAGTCTCAGGTATATCTTCTCCCAGAAGAGACAATGACGATGGATAGAGTTCCTCTAGGACTATGACTTTGGGATAGTCTACAATCCTGGGAAGGGGAACGTAGTAGAAGATGCACTCAGAAGGAGTTTTAGTCTACAGTTGTTGAGTGTGGCAACAAAGTAGCTAGACAAGTTGTAGTTATCCTTCATGGATAAAAATTGAGCAGATTACCTCCAGTCTAGGACTATCACTCCCCCACTTCTTTAGCAAGTTTGGGAGGCTAAACTTGGGGACGTTGACTGCGAGGCCTGATGTGCTTATATATCCTCAATATATCCTTTTAAAGGTTTTTATGAAGGTGGGGAACACATCGTTCTCTTTAGAGGATGCACCATGGTACCAGTGACGCTGTGAGAGGATGTGTTGAGGGAATTCCACACATCCCTTTTGGCGGTACATACTGGAGTGGCGAATATGTACTAGGACCTCTGGCCTCAGTACTAGTGGACAAGGATAAAGAAACCAGTGGAAGAGTTTGTATCACGATGCCTCACTTGTCAGCAAGTGGAAGATGAGAATGAAGTTCCACCAGGCTTAGCATAGCCACTGGATGTACCAGAGTGGAAGTGGGATGGTATATCCATGGACTTTATGACATGGATACCATGTATTTACAGAATCCATGATTCCATCTTGGTGATCATTGACTGAATCACCAAGTCAAACCACTTCCTACCCTTCTGAGAGTAGGGATCAGTAGAGGTATTAGGATGCCTTTATGTGCAAGAGATTATATGGATTCACGGGGTGCCATCAGCGATCGTCTCAGATTATGATTCATGTTTTACATCCCTCTTGTGGAAGGGGTTGTGGGAGGAATTTGGGAATCAACTATGCTTGAACACCAAATTTCACCCTCAAACAGATGGTCAGATGGAATGGACCATACAGACACTCAAGGACATACTTTGTTCTTGTGTCCTCGATTTTGGTCGTAGTTGGGTGGACCATATTCTACTGGTGGAGTTCACATACAACAACAATTATCAATCCAATATCGTCATGGCTCCATTTGAGCCCTTGTACAGGCGACCTTGAAGATCACCTCTATTCTGAATAGACACAGGGGAGTCAGCACTCATGAGTCTAGAGTTGGTACATGCTACTGAAAAGAAGGTTTAGATCATCCAGGAGCAGACAAATACCATATAGAGCTGACAAAAGTCTTATGTCGATACGAGACAGAGACTCTTAGAGTTTGATGAGGGAGACCATGTCTTCTTATGGGTCTCACCCCGATAAGGATTAAGAAGGTTCGGTCGGGGAGTCAAGCTATCTATGAGGTTCATAGGACCATTCCAGATCCTTAGCAGAGTAGGCGAGGCGGCATACCATCTAGATCTTCCCCCAAAGATGCACCAAGTGTAAAATGTTTTCCATGTGTCACAGCTGAGGAGGCACTTGCATGATCCATCGCATGGTATCGACTGGGGAGAGCTGGACATTGATGATGGGGTGAAATTTGTGGAGTTCCTGATGGAGATAGAGGATCGACAAGAGCAGGTCCTTCATGGGTGGTTGATTCATCTGGTTTGAGTTTGTGGGAAACACGGGAATATCTAGGAGAGCACATAGGATCTGGAGGCTCAGATGCATGCTCAGTACCCCCATTTTTTTCCCTAGTGTTGTTGTAGATTTCGGGGATGAAAATACCTAAGGCAAGGAGAATGTAAAGACCTAAAAATTCAATTTATTGTTTTTAAATTATTTAGGATTATTACAAGTCTGAAAAAATTAACGGCACGTGATTTCGATGCCTGGAGATCCTGGAATAGAATTTTGAACTTTTTAAGGTACATTTAGTAAATGTAATGGTAGTGTTTTCTAACTTTTGAACCGGTGCGAGAAATTGAAATCTAATGGCACTGTTGGACTCGCAATGTCAAGATTCGCTTAAGGGAAGATTAAATTTGTTTGGAAAAAGTCTAATGGAAAAGTTAGTTTTGCAGACTTTTTGGATAGATAATAAAATAACATAAAAATGTTATTTTAAATTTCCTACCACTTCTTGAGCGGAGGTGGCAGGGAAAACGGAGGTGTTTAGGCATTTAATAAAGGATATTAAATGCCCGGTTACACATAGAATGTGTAACCACCCCTAATTTAATTAATAGGTTCATTAATTACCCCAATCAATGATCCATTAATTGAAAGGAGGTTTGATCCCTTTAATTCATCCTTTGGATTTTAAAATCATTGGAAATGGGGAGAGGGTGGAGAATTTGTGTAAGAAATCCAATGAAGCACTGACACTCAACCCTTCCAATGAGTAATAGAGGCTTGAACATCATCATTGGGTAAAATGATCCGGGATTGATGAACACCAGTGACTTTAATGAATGAGGAATCTTCTCCCTCCATGACCGCGATGTCATCAAATGATTCAAGTGGTAGGGGGTTTGTCTTGATTACTCGAATGTTCTAAAGGCCTTAATTTTTATTGATTTTTGAAAACCCCCCCTTTCAAGGTATGAGGGGGAACCCTTACAAGGCCTATAAGCTTAGAGATTAAATGGCTTGTAGGCTTAGGAGATTACATGACCTGAAGGTCTTAGAGAATTCAACCAGAATATCTACATGGAATTACCCCTCCCCAACATCTACATCATGATAGTTGCTCTACACATTTGCATGGCTGTCTGGATAGGATTCCCATGCAAGCACAGGCTGGTCCCGATGGCATAGCCATACCCTCTAATTTTGACAAATCTATTTTGTTCTTCTATGGTGAGTGCACCTACTCTGAATCCTCTTCTGGGGATGCTCCTTTTTTGTAGTGTGTCTGGGGAAACATCATGTGGCCCGAAGGCTATGAGGTAGCCTGAAGGCCTTAAAGGTGGCCCGAAATCCCTACTAACCTGAAGACTTGGGTGGCCCAAAAGCCTTAAGGACTTCAAGCCCAAACCAGTGGCCCAAGGTGAATAGTTCATGCTTCTACCATAAGGAACATTACTTGCTACAGTAACTTCTACATTACCCACTACAGTTCCCACACAGTGTACAGTTCTCCTATAGTACCAATATAGTGTAAAGTTCTGCTACAGTACCCGTACAGTGTATAGTTCTGCTATAGTATTGCTACAGTGACTACTACAGTAGCTGCTACATCACTACTATAGTTCCCGGAAATATGCCTCTACCTGGATTTGAACTTGGGTCTTGTGGATGCACATAAGGATACCTCAAAAACTGGGATAAGGATCATGTGTAGGGTTTTTCTGGATTAATTCTAAGAGTTTGAAGATAAATTATTCTCACCCTTGTTATAATGCTAACGTAGAGGGCGCCGACCAAATGAACAAGGCTCGGAACCTCCTCTGCTTTGATCTTTGTTGCGTTCTTCATGGGAAACCAGAAAAAAGAGTGGAAAGATGAAATCGGAATCCACGAAGCATTGGAAGTATATCTGAAGGACCGTAGGTGCTTTTGGAAGGGAAAATGAATCACTAGAGCTCACCCTGTGGCCGACAAAAGACCCACCGGTGCGACATCGGCGCGACGGTGCTGGCAGGTGAAGGCGGTGGCCGGCGCTCACTGGGCGATGAAGGGGGAGGCGCTGCGGAAGACCATCATGGGTGGCTAGATTTTTTTCTTCCATATTGGCGAAAGGGCAGCGTGCCAGTGCACGTCGCGGTGGAGGGGGACCCATTCCCTACGGGTCCCACAGATAGCGATGCAGCACCATGTGGCACCGCCGGTTGAAGAGACGAATGGATATTGATACATTCGGGAAGGAGGGACCATGTGACCCCTCACACAGTTCACATCCAGCTGGTGGGCCAGGAAGGTCTACTTCCCAGCGGGCTGAGCCCACCGTGACCCAGCCCAGCCGATTCGGGCCAGGCCAGTCTACGACTCAATGGGCCGATCCAGCCATGGACCAGCCGGTTCGGGCCTAGTCGGGTAGGATCTGGATCAGGCCTGGACTGGGTCAGGTTGACCCAAACCAGGTCGAGTCGTCCCATTCCGGGTTGGTCTGACCGGGTCAGACCGAACCTAGACCCTTTATGGCATAGTTTCACTTAAAAGGTTGTATCTTTCAAACAAGACGTCTATTTGACAAGTCGTCTGCGACATTGAAATCCTTGTGATAAGATAGTCCTTTTGAGATACTCCAACTAAGTTTTGGAGAAATTTGTAGTAATTCCGGGTTGGATTGTCCTCAAATCCTACCAGGCTCTCGGCACTAAAATGCCTATAACTCTCAGACCTGGTGTCTGATTGACATGCCATCTGTTGCGTTGAAACCCTTATGAAATGATAGATAATTTGATTACTTATTCATAGGACTTAGTTTCAATTGAAATATGACTGATGTCTTGAGGAGAGGATCCTCCCAAAATCAAGCGTACTATGTTCGGGAATCCAGTGGCTGGATGGGACATGAAGAATGAATAACGATCTTATGTGGATTAACCCATAGTGATCCTGTGTGGATCATCACCTAGAGATCCTGTGTGGATCAACACCAAGTGATCCCGTGTGCATCAGAACCTAGAGATCCTCTATGGATCAGTACCTAGCGATCCCGTGTGGATCAGCACCTAGCAATCCTATGTGGATCAACACTGAGCGATACTGTGTGGATCAACAGCAGAACCCTTGATAGAATAAGATGATCTAGCTTTATGAATAATCATCTGTACTTTTGTACTTAAGTTATACTTGTTTTGAGTTGAGTCTTTTTCTTTTTTCTTTGTGATTGATATCATGCTTTGTGGTTTTCTTTTGTGGAATTATTAGAGACCTTGGGGGTATCGTGGTCCCTATTGGGTATTATTATAGTCACCCCTACAAAGGCTTCGCCCACACCTTGTTGTGTCTTGTGCAGACAATAAGAAACTTGGCTAAGACTTCAGGAGCCAGGACCAGGCGGTGAATTGAGGTGAGTGGTTGACGTGGAGAGATGTGGAGATGATTTGTACTACCTTTCAGGTAGGAATCCTTGGTGGATGATCTTATGAGTTGTTTTATATTTTCTATTGTATTGTATCTTTTAGTTGGGCATGTATTTTGACCCCTTTACTTTCATTACACACTTTTAATACTGTAGTTTTACTTCATGGTTGCATCTTGTTGTGTTCTTGGATGGTGTGTTTGTACATGTTTAAAGGAAATTCCTTACCGTTTTAGGGATACACATTTCTGATGCTAGTCGCCAACCCCTGGCCTATGGACGGTGGGCTTGGGTTAGTCATGGTACGGGCCCCTGGGGATAGATCATGGTAATAAAAACTCAATGAAAACATATATTCTTACAAAACTAGATATATCATTTTTTCAAATAAAATCACCAAGTATCTATTATATTCTATAAATAAAAATTGTAAAAAAACATCATCAAAGACAACATAAAGAACTCTATCATCAATGACTAATCAATTTAAAAGTCACCAATAATATCATATTTATATTATCAAAATCAGTGAAATATTTATCCCAATCAAACATTATTATCTCAATGTTAGAATTATAATAATGGTTATTTTTACCTCAATCATGTGTTTTGCCAAAAAAATATCCCTACTATGAAATCAATTTTAATGGCTATCAATACCATTCAATATATGCTTGTAAATCATTAAATAAAAACTACTGAAAAATAATCCTTAAATGATCAATGATTCCAGTATCTATAATATCCTTGATAAAACACTTCTACAAACATATTTTTGGAATCCCAATACATAAACACTTAAATCATCACACTTAAGAATTTTGTATAATATAGGCCCTTCCTTGTTCTTGGAGTTAACTCATGGATTAGGAAATTTGATTAGGTAATTATCATTTTCCATACATATAAGAAATTGAACAATAAATGGTCTCATAAGATGAACTTCATTTTCCTATATCAAACTCTTCATTTTTATTCTAAAATTACATTCTATATTCCATTATTTTCTACATAAAAAACACCATCTTGTTTCAATGGGACATATCCTAGGGTGATTTTTTCCACATACATGATATTTTAGATGGTAAATATTCTTTCTTGTTTGGTCTCTATAAAATGAACTCCAATGTAAATGCATTTTTGTCTTTTTAGATGTGTAAGTATAATCACCCATTTTGAGGTTGTTAATTAGATAATTAGATCGACATTTTTGATTAAACATAACTTTTATCATTTTTGTTCACATTTTATTTGTTTTCTCATGATGAAAAGCATTCAATTATATTCCACAGTCAGCGTTAATAAGATTATTCCTGGATTCAACCATTGAACAATGGAAAAAAAACATTGTTGGAAACAATAATCATAGTGAGTAATAATGCAGTCATAAAAATATATTCATTTTATATCTAATCATTACACTTTCTTATCAATATGTGAAACCTTATGTTTAACTTAGGCCATCTAAAATCATCTACTATTCAAACACTTCATAATGGCTTATAATGAAAATAAGAATTAACCTAAGCATACCCTCTAGGAGTTTCAAACCATCTATGAAGTAATGAATCATTCACCATGCATACAAATTATGGTTGAGATATACTCAACCAAATAATTTTGGGGTTTTTACCCCTTAATGCATCTATTTCAAAACCATGTCCACTTATAGTATCTATATTAGGATATATTGATGGTAAAATCACATAATTTCTTACTTACCAAAAAATAGAATTTTATCCTATAAATTGGATTCTTCTAAATCCTCTCAAAATATTTTTCTCTTCCATGTTTCAAAAAATAAGTAAACCTTTATTAGATAAAAACTATAGAAACCCAAAAATTTCATACACACATACTACATCTAATTAACTGAATAATAATTTTATTTAAACACATTACATGCCAGAATAATACAAGTTTTTCATCCTTGTAATCAAGGATACATAAAAAATTGGTATATACAATATCTATATTCTCTAATGTCCCGAAGGCCTTCATTTGTTTTATTAATTTTTGATAATCCATCTTTCAAGGGGTTAGGTGGAATCCTTACATAGCCCGTAGGCGTAAGTATTAAATGACCCCTAGGCCTTAAAGGAATTCATTTTCCATAAGCTTCAAACATTACATACAACCCAAAATAACTACTTGGAAATGCTCCTCCCCAGCATCTTCATTATGAAATCAGCTCTCCACCTTTGCATGGTTGTTCAACAAGGATTTCCCATGCATGTATAAGCTTGTCCCAATGGCAGGTTCCATACACTCTCATTCTTGCAATCCATTTAGATTCTACACTTGTGAAGTCTCCTTGCTCATACTCCATAACTCTCACCCTTTCTAAACATATCATACGCAAAAACTTCATCAGAACCAAGGGATATGAAACATAATAAAGGGAGATATTAGATGATGAGTTTAGGTATACATAAGAGTTACCAATCAATGATAAAAATTGATTATAAGATAAGATTAATGGAATGAAAATATTATCATAGATTACTCTCATCATTCTTTATTAGTTAAATATTAATAATCATGAACCATGGAGTATGGTTTTGTTAAAAGAATACATATGGAATAAGAGTTTTGAATCATAAATAATCAATCAAGATCTGTGATAATATACCTCAATAATAAGGATTAATTATGTGGAATACTCATAAATATAGAAAATCATTTCCATAGTAAAATTTTCACTACTTATATTAAAATATTTTGTTGTTCTCACTCCTTATTCAATCATTTTCTTAGTCAAGGCTCAATCCCAAGACTGTCTTTTAGAAAATCTTACTTAGAAAACATGATTTATTCCCCATTCCAAAACTTATTTTATCATTAGATACCCATCATTACCCAATTAATTGGAGGGAAATATAATTCTAATCCCATCCATCACATAATGAAAGCAGTACATATGTGTTCCACAAGATCATAAAACATTCATCATATCCTTATATCATTAACCATATAAGGGATTCCATTTTAATAGAAATTTTTTCATCATAATCATAAATATTATAGGGAAAGGATATAGATGGTAACATTTTATCATATCCTAAGTATATCATAAGAAACATAAAATGATATTGTTATTGAATAAAATATCTTTAAAAGATAACATGAACATTTCTTGGAAAAATATGGTTTCCATTTTGTGATCAGTTATTTAGAATGTAAAAATTTAAAAATTATTAATAAAAACAATTTTACTTCAAAATATAAAAGAAATAAATTAAATTATTCTTAGAAGAAAACTATATTCATTATTCCTAAGAAAATCATTCATCTGTTGTATGGTAAAATAAAAAATCCTTTCACATTATCAGTAAAAATGAAAACCACCATGTTAGGAAAAAAAGAAGTCTCCTTTTTAAAAAATTTATAGAATGACATAAATGTTATAAAATTAATTCTTTAAATCTTATTAGAGTAATAAAATCATTCATGAAAAGATTTTATAAAACATGTATATTAATGAAATGGTATTTCTAACTGAAGTGAGAAATAATGTCTATTTTACATAAAAGCATTCATTTAGTATCATGAGTAATTAAAGAGTATATATTGAAATGAAAACATGAAATATCACAAAATAACTAAAGTATAAGTAAATAGATCTTATTTTGTAGAGTTAGATCATATAATTTCCTTATTATAATTTTAATCATAAAAAATCCTGATAAAAAAAGATATTGTAACATAAAATCAATACCTACTTGGTAAATTTTGACTCATTATGCCCATAAAATAAATAATATTAAATGAAATATTACATAAAATTTACATAAGGATAATTTATATAAAACATGTCAAATGGGTAGTAAATATTCCTTATAAAATAATATATATATATATATAACATAACATATGTCCCAAAGAATTTGATTTGAGACTGTAAATCCTTACCACTTTTGTAACATTAAAATCAAATCCCCTTAGATTAAATAATTTAAATTTTATGACTAAAAACCATAAATTAAGAATTCTACCATATATAACACTTAAAATTATTATTATATACACCATATAAACTTAAATAGGTTTGTCGCATAAAATGTGTCTCATCAAAACAAAATTTAGATGACGAACCCTTACCTTATATCTGGCATGATTCCTAGGTTCAATAACCTCTTGTAAATTATATTTTTATAGATTATAATTAATTAAAATAATAAAATTCATATATATAATATACAATATGAGTAATTTATACAAATTCAACACCCATTTATTTAAAATTCATTGCTGAAGGTGTAATTTTGGAAGTTAAAAACATCATTTTCATGTTTGTTTTAATTCGAAAAATATAGTTCTTGAACATTGATCATTGATCCTCCATAAAAAATATAAAATATTATAAATAGTAAATATATTAATTATTATATATTTTTTACCATTCAAATTTTTTTGTGATGAAAATTTATTACATCACTTTAGGGAGATGATAATTTGTACATACACATGAGTGATGTTTCCATTTATTGATAGATGGTGAAAAAGAAAGGTAAATAATAATTCACCATTAAATAATAATTATTATATCTTAATTATCATATATTCTCATTAGGTTTATCCATGTTACCAGCCATGTTAAAGGGAGATGATAAAAAAATCACATCGTATCGTGGAGGTGATAGTCTACCTATACCCACAGGTGATGTTATCATTTACTGATGGATTATAAGGTAGGATTGTAGATAATATCATACAATTACGGAATAATAATTAATTTTATAAATATAATATATTAAAATTAAAAAAATAATTATTAACATCCATGAAATATGGTGATATGAAATTAATTGTATCATTGTGTGGAGGTGGTAGTCTACACATACACATCAACAATAGATTTATTTCCCATTTAATGAATTATTATTGGAAAATAGTCATAAAATTACATTAATATAAAAATATATTTATAATATTATATTAATAATTTATTTATGGAAAAAATAGGTTTAGTGAATGTATAGTTATGAATAAAATTAAAATATCATGGTTATGATTTATACCACTTTTTTGAGAGACCTATTTGGGTTTACACCTTAATCCTTGAATGATTGGTCCTAAGAGAAGACTAAAAGCACTAGTATGAATGAAAGGATTGCATGATGGATTTTTTTGTATGGATATTTTGAGATATAATGATCATATATTTGTATAATGGTGGAGAAGATATTCCCTTTAATATGTGAGGGGAAAGGCTCAAATGGAATTTCTTAAAATATTTTAATGATATATGGTCATTTTTATGGGGTGGTTTCTCCAAATGTATAAGGATTATATAGAAGGATAATTTATGGTTGAAATATATTTTACCAAATATACTTAGTAAAGTTTGGATGAAAACCCAACCATTATCTCCTGGATTAATTCCGTGTAAAAACAAGTTTTAACTTTAACCATGGTAACAAAATAAAACTATTTTTACTATTCATTATGAGAAAAAAATAATTTTATCTTTTTAGATATTATTGATTATGACTAATGCAATTATGGAATCCATTTTTCTAGTTTCAATTTATATAAGTGGAAGAATTTAATTTTAAATAAGCGTGCAAACTGCAACTAAACTCATTTTTATATACAATGTATTTTTAATCAGAAATCATAATTTACATCCATTTTATTTCTTGTAAAACACATAAAATGAATTTTAAAAAATATTATTGAATATATAATATATAAATTTAACTATAATAATTAATTATTAGATATTAATTTAATTTATACTGATAAGAACACATTGCGTGTATAAAAACAATTTTATAAACAAATGTATTTTTGAGACCAAAATTTAAGTTATAAAAAAATAACGTATAATAATAATTCCTATGTTATTAGTTTTATATTTTTCATTAAAGGATAAATATATTAAATTTACATCAAATTAAGAACATAATGAGGCATTTACTAGAAAAATAAATTATTGTTTTTACAAAATTAAGTATTTTAACTGTTCAATGGAAAATAAATCTTGATAGAAAATTCCTAAAAAATCACCCTAAAAATATATAAATGATGATTTAAAAAATTATATTCATTAAGTGAAATTAAATTTCAATAAATGGTATAAATATATTGAAACTTTCATGAAACAAATGTAATAATATCCATTTTTTGTAAGTATATTTTTCACGCATAAAATGAATTTAATGGATAATTACTTCTAATATATTATGAATTATTAAATACATGTGAATTATTTAAAACCATTATAAAATATTTTATGAACGGGCTTATTAATATTCATCCCATCCAATTAAATGGATATGTTATTAAGGGTTACTATATCATTAATCATTTAAAATCATTGTTGTGTGAAATGTAAGCTATAATACACATGAAATTTATGTTAAGAAAAAATATATTTTAAAATATCATGGTGTTAAATAAATATTATTTGACCAAATGAGTCTCTATTCATGTTTTTACTATGCTATTATTCTCTCATTTTCTTCCTATTTTATTTTATCTAGATACTAATTCTTATTGTCTGAATATGACTATACTCAACACTCCCATATTATTGTACATTAAAATAAAAGAATATTAATTTTTATTTGTAAATATCAGTGACTTATTGTTCTTCCTGAATTATTATATCATTTTTCTAAGATACTATATATATTTAAAAACACTAAAATAAAATTGTTCTAGTGGAAACAATTTCAATATTTTTATTTTTATTTGGAATTTAAAATAAAAAAAATATATAACTACTAAAAACTTCTTCTAAATCCTTTTTCTAGTTATTCATATTTTAAAATATTTTTCTTGGCCAGTACAGCATATTATAACAAGTTACATCATAATCAAGATATCATATAGTAAATAATTCTCTTTTCTTTAGAACAACGATGTTTTTCATGTTGTGAATCTTCTTCTCAAATTTCATAAGTTACATATACCAATTTTTCTTCTTTAAAACATGATTGAAAAGAAATAGAATCATATGAAATAAATTATCCTTTAATTTTTGAAAATAATTAATAAAAATTATTTATGTGAAATTATCAAAAATCCAATAAATTCTGAGAGAAATCATATTATTACAAAGTATATTATAATAAATATATTCTTTTTGAAACCATTCTTATTATGATTCAGAATGAACATATTATTTTCTATATATGATTAATTCCTTTATCATAAAACATCTCTGGTTATCATAAACATATTACTCATACAACTTCCACTTCTTACATATCTCTAAAAATATTATATATCCTCATGTATAATGTTTCCAATCTTTTATTCTTTATTTTGATCCATAAAAAATATTTTATATTTTAAATCCCATTATATATACTTGAACACTTATCATATATCACATATATATCATCTTAATTTTTTTATATAAAATGATGAATTTAGAATAATTTCAACTCTAGTATAAAACTTCTTAGGTATACAATAAACTTAGAGGCATATCTTCTGTTAGGAACAATTTTATACGTAAAAAAATAGATTTATCCAAATGATTATTTAAATTCATCAAATCATCATTGAGCACCACCAAAAATATATCAATAAATTTTATACATAAAAAATATTCACTTAACTTAAAAGAATTTATTTCATATGAGTATGATTATTATTTACATATTAACAAAAAATCTACCACAATTACCCTATCTACATCAAATTTTATTCTTTTCACACATTATTCATTAGAAATTCAACAGTATTCCCAAGATCACAATATCTTTTAAATATACATTAGGCTAAAAAATCTACCCTAATCAATAATATTTTTCATAAACACAAGTTTTCATTAACAAATAGATGTGAAGAAAATATTGATTCTCTCAATCTATATTCTATAGAAATAGTTAATCCCCTATCCCTTATTCCTTTCATTCATCTCCATTATGTGTCAAATATCATCTGTTGGAGATCTATTTTAGGTTTCCTATATCCCAGGGTGAGACCACATATTCTAGGTAATCAATCGATTAAGGCTCAATAATTTGGTTTTATTCAATGAGTAGGGCCCTTCTTGGTATATATAATTAATCCCTTCCCATCCTATTATGGGTTTTAGTTGTGGAATGCATCATATGATATATAGGAAGAACCTAATTATACAAATAACCTATAAATGGATCTTAAAACTAATCATTCACTACCTATGGTATAAATCAAAACTGATAAACTCGTTAGATGTCTCATGAGTTATGGGTATTGACTCCATCATCACCTTCGACCATTTATAATGTGGTTTTATTGTGTAACCCTAACATCAGACCTATAATGTTTGGTTTATGATTCATAAATTACATTATGAGTCTTAATAGTGGTCCAAGACCATTATTTTAAAAGCAATCCCATGAGATTTTGATGGCTTTATTGTGGTATTTGTTATAAATTATAATTTAAGCAGGATAATGGATTATTAGTGTGACTCTTTTTGAACTAAATGATTTTGGATGATATGTGATGGTTATAAGTAAGGAATCATTCCATTAAATGATATTTTGGTGGGACATAATCCACTAAAGGATGGTTTGTGGTATCTCACCCACCTTATTAAATAGTTTTGTGGTGCCTCTTCAACATATGTTGAGTATCATTGTGGTTCATTGTCCACTAGAAAACTGGTGTTAGTGGAATATCTTCTATCTTGATATTGACACCGGTGGTGCCTCATCCACCTGCAAAGATTAATTTTTATCACAAATCATCCAAAAGAGATATGTATTGGTCATATATCATCAACCAAGAGGTTGATAATTGTGTTATATCAACCAACATGAGATTGATTCATGTGTTATATATTTATCCTTGAGATTCATACTAGTGTTACATCATCCACCTAGGAAGTGAGGTTAGTGGTACATTAGTTATTATAGTAATTATACTTAGGGGTGTATCATTCACCATAAAGTTGTATGTTGTTGGTGCATCATCCCCATGAGTTGTGTATTAGTGGTATATCTTCCAACCAGAGGTTAATACCGTTGATATTTGTTCTACTAATAGACTTATACTAGTGGTCAATCATCAACCTAGAAATTAATACTAGTGGTACATCATCCACCTAGGGAGTAAAGTCAGTGGTTCATTTTCTATTGAGCTTTTTTTCATGGGATGAAAAATATATTTTTAGAGGGATTTAAAGACAATTTTCTTAAATAACACTAATTAATTATGGTGTAATGAGAATTTATTATTTTTGATATAAATGTACAAAGAGACATGCTTATTAGTCAACCGAGGGATGTTGCATTTTGTGGTAAATAATGGAATTATTATTAGTCATAATATTTCAAAATATGGGATATATATTTATCCCATAAAAATAAATGTGATCAAGGAATATTTGAAACCTATGAAGGTTATGAAATATCAACACTTCATGGGACAAACATTTTTCATAAAAGGTTTTTCAAAGATTCTTTTCATATTTCCCATCCCATAAATCATATTTTGAGAAAAAGGATATAGATTTATCAACCATTATAGGTTTTAAGGGAACCTTTAAATAGATAAAGAACCTTTGAGTCACTACCCCAATTATAATACCCACAAATTGTGGAAATCTTATTATGTTGATTTGTAATGAAAGTGACTATGTAGAAGGGGATTTTCTTTATAAAGTGGAAAAAATATTCAGGGTTTTCTACAATAAAATATTATCTCTTATGGAATCATAATTATACTAAATGATGATGGATATAGTGTTACTTATATTGGTATTAATGTTTTAAAAGATCATACTAGACCCTATCTTTTTCTCCCTAAAGTTGTAGCTTATACAGGTGATGCAATATTAAAATACTCGTCGAACAAGAAGGATGCAAAAAAATATTATGATCTATTTTTTTATTATATTTTTACACTGAAATAATTTATATAATGGGTAAAATAATGTTGATGTCAAAAATATTTTATGAATATAATTTTCCCATATATGTGGAGATCGTGTGGCTAAAATTAAGGATGAATTTATGGATTAACACCTATTTACCATGATTCTCACAATAAGACAATCATATCCCAAGTTCACTAACTATACAGAAACCATGAAGATATACCTAGAATTATCATATGAATTGTGGAGAAAATTACTAGAAAATATTAAACACTACATTTGAGATAATCATTTTATTTTTATCTAGTGCATTAAAGGATTAATAATTTAGGGAATTATTGATAAGGAAGTAAAATGATTGTTAGAGTTTTCTCACTCCTTGTCAAGGGGAATAATTGTGGTCCTACAAAGAACTATACAAAAAATTATCCAAAGCGTATTTTTTTTCAACATTTCATAAATATGTGAAAAATTTCAAGGTTTTCAATTGTGTTTGGAAAAGTGACCAAGGAAGATCAGAAGGCTATTATGAATCTGGAAGGGATAGATTAAAATAAATCAAGATCTTTAAAGAAGATTAAAATGGTGAACTACTGGGAGACTCAAAGGAGTATCAAAGGAGCCACAAAGTAATCCCACCTTCCATAGATCATACTAATTATGCGAGTCACTACTCCCCATAGTGCCTTAGAATAGTTCCTCGGCATAGAACCTCTACATAGCATCCATGCAACAAAAATTTATTTTTGGGGAGAGGCATGATTTACACGACCCCTAAACATGAAAATCAATTTTTGGGGTGATGCATGAATTTTTTTCTACCCGTAAATGAAAATTTCTTTGTGGGGTGAGCCATCTTTTCTAATCTCTCCTAAAATGAATTTTCATTTAGAGGGAAAGACCTCTTTTTATGGACCCTAAAATGAAAATTCATTTTTGGGTTGACTAATCACCATTTTTCCCCTCACACATGAGTTTTTATTTTGTAGGGTGAGGTGGGTTTTGTGACCACCCAAAATCCGAAATATTTCATATATTGAAGTTTTTCTTTCAGTCAATCTAAGAGAATGGTTGCATATTTACCCCTATAAAACCCCTCAAAATAGAAAAAAAGAGACATGGTGCAAGATATATTGTGAAAAGAGATATATAAGGAGATGAAAACATAGATATATCCTGAGAAATAAATTTTCAATAGGTAATCAATTACCATATATGGACTGAAATCCACATAGATAATTGTTTTCATATAGCTTCTCGCATAGAAAAAATCATTCATAGATAAGTGTATGTATATCACAATACTTTGCAAACTACCATCCTGCACAAATTTTGCTCCTTTATCAACCTCTCCTTGAACTATAGTAGGAATGATAAAAGAATTTCAAACCACCATCTGATAATGAAAACAGTATATAGGATGGATTTCTTTAGTCTTGATACCCTTCCACATAGTGTTCTGCCTTACCTTAGCCCCTCTATAATCTATCCAAATAGATCTATCCATATAACTATCCTATGAATCATTGGGCCCCAAATGAAACCCTTCATTAACTACCACACAAAGGCCTCTTAATAATAGCTTATATGCATGTGAATAAAATTCATGGCACACCATCATGCCCTCTTGATCATATATTCCTATACTAAATGAGATCTTACTGGTAACCTACCTAACATGGGGGATCCTTAAAATTTTCTCAGTCATAAATTCTTGTGGTAACAAGGATCTCATTCTTGGAGGTATTTCTATCAACCTACCCATTTTAGATATGGAGGGGATCTACTTGATTTCCCCTTTGAAGAGGGTTATTTATTGATCCTCCTCTCATATTCTCTGAAATTAGGAGAAGATAATCCATCCTGGAGTAAGACCCAAGCCTTTATTGTGGGTCGTAACTATAAGGCTGTACAATTCCCATTCTCGATTTCCAAAACCAAAGAGGAGATGGGTGTCATGTCCCTTTCTCTCTACCGTAACCAAGGACTGGTTGTTAAAATAAAAGAGGATGCAGACACATCAACGAAATTTTTCTCTCATGTATCCATGGCCTCATCCATGAGTGGATGTAAGAAATTATGTGGTTTTTCATATTGTCAAGTTCATATTTTTTCTCAAACTAATCATGAATCATGTGGGCATAGTGTTTTTTAATAACCTTTACTTTCACATGATCAAACACCTACCTCGGTTAGAGGTTCCCTTTCCAGATCATCCTCTCACCTTCTAAATGGGCCTCCTGTTTTGTATAATCCCCAACTATACCCACCTATGGGAATACTACTAGGTGTAATCCCCAAAACAATGTAACTATCTACTCAAACGATTATATTCCCAGTGAGAAAAACCCTTTATGGGCCATATTCTTGATGAAGCAATCTTTGGGCCTCCTTATAGGTGTAGGCCAAAAAAATTCAAAGAATATGGGATTTTATTCCCATACAAATAGGATATATAGAAAGTCTCTATGAGGTCGAAACCAAATATCCCAAATTCACCCTAATGTTCTCTAGTCCATATCCTTAGTAGGGTTACATCCGACTCAAAGGGACAAATTCCATCTGGGCCTTTTCACCACCATCCTTACATTCTTGGTAAGATAATACCCCCACCTAGGAGACCACATATCTTTTAGGTCCCTAATACATCTTTAGTGAAGGTTCCACACCAACCATGATTAGGCACCTTTCACGTATATGTCCTTCTCACATGACATTAAACTGTACAGTTTCTTCCTTATTGAATGACCCTAAAAGGTATTATGTGTCCTGTTAAGTGGAACTGAACTACACGGTTTTTAATTACATTCATGAGGATACGTAAGAAGCCCATATCATGGGTCGATAAAAAATAAAAACAACTCTTGCCTCCCAAGATGAAGATAAATTCCAGAGTCCCCATGCATGGATTAAACCCAGCATCGAAACAATAAATGAAATATGATTCTATATTCCATTTACAAAATTGTACCATTTATGGAGAGAAAAAACTACATACTAATATCTATGTCTACTAAGAACCTTGGTTACAAATGGCTGATTTTATAATCGGCCCATGATAATAATTGATTGTTAACAAAAGGTGACATATTCCATTCATAGGACTTAATAATGGATTAACGAATACATATTATATCTATAAAAGAGTCCCATATCTTGAAATAATTCTCCCCAAAAGGGTGTGATGATCCTGACAACCCATCCTCTCAAACCACACACTTTCTAAGGTCTCATTGGATGAATCTATGTGACCAAATTGCTTTGGAAGAGGGTTATACATTAACTTGAAATGATAACAGGTGTAAAACTATGTCAGGAACAAAAAAATTGTGAACCCAATTTGAATCCTTAACTAATATGACTATGTTTCCCACATGTTATACCCCTTTCACACTCAAAATGAAAGTGGTACAAAACATGGATCAAAAATAATTAATTATGTTTGTGTTCATTTATTGATACACTACTTTGATGGGGTATTCTTGTTTATATTTGTCATATGTATTTTAGGAAATTTTGATAAGAACTACCTTAAATTCAATACAATGGAATCATTTCAACCTACTGGAACTTTTGCATCAACTGTTGTCACCTCTTCAAATCAAATATCATAATCACTAAACCAATGTATCCAATGTTGGGATTCAAACATGATCATTTGGGGGTAACACCATAATAATATCATCCCAACCCAAGATGCTACTCAATAAGCCCTCTAACATAGGAATCCTCACTAGTCATAAACACAGCGATGGATGGTGGCCCAACATCCAATGACACTAGTTATCGTATCAAATCATTTCGAGAGATTCTACTAAGAACACTACAAAAAATTCATACCTTTTCTTAGGGAGGCCGATCAAGAGGTCACCAACGAACTCATCCAAATAGAACATGAGACCCACCAAAAGGCTCTTTACAGTAGCCACCACCACCAATATAGTGTAGCATCAAGCCTCCAACATGATGGGGGTACCATTCTTTGGTGTTCGGATGAGGTCACACAGACACAAGCATGTAAGAAAACACCACAGGGGAAGGGGTAAAATAATAGGGAGCATGAACTTACCTTCTATCCCTCCAAATAATCCCTCCAAACATATACAACAGTAAACTACGAGTAATCTTACACACCTACCTACACCCATCAAGATTACTAAAGAAGTTTGAAGGCACTTGGGGAAACCAATTGATAGATCTTTGCTACCAACAGGTGGAAGACACATATCTCTACCTAAAAACCTAATTATTATCAGCATATCATGATAATAAATTTAATAAATGAGTAGGAATAAATCCCGACTACACCTAATAAATGGGTATATATTTTTTTCCCTAATGACGAAGTCACAAATTATATCCTAGAGATGAAGGAAGTTAAGGCATCTATTCCTTTACACATTCTACTAGTTTTCTCCGACATAATGATTGCATCAGTAGTGACAAGGATTTGGGAAAACAACCCACCTCTATATTTGAAGTGACACAACAAAATAATTTAAGAGTCCCTATGGAGTAGACACATGTACCTACTCCCATCCAGGAGGGTCATGGCTATCCCACAATAAATAGAGAATCAGATTGGGCCCAAATCACTATTATAACAAGAGTTCATTGTTCTATCCCAATGGAAACTCTATGTTAAGCACTTATTCCTAACAAAATTCTAGTGTCATGTAGAAAAATTATAGTAGTGACAAAGGATATAATGAAAAAATATTACATACATGAAAGTCATCAACCATAATAGGCGGCTCCAATCATCTAGAGGAAGATATCTAAAAGATATTCCAAAAAAATTGGAAAATAAAGAGTTGGTCCACAACCATGATATGTTGAATGTTGGTGTTTTGGAAGCCCTTAGACATATATATATGGTGGATCATGATACTAGTCCTATGTCACCCCATTACAAAGATAGTAGAGGAAATTTTTAAGGTCCTCCCCATAATCATGCTAACATCATATTAGGAGGTCCTCCCCATATTCCTTACCATGAAGAATTACTGCACATTAAAACTTTGATCATTCTCAAGAGATAATCTCGTGATGAGTGTCATGGTAGACCTCTATATGTCCAAAAGATCAAGCAGTAATAAGTTCATACCCTTTATATTGTATTCTATAAAGGTCCTCCTTAGTGTATACAACATAGACTTTATCCCGATAGTTGGACATTAATCCATGATGGAAACCCCCCAAGATGGAATTAATTATGATGGTCCTCTCAGCAACAACATTTTATTTCATCAATATGGTCCTCCCCTTGATGAATCAAATCTGAGAAAGTCATCCCATCATGTGATGCTTGGGAAAATGAGGACATTCATGTATGATGCCTCATCATTGACAATAGATATTCTTTCCCAACTAGAGGGAAGTCCAGGGAAATTATCATTCTCCAAAGCATCCTTGGATCATCTTCTTTCTAATAAAATAGAGAAAAACTCTATTGATCTCATTGTTCAAAACAAAGGAATGGGAAAACGTGCACTTTGGTTAGATCTAGTTGAGGACCTTCTAATAAAATTAAAACGCTAAACATTTCTCATATAGTGACAATTGGTGAATGATAATATACCATTGAAATTATAGCCTTTATCCACTCCCCATTTCATTATTCCAAATTCCCTTTTAGATGATTGTTTACAGAAAAATACTCCAAAATATATGTACCACTATTCGTCACATGGAAAAAATTATTACCTTACTATTAACATCAAAATAACATCAAGTTAATAGAAGAGATGCACTGTCAAATTGAGTTCTAGAACCTCTTAGTAGCACGAGAAATAAAATTAGGAAAATTGTGAGGAACTCTTCAACACGCATGTTTAGATGTGTTAAAAAAACTCCATCTCATTACTAACACCGCATTCAATATTCATGTTATTGGATGAGGCGAACATGAGTATTTTCATTTTACCTCACTCCCTAGTTAATAAATTCCACCAAAGGTGATGTCATGTACTTTTATAACCCTAGGACAACTTCAAGAAATAAAAAGCTTTCCCCAAATACATGGTCTTGTCAACATTAATTATCCCATAATAGAACTCAAAGATGTCGGGACAGAAGAGAGTGAGTCATCAAAAAATATTTTCATTAATCATAGAAAAATATCAAGAAAGCCTCCAAATTAAGGGAATTCAAATGATAGATAGATAAAATTTCATCAGAATAGGGTGGACTAGGTGCAAGCCATACCATTCATCCAACCCATATTTGCAATAATCTTTGTAAAATTAGAAGAGCAATCATATTAGTTGCAGCCAAATTAGTACATGAGAAACCCCAGCCCATAGGGATGAGGAATTTTTAACACAAAACTCAAGGACAACATATCAAGCCTCAAATATTGCAGAAGTGGAACCAAATACCCCCCACCCATAGGACGGGGGGAATATTTATCCCAACCTCAATGAAAGTTAGTCTTTTCTCGGTTGAGAGGAGTTCCAAAAAACAAATCTTCCCATTTCACCCCATCTCATGATGCATATTATTATTCTGGGATGTAAACAAAAAAATTATATAGAGGTTCCCTTTTGATTACACTTCACTTGATATTTTTGAAGGTATCCTTGAATGATAGGATCAGATCTTGTGATAGTCTCATACAAATATGCCTTTTCAAGACCAAAACCACTCCTAGGAATCATAAATCTTCCAATGGACACTCCTAGAGTATCTATTTCTCCCATTATTCTGAGACTGATGAATTTGTTGCAATGTCTATCATGTCAGCAAACATTATCAACACCACTCCTGACAACACTAAAAAATATCGGGTTAATTTTGGAGAACAAGAGGAGTATATATCTATTAAAAATACTTTCCACACTAAAATAGATTATGAATGTGTGCATACCAAAAGACATAAGATTGCCCAAAATTTGGGGATTACACTAAATTCTATATTACCTCCTTAATTGTCATAATCCAAACAATAGGGTAAGTCCATGGATGTGTTAAACCCCTTACACTCAAGGAAATATTGGACATATATATGATATAAATGAATGAACTAAGAATTCTTAATACAGAGTTACTAAGTGTTCATATTCCTATTGGATATTTTCTTTCAATAGAAAATCATTTCACTCCACTAGTTAATGTCCCTCAATTAGAGTTGATTTTCATTCCAGTGAAAATAGATTCCCAATGTTCGTCCAATTACAGAGAAAGGAAACCAATTTATTTGGAACTAGTGAGAGCCTAATAGTGAGACTTTCCTCTATTGACCAAACAAGGAGACTAATGTTAGTCAATTTATAACTGGCCAGATCAAGGAAAAGTGAAAATAGGACCAACACATATGTTGCATCATGTTGTTCCCCCTAGTCCATTCCCTTCGTACGGGGGCATTCCCATAGGACTTAATGACATTAGTGAGTTTTTTTCAGCCTGGGTAGAATATATAGAAGGGAAATGTGTACTAGTGTAACCAGAAAGAAAACCTTACCCTGAATGGGTAGATGCAACACTTCCCATACCTAATTTTGGAAATAATATGCTTCCAAAATTTGATGGTTTGGGAGATCTGGATCAACATATGACAAATTTTGTATCTTGGTGTAGCCCCATGATGAGAACATTGTTACAATAAGATGTTTTCAATATCCATTGTTTTTTACAAACCTTGTAGGGACAAACCTTTTTCTAGTATACTAGTCTAGTCGTATGGTCAATCAAAGGGTGGGAATACCTTTTCTAGTAATTTTATTACTATTTTAGATCAATTCAATGAAATACATTGGTCATTGACCTCTCTAAGTAAAAAAAATGATAAAATGAGATATTCTCATACTTTATTGTTGGATGGTTGGGTCTAATTTACTCCTTGTACTTATAGTTTCCACAACAATATTTATTAGGGATTTTTATATAAAATGTACATAGTGATTTGTAAACAAAACTCATTCCTATAAAATACATGGGTAGGTTCCATGATCATCATATAGTTGCATAGATATTGGAAGATTATGTCCTGTGAACTAGATAAACTTCCAGATCTGTACCAGTAGACTGAGGAAAGAATATGGGGAACGTAGAAATTGAAATTATCACTCTGAAACCAACTCATGTATTAGCTCCTGCTCTGAATATTTCACCTAATCATGCAGAACCCCCTCCAAGGAAAAAAATAGTAACAAAAACCTTGTCGAGATGAAAGGATAGAGATGAAATTCTTACAATTTTAAGATAGATAAAAATGGTATATTCTTTCTGAGATGAGCAGGTACCTGGAAATTTCTCACCATCCTTTTAAAATAACCTATTAACATTTATGGAACCCATATGACCTAATCATGTCGGTCTTTAAAATCACTATAATTATTTCCAATTTAACCAAATGTTATAAACACCATCCAGGATTATTTCTTTTTGAAATATTCCCTACATGAGATGGTTGATTCTCAACAAGTGAAGCTGAGAAAACTAATGACTCGGGTAGTGTGTGCTTCTACTGCCACTCTATAGGAAGAGGGTGAATGGAAGGAGGTTACTGAAAAAAAATCATTGAAGTTCAGTTATTGGATGACTAGAAAAAAATCAGTTAGATTCAATCTATCCTCTAAGCATAGTTTAAACAACTGACTGTTCTCCCAGTCACTTTTTCTAAAGCGCATCTGACTCCTTTAACTTCAAAACCCTCTAAAGGTAAATCTTCAATGAAAAGGAATAGTCTGAATGGTGAGAAACAACCATATTAATATGGACCTAAACCAATTAAATTGGTATCCTCGAATCTCTCAAACATCATGGATTTAGTATTGAAACAATGGGTGTCACCATACTAAATGGTATAACGAGAACTAAACCACCAAATAGAGTCCTCATCAGATGAAGAGTTGATATTCAGATATGTTAATGTCATCCATTTGTTGGATATTTTATTCAATGATGAGTTTTATTATTAACCTGATATTCCCTCTCTAAATTATGGAGACATGAATTGATGTCACATGATTCTAGGAAATAGAGGGAGGCATAATTGTTGTTGAACACAATATACGACATATATCCCATATGAAGCTATCAATGACACCAAAAATCATTAGAAATCTCTTCCACAAGCCTAGAAAGAGTAATAATATTCCTCTACACATGAATAAAATCATTCAAAATGAATCATATTGGAAAAAAATTGATGAATATGTGAAAACTTAACCTTTCTAAGAAAATCGGTAGGCCAAGGGAGCCCGATTAAACAATAGACAGAACACCCTCCAATTCTTCTCAACAACTCAACTCATCTACCCTACACACATAAACACTAAAAATTCCTTCAAATGATAGTTCCCCATAGGGAAATGTGGACCTTCGAAAAAAATTATGATGTCCTAAAATAATCAGATGTAGTTCTAGTAAAGAACTCAATACTGGATTCTCTAACTTTATCAAAGGATTCGTGGGAAGCACTTGTAGAGGATTTGTTGTTCCATGAAGAGTTTGAAGCTAAAATTGCTACTGATGAGGTATATCATGCACACGATGACCTTTAGAATGTCATTTATTTATTTCCTTTCTTAGGGAAGAAATAAATGATGGTATATAGGGACACATCAAGCTTCTGTATGTATCTGGTGGATTGGATGACATTGATATCCATCTATATTTCATTGCTAATAGATCGGGCATCAACTGCATTCCCATCATAATGATTTTTTGAATGGGATACACTAAAGATAATTTATCCCATTCAGTTTTAATGTTCCAAGTGTATGATAAAATTGACCAAAAACCCCTCATATGTACTAATCTCTGAGCTCAATTTGGGGATTTGGTATTTGACTTGGAGTTCTAAGTCATCCGACAAGACACAGATTTCAATGTCTTTATAGGAAGGCCTTGGTTTCACCATCATGTATAAATCCCTTCATCATGGCATAAATAACTTAAATATTATCACATTAGATAGATTGGGATGTTACATGGTGAAAAATATCCTTTCAAGTTTTGTGAATATCAATATATTGATGTAGGATTCTACTAGGGAGAAGGGAAGAAACCTATAATTGATTTTTTTCACTTTTTTTACTATTCATTTTTTTTTGTAAATGACCCCATTTGACCCATTTAGATATATTAGTTGTGAATATGTGATACCCATTAGTTAGTTCTAATATATCATCTCAAATTCTGAGACATTCTCATCGGTCTTCATGATATTAGCTACATTAGTTTAACTCAAAGGTGTTGAATAAAAATATAATTCCTCCCTTGAAAGAGATGCCTCATAAGGAAATGATCCAAAATTATTCTCATAACTTTATCAAGGCACAACATCATCTATTTAACTAGTAGAAGTAATGATATCATCATTGGAGAGTAGCTCTCAGGACACTAACCATTCTCTTTACTTTAATGATTCCCCTTTATCTATCAACCATACCAAAATTGGCATAGAAGAATATGAAAAATAAAAATCAGTGTATGGATAAAATTAACTTGGGGAATCTCCTATAGCATTCAAAGAAGGATCCTCCACCACTGTTGATGAAATCCAATAGATAAATATGGGTATAGAGGAATATATATGACTGATGCTGACCAGTGTCGCTATTCCCCAAGATGAAAAAGAGGTTTACACATCTTTTCTAAAGAAGAAACGAGATGTGTTTTCTTGGAATTATAATGAGATTACAATAATCGATCCAAATGTGGCTAATCATCAATTAGGATTGTCTGAAGACCACCATTATTACATGTAGGAAGCCATAGGGATACATCCAACTCATACTGCTAGGGTTGAAACTGAAATTGACAAAATCATTAAATCCAATTTCATTATTGAATTCAAAAACCAAAATGGATCTGAAAATTTTCCCTGATAATAAAAATATTGGGAATATTATGGGTTTTATTGAATTAAAAGGCCTCAACCAGTATTTTATGAAAGATAAGTTCTTGGTTCTGATCAAAAAAAATCCGATCAATTTAATGTTTGGCTATCAAGACCTCTCTTTCATGTATGGTTATTCATGGTATAATAAAATCTGAATGGCCCTAGAAGATGAATAAAACACCATCATTAGGGACCCTATGAATTATTCTACTATTGGGTTATTACCTTTGGTTTTAAGAAATCTTGTGTAACATATCTACATTCCATGTATCACATCTTAAAACTCTTACTTGAAAAATCAATCGAGTAATATGTCGATGATTTGGTGGTAAAATCATGGAAAAGTTCTGACCACATTTCTGATTTTAAAATCATTTTAGACAAATGTAAACCAAAAAGTATGAATATTAATCTGCTGAAATTTTCTTTTTGTGTTAGTTTAGGGAAATTTCTATGATTCATCACACACAATCCGGGTATTATATTCAACCTTGAGAAAACTATTGAAAGTCTGGATATTTCATCTCCTCGAATCAAAAAATATTTGATAAGAATGTAGGGAAACCTTTCCAACATTTTATTCTTTATAAAAAACTTCGCAATCAATTTTTTTTCCTCCACCAGGTCGATGAAGAAATGTGTTGGGTTACATTGGACTAATGACTACCAAGAATCATTCAATAAACTCAAGAAATATATCTTTATCCCTCCCATGTTTATGATTCCAGCTGAAGGAAATCAACTCATCCTTTATGTGATGGCTCTGGAACAATAAGCTTTCTTGTGAAAAAATGATTCAAATATGGAAAAAAGTCTTTATTATCTTAGTATCACCAAGCTTGACACTGAGAGTCAGTATTAAAATATAAATAAGAACTATATGGTATTAATTTTTCATTTCATAAATTAAGGAATTAACTATATCACCATAAAGTACAATTGATATCTCAAATTGACCATATAAAATATGTCCTAAATCATCCAATGTTTTCTGATCATTTGGTGTGATGGGTGGTCATTCAGTAATTGTTTGACATCCAATTCATATCATAGAAGTAATTAAAAGAAAATTCATTAGAAATTTTATTTTCTAAAAATCCATCTTTGAAAGATGTACCGATGAGAACTAAACTTCTAGATGATGAAATATTCTCCATTCGAGACTCTTCCCAAATGTGACAAATGAATTTTTTTGGTGCATCAAGAAGTCCAATTGAAAAGAGAATAGAAGAACCCATTCTCAATAAATTTGGGTTGGGAATCACTCTCATTACTCCAAAAAAGGAAGTTCAAACTTACTTTTTTTCTTCTATCAGATGGTTCCACAAAAAATGAAGATGAAAAACAGACCCTTGTTGTTGGATTGGAGTTAGCTTTAGAAATATCGGTGATTCACCTAAAAATCAAAGGTGATTTCAAGTTAGTAATTAAGCAGATAAATGGTGATTGTTCCATCAGGAAAGAAGAGATGATACACCTAATTAATCATGTTTGAGGGGTCATGGAATAATCCCCTTATGATCCAACACAGACTCATGACCCACATTTAAAAAACACTTAAGTGGATGCATTATAAAATGAGACTACAACCTTATTAGACCAAGATCAGGAAGAAACAATCATCAGCATCACCAATCACACAAATTTATCACCATTTGTTCATATTGGCATGGAAAAGATCAATTCTACCACAAAATCAGATAATGTTGCAAGTGTGTATATGATACCCATCCTGAAATATATTTAAAATTGGACCCCCATCCATACAAATATGGAAAATAAAATATCTGATGATGGGGAGTCAATTTCATTCTTTATGATAGATGGGATCATCTAAAAGTTCCTTATAAGAGAATTATTAAAGAAATTCTCCTCAGATGCATTGAAGGAAAGGAGATGGTTGTCATCTTGGAAAAATATCATGTTGACACCTATGGTCCCCATCAATTTAAAACCATTGTTTTTCACCAAATCAAGAGGTTTGGGTATTTTCGGCCTTCAATGAAATAAGATCTAACATGATTTTTCAAAATGTTTCATTCCATCCAAGTAATTCCAACATTATCCATCAACCTTCAAAGTTTCTATACATAGATAAATACTATTAGCCATTTTTTATATGGGGATGGATGTTTTATGGTCATACCCTCTAGATATGACCAATCAATTCAAATACATCTATACTCTTACTGAATTCTTTTCTGATTAGTTGAGAGTGATTGCTTTTAAGAAAGTTAGTACCAAGTATATCATCAATTTTGTTATGTCAAAAATTATTACTACATTTGGTGTCCCTTACATAATACTGAAAGAAAAATGGGAGCAACTTATTCACATTCTAATTGAATATGTTTTACTAGGAGTACAACTTCAAATACAACCATTCTTCCATCTATCATGATGTGGGAAATGGAAACCATGTATTTATTGGTTTATAGGGATAACATTGTGCTACCCATTGATTTACAATTACCCTCACTTATAATATCTATCTGTAAAGATCTCTTAGACGATGAACAATCACAGAAGTGGTTTGCTGAGTTATAGTGACTTGATGAGAAAAGGTTTTATATATTGTATCATTTTAATATATACCGAAACTAGATAGTAAGGTCTATTGACATGAATAATTTTATTCATTCATTCCTTCTTGGAGAATTGGTTTTGGATCTGAATGGCATGATGATACTGGGGGAAAACCCCCCAAAGGTTAAACAAAAATTGGAGGGACCATATTCCATACACAAGGAACACTCTTATGGATCTTACTCATTAATCATAATGGATGGGGAATGTACTAATCCCCATACCAATGAATGATTTCTCAATAAATTCTTCATGTGATGAAAGAATGGGCCCCCTACATTTGTTTATACCCCAAAATCACTGTCCTTACAATATGTTGTTAAACTATGTGTCCATCGTCCTTGATTCATGATGTAAACCTGAATGATATCCTTTGATTGTTCTATATGATGTTAAATAGATTAACATCATTGGTCTTATTTGTGTGTCCATAAAAGGAACAACATATAATCTTAGTCGCATGATGATAAACTATAAGCCATCTACTCCTGGATGTACAACCATGAAATTAACACTAAATGTCCTTGTTGTATGACATAAAACTACATGGTTCACATCCCAGTTTTATGATGTAAAACTATGTAACAATTCGGTCCTCACCTAAGAGGTCCCCAATATCGGTGTTGGTCTTTTACCACACCACCTACCTATATATCCCTAGAACTACATATGAATTGATTAATGTCTTTATAGGATATGTAGTGACACCAATACCTCATTTATTATACCCGGCCTCAAATATACTTATTTACAACATCGTATCACCAACAATTGTCCCCAAAAACCTCTCTTCAAGTTCAGTTTGTCACTTTTTGGCTAGATAGGAAATATTTTTACCCTCATATTGTTCAAATCTTTATGACCATAAAAAATTAAAAACCAGTGGTACTTTCCATATGAAAATAATATATAAGATTTCATTTCCCTTATTGTATGACACTAAAATACATAGCCTAACATCCTAGTCGCAAGACGTTAAATTGTATGACAACATATTTACTTCAAGACACAAAACTACATGGTCAATCTTCTTATTTAATGATGTAAAACTATGTAATGTTTCAATTTTTGCATGAGTATATCACAATCTTTGGAGATAGTCTTGTGCCACAACTCTTCTCTAGAACTACATATGGCATGATTGTCACCCAATGGGATACATAGTGACACTCAGGATCTATGTCATGGCTCTAACAATAATATATATAAAATACCCTATCTCTTGCATAAAAAACATCTATGTAATAGATATTAATTAGGTTCCCTCATTTATAAGCCCATCATGAAAAAATTCCCCTTCCCTACATATGAGTTAGATCTATGGAAGGGAACTCCACACCCCATATTAAAATGATTCTTTGTGCTCAAATGTATTACATTAACACATCATAATCCTTTCTCTATGAAATTTCAGATCTCTATAATCTTTCCTTATCCATCAATAAGAGAATGATAGATTTCTAAGGATGGTTTTATTTTGACTACACATAACATTCCCTAGTTTGGATATGAACAAGTGTCCCTTAAAAGGCATGTAAACCATAGGAATATTTATTCTCATGAGAGACCTCCTCTATCACTATAACCCAAGACATCATTTTTTAGATAACTGTTTTTCAATCATGGTCTGCGGTCACTACTTTTGTACTTGTACCATATCATTTATCCTAATTAGAGAACCCCCAAGGTATTGGTTTATTATTTCTTTCCTTAGGACTGATGCATTTAAGAACATCCATGATCTGGTTAGCCTTATATCACTCATTTCTTCCATAAAATTAGATAACCTTAGTCCTTGTTGTATGATGTTAAACTACATGGTTTCATAGAACTACATATGACTTGATTCGTACTTTAATAAGATATAAAGAGACACTTGAATCCTACATCTTGGTCTAGCCACCACATAATAAAATACCCCTATTTTTCCTTCTAATCACCTCTTTGTGGTGATATAAACCTTTACCAATCTTTGATTATCACATAAAACATTGCTCGTGTGGGCTTAGGAGTTTTGGTAAATTCCTTCCGTCATGATCAAGGAACACCAGTACATGTCAAGGTTAACATGGTCTTAGATGCATGACCTTAAAATGGACATATTTCATCCTTGTCATATAGTGGTTTACTACACCGTTCCCAAGAACTATATGTGATTTAATTTATATCTACATAGGATATGTAGTGATGCACAAATATTCAATTCTGGGTCTAACCAAAACAAAAATATATCCCCCTCCATGTTTATGGGTTAGACATACATAGGGAACTTTCATATCAAAATGGGTATAGGTTGATTCATGTCATCATAGGATATGTAGTGATGTCATGATCCTACATATTGTTTTGACTGAAATATAAAAAATCTCTTTCTCTCTTATTTATGAGATAGTTCTTCAAATGAAGGTCCAGTAAAGATTCTCACCTTTTTAGTGAGCTCGTATATAAAAAAAATTCACTCTCCCCACACACCAAATTGATCAATGTAGATAATATTTTATAAAATAATGTGTCTTGATTCTTTTATTGACATGATACATAGTATTTCTAGGACCCTAAATCTTGATCCCAGCCACAATAACCCCCTCCCCCCCCCCCCCCCCCCCGTGTAAGGGCCAGACCTGTATAGGAAATATTTCTTCCCATTTCTGAGTAAGTTTAATATGAAATGGTCCTTTCATACTTAGTAACCTTCCATACAAAAATCAACCTTTATATATAGGAAAATCCAAATCTCCATAATATTTTCTTATCAGTATGTAATATAATTTCATATTCCTGGACACCTTTGTTTTGATTATGAAAAACATGCCCCAATTTTTCTCTGCATAAGTCTCACTTAATAGGCCCTTCAACTAGAGGAATATTCATTGTCAATAGGGACCTATCTTTCCCCCATAAGACTCGATAACATTATATTGGGAAATGATTTTTGAACATAGTCCATGGCCATTCATTGAAAAATTATCCCATATCACTTTCTAAATCCAGAAGTCCACATATTATAGCTTAAAAATTCCTATCATAATACTTCAAGGATGATCTAATATTCTTAATCAGATCACTGTGTAAAATCATTAATATTTTGGTAAATACATTGATAACATAAGAAAAAACAATCACACATCCACACAATAAGGATTTAAACTATGTATGTCATGTCCTTATCAAATTAACAATAAAATATATGATAATCATTCAATAAACATGACATTAAACTAATCCACCCAATTCATAGTCATATGAACCTAAATTGTAGAACATATGCGTCCTTGTAGCTTGAAATTAAACATCATGACACATGGTCCATTTTATGTGTCCTATTACCTACATGATAGATAGATGCATGCAAAGGTACCAGGTTTTGGATTTGGAGACTTTAATTATTTCAATCCCATACAAGAATAAATTATTAAAATTCCCTTCTCCTATATACAAATTAGATCTATATAGGGGTCCCATCCATTCTCAAGGATTTTTTAGTCATGGTTGTTAGGCCTAACCATGATTTTTCATTAACGTCAATCATGTCCCTCCATGAAATATGATTAGGGAAAAAATGACACCACATGTTCCCTATCGATAAATACCATGAATGTTAAATGATAACCCAAGTTTCTACATATTTATCACACTGAGAATGACTCATGTGAGCTTATAGGACTCTAAGAGTCATTTTATCAGCACAAATGTGCCATGTTATTCTTTATTAAAATATAGGGTACTTTTCCCCACAATATGATATAATAAAGCCTCTTTCTTCCCTCTACGAGAGATCAATCACTATAGATGGTTATGGTGCACAAATAATATATTCCACAGAATATTAATACATCATTTACTATGTATGAGTTGGATTTTAAAATTAGATTCTAAATCATGTTCCTCGGTTTGTGGATACATGCTAAGAATAAAATTCCCCTTACTTCATGTGAGTCATATATATGTAGTTAGTTTCATATTCATGGCTTGAAATCCATGTTTGATCTTACAAATATCAAAATTATTGCTCAACCATATTAAAACTAAAATTCCATCAATATTTATTGGTCCTGGAAGACCATAAAAATGAAAATTAAAAGAGAAATAACACTCATCAGGTTGACAACCCACAGAGGGTAAGCTGCCCAAAAGTTGAGTCTCAACTCTCTAGCTAATATGATCTAAAGAAAATTTATATAATTTATAGGTTCCCATTATTTAATGTTAAATACAATAATATACGTATTTCTTAACAATTGATCCAATTTTAGTATTATTTTTAAAATTTCAATGTCAATATGGAATGAAGAGACAAAGGATAGGGAATAGGGTCCTTTTTATTTTCATATATCAAGGAGATAGAGGAATATCCAAAAATCAGAGTCTCTTAATATAATTCTGTCATTACTCTTAAAAATATTTTTCTATGGATTCATATGGATGAATCATTACATGATCAGAAATGTATACCACTCAAAATTGCTCCAATAATGTTACAGCCTCTGTTTTTGTGTCAAATCATGAAACCTCTTCCATATAAATAGTATCATGATCTCCCTTCTCTACTTCTTTCACCAACTATTTCTCTTCATTTCCTACTAATTTAAAATTATCCTATTTTTGAATCCACTGATCTATCTATTGATTAATTTTTTCTGCCAAGGTCCTTTATTACTCAACTTGGCCTTGGTGTCGGGTAGCTACTCCTTATTCAAAGGCCGCATGGAGAAGAATGTTTCTGGTAGAAACAAAATGGGTCATAGAAAATATTATTGTGATTTGAGACTGCAACATAGTCTTCCTCTATCGAAAAAAACCCACTTGTTTTACCTTTTTGTATATGTCATAGTAGTCTAATCCTCTATAACCAAGAACAAAGAACATTCAGTGAAGATTGGGTAGATTTGATGAAAATGTTGATAGAGGGGTTTGGGAGATTAATTTCCATATATCCCTGCATGTTTTCTATCAGGAAATATATAAATTATCAAGAGTCTCTGGGTCTAACTTAGAAGCACTCTAATAAGGGAGACTATATTCAAGGACCAAGTCGATGAGGTAAATACTATCATCAAAAGTTCCATAATATAGGTATCCACAGAATTCAAAGAAATGGTCACCTTATATTATTATAAAATTGATGTATCCATGATCATAAATACTTGAAAAAATTCTCCTAACATGGATATCCACTAATCAATACCTTGTAAGGAGAAATATTTTAGGGTTAAGAAGTTGAAAGAATCACTTTATTTTATTGAGGCATCAATCTATTCTCCCACCAGTATCCCACTTTGAGGAAATACAAGTGTCGGATCTTTAGTTTTCATGTGTTCCTTAGAAGACAACTCTCTTAGAAATTCATGTACAATGTGTGTGTGTTTGGCCAAATCAATAACCTCTATAAGGTCACTCATAGATACCGAGCTTACCGGGATGACCATGAGTAAATTGGGAGAAACATCTAAACTAAAATCATCATGGGAATACTTAAATAATTATCCTACTATTGTTAAATCTAGGGGAAGGTTATTCATCCCATAAGTTAGATCAATAACTCCCTCAACTCCAACTCTATCACCAATACATGTTGGTTACAAATATTCTCTCATCTCAAATTGACTTGAAACCATCATAACCAACAAATCTAGATCCATAGGCAAGGGGATGTAGGCTATAGAACATTTGGAAGCTCCTGAATTGTAGAACTTATGAAAAACCATGTAAAATTTGACTCATTGATATGACTATAAATATATGTCATGGAAATTAAGTAAGAATGATACAATTCTTACTTGTTGTCCCATATAATATGTGAATGGCTAGTTTCCACCCATTACTATGCCTTGAAATTTCCCATGGAGGTAATTCCATAGGTAATTTAATAGGTGGATTAGGGGTTGGGAATACTCTTGTATGATTTA
This sequence comes from Viscum album, assembly GCA_963277665.1. Classification (NCBI taxonomy): domain Eukaryota; kingdom Viridiplantae; phylum Streptophyta; class Magnoliopsida; order Santalales; family Viscaceae; genus Viscum; species Viscum album. Next base: position 179,405,991 of record OY728145.1, read on the forward strand.
CAATCACTGCCTTCATAAGTCTAACTGCCTCATGAGATCCTTCTTTAGTGACCCTTTCACCCTCATCAGTATACATTCCAACAATAGTTCCTTAATCTATGTATTCCATTGGTGGAATGGTTGATATATCACCCATATATGCATAAAAAATGGGGAAATTCAAGATAATAAAGGTTTAAAGGTTAGAGTGGGATCACCATATGTGTTTAAGGAAGAGCTTATATTACCTCTTTACCGAAATTGACATTTTCCTTAATTTTTACCATTATTTACTGAACCCGATCAGACCATTGAATTCGACCTTCAAAAATAATGGATGGATGTTTCCATATCCTCATGATACACACTAAAATCTTCATGGTTTTATTTTAATGAAATGTGTTTAGGTGCAGTGATTAATCCATATCTAGGAAGGTCAGTTTCTTCTACTTGAATCACACCAAGATTTCCTCATAAGAAGAAATCCTTATCCAAGTTTCCCATTATTTCCATGATTTTGTAAATGATTCTTGGATAGGGAACGATAATGTAGAGGCTAAAAGTTTAGGTAGAGATAGATCAAGTCACCACACCTATTTTCATGTAATCTTTAGCACCAATACTCTTGGATAGGGTCACTTTAGGGCTCTAGAAGTAAGGAAGAAGGCATATCACCAAGTTCACATGGAGATAGAAAATATACTTCATCCACCCCCAATCAACTATTGTAGTTATATTAAATCTTTCTATATTATGGTCTCAATATTTCAATTACCATATAAGGAAATATATATTTCCCTTAGAGTGAATGAATGGAAGCTTTGAGGTCATGTATGTATGCCTCAACCAAATCAGGATGTTCTATATATGAAATGATTTTAGGTGTAGTTATTTGACCATACAAAGTAAGAATAATCTCTTTCTCTGGAAGGAATCAGTATATCTTATCAATGGGTAGAGAATTCCTCCAAGTGTCCCATACCACCAAGCCATGGAATATAAAGCGTTTTTGGGTATGAGCACTTCAGGAGATGTATCGGTAGCTTGTGTCACAGAGACGTAACCTGTATTTTCAGGGGATGGAACCTAGATCCTCGATATTTTCCTCAACATCTAAAAAATGAGGGTTTTCCTTGGGGAAATCTCTTTTACCATCTTGAATACCTCATTTTTCAGCTCTTCATCCTCCTTAGTCTCATACATGGTTTGACCAACAACAACATGTATTGGTTTCACAAGATGACCATTTAGGTATAATCAAATCTATTATTCGATAAATGATCCAACAAGCATAGGATTAATATCATAAGGTATAAGCTCAACTTGACTACTTGTATCTTACCATGGGAATATAATCTAAATTTTATGAGCAACCATCAAATGCATTTCTCATTGTGCACTATTAATTGATGTAGGGTGCCTCTATTGGAGGAAATGGAATTGATGTGCAAATAGATAGGGTGAATAAACATTGAAAATCAACATTACATTGATTTTGGAATCCAAAACACATTCCCTAAGGAAAATGAGGTACCCCCATATGCTTTTATCACCAAATGCATCATTTATTAGGGTACCAGTGGGAGAATAATAAGGGGTTTATAAAAAGAAATTGTGGTGATTGAGCAAGTCCATTACGTCTTTTTATCCCAAATTCAACATGTTCACCCCACTTGTACGTTTTTTGGAAGTCCTAAATCATGCACCCATAATATTATATTCATTGATGAAATCATTGCCACATATGTGGTATTCCATCTAACCCCAATTTTTTTGAAATGGGTTAATCTGGTAGGATGACTTCCCCTATACTCATATGCCCCACAAAATGATAAATCTTCACTAGTACCATGACTTCAAGATTAATGTGCCTCCAAGTGGCTAGTTATCCCACCACAAAAAGGCTATAACTCCAAAAAATGTGTTATATTCCCACATCGGTAGTAAAAATACAATGATAAACATGGAAAGAAAGTTTGAAAAATGAACAAATTAGTTGACATCAAGGGTCAACCTTCTAGTCCCACTAATTGTAGTGACCTTCCTTGAGTATTGGCTAGTAAGTACTGACATGTCTCTAGGTTCCAAGAGTATCTCAAATCCTTGGCCTCCTTGCATATGTCCTATTACCATTTGGTGATGAAAAGACCCAAATCTAATAAGAAAAAGGGATATCTAGCTTGGGGAGGTCATCAAACTCCTCCTAATGAATCTAGGGTATTTTGAGAAATTCCCTCACAAGCATTGGGGTTCTATCATGGTAATTCCATACTAAAGAAGGAGATAAAAACTAATCATACATATCCCTTATAATTGGAACATCTGAGATCATTCAAATATCATAGAGGTTGATACCATCTTTTTTATGCACTATTTAAAATGTGTTGGTATCTAGGATCTACTGATCGAGTGGTTTATGCTTGATGGTTGTGTTTCTATGATAAAAGGTTTTTGACACTAATTTAGCCTAAATCATACCTAATAAATTCAATTAATCATTAAAGTCTTCACATATCTAAAACAATTAGTATGATTATCCCCATTATAGTCTAAAGAAACCCCAAGGCCAAAGATCTCATTTGAATGATCACCCTAATGGCTCGTCAACTATAAATTTACTTACTATGGAATGATAGAAATGAATGTTTGACACTAGTACCTTGAATGTCTCCTCTAATGTAAAAGGGTTTAATTTAGAAAAAACCCTCAGAGTAGGTATCTTGGATAAAAGAACCATTCGCTGAGATATTTTCTCAGGGTGTGTTGTTGCACCTGATTATCGAAGCCAGTAGTTGATTTTTCTTACGCGATGTTGGTTTAGGAACATCTGATTGAAACTAAAATCCATTAAGAGGTATTCTATTTGAGATAGGATGCCCCCAATTTTTGACACCCAAATTTCCATCTAAAACATGATGATGTGGTATAATTTCATTTTTGGAATTATTGTCAATGCTTTCAATCAGGGTGTTCCTCTTTTCATCGGCAGTAGAAGTAGCAGCTTGTGAAATATTGATTTCTTATATTCTACAAAATATGAAAAAGAAATGTTGGATGCATATCGTAAATACCTGCAAGATAAATTATGGTTAACTTCATAGCATTCTATGGGTACCATGATGTAATTAAGCCTCTATATAGGTCGTGACGCACTTTGACCAATATCTTGAACACGGATCACTTTAGCCACTATGCAGAGCACAAAGCAATTTAGCCACTATGTGGACCGTGAAGCACCTCAGCTTCTATATAGACCATGAAACATATTATTCACCATGAGAAATACATTATTTTTACGAAATAATAATTCAAATATAATGAAGAATATATAGTTTTTTGAAAGTACTAATTCATGGACAATATTTTTCACTATATGGGAAAGGATGTTTGTAAAGGAAAATTCTGTGAAAAGAGGGACGTTATGTGAGAAATATCTAACTAAGCCTAAAGAATTTTATTTTATAAAGTGAAAAATGAGTTTTTTTTTGAAACCTTTTATAGGAATGAACCCTTATATGGTTCTACATGCACCATGCACATCATCCCACAAATAAGTCTAGCGACCTGATTTCATCTATGGAATGGACTTATATCCATGCTGATCAGACCCCATTCAGATGGGGGAATTTTATTTGGTCAGTAAAAGTTATCATGTAATATCATTAGAATTTTAGTCATATTAAAGGGATATATTAAAATCAATCGAGTAATTTCATGATGATTGAAATGGTAAAATACCAGGATCTATATTGGAGCTGCAAAGGCGACAAAAAGGAATCATGATTTCCCCATAGCTTGCACACTAAGTGAGTCTATAATCCTCAAAGCACCCAAACAAATGAGAATTTTTTGTGGTGTAGGGAGTTATTTTATCCCCCCCTGAAAACAAAAATTCTTTTTTTGAGGCGATGCATGACCTTTTTGCCACATGCATACGAAAATTCCTTTGTGGGGTGAGGCTTCTTTTCTAAGACCCCCACAAATGAATACTTATTTGTTGGAAAATGCATCTTGTTTAGGCCCCCCAAAAATGATAAATCATTTTTTGGGGGAGGCGTAACCCTTCTTTCCCCTGTAAATGAATTTTCCTTTTGTGGTGTCAGGTGGTATTTTCAGGCCACCTGCAAACCAAAATCTTTCACGGGTAGCAATTTTTCTTCTTGTCAATCCATGAGAACAATTGTATCTATACCACTATAAAACCATCACACATGGACAAAAAAGATACATTGTATGTGAAATAGAGCAAAAAAATAGATAGAGACATAGATAAAACATGTAGATAGTCAGAGTTAGCAATTTTGATCATGTAAATTGTCATCCGCATAAAAAATACTTTATAGACAACCATTTTCATAATATAATCATTTGTGAACTACCATCTCACATAGATTTTGGACTTTTATTGGCCCCTACATGAACTATATTATATAGGATAGAATATTTTTGGATCTCCATCCCATATATGGACCCGTATATGGGATGGAGTCCTTCATTCTTAGTAATCATATGAATAGAGTTCCTCCTTACCTCAGACCCTCCATAAACTATCAAAAAAACTCTCTCTATAAACCTATTTGGTGATGCACTAGGCCCCAAATTCACCCCATCGTGAATCACCAAACCAAGGTATCTTACAAATCCTCTAGATACATGTGGTTTCAATTCAGGGCACACCACCAACCTCACTCGATCATATATTACAATGGTAAATGAGTTGATACTTGTAACATACCTAACAAGGTGGATACTCAAAATGTTTTCAATCATAAATTCTTATGTTAACTAGGACCTTGATGTTGGAGGTAGTTCTATGGACCAATCTTTTTCCTAAAATGAGGGGAACTACTTTCCTTCCCCTTTAATTAGGGATTGTGCTCGATCCTCCTCTCATCTTCTCTAAATTCAGGAGAAGGGAACCCCTCCTTGTGTAATCCCCCAGACTTTATTTTAGGATTCAGCTGTATGGGTTCACAAATACCTATTATAGTTATAAAAAATAGAATATACAGGTGAAAGAGCCCTTTCTTTCTATCATAACCTTATCCTAGTTATAAAAATAAAAGAGGATATGAGAACATTTATGACCTTTATATCTCCTGTAGAATTGGACCCATCCACCAGTGGATGAAAGAGATTATGTGGTTTGTGAGATATTAAACTTCCTCTTATTTCTCACACTGAGTACAACTCACATAGTCTTAGAGTTTAATAATTATTATGACATATAGATGGTCAAACACCTACATCGAGAGGATATTCCCCTTTTTGATATTCCTCCCACCATCCAAATGGGAATCTTATTCAGTATATGCCTCAACTATACCAACATATGGGCCCTTAGTAGGTGTAATCCTCAAACCCATGTCACTAACCTCTCAAAGTGATATATTCCCTATTAGAAAAAGATTTATAGGGAAATATTCTTGAGTAATAAACCGTTGGACCTCCTACTAAGTGTAAGCCCCAAATTTCCAAAAGATTTGGACTTTGATTCTCATCCAAATGGGATATGTCATAATCCTGCCTAAGTTCCAAACCCAATACAAAAAATTCACTATATTGTTATCTATTCTATATCCCTAGTAGGGTCACATCTGACTTAGAGAGAGATATTTCTTCTGGTCCCTTTTCATCTCCATTATTATTAGTATACATTCTCTATAAGATCATACCCCCAATAGGGAGACGAAATATCTTCCAGGTCCCTCATGATTCTTCTTCATAAACCCCACACCAACCATTACTAGGTACCCTTTTCCTAGACTCCCTTATCGCAAGATGTTAAACTACAGGGTTTGGTCCTCATCACATGACCCTAAAAGGTATTATGTGTGTCATTTAATGGAAAAAAACTACGTGGGATCTGATTCCTTTCATGGGGATATGTATAAAGGCCATATCATCAACCCAATCATGAAATCAAAATAAATATCATCTCCTTAGATAATGAAAAATTCCAGAGCACCCCACCACCTGGCATAAAACCAGTATTTAAATAATAAATGAAATAAAAATCTCTAATACATTTAAAAAAAGGTATTATCTCTAGAGAACCTTAGATAAATATAGATGTATCAATCAATGAAGAACCTTGTGCATATACAGATTATTCTGCAATCAAAACATGGTTCTAAGAAAGGGATACATGTTTAATTCTTTGGATTTAATATTGGATTCATGAAAACATCTTAAATATATAATATATTCCCAGAGTGGGATATAATTCCCCCTAAAAGGGTGTAATGAGCCCGACCTACAAGCCTCTTATTGCAAAAACTTTCTAGGGTCTCATTGGATGAATAAAAGTGACTACTAACCTTTGGAATATAGAACTGCATTGACTCAAAATGGGTGCTGGCACAAACCCATTTCAGGAACATTTTATATGACTACTGCCAATGTATCATAAATTTTTTTAAGAAAGATAAGATATTTTAATAGTAAAATATTGAGGTATAGGTTTTTATATATGGGGGGAAACTACATTGATCCTTTACTAAACTCTTTTGACCTCACATATATTCTTTTGTGTCTTACTCATGTTTCAAACTTGGTTAAATTGTTAACCACCTCAATAAACAAAATAAAAGTGGTGAAGAATATTTTAAATAAGAAAAAAAATTCATGATTTGGAGTTCCCATTTTCATCATCAATGATATATGAACACATTTCAATTAGCACATTCTAAGAGGAGTACTAGATAAATATTTTTGGGCAAAAATCCCTCAAGGTATCATTGAAGCATTTTGAGGTGATTGTGTTTGTTGAAAAAGTGAACATCTGTGTTGTGATTGTTGACAATGCAATCCATGACATACAAATTTGTTGAAAAAGAGGATTTAATGGTGGAATGTCGAGTTCAAGAGCTGTGGGTAACTATCAATGTTTGATTCAAGAACTTCAACAAAGGAATAGATGATCTGGAGGCGGCATAAAAAAGAACAGATGCAAGGTGGCGCCATTTTCCAGTGTTTTCCAAATTTTTGGGCCTGAAAATCGACAAATGAAGAAAAGTGGTTTTTGGAAAAGGGACTTGAAAACCATATACTTGAAAGCTTGGAAACATGCACGCCATATGTTTTTCAAGATCAGATCATAAAAATATGGCAAAGGGATAAGGGTCGCGCATGTTTTTGTGAGGTCGCGCAGGTGACTTGCGCGTCGTGAAAGAGACTTGCGTGCCAATGCCTTGGAAGCATAAGAACTTGCGCACCTATGGTTTTTCAAGATAATAAGATCAAAATATGGCAATGGAAAGAGGTTCGCGCATGTTTGGAAGTGGGTCACACAAGTGACTTGGAGGACAGAAGAGACCTGCACGCTGAGACATGCGCGCTGAGGGTGGACTTGCGCGCCGTCGCGTAGGGTGGTCAATTTGCCTATAAATACTAGACCACCCCTCCTAATTTCATAATGGAGTTCAACACTTTGAAGATTCAGAGCTCCCGTCGCACAGGTGTGGTGGTCGTGCAAGTGGGACTTGCGCGCCAGAGAAGGAAGTTGCACGCCAATTGTTTGTTGTGCACCTGAGGTGGTTTGGGCAGCAAAGGAAGTGAATCTAGCACGTTTGGAAAAGCTTAATCTTGAGTCATGCAAGTGTTAAGAAATAATTGTGCACCAGTGTTGACTTGCGTGCCGAGACTTGCGCGCCAACTTAGAGAAGGGTGCCAAGTAAGGTTGATTTCTGGCAGTGATTTAGGGATGTGTTGAAGCTAGGGGATTGCCCGGTACCTTCAGTGCAAATGGAAATTCATCTACGGTTGAAGGTTGAGCTTGAACAGATCATCTACATACATAATAAGATGCATTCCTTCATGGAAATTAAGAGACCTACAGGTCTATAAACTATGAGTGGATTCCTTCCAAGAGCAGTGCGCAAGGGAAGATAAAGAAGGTGATCCTCTCCACCGGTAGTGAGCCAGAGAGAGAAACATGGAGTGACCCTTGGGAAGGTAGTGAGCTGACCCTAAACTTGTAAAGGCAGTGAGCCTGGGCTTAGATTTGATCTAGACCAAACCTTGTAATTCACAGCTAGTGAAGTTTAGTTGAATTGGTACGACAGGAAACCTGTCGGCGTATGCTCCTTGGACGTAGCCCTTAACGGTGAACCAAGTAAAATTATTCTGTCTTCTTCCTGCTTTAATTTCTATTTATATTGTGCAATAGGAAAGAGAGAGAAGTGTGTTTTTCTTAACAGCTAAACAAGATCTGAACAGGCTTTAATTTTAAATTAGTCATACCTTGATTCACCCCCCCTCTCAGGGTATTCAGCCTTGTGGACCTAACAATTGGTATCAGAGGGAAAGGTTGACAATAGTTCTTCTCTCAATGGAGGTCACTAATCATAAAGGGATTCTGATCTTCGATGGAAACAATTTTCAGCTATGGAATAATTGGATGAAATACTAAATCTGATCTTTAGGAATAGATTTGTTCACAACAGCATTGCATGGTATTACAGCTGACATCAACAGTGGTGCATTATCAGAAGCTGAGCATAGAGAGTTGGATGCTGATTCCAAAGCAATCAATGCCTTAGGGGGATCCCTATCCAATCCTATATATACAAAGGTGATGTCTTGCAAAACGTCACATTCCATGTTGGAAAAACTATTTAATATATATGAAGGGGATACAAAGGTGAGAGAGGAAAAGCTGTAAGTGTTGTGGAACAAGTATGAAGATCTGAGAATGAACCTGAATGAGTCTGTTGATGCATTCTTTGACAGGATAAATGTTGTGGTAGAAGACATGCAAGGTCTTAGAGAAATTATCGAGGATATAAAAATTTTGAAGCGCATATTGAGAAAACTTCCACCTCAGTTCAATCCAAAAGTTTCTATTTTGGAAGATAAAGACACAAAAGAACTGACATTGGATAACCTGCACAACACTCTTGTTGCATATGAAATGAGAAATAATGATAACAATGTTGTGGAAAAGGGAAAATCCCAATAAGTGGCATTCAAGGCCATGAAGAAGCTCACCATTAAAGATTTTCATGAAGAAGAAGAGACAGATGAGGTGTTGTCATTCTTTTCTTCAAATCTACAAAGAGGAAGAGGAAAGTTTAAAGGGAAACTTCCACTACCATGATTTCGATGTGGAAAGGTTGGTCATCTTGCTACAAGATTCCCCAAAATGTTTCAAGAATAAAATGATGAAGATGAAGTCAAAATTCCCAAGAAGAAGTCTTCAGCATTTTTCAAAGGGAAGAAACAATTCAAGAGAAATTTCTTCAAGAAGAAGAATCTTATTTCACAAGAATTTGAAAGTTCAGATGAGTCTGAGGATGAAGAGGTTGAGGATATAGAAAATTGCAGAGATCTTGGGGTAAATTCCTTGGTGGCAATTACTGGTAGTTTTCAAAAAAAGGAAGAATATGACGCTGAAGAAGAAGAAGAAATTGAAGGGAGAGTTGATATGGAAGCCGAATTGGAAGCAACTCTTGAGGAGATAGACATTTGGGGAGCAAAAACGAAGAAAGCCAATAAAGTGGTTCGTGATGCCAAACTCTATATGCAACAACAGGATAAAGAAAAGTCTGAGCTATTAGAATAAATTGAAAAACTAAAATCCTCAACACCAAAGAGCTCAGAAAATATTATTGAGCATAAGCTTAAAACTGAGGAACAAAAGAAGGAAATTGATTGATTGACTAACACAGGAAAGGAGCAGGTCATACGTATCAAAGATCTTGAAGAAGAAGTGGTCAGTCTGCGACGAAATATGAAGGATCAAGAAAAACTCTTGACCCCTAATGTGATATCAGAAAAGAAGGCCATTCAGAAGATAGAGAATATGAAAGAGGAGGCTCGTAGCTCAGCAGAAGTGAAGCAGCAAGAAAGATCAAATGCTAAGGTTAATTCAGGGCTTGATAAGAAACAAAAATCTATGGTAGTTGATGTCTGACCACAAGCACCTTTCCTGAAATTGAAGATTGATTTGGGCACAAAACAGAATCAGAATATTCAGAGATCCCAAAGGGAAAATCATAGTGATGAAGTAACACGAAGGAATGCACCCTATATCAGCTGTTATTGTTGTCGAAATATGGGACATTCACAATATGTGTGTTCCATAGCCAAGAGATATAGAAGGGAACAGGAACAGAGGTAGCAGCCAAATAGAGAACAGGTTTCCAGAACATATTTTGAAGGAAAATATTTTTGTTGTGGAGGATTTGGGAACATGGCTAGGTAATGCACTTCGATCATTCAGAGAAATGTGCCAAAGAGGAATCAAAATGTTCGCAACCAACAAATCAATAAACCGACAAGTGAGTTAAAAGTTCAGAATAGATTTGTAGCTCTGCAAGATGAAGCTGGTCCATCGTACTCTGAGAATGATCATGAGTCTCAATATATACTGAGTATGGAGACAAAAATATGGACCAAGAAGAAGAAAGCAGAGAAGGAAGTAGTTGCTGAAATTTCCCTTAAAGCATCAGATCATTCTGGTGTGCGGATTCTTGATAGTGGTTGTACGTCTCACATGACAGGAAACAAGGATCTTGTTACAGACATAAAATATTACAAAGAAGGAGTTGTCAAATTTGGAAACAATGAAGGCCTGAATGTTGTTGGCTCAAGGAAATCCATGTTTGGGGGCAAAGAAATGAGATGTGCTGATGTCTTCATAGTAGAGGGTCTCAGTCATAACTTGCTCAGTGTCAGTCAACTACGTGACTCTGGGAACTCTATCTGATTTACCAAGAAAATGTGTGTTGTGAAAGGAAAAGATGGAGCAGTTGTTCTAAAGGGAAAAAGGACAAAGGGAAATCTTTACCTTGTTTGTGGGGAAGAAGATATGTGCTTCTTATCAAGAGGGGAGGAAAACCAGCTGTGGAATAAGTGACTTGGTCATCTATGCCAACCATCTATGGAAGATCTGGTAAAGTTTGATGCTGCTAGAGACCTTCCCAAACTGTCATGTGATCGTACTCATACATGCGATGCTTTTCAACAAGGGAAGATCATCATAAAAACATACATACCAAAGGAACAGAAATCAACCAGAGTGCTCGAACTGGTACATGCAGATGTTTGTGGACCAATCTCACCACGAGCCATAAATGGAAAAAGGTACTATGTACTTTTCATTAATGATTATAGAAGAATGGCCTAGTTATTTTTCATTACCCATAAGACAGAGGTGTTCAGTTGCATAAAGAAGTATATGAGGGAATTAGAAACGATGCTTGGGCAGAAAATTCTGAGGTTTCGTACTGATAACGGTACGAAATTCATAAATAGTCAAGTTGAAAACTATCTCAAGAAACATGGGATAAGGCATCAAGTTTCATCAGTAAGAACTCCCCAAAAAAATGGAGTGGTTGAAAGGAGAAATCGGATCATCAACAACATGGACAGAATGATGCTTATTGATAAAGACCTACCAGAGAAATTTTGGAAGGAAGTAGTTTTGACATCGGTCTATGTTTCGAACAGGTCTCTCTTGTGTCCGAATCAAGGGAAGACTCCCTATGAACTGTGGTATAGAAATCAGAAAATGTTGAAATACTTTCGAATCTTTAGAATTAAGTGTTTCATTATCAGTAAAGAAAATCACAGGAATTTTGAGGCATGAGGAGATGAGGGGATATTCCTTGGGTATTCAGGGAAACGTAAAGCATATAAATGATTCAACAAAAGGCTGGGAAAATTGTTGAGAGAAATGATGTCACTATAGTTGAAAATAAACAGAATAATCAACGACCCAGTGAACAATTCCTGGATGAAAGTGATGATGAGGTAAGCAACATAGGGGGAGCAGAATTGGCAGAGGCTGACTCAGAAGAAGATACTGATGATGAACAAGAAAGTGTCAAGTCTGTATCTACAAGGAAGCCAAAGAGTTGAGCTGAAATTGATAGGCAGAATATCATTGGTGATCAGACAGATCTAGTTCAGACTCGAAGAATGAAATCATTACAACAAACATCATTTTTGTCTCAGGTGGAGACGAAATGTTTTTCTGATGCAGCTGAGTATGAAAACTGGGTTCAGACTATGAATGAAGAGCTTGATCAAATTGAGAAGAACCAGACATGGGAGATTGTTTTGAGGCCAACAGACAAGAATGTCATAGGGACTAAATGGGTCTATCATAGTAAGATTAATGAATATGTCATAGTGATTTGGAACAAAGCGCAACTAGTGTGCAAGGGATACTCCCAAATAGAAGGAATATATGTCGATGAGACATTTTCATCGATTGCAAGGCTGGAGACAATAAAATTATTTTTGGCCATAGTAGTGAAAATAAAGTCCAAAGTGTTCCAGATGGATGTCAAATCTGCATTCTTGAATGGTGTTCTGGAAGAGGAGGTGTATATTGAGCATCCAGATGGTTTTCTCATTCATGAGGATGAGAAAAAAGTTTGCAGGATGAAGAAGGCATTGTATGGGATGAAACAAGCACCAAGGGCATGGTACTCAAGGCTTGATCAGTACTTGAAGAAGCTTGGTTTCCAGCGTGGAGGAGTTTATTACAATCTCTATTTCAGTAATGAAAGTAATCAAAGGATTATGGTTTTGGTGTATGTCAATGACATAATTTTTGGTGGATCAGATGAAGCTCAGTGCAGACAGTTTTCAGAATTCATGAAAAATGAGTTTGAAATATCAATGATTGGAGAGATAACGTTTTTCCTTGGTCTACATGTGACACAAGGAAGTAATGGAACATTTATTTTTCAATCTAAATATTCCAAGGAGGTTCTGAGAAGGTTTGGAATGGATAATTCCAAGGATATGAATACTCCAGTTGCTACCTGGATGAAATTATCAAAAGATGAGGATGGCATGGCAGATAATATCACATAATATAGGCAAATTATTGGAAGTTTGTTGTATTTAACCACAACAAGGCCTGATATTGTTTTCACCACATGCCAAGCAGCGAGATATCAGAGTAATCCCAAGGAAAGCCACATGCTTGTAGTGAAAAGAATACTTCAATATATCCAGGGAACAGTGGATTCCGGCTTGACATATACTGATAAATCTCAGACAGAGTTATTGGGATATACTGATGCAGACTGGGATGATTCAGCAGATGATAGAAAATCAACGTCAGGTGGTGCATTCTATCTTGGTGGATTGTATATTTCTTGGATTAGCAAGAAAAAATATTGTATTTCATTGAGCACCACTGAAGCTAAGTATATTGCGGCCACTCAATCATGCACATAGTTATTGTGGATGAAGCGACATCTTGAAGATATGGGAGTTAAAGTGAAGTCTCCGATCGGAATCCAGTGTGATAACTAAAGTGCTATAAATCTTAGCAAAAATCCCGTCCATCACTCAAGGACAAAGCACATTGAGATAAAGTATCATTTTATCAAGGAGAAAGTTGAGCAGGGAATCATGAAGTTGGAGTATGTGCCTACAGTACTACAGGTTGCAGACATTCTGACAAAGGCCTTACCCAAGGAAGCATTTGAAAGGCAACGACTGACTTTGGGAGTTCAGTCAACTCCCTGCACTTTAAATAGTGTGGATATGGAATCTCCCCCTTCTCTATGAGGTATGATGTGTGTTTTTCCCTAATGTACTGATATGTGTTCTCTACTCTGTTACAGACTGCAAAGGCGTAACCTTTGGGTTCGTTGACAAAGGGGGAGAAAATAGTGATTGTTCAAGGGGGAGACAGTGTGGCAATTTAAGAAATCATGAATGATATGGGGAGAAGATGACAGGTGGAGCAGCCTGATAGGGGGAGAGCAATGAGAAAGGGGGAGAGTTTTAAATCTGACGATGCTAGAAGTGATCGATCAAAGAATAGATATTACGGTAGCTGAGGATCGTGATGAAAGCAGAAGAGAGATGTTGGAATGTGGTAAGAAGATTTCCAGCAATACGTATCAGTTTGGTAAAAATTGGTATCAGTTTGGTATCAACAGTGGATGTCAGAGATGAAGTGATTGATTGATTAACTTTTCATTTACTCTTGTTTCTCACGCCAAACATTGCTCATGTGGTCTTTGAGTATGTGTTGAGTAAATCCTTGATCGCTATCAGAATCGAAAAAGGCGAATGGTGGCTGAATAATTAATGTTGTATATTTTTATGGATGATTTTTCAAAAAACCCAAAGGGGGAGATTGTTGGGCAAAAATTTCTCATGGTATCATTGAAGCATTTTTGAGGTGATTGTGTTTGTTGAGAAAGTGAACATATGTGTTGTGATTGTTGACAATGCAAGCCATGACATACAAATTTGTTGACAAAGAGGATTTCATGGTGGAATGTCGAGTTCCAGAGCTGTGGGAAATGATCAATGTTTGATTCAAGAACTTCGACAAAGGAATGGATGATCTGGAGGTGGCATAAAAAGAACAAATGCAAGGTGGCCCCGTTTTCCAGTGTTTTCCAAATTTTTGGGCCTGAAAATTGACAAATGAAGAAAAGTGGTTTTTGTAAAAGGTACTTGCGCGTCGTGTACTTGAAATCTTGGAAACTTGCGCGCCATATGTTTTTCAAGATAAGATCATCAAAATATGGAAAAGGGATAAGGGTCGCACATGTTTTGGTGAGGTTGCGTAGGTGACTTGCGTGTCTTGAAAGAGACTTGCGTGCCAATGCCTTTGAAGCATGAGAACTTGCGCACCTATGGTTTTTCAAGATCAGAATATCAAAATATGGCAAAGAAAAGAGGTTCGCGCATGTTTGGAAGTGGGTCGCGCAAGTAACTTGGAGGACAGAAGAGACCTGCGCGCCGAGGGTGGACTTGCGCGCCGTCACGCAGGGTGGTCAATTTTCCTATAAACACTAGACCAACCCTCCTCATTTCATACCGGAGTTCAAAAATTTGAAGATTCAGAGCTCCCGTCGCATAGGTGTGGTGGTCGTGCAAGTGGTGGTGTGTCGTGCAAGTGGGACTTGCGCGCCAGAGAAGGAAGTTGCACGCCAATTGTTTGTTGCGTGCCTGAGGTGGTTTGGGAAGCAAAGGAAGTGTGTCGCGCAAGTTTGGAGAAGCTTAATCTTGAGTCACACAAGTGTTAAGAAATACTTGCACGCCAGTGTTGACTTGCGCGCCAAGACTTGCGCGCCACCTTAGAGAAGGGTTCCAAGTAAGGTTTATTTCCAGTAGTGATTTAGGGCTGTGTGGAAGCTAGGGGATTGCCTTGTACCTTCGGTGCAAAGGTAAATTCATCTATGGTTGATGGTTGATCTTCAACAGAGCATCTACATACAGAATATGATGCATTCCTTCATGGAAATGAAGAGACCTACAGGTCTATAAACTGTGAGTGGATTCCTTCAAGAGAAGTGAGCAAAGGAAGTGAAAAAAAGGTGATCCTCTCCACTAGCAGTGAGCCAGAGAGAGAAAAATAGGGAGTGAACCTTGGGAAAGTAGTGAGCTGACCCTAAACTTGTAAAGGCAGTGAGCCTGGGCTTAGATGTGATCTAGCCCAAACCATGTAATCCACAGCTAGTGAAGTTTATTTGAATTGGTACGACCGGAAACCTATCGACGTATGCTCCTTGGACATTGCCCTTAATGGTGAACCAAGTAAAATTGTTGTGTCCTATGCCTACTTTACTTTCTGTTTATATTGTGCAACATGAAAGATAAAGAAGAGTGTTTTTCTTAATAGTGGAACAAGATCAGAATGGGCTTTAATTTTAAATTAGTTATACCTTGATTCACCCCCCTCTCATGTTATTCATCCTTGTGGACCTAACAAATACAGTGTTTGGTATAAAAAAAGTACCTTGTTTGATACCCAAACAATTTTATTGGTGGAGCTACCAAATCAAGAGTTGATACATATTTTGGAGGAAATTTTCAATGCTAATAGGATGGATTGGAGAAGGAAAATCTACAATGAATTTTTGGCTTATCAAATGGCATATAAAACACAATTGGTAAAGTCTCTATTCTAATTGGTGAATGGGAATCCATTAGAAATTCTTTTGGAGATCTCCTATAAATCATAATTTATGTTCAAAGCTATCAATTAGGAGGATGAAGTTTTAAATTATAGGATTTTGGAGTTGGATGAGCTTGAATATATCCAAAGGTATGCGTTAGATAATAAAATTATCTATAAGTATATGTCTATGATGTTGTATGAACAACCCATGTAAATGAAGTAATTGTACCCTGTAGAAAAACTACTATTATTTTACTCACATTTTTTTTGTTTCTTGGTTAGCTCAAATCAATATGTTTTGTTTATTTTTTTATTTTAGAACATTCTTACATGATGATATGGTGATTCCAAAACATGATGAAGTCCCCTTCATGGTGAATTTAAATTTCTTAAAACACTATATTGAGCATTATCATGTTGTTCATGGAATCAAATTATTCTTTGAATTAATATAATCAATTATTTCATGTTTTTAAATTTAATAAAAGATATAAACGGAATGTAACCCAAGAAATATCAATTTTTTATATTTGGTATTCATTTTAGTAAGTATGTTTAAATTTTTTATAAATGTTTTATTAAAAAAAACAAATTTTACCCCCTATACATTTTTTATTAAGCTAATAAACCTTCTCCCAAACATGAGAATAAGGATGTGAAACTTGGGAAAATGATAAAATTTAAGGGATAAAAGAATAATGTATATTTTTTAAAAGAATGTGATATTGAGATAGAATTTAACATTCTACAATATGATTGAAATTACATTAAAATTTGTATATAATATTTAATTATGTGAAGTTATAGGTTACACTACAATATTGTTTGGGTGGAGTAATATTGAGGAACAAAAAATATTAAGGTGTTCTCAAATACACTATAAATTAACTCCATAAAATCAATCATGTAAATGTATATATCACATCATAATGAAATGTAACATACCACACCACAAACTCTAGAATACCTAAAGATAAGAGAATGTTGATATTTTATGGGAGAAGATCACACAATAGCCTTGCCTCACAAATACCCCTTAAAAATATACCACAGTTCAATTGACCATGAAAGATAAAATTTAAAATTGACGGGTTTGAAAATCAAAGCACATCACGCCACCTGAATGGGGGTCACACTTTAAAGATTGAAAATATTATAAATATTAAGTGAAAAAATAAGACAATGTTTTAACCTTCATACCGCTCTTGGTTCTCTATCACCCAAATCATCCAAATAGACAATAACATGCCATCCCATTCCTATTGAGACACTAAATGTTGATGTCGGTATTAAGTAAACCATGGGTAAGACTATTGATATGATACCCAAAAAAAAGTTTGTAAAACCATAAATTCTACTTTTTCAATATTAAAGCTTATTATTAGAAAGGATCAATGATCAGAACAGACATAATATACCATAATGTTACCCCCTGTCATAGTGATATCTTATTTACCACAAGCTAATAAAACAATGATATGTGTGAATTCTTTATTGGATATCATTATAAGTTTTTAGGAATGCTTGTGGGGGTAACTAATGTCGCTCATCTTCACCCTATTGTGACTACACAACCACAAATTTTAGTTTCTATGTCTTTCATTCTAGATTAGTTTATGGATATTGTATAATGGAGGGAATAATATATTATAATCTTATATTTATTCACCATGACACATAAATAGAAGTAAGTGGAAACTAATACTCAACCAAATGGCGGTAAAAAGGAACCAAGTGGGAATGATGAGGAGTCCACTAAGGAGTTATTGTATTCTACATTCCCCATTTTTGTATGTTCGATCACTTTTTCCTATTTTAATATCATTTTAATATTCTTATGTATTTTTTTAATTTATAGTTCATTTTATATCTTTTATTAAATCATTTTATGAAATACCTGGAATTACCTCTTTTAAGAAAAAATATTCTTTGGTTCATTATTTCCACCTTATATTAGCGCTCAAAATTTATCAAAGTGATATAGATTTATTTTATAGAATTTATAACTAAAAAATGGATAGATCTCAATGACATCAACTCATTGAAAAGATCATTGAATATAATCTATATTAATTAGGGATAATTTTAGCTACTTTCATTTAGTGAAAGGAAATTCCTTTGTTGAAATTTATTGTTCACTTAATTGGAATCTTCCTCACCTTGTTTTTACATTAGGGAAAATATTAAATTTAATTACGTGAGTTGGATACTTAGATCAAATTTGAATTTTTTCCCTTGATGATCTAGATTATATCATTACTTAGATTAAATAATCGATCATATGAAAATTTTTGGTGGTTAATATTCATAACATATAATTCAATTGGTGAAATTTTTTAATGTTTTATAATCATCCCAATTTTCATTTTTCTCAAAAATGAATAATTATACGATCTTAGGTTTTTATACTCTTGGGATATTTCATTTTGATGAATTTCCATTATTATTCATTCCATAACTTTATTGTATAGTATTTTGATTCATGTTCTCAAGAGATAATGTAAATCCATTTTTTATATTATTTTTTACATCCTTTCTTGCGATATTCATTGGATGTGCATAAATACTTGAAATTTATTTTTTGATCCGTGTTGTTCTTGAACCACATTAAAAGGACTAAGTCCTTAGATTAGATATTATTTTTATTCTATATCATATTTAAAACTAACATACATTTTAACATTTTAAAATTAAATAGATACCATAATTTTCTTTTTATAAAACTGCATTTCCATTTGATTTAGTCTTCCTATAATAATTTTTTGGTGTAATTACATGATATCAATAAATCATTAAGAGGAACTTTTGGGGACTCATAATTATTTTGAGAATTTTTATATGAAATAAATAATATTTTGTGGATTATCTCTTGATTATTTAGAAATAATTTTCACAAACTATTTGACATTATGCCATACTAATTCCTCTATATACTGAAAAACTTTTATAATAAGATATCCAAGATTGAACTTTGACTATAAACCTTATCCCTTCTTGTTCGAACTATTACAAATATTTTCTTTAAGAGATTTATATTGGAGATCAAGGTAGTAGTTTTGTTTAATTACCACTGGTGTAAGATTTGTTTTCTAGTACAAATTTCATTACAGAAAAAATGAAATAAAATAGTAAAAAAGAGGAAATTTAATCATTATTTTAAATTTTCTTATTGTAATCCTATAAGAAAGTGGATAAATTGATGTAGTTATTGATTAATACGATAGATAATAAGGTTAAGATGTCATATTATGAGATTAGTTTATTATCATAAAATGTCCCTAAATAATTATAAAGTATTTTTTATCTTTGTGGTATATTTTATGTGAATAACTACAAACCATTATCCCAAAATACATTAGAACATTAGGGATGTCCTATTGATTATTTTGGTTCCATTTCTATGTGGATATTTATATTATCTGAATAACTATAGATTGGGTGAGTATACATTATACTAAATATAAATTTGATTAAATGAATGTGACTGATTAGTAAAATGAATTTTTTATGGTAGATCATAAGTTTCCTTATACTGATCAAAGGTTTAGTAATGTAGGAAGATTTAGAAAAGTGAGGCATGATTGGAACACTTTTAATTATATGAGTTGTATTCTTTTAAAATTTAAAATTTTGTTTTTATGTTTATGAGTGTGATGAATTAAAAATTTTCATTATAGAAATTTTGGATTCCTTTTCTTTGTGTTTATTTTTTACAAGGGATAGGTAAATGTTCAAATGTGGGGTAATATGATATATCAAAAACATGAATAAAATTATTCCATGATTTTAATGTTCAAATAGATTAAATACTACCCAATAACCATGTTTTAAATTATTTATAATAAAAAGGAGATGATGGAGAAAATTGGAGAAATTTAGGATAATTTAAAAGGAAATATAATAATACCATGCCAAAATTATCCCCCTCACAACAAAATGAAGTTTGAGTAGATTTAAATATGAATAACTATAAGGAAGTCATTTCTGAAACAATTAGTTTCACTACAATGTCATTTACGAAGAATATATAAAGTAAAAAAATATAGCACTACCTAAAAAATGAAATCACTAGAGCCACCCACAAATGTAAAGGTATAGTTTATCTCAATGGTGAGTATATATGACATAAAACAACCATGATGTTAGAGGGTTTAATGGATAGAGAATTATCATATTGAGTGATACAACATGAACACACTATGAAATGAGAACCTGTTCCTATTAAGAGAGTGGTGGATGATGTGAACGTTCAATGTGGTATATGAATGATTAAGGGTGTGGGAAATATGATTCCCTATTTTTTAACACCATGATTTTTTATGAATTATTTTTTTTACGAAAAAATTAAAATTCATTGATGGCTTATGTTGCATGCTACACCAAGTTAATCTTTCTTTATACACAACACCAAGTTATTATTGTGATAAATGTAACACTGAGTTTATATTTAATTATATTCAACACTATTTTTTCTTTAATTACACAAAACACTGTGATTAGCCTGAATTACATGAAACATTAAGTTTAAACAAAATGTGACATATTATTAAAATATTTTTATAGTTATCAACTAGAAAATGGAATGATGGGTGTGAAAAGGAATAAATAAATTATAAAAATATGGTTTAATCGTGTTTAAAAAATTAATTGGTTGGTAGAAAATTAATTATAAATTAAAGTACAAAGTATTAGAAAATAAATAAATTCTTTTTCTAAAAAACTAATATTTTATGCAAAAACAAGTTTTATCTCAATAAATTAAAAAACCAGTTTTTCTAAATTATTTTAATGAAATATATATATATATATTATATTAAATCCACTATTTAACATTAATATTATTTGTTTTTTTAAATAGATAAGAATAAATCCAATTTTATGCATAAAAAGTTATATTTTTTTAAAAGGTAGTTCTACTGCATTTTAATGCCATGCTTATTTTAAATATAATTTTCTAAAATTCAATAAATTATATTTGCAAAAATGAACCTAATTTTTGAAATTTTAATGTAAAAATTATCTTTGGGTGAATTTTTGGGATTTTTCAGGGAAGATTCATTTTTTGATGAATAGTGAAAAATACAAAAATTTAATTGAAAAATCACCTTTTTGATTGAATTATTTATATAGATTAATTATATTTTAAATTGGTTTTAAAGTATAATTAGATAAATTATACATATATTAATCCAATTTATGTCATTTTAATCAATTTCATATTGGAATTGGATATAAAAACATTATAATCCTTTGAACAATTTCATTTAAAAAACCCACGTTCTCGTCACATCTACAGGATTAATTTTAAATTATATTTTTTCAATTATGTGAAAGGAATTCAGAAAATATATTAAATATTTATAATTATCATAATTTATATTATATAATAATATTAGCATAATTTTTTTCCATCATTGTTAGGGAAAATTGTTAAAATTAATTAACGCGATTAGGGCTAAAATGGGGGTTTGTGCATTACATGTGTTTGTATTAAAATTAATCATATGCACACATAAGATTTTTATTTAATGAATTTAAATTAATATTTAGAATAACTGGTTCCATTTTATTTAATATAATTATTTTTATTTATAATATTAATGTATTAATTATGTAGGTAATTAAAAAGATACAAGTTACCATGGTAAAAACTATAAATATAAAATTGAGTAAACTTAAAGACTAAGGAATAAATTGATATAAAAGGTTTTTATTTTGTGTGTTAGAGATATATATCGACCAATTAATCTATCTCATATATTATTGTTATATTTTTGAGGCACATTAGGTAAGGGTGGCCTCCCAATAGTGAATACTTTTAGTTATTTATAATAATGCCACTCCCCCATTATAAAAGTTTATTCACTCACCCCTCATATTCATGCCTATAAAGCTGTTAATATCAACAAAAACTCAAAAAATCACTTACCAACTTACCTAATCACATCCTAGAATACTTACTCTGATTATAAATCCAACCAAAGATGTCCTTTAGTGCAAACCAAAATGTGATACCCAAAGAAGAGGTAATGTTCATTGACAAACATTTTTATTTTATTTCATCCTAAAAACCCCTAAATTATTTTTATATAAAGATTATATAATAATAGATTATTTTTAATATATTTATATTTTGTTATGTTATTTTTAGTACTGACAACCACACACACTTTCATCAAATGGGTTAGAAAATCACCATTCTTACCACCTCGCTAACCGATGTCATTCGTTTTTCCATTACCACATTTAATGGTTAGAAATAATGATAAAAATAATATTTATATATGATATATATTATATTTAATATTTATTTATGCTTATTTAATTATTATATAACACAAAACATCATGGTTTCCATTTTGTGGGTATATGATAATGTTATTCATGTGTTCGGAACACTATCGTCTCACGAAGTGATGTGATTGATTCATGATTTACATAGAATGTATTAAGGTTGGTTTTGATATAAATGCGAGATATATGTTACATATAAATTATATTTTAATGATAATATAAATTTATATCATTTTTTATTTATTTTAATATGACAATTAAACAGAAATTATAAGATTTATTGGAAATGCCTCTGAGTGGATTCAACCTCTCGGGCGCGGTGGCTATGGTTTCACCCTTAGAAGACTATTCCTCCCCTCCTCAGGAGTTATCGGTGTTCAATGTCATATACCTGGGGTTTCGGGGTGGTACAATTCTTTAGGTGCAGCTTCTTTCACTCCAGTGGTGGTGTTTCAGGCTTTAGGACCAAATCTCGGTTGACCTGAGGCGGCGAGGCGCATGATTTCCTTCCTCAGGTGCGGCTACTCCAGTGGAAGAGTCATTGGATTTAAGATTAGATCTTTTCTGACCCGAGGCCGGTGAGGCTCAGCGCGATTATTCTGATGGCTTACAGGGGTGCGGCGTTAGATCTATTGTTATTCGGAGGGGGAGGCTTTTTCTCCACCCAAGACTTGTCTTCTCGATCGGGCCTCAGCTTCTTCCATTGGCGGTGCTTCATCGACTTCGTCTTCTTCAATAAGCGCCTCACCTCCAGATGATTCTACGGATTCTGCACTGGTGAGCAGTGATGTCTTACTTCCTGCACAATTTACATCTCTTCCCTACCTTCAGATATGGTTTCAGATCCGAACATCACCGATGAGAATTTATCTTTGTTGGTGGATGTTCCTTTAAGCAGCGTCTTTAATGATCCTCTACTTGAAGGCGAAGTGAGCTCGGGCTCCCTTTGATCAGTGGCTTCTGTTGGTTTAGGGGGTGTGTGGATGCCGATGTAGGGATAATCTGTCTCTTTTATGCTTTCCATAATGCCTTGGTTGATTCTTGCTCAGGATTTATTGTTTTTTGTTCCTGTATGGAAGGCCTTGATACCTCATCAATTGCAGATTCTTGAAGGATTGTATAGATGCTTGGTTTTGTGCTTCAGGACCTATGTGAGGCCTTTGTGGTGGCAAGGCCTGGGGTGGTTGCGGGTGTTATCTTGGAATATTTGGAAGTGATGCACTAATGTTTCTATCTATCATTCCATTTATGTTTTTTTATCTGATTGACACTAGGAAGAAGATGTTTTGGTGGGAGATTTCTGCTTGTATCTTTGCATTTGGTTGGCATGTTCTGTCTTGTAGATTGTGTCGGGTGGGTGACCTCGAAGGATGGATGGGTGTCTTGGCACCCATCATTCAGTCATATGTTCTTTTGGATGGATGGGTACCCTGATTTATTTTTGCACTGTGTTCTCTGGCGGATTTTGCGGCGCATCGGGTTGATGGTGCAATGAAACTCTCATTTGTACAGTTGGGGGGTGGCTTGAAAGAGATATATGCGTGATGGATCCTATTGTCCGGTCCTCCTCTAATATTTTAGTGTGAGATGGAGAAGTGCTCTGCCTTGGCTGTGTTTCCAGCATGACACATTTCATTGCAGAGGGGGTGACACAACATCTTTCCTGACTTCGCTGTTTCATTTTCGATTAGGGGGAGCGATGAGACTTTTTGGCTTGATCCTGCTATGTTTTTTTGTTTCCTTTTGACTTTTGGATCTCTATTTGTCCATGTGCGCTGTTTTGTTAGATGTTATATATCTGTCTCTATAATGGGTTCATCCTTATTCCCTTTAAAAGGAGTTTCTTTCTTTAAATAAATGGGGGTTTTCCCCCTTTACCTTTAAAAAAACGGAAACAATGTTCTTGCGTACATACATGCTACCATCTCCCATAATGGGGTATTTAATATCCTATCATAAATTTTATAGAATATTGTAAAAACATATAAAATGAATATATATGATATTTATATAATGTTTACCATTTTATATATAACTAAATCATGATCTATGTAATACTACCAAGAATAGAAAGTCAAAACATGTATGAAAAAAAGCGGTTATTACTGGAAACATAACTTTAACATGTAATTATTAATAAACAGGTAATATAAAGTCATAATAAATTCATATATGGAATTATATATATGAATATAGTTATATGGTATATTTAAAAAAATATTATATTTATTATACATGATATTTGAATGTGTATGAAGGAAGTCAAGACTTAAGGTAAGGGATTTGCATCTCACTTTTTTACTTTTGTGAGACACATGATATATTCACCACCTCTTTCTTCTATGTGGTATATATACTACCCATAAATGTAATTTATGATTATTCTAATTAATATTTTTTTTATTTACACATCTATTTTAGTATCTCTCTTTCATGGAGTTATGATTTCAAACTTATCAAAGTGGTAGGAAAATTTTGTCTCAATTTGACTTCATTGAGACACATGTTATGTAATTCACTTATATTATTTTATGAGTTGTATATAATAACCCTTTGAAATTTTATATCATTAATATCAGTGTTTTTATGATATTTTAGGATTCATTTATTCTTATTATTTCATGGGTATTTTGATTCAATGTTACCAAAGTGGTAGGTGATTATTATTATAATCTCATCATTTATCGAGATTGTTTATGATTATGATTAAATTGATGACATATTATGATCCATCTCCCAATAATTAGAATTAATTTTCTTCTCCTATGTTTATTCATGATATGTTCATGTAATGGTACCATTTTCCCACTCATTGGTACTTAATAAAATTAAGGGAATATTTTTAAGAAAATAAAACTTTATTTCTCTCTTTGGTAAGAAATATTTTTTCTCCCAAATCCTTGTGTTCTAAAAGTATTTTTTTTTTGAATGATATATTAAAAAAATTCAAGGAAAATAATTTAAAAAATGTTTTATGTTTTAAAAAGTTTTTAAGATGGGTTTTAAATATTCCTTTATAAATTTTCAAGGTAATTTTAAAAGAAAAAGGTTTCAAAAGGTTTTATATTTTAAAAATATATTTTCTAAAAAGTATATTTTTAACGCTAAATGTTTGAAATTATTTTTAAATACTACATAATATGTTTTCGAAGTTCTTTTCAAAGAAAAGGAGTTTGAAAATGTTTTATGTATTAAAAAAGTAATTTTCCAAGAAATGTTATTTTCCTTTAGAAATGCTCCAATCGATCCTTCAAAATCATTCTCCATATAAGATGAAATAATTTGATATAGTTTATGATTTAATGAGGATATGATCCAAGGACACAATTATTGTTCATTGTTATAATGTTTTATTTTTAGGATAACATATTGTTTATGAAACTCAATTCGGTTCCATAGGTTTTACCATTATAAAATGCTTATATAATAAGCTTCCTTTCACGGGTTATTCTATGATTAAATGATTATGAAACCTTCCTCTTTTCCAAAGGTTATGATATGATGAAAATTTTATGATACCCATTTCATTTAATGGGTTATGATATGATGTTTATGAAACCTATCTCTCTCTATGGGTCATGGTATGATCACTTTTTTATTACCCAGTGGAACATATGTATATATATGATTTAATTATGTGACGGGTGGGACCTATATGTATCTAAATTAATTGGGTAAAGATTTATATCTCATGAGATATACATAGTTGAAATGGGTAGTGAACCCAGTTTAGTAAGGAAATTTGTCTTCTAAGATGGTCTTGGGAGTGAACTTTGAATTCTGAGATGGATTGGGGAGTAAACCAATTCCACTAATATAGCCTTGGTAGTGATCATTGACTACTAAAGAAATAATTTTATGTGTTTATTTTTTTCACAATTCAAAGTCTTATACCTATGATATGATAACATGGATTATTCTATTATATTATTTTATGATTCATGTCTTATGTCCACCAGTATTTATGTCATGACTAAATATTATGATCTTTGATATGCAGGGTATGGTCTTATAATGTTATTTTCATTCTATCATACCCTTACACTCATAATGTTTCTTACATATATACGTTTTTTAACCTTAATAAGAATATAAGATCCCATTTCTTGTGGTTTATTTCCCAAAGTTATGAAGAAAGGTTTTAAGTAGGGTATTCTTGGGGAGATTACTGAATGGGAAGACCTATATTGGATATTTTGAAGATATTTAACCAATTTAGAAAATTATGTTTACATGTTTCTGAAGGAACTAAACTTTTATGGTTCTTGGTCATTTACTTTTATAATGTATTGAATATTCATCTAAAAAGATGAAACATCCATGTATGAAAATATTGGGTCTCTATAGTTGGTATCAAAAGAAGGTTTTAGTTATCCTGTAGAAACTAGGATGATAAAACCATTGTGATATCCCTAGGTATATTTCTATGGGTATGACTAGTGATGTATCTAATTATAAGTCTAAGTATTAGTCAAATAATATGAAAATTTCTTAGAATTTTGGTAAGGGATAGAGTGAGTGTTTCCTTATCAATAAATACATGTCTAGATACTATAAGTGGATATGGATATGGAACAAATGTACCTAGGGGTAACAAACCCAAAAACATAGTATTAAGATAGATTTAATTGGGAACTAGTGTATGAATATAGGCCTTGTTACACCCCTGGTTTGACACCCCCAGGAGATACACTTTGGAAATTCACAAACTATTTACATACCATCATGAAGGATTTAAATATAATATGGATATTAAGAACCTAGTTTAAGCCTATGGTATCATAGATATAAAATAAGGTACCATGATTTAGATGTCCTATAAGTGATTTTCCATAATTAAGTGGTTTTTTTCTATGATAAGTGTTGATGATGCAATGATTTATGGTTTTAGTTGATGGTGAGAACCATATAGAACTGGGGTAACATTGAATGTAATGGAAAATATTTTGATGACAAGCCAAAAGTGATGATGAAAATATTAAAGGATTTTTTTATTATGCCTAATAAGTTTCATATAACATAACTAACAATGTGTACTTTAACCGGCTCTCAGACAAACCAATGAAGAGAAGGAAAGAGTTATCTATGAGATCAAGTGATGGAAACCATAGAGGAATTAAGATTCATTTTCCAATATTTCAATAGTGTGGGAATAATCACTCAAGTAAATTTCTTAAAATATTGATAATATGTCTTATACGTGGTAAATAAGGCCATGTAGTAACTATTTTCCAATGAAAAAAATGAAAAATTAGTTAATGCAATGCATATGAATATTCTTCACCCTAAGGAATTATTTTTAGTTGAATGTTTTAAGTTTGGAAAGTATGTAAATTATATAAATCAATGTCTTAGGGGGAAATATCATAAAGGAAACTGGAAACTTATATGAGTAATGTTTTTTATATTGATGTTTAAGAGGCCACAAATGATGTATGAATGGTATGTTCTATTCTAATAGTATTATTTAAAAGCATGATTAAATTCAATTTGATGAATTTTAAGACATGATATTTATTTCATATTTTAGGAAAGGGGTATTAAGGAATAAGACTATAAATCTTAGTTAATTGTTTGAGAAGGAAGTGGAATAAATGAATTTTTTAGGTCTTTTATTTTAATGATTATGTTATATGAATCATGAAATATATAAGTATTTTTAGTATAAGTTTTTTCAGTAAGTATTTGAATAAATATTTTGAATGATGTTGATGAAATGTTTTAATATAAAGGTGTTATTAAATTAAAACAAATGGTTACGGGAAATAAAAACCTCAATATTTTTATGATGTTAAGAAAATGGTGTTTAGTTTGGATAAAGTGATGTTGGATAATAATAAAGTAAATTGGATATTACTGATTTCCTTTGAAAAGATTAATGATTTGTTTACAAAGTGTTTTATTATATCATGAATAGAGTTTACATTATTTTGTAATTTAAATAATATATCAAATAATATGTCTTCTATGCATGTAATGAATAAACATATATATTTTTATTGTAATTTTGGTTATTATAATTTTTTATGAGAATACATGATAAAGAGATTCAAATTTTGGGTATGTTTCAATAAATACAAAAAATTGATATATGGGGGATCAATGTTAGGAAATTTTTTAGAAATTTAGTGACCTTCAATATAAATTTTTGGATTTTCATCTATCATAAGGGTCAAAAGGATAAAAATTTATGAAATTTTTTATGTAGAAAATTGAATGAGGTTTTAGATAGTAATATATTATTTCACCATATGAAGATTTACACATATTGAATAACCTATGATAACAACTTGTTTTTATGATAACTGGAGATGGATGGAATAAATTATTATTCTATCTATGGATCTTATGATCTATTAGTCCATCTAGGATAAAAAATTAACCATCATTTAATGAATTAAAAGATAAAGTGAAAATTGTTCAAGGATTTACCAAAGGGTCATATTGTGCATATGAAATTGAATAAAATCAAGTAAGTATACCTCATTTTTAAAATTCTTCAAATTTAGGAAAAGGGTCATAAAACAAAAAAATGTTATCTTAGTTCCTTCATTTATGATGAATCAAATAGTCCCTTAGATCATCATAGATTTGTGGTTTTGTGATTGTTAAATTTATTTGGCTCTCCCACTTTCTTGTGATCAGTGATCTATATCACTCTCTATAATTATTTCCTCTTCTCTTCCATTTCCAAATCATCACTTCCATCTTATGTTCTCCTATGTTGAAACCTCGTAATGAGTTACTTTGTGTAATAGTTATGTATCCAAAATTCCCATTTAAAGTAATTTTTTGTATTCATTTTTATGATGTGGGTTTATACAAAATAAAAATTAAAGTATTAAAACATTTTTGACCCAAACAATTTAGGGACAAATTCATTTTTATGGGGGTAGAATGTAACACCTTGAGATTTTATCAATTGTTTTTTAAATAAATTAAAATTCATTGATGGAATTAATTGCACTCTACTCTAAGTTAATATTTATTTATATGAAATTCCAATTTAATATTACAAAAAATGTAACACTGAGTTTAGATTGAATTACATGAAACACTTGGTTTTTCATATGTTCTATGCAACACTAATCTTATCTTACGTTACATACAACACTTATTTAAAAGAAACATGACATATTATTAAAATATTAATATATTTATCACCTATATATTGGAAATTTTGGTATGAAAAGGTTAAACTAAATTATTACTATATTATTTATGAATTTTTACAAAATGAAATCTTTGGTAACCAGTTAATTATAAATAAAAGTAATGACTGTTTGAAAATAAAAAAAAGCATTTTCTAGAAACTATTTTTCAATATGCAAACATGTTTTGTCTCAATAAATTTAACAAACTACTATTCATGAATTATTTTAATGATATATATATTAAATTAAATCAACTATTTAACATTTATCTTATGTGTTTTCTAAACAATTGTTAAGAATAAATAAAATTTTAGGCATAAAAAGATGTATTTTTCTAAAAGGTAGTTTTATCACCTTTTAATGGTGTACTTATTTTAAATCAAATTTTGACACTTTTATAAATTGTATTTTAAAAAATAAACTTAGTTTATCTATGTGTAAAAAAAATATCTTAGGGTGATTTTTTTGGATTTTTCATAAAAGATTCATTTTGTGATGAATAGTGAATAATACGAAATTTTAATTGTAACCTTACTTTTTGTTAAAATTATTTAAAGTGTTAAATTATATTTTAAATTATATTTAAAGTATAATTATATCATTTATAAATATATTAATCTAATTTAATTACTTTTAATCAATTTCATATTGAAATTTGATATAAAAATGTTGTAAACCTTATAAAATTCTCATTTTAAAAACGCACTTTCTCATCATGTACGTGAGATTAATTTTAAATTAAAATTTCAAGATAATTGAACTTTAATTTAGAAAATTGGATTACATATTTGGAATTAAATTTATTTATAGTATCTTATGATATCATTTTAATTTTTTTCTATAATTTTTATAGAAAATAGTTATAATTAATTAAGGAGATTAAGTTTAAAATTAGGTTTTGTGTGTTACATGATTTTGTAAAACAATTAATCCTACACACACATAGAATTATTATTTAGTTAATTTAATTTAATATTTAGTATTAGTGGTTGTATGTTATCTAATAATTATCTTTTTAGTTATAATCTTAATGTTTAAATTACCTAGGTAAATAAAAAGATACAAGTTACCTTGGTAAATACTTTAAAGATAAAATTGAGTAAACATAAATACCAAGGAATAACTTGATACCAAATGTATTTATTTTGTCTGGTAGAGGTATTTATTGACTAATTCTTACCTAACCTCCATTATTGTTCAATTGTGGTGGCACATGTGGTATGGTAAGCTTCCCAATAGTGAATGATTTTGGTTATTTATAAGAATGTCACACATCATCTATTATAAAAGGACATTCACTCTACCCACTTCTTCAGACCTCTAAATCCATTTGGATCAACTAAAAACAAAAAACATAACTTCAAAATGTAACTTATATAATCCCAGAATCATTAATTTGTGTATATATCCAACCAAGGAAATCCTTTAGTGCAAACCAAATGGAGATACCCAAAGAATAGGTAACCTTCATCAATGAACATTTTTGATTTATTTATTCCTCATACCCATTCCGTTATTTTTATATCATGATTGTATAATAATCTCATTATATTAAATATAATAAGTTGTTTTATGCTATGGGTATAACCTACCTCCACACATACTTCTGTCAAATGGGTTATGAAATCATCATTCATGTGTACAGAGGATTATAGCCAGGCAAACCTATATCGTTCAATTTTTCCATTACCAGTGTTCAAGGTTGGGAATAATCATGAACATGCTATTTATATATGATATATATGAAACTTTTGATTTATTAATGATTATTTAAGTATTATATAACAGATACCTCCATTATTTCTATTTTGTGGGAATATGACAATATCGTTCATGTGTACGATGAACTACCTCCTTGCGAAGTGAGGGGTTTCAATCATTTTTTACATAGAATGTATTAAGGGTTGGTTTAATAAAAATATGTGATATATATAAAATAAAAATTATATAGGAATTTTAATATATATAAATAAATATATATCATTTAATCTTTTTTATTTCAATATTAAAAGAAAATAGAAATAGTGTTTATGTATATGTACGACCTTCTATCTCCATGAACAATGTATTTAATTTCCTATCTATAAATTTTATGGATTAACCTAAATATATATTGATGTGGCCTTAAAAACACTTGTTTTTCCACATGTTTTAAATTAATTTTTATTGATTTAATTACTTATTTTAATACATTTAAATAAATAATGGTTATTTTGTATTTTTATTATTAACATTAATAATTAATCAATTTTTATAATTAATAGTGTTTTTTAAGCCTTAAAATAATTAATTTATTTCTTACTTTAATTTTATAGACTAATAATTATTTATTTATATTGTTATCTTTGTCTGTATATCTAATGATTTAATATTAATTAATTCATTAAGTCTGCTTCTGCATATAATTAATGTACTCTTAATCTAACATTGCATGTTTTTTTTAAAATAAATAATATAAACTAATTAATAGATGTATTTTAATAATTCATTAATTAAAATAAAACATTATATACCTAATTCAATTATTAAGTCTCTTATTTAAAATTTCATTAATTAACATAATGGTTTAATAATATAATAATTATCTTTCTGACTTAAATTAATCTAATTTGATATAGTAACTATTTTAAACAATTTAACTTTGTCTTATAAATGTTTAAATTTTATGTTAACTTTTAATAAGTTAGTTGCTTTTTAATTTTATTTTTATTATAGTAATAATTTAAGTTATGCGAATTGAAGTTATTAATAACATAATTTAAGTTGAAATGGTTTTATTAATTTATTTAAGTTTATGTTGTATTTAATTTTCAATTATTTTAATTAAGTTTTGTTTTCAATTAAATATTTTGTTCAATTTTTAAATTTTGTTTTAATTTAATTTATTTTTCTCTATTTATTATGCAGGTTAATGGTGGCACCGTTAACACTTAATATGGTCTCACCGTGTCTCTGCCACGGGTTTCTCATATACTCACTGTGACACCCCTTACTCCATGCACTGGTTTAAAATGGTCTCACCGTGTGTTTCATTCATGGTGCCTCTATGAACTCAGTTTCACTATCTTACCGTATCCTCCCTTTATCATCACAGACTCACCGGTTTCCAGTTCATTGACAAATCGTTCCCAGTTTTTATCTCACCACTTCCCTAGGCACCGTAACACCACTACCAGTGCTTTACCTATCTTTTCCACCGTATCTTTCTTCAATCACATCATTGTCTCATGCATTTCAGAACCACTCTGAAGCCACTTCCTGTAACTTCAGTCCAAGGATTTATCACCATCTTCCACCACAAACACAACTCTTTACTAGACCTGGAAGCAAACCCGAATCACTGCTATTTGAATGATGTGGTCGTAACCTTGAAGATCTGGTGTAAACCCACATTCATTATTGCAGAAACCAGAAGAAGCTGCATCTTATTTTTAGCTCTTTTTGGTTGATGGGAGGCTGTGATGTTTCTTGGCACGGAGACCTACAGTCACTTCTGGAGAGGAGTGTTTAAGCCAAGTCGAGGAAAGATGAGCTGCTGAAGGGGAGAGCGCTGCGTTGAGTGCAGAGGAGGTCTACTGCTGTGTACTGTTGGGGTTGAGGAGCAGAACACATTGCACCTGCTACGCTGTTGTCGTCGCATGAGGAGCGCCGAATGTCAGTTTCAATAGAGGAAGACAAACCCTCCCCCTGTGCACTAAAATTTGGGGAGGAAGAAGATAATATTAAAAAAATTAATTAAAAAAACAATAATAAAGGAAAAGTAAAACAAAAAGAAGAAACAATATTAAAATCGAAGTAAAGTTTAAGAAAAGGTAACTTTACTTAAAAGTTAACTTTACTAAGTCAAATAAATACAAAATAATTTATAAAAGTAATAAATTTAAAACAATTTTGTTATTAATTAAAAGATAAATTATAAATTAAAATATAAAACTAAATTAATAATAAGTGATTATAATAAATTAATATACTATTTATAGTATAAATTTATAATTAATAATAATAATTAAACAGACTATAAATTATACAAATTAATATGAAAATATTTAAAACTTAAATATTAATTATATTTTCTAAATTAAAATAAACAAATTAATAAATTAATGGAACAATTTAATTTCTTAAATAGTAATTACAATAATAATAATTAGTGTAGTAAATAAAAATAACTAATATGATCTAAGTTATATATTTTTAATTACTTCATTACTTATGATGTATATTTTAATAACTTAGTTGAAAATGATAAAATTAATAACTTAATAACTATAACTATTAACTTAATTAAATTAATAACTTTTTAATAATTTATATTTTACCATAGTATTATTAGGTGAATAGTTTTATAAAAAATGTAAATAATTTTTATCAACTAAGAAATTTATTAGTAAACTTTAGTTAACTTTTTAATAATTATTTTTTCCTTTCAGTTTCGACTGCTTTATTATGATTATATTTTGTGCAGGTTCATTCAAGAGACAGATTTTCGTCCATATTCATCTAACTAACTCACCGATAGTTAGTTACGAGGGAAATTCTAGTGAGATGTGCCTGTCGTGAAAAAAATGCACGTGTACGGTGTTCTCGTAAAGGAAACTTAATGTTGGTGGAAGGCAAGCGATGAATGCAATAAAAGACGATGGATATTAAAGCATAACATTATAAGAATTTGGAGGGAACTCTCATTCGTCATTCTACGATCACATCAGATGAGAGCGGGGACTCTCTCTCATTATTCATTCCATGAACACACACTTTTCGAGAGCGGAGACTCCCAGGAGATGATAGAGCAAGCATGGAGGCGAAGGATCCCGAAGGCAGAGCATCACTAGGGAAGTTCTTATTCCCTTTATCTTTAAATTTTGTACCCTATTTTCATGTGTTTAGTGTTGAAATAAATATGATCATACACTGATATATTCTCAGCTTGGGAATTTTATACTACTGGTTTTTATTCTTGGTTTACTCACATTATATTCAATATTTCAGAATCATAAACAATCGAAGAGATTGATTTATGATTCAACATTTTATTGTTCACACTTTAATTTATGAATTAAAATTTCATTAATTCAAGATCAACTAGTAAAGTATATTTTGAATGCATTTTTTGGATCTTTTATTGTCAACAACATTGGGAATTTACTGCGAGATTATTTCTAGTTGTTGTTCTCCTTCAACTCCTAAATAGTTTAATTAATTTTTGGTGTGGAGAACTCCAAAAATTAATTCTCTGCCTATTGAATTTCTTGGAAAGGGAGATTCTTCATAATTTCTTGAAGTGTGACTCAATTAATGTTGTGAAGGAATAAACCATTTCAACCAGTAGATTAAATCTACCCAGTGTTTCATGTGATCAGTATTCCTCTGTCATTGCTGCTAGGAAGATTATAATTTTTTTCTTCTATATTTTATAGTAACTTTAGTGTACGTTTCATCATTTAAATAAAAAAAATATAAATAGTAAAAAGTTTTTTTCCCCACTACTGACAACAGTGGGGGTTTAAAATTCAAAACCTTAGAATTTACTTATCTGCCTTCTCTATGGATCGACCCTGCACCACTGTGCTAGTGTAGGAGTAATAAATGTAATTTTGAGGGTCGTGAAAACTTCTGACCTGTTCAAAATTTGGCAACGTTGTCAGGGAAGTCATAGACTGAGAATCATAGGTTTTAAGAAAACATAAAAACAAATTAAAAAAATCATTTAAAAAGTCAAAAAAAAAAATCAAAAAAAACTGTGAACATTTTCTGCTTGTGTTGTGTGTTGGAGTTCTGTTTGAATTTCTGTGTGTGTTTGATCTAAAACATTAAAAACAATGGAATGTTATGAAGGTTCAAACTACTACATTGGACCTTACTATGTTTTTTGTAGAGATTATGGACATACTTCCTGGTAGTGTGTCTATAATCAGCCACAACAAGATTTTTATATTGAAGAAAATGAACAATATGAGCCCAGCCCTTACATCCTAGCTAAAATTGATCTAATTGATTCTAAACTGGATACTAGGGTTGAACTATTTAATAATTGGTTAACTAAAACCCATGAAATTCAACTTAGATATTCTCAAGAGTGAGATCAAAGAATGAAAATATTGGAAAACATGCTCTTGGAATTACAAAAAAGGGTTAAAGAAGAAGAAGAACATGAAGAAAAATAAAAATAAAATGGTAATAAAAGGTTTGAAAATCAAGTGGAAGAAGAGATTGACTATGAATATGGGCAAGAAAACATTCACTTTGAATAATCTGAAACTATTGAACCAAATTTAGAAATAACCCACTCATTAAACAAATGACACATAATTGAAAATCCAATAAAGAGATTTAATAGTGTTGAGTTGGTCAATTTTGAAACTGAATTGAAATAGATTGAAAAAGATTTCCCAGTTCTTTACATCATCCCTTCATTTGAGAAAAATCACTATTTTATAAGCTTTGAGAATGAAGTCACTCAAGTTGAAGTCAAACTTGAAACTAAAAATTTGAATGTTAAAAATTCTTCAACCCAAATTTCTGGAATTCTAAACAGTGAGCTTGAACTTGATATTGGGTACACTATGGAAGAGAACCTTAAGCTAGAAATCACAGAAACTCAATTCTTTGAACCTAAGCAAATAAACACTCTACCATGTTTTGAAACTCCAAACCCAATAATTTCTGAAATATTGTTGGATGGTGAGAAAAAGGGAATGATATTTGAAGAAAGGCTAATTGATGAGTTCTCATTTCTCTATTGTCATAGTGATCACTTATCTGAAACATTGTGCAATGAAATTTAAAACAGTGTTGATATACATGGGGACATCTGTTTGAATTTGATCAATCTTGAACATGACTTTATTGAAGCTAAATAGAACATTTCTTCCCCTGAACTTAATTTTATATAACACACAGGCATGGTTTTAGAAAGTGAGCCTTTTGAACTTGAACTTGAAAGAGAGGTTGAGCACACACTTTAGTTAGGCAGAACTAATTTGTTTGAAGCAGTAGATGTTGAATGTTCATTCACCGATGAGGAAATTTTTGATGAGATTTACAACATTGTAAAACCTTAATCAGCTGGTGTTCAAATAAATTCTCTTCCTTGTCTGTCACTTTCATCCTCACCCATGAAGGGTTATGAGCCTTCTCATGATACTGATAGTAATATAGAGGGGGAATTACACATGAGTTCCAATGTTCATAAATCTGTTCAGCACTCTATTGAATCCCCTTTTGGACCAACTAATTAGGATTTACCCATTTTCACCCCTGATTGTGAATCTGTTAATGTTGAGGTTAATAGAGATAGCTATGAGGTCAATGTCACACCATTTGAAGCATATAGTATTATGTTTTTCCTTCATATAAACTCAAATCATGATAACTTTGAAACAAATCTAGAAGTGGACAACATTATGCTTACAACTGTTAAAGGGTGTTTCTTGGGTATTTTTACAGTTGATGAGAATTCAGTTTTTGTTGTGTTGAGTCTTGTTGCCACAAATTTCATCTTTCTGTTAAAACTATTTGGGCTAAACACATGTGTTGGTTCCTGTTAAGGAAACCACATCCACCTATTGACTACGGTTAGTTGCTAGGTGAGTCCGGTTGGGGACTTTAAAACTAGCACTGCATGGGAGGCAACCCATGGGTTTTTTATGTTAATAAATAAAAACATTGTGATTAAGTAAAGTCTAACTAAAGAAATAAAATTCAGTGATTCATGGGAGTTAACCCATGTTCTTTCTTTTGTGTTTACTTTTATTTCTATTCTTGTTTTAATTTGAATAAAGTGCTTCCATGTTCTTGTTTTTCATGCTCTGTTTTTTTAGAATGTTGTTGCTATTTCATTTAAAGAGTAGAATTCCCATACTGGAGGGAAATTGACAAATATATTCTGGGAAGTACTCAATTCATAATTTCTTCATTTTTTTCTTCTTAATGCTTTAGAAAAAAAATCTACTTGTATTGAAAAAAATATGCTACATGTGTACTAAAAATTCTGCTACATTTTTACTGTACAAAATTATGCTTCATGTATTGCTACTAAATTTTTAAAATTCTGCATATGTTTAAAATCCTGCACATTTTTGAATATAATTTTGGTGTATGTCACTACTTAGATTAAAAATTCCACATGTGCCTCTTGCTAAAAAAAATTTAATTTCACCATTATTGAAATCATCCACTGCTTGAAATTAAGTGTGGGGGGGGGGGGTACATGTTTGCAGGTAGTTGTGTTTTTCATTGGAACTGATTCGTCTATAAGGTTTTTAGCATTCATTTTTCTGTTATATTGAACATCCATTTGAATCATACTATGTTAACTCGCTTACACCCAATTCATTGTGCACCCACACCTTATATGCTACTTTTGAACTTTAATGGTAATTATTTGTCAATGGACGTCAATGTTAAAGTATATACTTGGATATGAACCTGCTGTAAGTTATTTTTTGTGGAAATTTTTTTTTGAACTTCATTAGGACCTTTTTTACATGTCATATATCTACTAAATTGAGAATCTGTTTTGAACATTAACGGTCTAACTATTCTTCTCCACTTTGAAGTCAACTTTGGGGACAAAGTTGAGTTTTAAGTGTGGGGTAGGGGGTCAATTATTGACTATGCTAAACTTTTCTTAATTGAAATCTCATCAATTCCCACTTCAATTTCAAATTTCTTATAAAAAATGGTTAATTTTTTTTTTCAAATTTCTTGCATAATTTTAGGCTTTACACTGTACTCAATTGGTTTTTACCTTAGGACATGTTCTTTTCTGGTAGTTAAGAACTGCTTAGAGTCTGATATTGATGAGGTTGGATGATTTCTGAGTGGTCTTTTTTAGTTATTGAATGTATATCTTGATTTAGATTCTATTTTTGAAAGTGACATGGGTGATCTGTTAATGGAATTATGATCATAACTCTTGGAACTGGAAGTTTGATTTTGAACATAGGTGACTCATTCTTCTTTTAATTATAAAAATTAATTACCTTAATGAGCCAATTTAAATGGCTTTCATAGAAATCTTTTGAAACGGGGGTCATTTGGGCATCTTGGATCCCACGGTGAGTCTCTGAGACCCTAGATGCTAGGTGCGTTTCTGTAAACTTTTATCCCTCTATTCACCTTGAATAAGTGGAGCACACATTGCTTAGCACAATGAGACATGGCTTGGGAAAAATAAATAAAGTGTCTAGGGTAAAAATTGAGTTCATTAAGGTGAGGGGAATGATGAACGCCAGATGAACAAGGGATCAATTGGTTTATATGGGAGTCATTTAGGTTGTATCATTGAGGCGATTCATAAAAAAATTTGTTATTTTTTGAACCTAGGTGAAAAAAAATCAAAGTACAAACTTCCCTGGTTAAGATCTTAATTCCATTGATATTTTATCTCAAGTCACTCTTGAAATTAGAACCTGACTTTGGATTGAAGTGTGTCACTAAGTATAATCACATATGAGGCATGAAATCTTTATTGATTGATGATTCACTGTTTTCAAGAATACCTTTGAGTATTTGTTCTAAGCAAGATTCATATGAGTAATTCATTTTCTAAGCCTGCTGTTATGTATTGTCCTCTGTGTTGAGTGTTGGACATGTTACATTTTGAGAAAAATAATTTATACCATACTCTTGATTTTCAAAGATAATAAACCATGAGATTGTTTGAGGACAAACAAGGTTTAAGTGTGGGGGAATTTCATGTGGGCTTAAAAACACATGTTTTTCCATATCATTTTAATTAATTTTTATTAATTTAATTACTTATTTTAATACTTTTTAATAAATAATGGTTCTTTTTTATTTTTATTATTAACATTAATAATTAATCAATTTTTATAATTAATTGTTTATTGTAAGACTTAAAATAATTAATTTATTTCTTAATTTAATTTTATAGACTAATAACTATTTATTTCTATTGTAATATTTGTCTGCATATCTAATGATTTAACATTAATTAATTAATTAAGTCTGCTTCTGCACATAATTAATGTACTCTTAATCTAACATTTCATGTTTTTTTATATTAAATAATATAACCTAATTAATAGATGTATTTTAATAATTCATTAATTAAAATAAAAGATTATAGACCTACTTCAATTATTAAGTCTCTTATTTAAAATTTCATTAATTAACATAATGTTTTAATAATATAATAATTATCTTTCTACCTTAAATTAAATTAATTTTATATAGTAACTATTTTAAACAATTTAAATTTGTCTTATAAATGTTTAAATTTTATGTTAAATTTTAATAAGTTAGTTGCTTTTTAATTTTATTTTTAGTATAGTAATAACTTAAGTTATGTGAATTGAAGTTATTAATAACTTAATTTAAGTTAAATTGGTTTTATTAATTTATTTAAGTTTTTGTTTTATTTAATTTTCAATTATTTTAATTATGTTTTATTTTCAATTAAATATTTTGTTCAATTTTTAATTTAAGTTTTAATTTAATTTATTATTCTCTGTTTATTATGCAGGCTAATGGTGGCACTGTAAACACTTAATACTATCTCACCGTGTCTCTGCCACGGGTTGCTCACGAATTCACTGTGACACCCCTTACTCCACGCACTGGTTTAAAACGGTCTCACCGTGTGTTTCATTCACGGTGACTCTGTGAACTCAGTTTCACTGTCTCATCATATCCTCCATTTATCCTCACAGACTCACTGGTTTTCAGTTCATTGACACACCATTCTCCGTTTTTATCTCACTACTTCCTTAGGCACCGTAATTCCACTACCGGTGCTTTACCTATCTTTTCCATCGTATCTTTCTTCCACTGCATCATTATCTCATGCATTTCAGCAGCACTCCGAAGACACTTCCTGCAACATCAGTCTACAGATTTATCACCATCTTCCACTGCAAACACAACTCTTTACTAGACCTGGAAGAAAACCCGAATCACGACTATTTAAATGAAGTGGTCTCTACCTTGAAGATCTGGTGTAAACCCACATTTATTGCTGCTGAAACCAGAAGAAGTTTCATCTTATTTTTAGCTCGTTTCGGTTGATGGGAGGTTGTGATGCTTCTTGGCATGGAGACCTACAGTCGTTGCTGGGGAGGAGCGTTTAAGCCGAGTCGAGGCAAGATGAGCTGCTGAAGGGGAGTGTGTCGCACTTAGTGTAGAGGAGTTCTTCTGCTATGCACTATTGGAGTTGAGGAGCTGAACCCGTCACACCTGTTGCACTGCCGCCATCGCATGAGGAGCACATGACGTTGGTTTCAACAGAGGAAGACAAACCCTCCCTCTGTGCACCGAACTTTGGGGAGGAAGAAGAGAAGATTAAAAAAATTAATTAAAAAAACAATAATAAAATCAATTTAAAACAAAAATAAAGAAGCAATATTAAAATAAAAGTAAATTTAATGTAAAGTTAACTTTACTTAAAAGTTAACTTTACTAAGTAAAATAAATATAAAATAATTTATAAAATTTATTAATTCAAATTTTTTTTGTTATTAATGAAAAGATAAATTATAAATTAATATATAAAACTAAATTAATAATAAGTGTTTATAATAAATTAATATATTGTTTATATTATAAATTTATAATTAATAATAATAATTAAAGAAACTATAAATTATACTAATTAATTTAAAAATATGTAAAACATAAATATTAATTCTAATTACTAAATTAAAATAAACTAATTAATAAATTAATCGAACACTTTAATTTCTTAAATAGTAATTACAATAATAATAATTAGTGTAGTAAATAAAAATAACTAATACTATCTAAGTTATAAATTTTTAATTACTTCATTACTTATGATGTACATTTTAATAACTTAGTTTAAAATGATAAAATTAATAACTTAATAACTATAACTATTAACTTAATTAAATTAATAACTTTTTAACAATTTATGTTTTACTATAGTATTATTAAGTGAATATTTTTATAAAAAAAGTAAATATTTTTTATCAACTAAGATATTTATTAGTTAACTTTAGTTAACTTTTTAATAATTATTTTTGCGTTTGAGTTTTAACTGCTTTATTATGTTTATATTTTGTGCAGGTTCATTCAAGAGATGGGTTTTCATCTATATTCATCTAACTGACTCACCGGTAGTTAGTTATGAGGGAAATTCAAGCACAACATGCCTATCAAAAAAAAATGCACGTGTGCGGTGTGCTTGTGATGGAAACTTAATGTCAGTGGAAGGAAAGTGGTGACATGCAGTAGAAGACGGTGGATATTAAAGCAGAGAATTAGCAGAATTTGGAGGGGACTCTCATTCATCATTCTACGATCACATCAGACGAGAGCGGGGACTCTCTCTCATTCTTCAATCTAAGAACACACACTTTTTGAGAGCGGAGACTCCCTGGAGATGATAGAGTAGACATGGAGGCGAAGGAGCCCGAAGGAAGAGCATCACTAGGGAAGTTATTCTTCCCTTTATCTTTATATTTTGTTCTCTATTTTCATGTGTTTAGTGTTGAAATAAATATGATCATAAGCTGATATGTTCTCAACATGGGAATTTGACACTACTGGTTTTTATTCTTGGTTTCTTCACATTCTTTTCAGTATTTCAGAATCATAAACAATCAATGATATTGATTTATGATTCAACATTTTATTGTTCACACTTCAATTTATGGATTACAATTTCATTAATTCAAGATCAAATGGAGAAGTAGATTTTGAATTCATTTTTTGGTTCTTTTAATTTCAGCAACATTGGGAATTTACGATGAGTTTGTTTCTAGTTATTGTTC
Source organism: Viscum album (assembly GCA_963277665.1). Classification (NCBI taxonomy): domain Eukaryota; kingdom Viridiplantae; phylum Streptophyta; class Magnoliopsida; order Santalales; family Viscaceae; genus Viscum; species Viscum album. The sequence goes on from OY728145.1 coordinate 179,448,062, forward strand.
ATTTTCAACTACCAAGCAGTTCAATTAAGTTTTGGTGTGGTGATCTCCAAAACTTAATTCTTTTCCTGTTGAATTTCCTGGAGAGGGAGATTCTTCATGATTTTTTGAAGTGTGACTCAATTAAAGTTGTGAAGGAATAAACCATTTCAACCAGTAGATTAAATCTCCCAGTTGTTTCATGTGATCGGTACTCCTCTATCTTTGCTGCTAAGAATATTAGCTTGTTTTTTTCATCTATAGTTTATAGTAACTTTAGTGTACGTTTAGCTCCTTTGTAAAATCTAGTTTCTTCATCCTGATTTCACTTCATCATTTAAATAAAAAATATATAAATAGTAAAAAGGTGTTTTCTCCACTACTGAAAATAGTGGGGGTTTAAAATTCAAAACCTTATAATTTACTTATCTACCTTCTATATGGATCAACCATGCACCACTATTCTAGTGTAAGAGTAATAAATGTAATTTTGAGGGCTGTGACGACCTCTAGCCTATTCACATATACAGTGAATATATATGATATTGATATCATGGTTATAAATATGAATATTATTAAATCGTGATATATATAAGAGGAACAATAATAAAAAGTCAAAACATGTACAAAAAACAAAGCGAATATTACCCGAAACATAACTTTGACATGGAATTGTTAACAAAAGGGTGATATAAATTCATAATAAATTCATATATGTTATGATCTATAATAATATTATTATGTGGTATACTTATAATAAATATATATTTATTATACATTTGGTTTCAACATGTATGAAGGATGTCAAGACGTAAGGTAATGGATTTACATCTCACTTTTTACTTTTGTGAGACACATCATATATTCACTACCTATTTCTTATGTGTGGTGTATATACTTACCAAGAATTTACTTTATGATTATTCTACATAAATTATTGTTATTTACACATCCATTGGAGGATATATCTATCATGGGTTTACGGTTTCAAAATTACCAAAGCAGTAAGATAATTTTGTCTCCATTTTCCTTATTTGAGACACATGTCATGTTACTAAACTATATTATTTTATGTGGTGTATATAACAACCCTTTTACATGTTATATCGAGAATATAATTATTTTAATTATGTTTTAATATTAACTTAATTTTATTCTATTATGGTTATTTTGATTCAATGTTACCAAATCTGTAAGAAGTTATTTCTATAATCTCATTATTTTTTCGAGATTATTTATGATTATGATCCACAGATGAATTCATATTATCCATATCTCAGGAATTATCCTAAAGTTTCTTATCCTCTATTTATTCATGATATCTTCAGGTAATGGTACCATTTTTTACACTCTTGGGTACTTGAAACAATTAAGTAAATGTTTGTAATAAAATATGACTTTATTTATCTCTTCGATAAGAAATCATTTTTCTCCCAAAACCATGTTATCTAAGAAGTTTCTTAAATGATAAATTCAGTTCATTTTCAAGTAAAATTATTTTTAAAATTTTTTATGTCTTAAAAATTGTTTTTAAATTGTTTTCAATGATTACTTTAAATTATTTCATGGTTATTCAAAAAGAAAAATGTTTTCAAAATGTTTTATGTTATAAAAATATGAAAGGATATTTTCATAAAAAAATTATTTTAATTTTTATTGAAGATTAATTCATATGTTTTAAAATTGGTTTTCAAAGAAATTAATTTAAAAAAAATTCCATTAAAAATGATTTTCAAAGAAATGTTATTTTTCTTAAGAATTGATCATAGTTATCATTCAAAATCCTTCTCCATCTATGATGAAATAATTTAATATAATTTATGATTTAATTGGGATATTATCCAATGACACCATTCTTAACATTTCTTATAAAATTTTATATTAAAGATGAAATGTTTTTTTACGAAATTCATTTTTTTACCCGGGTTTTACCATGATAAAACTTTAATGAAACCCACTTAATTTCATGAGTTATTATATGATGAAATTATAATAAAACCTTCCTCTTTTCCACAAGTTATGATATGATGAAACTTTTATGATGCCCATTTCATTTCATGGTTTATGATATGATGTTTATGAAACCCATCCCTTTTTATGGTTCATGATATGATGAATTATTTATTATCTTTTGGCACACATTTATATGATTTCATTATGTGAAGGGTGGGATTTATACCTCCCACTAATGAATTAGGTAAATATATATATCTCATGAGATAGATATTTTTGGAATAGGGAGTGAACTCGGTTTAGTAAGGGAATTTATCTACTAAGATAGTCTTGGGAGTGAACCTTTACTACTAATATATTTTGAGAAGTTAACACATTCCACTAAGATATCCATGGCGGTGATCCCTGAATACCATGTAAATCATTTTATATGTTTATGTGTTTTTGCAATTCCATGTATTTTACCTATGTTATGATCACAAGGATTATTCTATTTGATTACTTTATGATTTATGTCTTCTTACTAATAATATTTATGTCAGGACTCAAAATTATGGTATTTTATATACAAGGTAATATCTTCTAATGTTATGATCATTTTCTCATTCCCTTATGATAATGATTTTTCATATGTATCTCCCTTTTTTACCTTTACAGTGCATCTGAGCTCACCCATTCTTATGTTTCCTTTCCCCAGATTGTGAATAAAGGTTTTAAGTATGGTATTATTGTGAAGTGTACTATAGGGTAATATCTTTATGGGAGATGTTTAATATATTTCACCAAGTTAGAATACTATGTTTCCATGTTTCCAAATGCACTAAACTATTGTGGTCCTCAGGCATGTTCTTTTGTAATGTATTGAATATTCATCTAAAAAGATGAAATATCCATGTATGAAAAGTTGGTGATGCTATATTTTTCCATGATTATCATGATATTGTAATATTATATAGGACTATTTTTTCAAATTTAATATTTCACTGCATTATTGTAATGATGTTCATGACCCAATAATGATAAGAACAACAACTAATAAAGCCTATGAATATCACAACATAGCCAAAAACCCTTTCCATTATGACATTTTCATATGATGATAAGAGTAAATTAAAACTATAAAAGGAAGATTTATATTTCATTCCATAAACTCTACGAGATTAAAATATTTTTTATGTTTATATTATATATCATGTCTTAGAACTTATGCTTGTCTTGTGATGGTGTAAAATTATAGAAGGAAAATAGAATATTATCGCCATCATGAAATAATGAACACTATTATTATATGGTATATTTTATATTTATAAATATGTTATTATTATCAATTTCATATTGATAATAAAAGAATTTTATTATAGTTACTCTTCTAGGGATAACCTTGATGATGATAGACTTACAGGGGATTACAAAATCAAATTATTCAATTATAGTTTATTTTTCTTACTTCTCATGCATGATTTCATTATTTCATTCCACTATTTTCAAGTATACACTTTCTAATAGAATTAGTTCCACACTTATGATGTATTTATACTCAATTATTAGTGATTAGTCTCTTCTAGGTTGGTGAATCAAAAATTAGAGAATAGTGACTGAATGTAATTGGTTGATTTTTCATATACAACGATTATTTTGAATTAGTATCAAATTGATAATAATCCTTATTTATGTTTTTTAGAAAATTAAAAATAAATGTAGGATCCCCAATTTGATAGGAAAGGATAGGATTCTTTGAGTAGTGTTCATTTTTATTTTTAAATTGTGATTGGTTCATAATTAGACCATGTTTAATTAGGTTAATTTAAACAAGGTATTGGATGAATAGAGTTTTTATTAATTAAAATTGAATAATATAATATTAGTTACAATTAGGGAATCTAACACCTAAAATGTTAATTCAATTCCTTAAGTTAATAAAATCATAAATTTTATGAAAACTCATCCTCTAAACTTATTTAAATGTATCTTTTTTAAATAAAAGTTTTAGTTATCAAAGTGCTTTGTTTTAATTTAACATTTGAACTATTTTTGGGATTACCTTTTGATATAACTTTTAGATTTAATAATTGAGAAATATGAACTAATCAAGGAATAAAAAACCATTCCACTTGGTTCAATTGTAAAATCTTTGTGGTTATACAACAAATTTCGTAGTTTCTAGGATAATAGGTCATGTATATAAAATTTTAAACATTAAATAATTTCTTTTGGGATGTAATGAGACCTAAGGGGAACATAAAATATTCCTTCAATATAACTATAATAGAAAATACCATTTAAATATAGTCAATATTTATTCTCAGTGTGCTTGTCCTGCAGTACAATAATGGGACCATAATTCAAACATTTTCAATAACTGACCTATTATATATATTATCATTATGTCACATCCAAATTAAATATTAATGGTTATCATTTACTCCCATCATTATCCCTGTATTCAATGAATTAGAAGTAATTATATCCCTAATTAAATTATTAGGCTTACACATCACACAATAGAGTTGTATCCAACCTAAAATTACCCTTTTAAAACATCCTCACTATTCATATATCGCATTAGGGAAATCCTTATACCATATAGCCTTTCATATTTATAAATATGAGGTTTCCTATAAAAATATTCATGTTAGTCTAGAAATGTTCAGAAAAAGAATATTTATATTTAGGTTTTATATTTATGACCTTAAACTCAGATTTATCCATGTATTATAGCCTTAAACTATAAGAATTTATCCCCTAAGGTTTTCCAAGTATTTAATGGGCTATTCATTCCTGACGGGTTGATCTTTTCCTTATCATTGTGTATGTTACCTTTTTCTATTTGTCAAATATTTATGTCTTTCATGTTTAGCTATATATTTGTTCAATATCAATGATTATAAACATAGATTAATTGTTTTAGTGAAAATATCATATCCAAATATTCTCTTGGTTCATTAGGCATAACCATAAACTCTATAAGCGTGTCTGACCTTACTTATTTTACATTCATTAGTGTTTTAATCTTCATTCATAATGGGATATTTCTCTCCATGTTAGGTGAGTAGACCATTTACCATCCCAGGTCTGAGTTTGATGACCTTAAACTATGAGCCACTTTTTTACAAAGATCAATGACCTTAAAATCAAAGTATAAAATCCCTTTTCAATGCTTAAAAAGCTTAAAATTAAGCCTTATATGGTAAGATATATATATATGATTATAAACATTAAACATACTTTTAACCCCAAATCCATGAAAACAAACTAAAAAATAGACATAAAACTTATTATATCAAGAACATAAAAGGGTAGTCTGAAAAAATAAGAGTTATGCTTAATAGATTTATGAATCTACGAAAATGGTAGAGAATATTGTATTTATTTAAACCATTTAATAAAGATGTCCTAAAAATGGTGCAATAACACTACCTCAGGGTGAATGAACCCTTCTTGAAAACTGACATTTTTACAAAACACACTACATGATTTTAAGCACCTTGTGCTTTCAAACCACTTCATATCCAAGAGTTTGGTTTTATATTATGATGATATAACATGTTCCATATATATATCATTCGTAAAAATTGTTATATTAACATAAACTAGAGGAAATGATCCCAAATCCATGAAAATAAACCTTACCTTACAACAATAGAACATACACCCCATATACGACCCTCCTATACTAATCCAAATACATACATTTTAAATGAAATTGATCCATTATATTTTATCCAACAAAATAACCTTGGTATATATTGATTGAAAAAATGGTCTAAAAACATACATCTTTTACCTATCAAAGCGAAAACACTGGGAGGATGATTCAACCATCAAAACCCACAACACTCGCTCAAAAATATTTGAATAATGATTTGAAAACTAAATTTCACCGTTTAAGTAGATTTTAACCACTCCCAATGTTTATATTGGTGAAAATTTTACAAAACAATAAGGTAGAAACCTTTTTGTAAAAACACAACATCATACATCACCAATGAAAAGAAAATGTCCATGTTTCCTTTCTATAACATATAACTTTTCATAACCCAACTCATTATAAGGAATGTGAAAGTGTGTAATAGTGTGATGTGAAGACAATGATTTATAAAAGTATCATATTCATTAATCAAGTTAAAATGGGGGTAATCAACATTTTGGGAGCCTCTCTATAAGACATGGTCCATTAAAAGAAACTAAAGTGCATAATTTAGAAAACATTATGATAGTTATGACACCATCACACATCTCAAACCAAGTACAGGTTAATGTTTATAGAGAATGAATTATTATATTTATTCTAATCAAGAACACTCTGAATTTTCTTATCAATTCATGTGATTATCTCATGCCTACAATCTAGTCTCTACGTATTCAGAAATGGACGTTTCTAAAGAAATTTCGACCAAATTTCCCTTAGTAACAACCAATTGATTTTCCAATTTAATTACAACTACTACATTTTAATTGATAATGGGTCATAGTTGAGATCTATCTATAATATTATGACCAATTTAATGATGTGTGGTCATCAAGGAACTTTCAATGTTATTTTTATATTTTAGTTTATTAATAATTGATATGAGAACCTCTATCTATCTCCATGCATCTAATATTCTCTAGGAATCCACATAAAATGGGGGATGGTTATTTCCACTGGTCCCTAAATATTAAAATTGATATTGTACGTAGCTATATTAATTAAAAAATCCTATATTGAATTTCCTATGATCACGGGTCATATATAGTTCTACCCCTTCCATTGGATCACTGGAATCATATCATTCATCTTTGGATATAAATCTGATTCATATATTGGTTTCCCAAAACAATTATGAATCAAAATTATCATGGCAGAAAGGGTCTTAGTGACCGCAACACTGATAGTTTCCTCTTATACGGTTTTTAAAAAATCCATTAACATTCATTCTAGAATTTCCACATATTTAATTAATAGTAAAATAGTTCTTGTACGAACTATAGGTGGTATTTTCCACCTAGAATGAACCATGATCTCTTCAAATCCCGAAATAGAAATGTTTAGGTACACTATCTGATTTTTAATTCATTAAATATGTATCTACACCAATAATTTTATGATTTGATTTTTTCTGTGAAAAAAATTCCTTCTCGAGATCTGTAGGCTAATAGAGATGTTTGTATCCTTTGGAATGGTTAGTGATGCACTCTCACATTTATCAAAATATTATAAAAAATAAAATAGTTACTTAGGGTTCATCAAAAGATCTAAATGAATATTTATGTATATAAATGATAAATATGTAGTTAAACAAATAGATAATTTTATGGATATATGGAAAAAACAATTTTTAAATGTCCAAGTACATAATGTATGTAAGATACACCATTATTGCAATATTTTCTACAATAACTATTAGTAATAGTGAATTCTAATCCATGTATCAATTTTTTTAGTAGAAGGAGGAACTCTAGAATAAAAATTTGTGATGTTTAATGAAGATGAAACAAAAATTTATAGTGTTTGTAGGTTTATCAATAGATTTTACCATCTGATAGTGTGTAGTGGTCAGTCAACAAGAAGGTGTTCAGTAGGAGTTACAAAGTGGTTACACGTAGTTTTTTAGTAATGGTAGTGGAAACATATCTTAATTCACCAAAATTTGACATAGATGGAAAAATTATCTACCAATTATCGATAGTCAGCATGGTTCAATGGTGGAAAATCTATAAAATTGTAAGTCGGTGCAACTAAATAACTAGCTCAGACCCACTAAAATTGTGGGTTGGGACACGTTTTACATGTTTAATTATAGGTGAATGAGGGATGTGGAAAAAATGTAAAATTTTATTATTTAAATCAATAGATATTTTTATAAAACTTTTTAATTTCATATTACAATGAAAAATAAAGATGTGTTATCTCATGTTTTTTGGAATCACACAAGACCATATTAAAATTCCATGTGTTCTTTTCATTGATATTTTTCATTTTTTTTATTTTTGAAGGTCTGTGAGGCTGAGTTAGAGTCTATGAGAGGAGGTCAACTTATTTTTCTAAGTTGGTTATGGAGATCTTCTTATATTCTAGTACATTAGTTTAAGGGATTCCTTTTGAGAAAGAAAATGCCAAAGGATCAATTACCATTATTTAGTATCTTCTTGTGGATAAATTATAATGATTGGTGTTTGAAAAGTTTTAAAGAATTTGTATATTAGCTTGTATTTTAGGAATCAAAAAAAAATTAAGACATCATTAACATTATATTGTAGAAGGTTTTTTCCATTAAATATAATTTTACTTATATAAGGAGTCATGTAACCTAAAGAGGATATGTTCCAAATATGTATGTTCAATGGGATATATTTTCAGTGTTAAATAATTTAGATGAAAAATTATCTCTTTCAAAAGGAAGCAGTAGTTTTTTTCTGATTTTAGACCAAAGATGATAGTGATGGAAAATGGGAATAACTTGAGTGGAAGGTGCTTGGGTTAGTCATAATTCCATTAGATCGAAATATAGCTTTTAACATTCGATAAAAGAAAAACCTAAAAGAGATAGTGCATTCTTTGAAGGAAATGTATAAGAATCCAACTACTTTGGCAATGGTGTACATGATGTAGAGGATGATCAATATAATATTTTCATAATTTAACCATTCTCATTGTTACTAGAATATAAGGATTTTATGGTAACTTACATTAGAAACTCTTATGGGAAAGATGACTTGACGTTGGAGTATTTTATGAATTTGTTCTTTGAAGAAGAACTCAAATAGAAATAATTCCAAATATATTCTATATATTTTTTAACTGCTGAAGTAAGAGGACAATCACCTTTAATGAATTGAGAATTTGGATTCCTTAAATTAATATTGTCTTCAATAGCATGTATCAAATATAACACCAAACTAACATGAAACCTAACTAAAATAAACCAAGAAATATTAAAATTACATTAAAATATAACTATTAGTAAATAAAAAGATAATAATTTTTCAAAATAAATATATATTATTATTTTTCACAGATTAATATTTTCTAAATTATAGCTTTTGAAGAACAATTTTTATAAAAAAGAGAATAGTATTTTATATTAATAAATTAAATTAAAAAAATTTCAAAAAGAATTATTATAGGTAATATTTACATTTATAAAAAAGTATTCTAATATTAAATTATTTATAAATTCATATTATATAATATTAGAGACACTTGAAATTTAAAATGGTTATTTTTTCAATCAAAGTAGTTTTCTATTTTATTTTTTATTATAATTTATCTACTAATTTTTTTAAAAAAAATAGATTTTTAATTTTTAAAAATAAATGTAATTTTTTATTGAAAAAAAAATTATTATGTTATTATAAATTTTTAGGAGTTTTCCTATTATACTAAATTTTTATGTGAATAGTGAAAATACATTTTTTTAATAAAATTTTAAATTTAGGACATCATCATTATATAATAAATAAATAAAAGTTTATTAAATATTATAACCAAAAAATATTTATTTAAAGGAAAAAATTATGCATAGTAAATATTATTATGTTCTCAAAAAACCAATGTTTAATTTTAAGAACTTAGGTATCATTTTTATTCCAATTTAAATATAGTTTTTTGTCATTTCTTTTAAAGAAATATTTTTATTGTAAAATTAAATAATAGATAGATTTTAATTCCACATAACTTATAATTATTTTATAATAAACCAAATTATGTTATAAAAGTTAATAAAATTTGAAATTTTAACCTATATATTTATTTTATTCTAAAAACATACTTTTTATAAAAACTACTTTAATGAATTATGTGTACTAATACTAAAAGTATTTTTTCAAAACCATAGAAAATTTAAATTAGAATATAAAACCTATTAAAAATAAATATAATCAATTTTGATAAATGAAATTAATTACCATGGTTAATGATTATTTACCACAGTAAACAGGTAAACTATGGTAAAAGTTATAATTGTTAAGAAGAAAATAATTAACTAATTCGATGTTGTCTCTAAAATGAATTATTAATGGGAGTATAGTACCAATAACTATATCAAATTTATATTTTCCACTTTTATATCCTTTAATATTTTAATAGTTTCATTCAATAATTTAAAAATAATGGGTATTCACAACATTATTCTTATCTTTACTTATAAAAGGGGAACACTTCCACCCATTAATAAAAGTTATATTACTTAAAATTTCTCCATGAAAAAATTCCATTATACCTCCCCTAAAACTATAACTAATTTATATTAGCCTTCCTATCCTGAATATTTCTATAAACCTATCAAAATCAATAAGGTTTTCATTAGAAGATTGATATCCTCTATGTAACTGTCTATTTTCACATTAAATTTTCTTCAATTTTTTCCTCTCTCAGAAACCCTAAATAAATTTAAATAAGATAAAAAAAATAATTAGTATAATTATTTTATATTATATTATTTAAATAAGCATTATTTATTACTTCCCATCTATTTAGAAAAACATAAGAACATTTATTGGGTGTCTATGTGAACTGTCGCTTATTCAAAGGGATGCCTTCCATTTTGACACACCACCTCTCTTCACTAGTTATAAGGAAGGAATGGAAAATAAATGTGAAATATAAATTATAATTACTATTATGAAGAAAAAAAATTTAAGCCTCCTATATTCTCCCTCATACATTATGAAGTCAAAATGTTAATTCAGGGTTGTGTGGACTACAGCCTCCCCAAAGTAAAGTATCTCGTTTTTTATATAGTGTATTTATTATTATTATAATATATTAAAATGTGATTCATCAAAAAAAATATCTAAATAATCAGTTTATGATTTTTTTAATAAATTTATAATTAAAAAAACATTGATAACCATACACGTCCATTAAATATGTTATGTTCATGTTTGGGTCAATTTAACCACAAACTTGAAAAAAGTTATACAACTATAACATGGATGAATATAGTTAATTAAATACTAATATTATTATAATTTAATAGTTAAATATTTTTTTTTGTGTTTTTTAAAGTTAATAAGATGCATTATAACTTATTATTAAAATTCAACATTGATCGCTAAAATTACCAAAATAAGTCCACACTGATTAATGTTTCACAAAAAATAACTAAAACATATATTTAGTGATATAAAAAATATAAAAAAACATTATTTAAATATTATATTACATTTAGTTATATATTAATTATGAACTTGGTGTTAAAAAATGTGTACCGAAATTAATTTAATAAAGCATTTATGAAACAATTAAGTTTATTAACACCTGATGGTAAAAATAAGGTATAACTAACTAATATATTCATAATAAATGATAAAAAATAAATTATATAAAATACATTTTATATTAATTTGGTTAAAAAATATCATATTAAGATATATTTTTTATAAAATTCATTATATTTCATTATACTAAGTAGGTGTAGAGTCCTGAAGAATCCGCAAAGGATTGGGAAAATGTGGAGAATACTCAAGGATGGTGAAGGAAAAACCGGTCCACGGACCGGTCTAATGTAATGGCGCACGGCCGGTTCCGCGAAGCGTCCCCCCTCCGCGGACCATCTTTATTCATGAAACTGAGGTGAAGACCCTCCGCGGTCGTGAGGCATGACTTGCGCTAACCCGGTTCACCATTCCGTACCGCCCCAGCCGCAAGCCGCATCAACCGGCCCGAACCGCATCCACTTTCGATCGCGAAATGGAGGCGGAATGCTCCGTGGCCATGAAGCACTCCCCGAGTTTGGTTCATGGAGGAGTGTTTAATGCGCCGTGAGTTATGGATTGACCAAGTCATCCGTAAGCTGGGATTTCGGTCATGGGCCTCCACAAAAGGTGCGACATGACCCCAATAGACCCCTTTTCCTCCCCTCTATAAAAGGAGACCAAGGGGGAAGAGGAGAAAGGAGGAGGAAAAAGAAGGATACAGAGAGGAGATCAATCAGATTTGGGTGGAAGTATTTCTAAGGAAGGCTTAGGATTTCAGAAGTTCCAGTTCGAGAACCAGAGCACGTATGAATCTGGGAATGAACTAATAAAGAAACAAAAACACATAATAACTTGGTGAACCGCGAACCTAAAATAAAAAATAAGAGAAAACCGAGAACCATGGTCCCTCTGAGGATGCACTCCCTGTGGACCAGGGAATTTATGCCTCTTTTCTAATCTGTCGCACCGCGTAGCACCCTCCTACGCGGCCGAATCCCCGACCGACGAGCCTTTGGCCGGCGCTGCCCTTGGTCACCACTGCCTGCATGGAACCCTCCGCAGACCACTCTGGTTCACGGATTGAACCCAAAGCTGTTAAACAACTTGGTTCATGGGATGCCCATCAGTCTGCGGACCACCTTGGTTCACGAAGGGCTTCTCCAACTATATAGAGCTTCCCTACGTGAAGGGTGCCTCCACCCACACCCCTGTGTGGCCCGCCAAATTCCTTGGAGTTCCCGTTCCCCGAGCCACATAAAATCCTTCTGATCCAGCCTGATCCTCCATGACTCCCTCATTGTCCTACTCATCGGCCCCGAGCCGTGGCCTCCACCAGAGCCATCAGATCCATGTGGTGTAACCCTCATGCGAATCAGCGCACCATTTTGATTTCACATACCCACGATAAACATGGGAGAATGGGTTTCCCCGACCCTTGATCATATTTCTGAAGCATTCCTGGGTTCACATTCCCATGATAATGTGGATTCTGAGCTCAGGATCCCCCTTTCTGACCCTCCACTTGTTGGGGCTGGGGTACTTCTCCCTTATTTGGAGGGTAGTAAACTACCCATCATAAGGAAGTCCCCATGCACTTCGGTACTTCCCCCGAGAACCAGAGAGGTGACAGGCACATGAGCACCTCTTTTCCTTTCCCATTGTGCTTTGTCTCCATGGTCCGCCCTCATGCGTAAGCCCCACTCCACTTCTCACGGACGCACCTTTCGCGACGTGATCATCTGGTCACTACAATCTCTTGTTTCTCACACCGAGCACGACTCATGTGGGCTTAGAGTAAGTGTCAACCATGACATCCTCTTATGGGCCTCCTCATAGTGTAAGCTCCAATCTATCACCATGGGCCTCCTTAGAGTGTAAGCCCCAATCCATCACTCTGGCTGCCTCAGAGCGTAAGCCCCAAGCCAATGCGAACTATAAGGACTTTGATTCTCTACCATAGGGATACGTAGGAAGCCTCCATGAGGTTCAAGCCCGATAAACATTGGACCCCCAGGTCCACATTTACGTCGATTCTATGATGCTCCCATTAGAACTACGTGGACTTTGATCCCTGTCCCCTAGGTAGGGTACGTAGGAAGCCTCCAGGAGGTTCAAGACCATAAACTGGTAGATCCAACTATCTTCACATCGGTTCACCGCACCACTCCTAGTACCGCCTCAATGAGTCCCGACTTCTCGAGGTCATTAATCCAATGAGGGATGGTAAACCTCCGGCATAAATGATTATGAACCCCTGCGTTCAGCATAACATTTCCAACCAGGAGAAATCCGTGGATACTATGCTTGGGTATAAACCAAAGATTCGTAAACAAATGAATACATCTTAAATCTATAAGAGAGTCCCAGAACATGCAATAATTCCCCCCAAAAGGGTGAGATGAGCCCGACTTCCCATCCTCTCGACCAATGTGAGTTCTTAAGCATCGCTGGCCAAACCATCTAGTGAACTCCCTCCTTTGGAAATGAGGTCCACGTGTCATTAGATATGGAACCGTTGGGCGTTTCGACATTGAGCCGAAAAAAAAATGGTGAACCCGACATGAATCTTTAACCAAGCATGGAGGATTTAACCTAATCCCACCTTGTACCCCCTTTTACTCACAAGGAGGGACAAGAAAGGTTATTAATTATGCATGGGATCATGAGATGATGCTTTGATGGGTTTTCTGTTTGTATTTGTTAAAGTGTTTTACAGGTACCTTCAGAACTCTCTTCAATCCAATGGCATCGCAAAGGAACTCACAAGCGCGCACTTCCAATAACACTAGGACAAGACATCCTCACCTATAGAGGACCTCGTCACCCACCCAGTGTATTCAATGCTGGGTCTTAGACACGTTGATTCGAGAATACCACCTGAACAGTACTCTCCCAACGGTGGAGGCGGCCATGCACGCCCTCTAATCTGCAAGAACTCATCGGTTACCTGCCCAGCAGTGGCCACAGAAGTAGATCCAGACGACCCCTGTTTCCATCTCAAACCGTTTTGGGAGACTATCCCTAGAACGGGACAATGCATACCTCCCTTATCTTAGGGAGGCAGATGAGGTCAGCGCTGAGGAATTCGTCCCTACCGAATGGGGGTTCCTCTCCAAGGCCCTTGCCGGAAGGTGTCATCGCGGTCATGCCATGACTCGACATCATCACATCGAGGAGGATGTCTCTCTAAGGATTCAAGCCCATGATCCCCGAGCTTCGGCCCCTCGGACCACCTGACGAGGACAAAAAACATACAACCAGGGACCGGTCATCACCCTGGTCCCTGAGGAGGAGCTCTGCTGCCCAGCCACGGAGACGTACCATGAACAGGAACCTACACATGTTCACTCCTCCCGAGTCCGCCATCCAGACATGGCGGCATCATACGAGCCGGAACGCATCCCCGCCGAGCTCCATCAGGCCCGTCGCTCACACAGGAGGACACTTACCTGGAAGGCACCTCTCCCTGCCCAGGGTTGTAACGTCCACCAGCTTGACGTGGTGGCGAACCGGTGCGTGCAGGACTAGCTCCTGGTAGAGGCTTTTGACACCCTCCATCTTGACATGGTGGTGATCATAAAAGGCCTCCACCCAAATGTGGCGGCAATTAATAGGCGGACACGTCTCCCCGCCAACAAAGGCCACCGACTCGATACGTTGGGAAACCAACAAATGCAGGGCCAGCTCCCTGTGGATGCAAGTAAAGTCCGCCATCCTGATGTGGTGTAAAATAGAGAGATAAAACAGAATATCCCGACATAGGGGAAGATTCATTTACCTGACCCGACACAAGATAATTTTCAGTACCGATTGACAACTGGAGGACCAGAGTAGGATATTCCTACTCCGATACTGGAATGGGACTTTATACCCTTTCTAGCCAAATATGCCTCTCTACATATCCTGGAAATGATGGAGGAGAATGTATCGATCCCAGATCATATCTTGCAGACTTTCCAGAATGTAATTACATTAGCAGAAACAACAATGACTCAGACCTGTGAGCCCATCTCCCCAATTGAGACGACTTATATAAGAGATGACAAAGCCACCTCGGAGCAGATCTATATCCCTGCTCCTGACCAAGAGGGTCTTTGTCCATATTCCGCGATGCAAGGGTAACCAGATCGAGCAGCTTCACTCGTTCCAACTGGGGGACACCCGTCCATCATGGTGGATGCGCCAGAATAGGCATATATCCCTTATAAAAGTCAAGACGTTCGTCGGTGTATCTCGAAAACATCACAAGACCCAATTATATAAGGACCTAAAGGTGAAGGCCCTTATCAACAACAGACGGTCCCGACTACCCACAAGAAAGTGTCCTAAATGCGTCGAAGGCAACCGAAAAATAAAGAGCGGGTTCATGACTCCGCTCTGTTGGAAGTTGGGGTTCCCAACGCTGCTACGAACACATCCCAGGCTCAAAACCCTGCCCACCCATTACCATATTATGGTAGTGGCAGTAGACGTTGTGAAGGTCCTCCCCACAATTTTGCTACCAGCACCTCTGAAGGTCCTCCCCAGAGCACCCGCGGGGGCTGCCCCTGCGGGGATATAATGATCGATCACGAGAGCTCCTCTTCTGATGAGAGTCATGAAAACCCTCCACATAGCTGGAAGATCGAGCAGAAAGAAGGTCCTCCACTTACAGCGGTCCACCCTGAAGGTCCTCCCCGGGGTATACACTGCAAGCACTCTCCATGCAGTGGGACCATAGAATATGACAGTAGTCCTCACTATCATAGTCACAACTGCAGAGGCCCTCCCCGCAGCGACGTCTCATTATGACAAGAACGGTCTACCCTTGTCATGGCCTACCCTAAAGGTCCTCCCCCGGGGTTATGTTGCAACGACACTCCGCACCGCTGAGAATCGGATCACAGTGGTAGTCCTCACCACCCTGATAACGGAGGTCCTCCCTATAGAGACGTCAAGCAACGAGAAGGCCCTCCCCTTGTTGCGGTACATTCTGGAGGCCCTCCCCAGGGTGTATCCCATAGATATTCTTCCTGCGATAGCTGTAATGGTATTCCTCTTCATTGCCGTAGTTGTGATGGTTGTCCTCGCCATCACGAACGTCATTGCGAAGGTCCTCCCCACATTGGACCTAAGCAACAAGAAGGTCCTCCCCTTGTCACAGTGTGTCCTGAAGGTCCCCCACCAAGATGCACATTGAACATCAGGCCATGATGGTCATCCTCACCATGATAGAATTTGTTGCGAAGGCCCTCCCCGTAACGACGCTACACAGCAAGAAGGTCCTCCCCTTGATGTGACACGCCTTGGAGGTCCTCCCCAGGGTGTGCACTGCAAAAGTCCTCTATGCATTGAAGCATCAAACAGTAATGGTAGTCCTCTCCATTATGGCTGCCATTGTGGAGGTCGTCCCTATGATGACATATCATATCAACAATAAGGCCCTCCCCCTTCCGAATCAAGCACAAAAAATACCTTGTATTCTAAGGCACTCAGAAGGACGGGATCAAGCATGTCATATTCCCAGCTAGTCACCAACGACATCATTCTTCAATCAAGAGATGGTCCAGGGCCGCGTTCATCCTCTAAACCACCTCAGAATCGCCCACATGAAAATTCAATACCTACCGGTCCCACTTCCTCTGACCACACTATCAGTGAGTGCCACAGTTGGGCTGACCAGGTAGAGGAATCACTAGCGGAGGAGTATTCCGATATGTTGCACTTGAGGAAACGACTGGCTAGGGATGATATAACAGTTATGTTTTGGCCCATAGCCACCTCTGAGTTCGACATACCTAGAGAGTTGTCAGAATACTGTGTGCACGACATCGTCCATAATATATGGACAACCCTCCACCGACTGAAATCAAGCTTCCTTCCCTACGATGGGTATATAGACCACGTCATGAAAATAGGAGACCTCTTGTGTCACATCGACCTAGAAGACCTTTCTTTAGCATGACAACAGCGACCCGAGAGGCGTAAAGGAAACATGAAGATAGCCTGCCTCTGTGCGCTGCACCAGCTGCACCGCCTCATCAGTGACGCTCTGATGGGAGCCCATATCAAGGGATGGGGAGAACATGGAGCTCTACATTTCACTCTGATCCCCACCGAAAAGAACCTGTTTGGCATGGTGTCTTGCAATGTCATCACGTCAAGACAGCAATAGAGTGGTATCCCTGTTCAGGAAAGGCAACACGCCCAACAGAGTCAGGCCTTGAGTATGTCCCAGAAGTGTCAGGCCCAACGAGAACAATCCATTCAAGAACTCCTGAATCAGGCCACTAAAAGCATACAACAGGCCTCTCGCCTAAGAGAGGCCAATCAACGATCTTTTCCTACCTCCCCAGAAGGGATAGGTCCACAGAAGAACTCGGCACCAAACCCAATTCACCCCTGAATGGGGGAACACAAGATCAGGCATGTGGCAATAGCAGCAGCCACTGCCGTAGTCCAAGGTCTACCCTATCCCTTATGTCTGGGGGAATTTTTATCAACAACTGCCCCCATAATACTAATAAAAATAGGTGGAGACTCAACGTCCAAGGAACAGAGCCAACCCCAGCCGTTAGGGATGGGGGCATTATTACCCCCTCAACAACATCCTCCCCCACGAGAGTCAGTATTATCTCATCTTGGGAGGACAGCCAGAAGAGGAGGTTCTCATCCTACCCCATTATTTGAATCATGATCCCCTCCGAGAGGAAGGCGCACCGTAAGGTCACATCAAAGAACACTCCGCGTCACCCTTCTTCACGAATTTTGAAGGCAATACCAGGTCATGAAAGGGAAGGCCAGTAGAATACGTGTCCTCTTCCTATTTGGAAGATGACATCCTCCCCACGATATGCATCTATCAATGTCATAGAGGTTCACCCCAGGGATGACACCAGATATGCTGCAGATCAGGATGGACCAGGAGACGATGGTTCCAGTCAGGCTGTGACCCACAATTCACCCCCACGTGTGCACACCTGAAACCAGAGGGCTGCCCTAAATATGGCCATCCTTACAGCCTATCCTCTTCCACATACCCTGTGTGCTTCAAAAAAGGAAAAGAATAAAGGACTGGTTACCCTTAACCCGCCTCCTTCTCTCGACAAAGATGATCCACTCACGCTCGAAGAGAGATTTGCTCGATAGGAAGAGGAGATAAAAGAATTGAGGGGGCTTAACGCCAAGCTACTCCAGAGAAACCGACTTATTGAATGTGTGTCCCAGGAGGAGTCACATCATGAACTCCTAGTAAGTGCACCACAAAGACTAAGGATTTCCCCGGCAAATGAAACAAGGTCAAGGCTCCCGTCCAACTAGGCGCCCGGCCCGTCCAAATACCTAAACGTATATTCAGATGAATACAAGGAATTCCCTCCAATCAGTAAGCAACCGAAGCGAGTACGACTGAACCCTCCGAAGGAGCCACAAATGGCACATGCACCCCTGGTGCCGACCAATACGGATCCTCAGGCAATGCCTTGGGTTATACCTGCCTAGGACCGGGACCATCAGGATGTAAACCAGGGTCTCACCAACACCATCAAGGCACTAACAGCTCGATTGGAAGCTATGGAAGGTCGACACACTCTGATTCAGCCAGAGCAGAAACCCTACCCAGATTGGGTGACTAACACGCCACCTCCACCCAATTTTTGGAGCCATGTATTCCCTATTTTCAATGGGTCAGGCACTCTGAAATAGAATTTGATGCACTAAGAGTCTTATTGCGACCCTATGATGGGGACTATGGAACAACAAGAAGTATTAAAACTCAGATGCTTCGTACGAACCTTGAAAAGACGTGCCTTCATCTGGTATATGAATCTGCCAGCCTAATCAATAAAGATATGGGAGGACCTTCGACAGTAGTTCTTGTTCCACTTCCGCTCAATGTTGCCTAAAACAATGGTCTGCGACCTCATGAACTGCAAGCAGAGGGAGAAAGAGAGGGTCTCAGATTTCATCGCTAGATGGAAAGGTCTAACCTATTCCCTGAACAGGCCGATGCCTCAAGATGAGATGCTAGCCATATGCATTGATAATCTTCAAGATGAGCTACGAACACCGCTCATACCAGTGGAGTTCACCACTGGCTTCCGCTATCTCTTAGCCAATGCCCAGAGAATTGAGGACTCCCTGCAGAGGACTAATTCGAAGTACCGAATAGCCTCACAGGCTCCTGCGAAAAGATCCCCTAGAGCTAAAGTGTTCGCTGTCACACTCAAGCCATCCCCTGTGCCTGCTCCACCAATTAGGCCTCCACCAAATCGTCAAGGGCCTACTGCATATCAGCGGCCACCTCCGCCTAAACGGGATGATCAGAGAGGACTGAAGCGAAACCAGTTTGAGGAACGAAGACAAAAAGTATACTCGTTCCGAGATGATCAAATCTGTGGATACTTCATTGCCGCCATGAATTGCAACTTGCTCTGCCTCCCAGAGCCAAGGAAACCTAAAGAAGTCGGCCGCGATGACAGGACAGACTACTTTCCCTACCACCGAATGTTGGGGCACAACATTTGGGAATGCTTTGTTTTCAAAGACCACCTGCAGAGGATGGTTGACTTCGGATAGGTCGAGCTGGACCCACCCCCAGCACATGTGGCATGTATCTCTACCACTGACTCCGACAAAGAGGAGGGGTGGAAGAAAGTCACCAGAAAAACGGGGCAGAAATTCGATGACTGGATGGCTTAGAAGACAATCAACCGAGCCCAGGACATACTCCGAGCTCAGCTACGATAGCCAGTGTTGCTGCCAATAGCCCCTGATACCGCACAGTCGACAAAATCGACCTCACAATCCTCCACGATCTGGTCATCTGGGATTAATCAAAGAAGGAAGAAACAATATCAAAAGGAGAAGTCCGAAACGGGGCCCAAGTTAGTCCCGACCCTGGCAGATTATATGCCCTCGAATTTGGCACCACGGGCACTGACCCATCAAACGACACCATCAGGGACAACCGACCAGGTTGACCTGTCAGAGGATGAAGAGCCAATCATTGGTTCTATTAACGTCATCCATATCATGGAGTCATTCCTTGACGAAGGGTATGGTTACGAACCTGAGTTCCCTACACGAGGAGCCGGGAGGAGGAATCACAGAGGTAGGGGATAGCAGGGGAGGCACAGCCACGACCGAAACTAACCCTACGATTGGACACCATCCCAAACCGTTAATATCGCAAAAACCCATGGGAGAGCCCTCAACGGACTCATTAAGAGAAAGAATGCCCCTACACCTCCACAAGCAGCCAATCTGGACCTATTGTTCTGTGATACCCACCAGATGAGGAGCAAGTGTCTGGCCGCCAAGTGCACACAAACATACCAATCATGCCAAGTCCTCAAAATGCGGGAAGACCATCGATATTTGAAACTGCGACCGATCCATACTCGTCAAATGCTCCACCACCCAAAGAACCCGCTAAGAGTCTCCCTCCAACGGAGAAGCATCGGCCGCTAGAGTAGAAATATGATATCCTTAAGTAGCTGGAATCAGTACCAGCTAAGTTGTCAATCTGTGATTCCCTTTGTCTATCAGCAGACCTCAGGGAGGCTCTTATAGAATCTTTGATCAGCCCCATGGAATTTCAAGCTGAGGTAACTGCCATCGAGATTTACCAGGTGGAGACTGACCCAGCTGAATGCAATATGGTGATTTCCTTCATTGATCCGGATGAAGATTCCATCATGAAAGGACACATCAGACCACTATATGTGTCTGGCACACTAAATGGTATTGAGATCCGAAAATTCATTATAGAAAATGGCTCTGGAGTTAACCTCCTTCCCCTACGGACACTCTGTAAGTTGGGATACAGTGAGGATGATCTAATTACCTCAACCACAAACTCTGTTGGGTTACGAAACAAGTCAGCAGAAGCCAATGGGAAAAATTAAGCTAAAGACCAATTTTGGTGACCTAGTAGCCCACATGGAATTCCTGGTGGTCTGGCAGAGCACAACATTCAATGCCATGCTGGGAAGGCCATGTCTCCATAATCACATGGTTGTTCCTTCATCCTACCACCGGTGTATCAAGTACTGCGTCAATGGACAAAGTGTAACATTGCACACCGACATGGCTCTTTTTGAGCTCTCCGAGTCACATTACATTGACGTTGGGTTCTATGAGAAAAAGAAAAAGAAGCCTTTGGTAGATAGTGTCGACTGGATCCCCACTCCAAATGGCCTAGAAATTGTTCCTGATGACCCCATCAGGCAGTTTAGTGGAGATTATGTCCTACCCATCAACCATGTTGAAAGTAGGAGTTCAAGTCCAAACACGAAATCGGATGTCCTCATGAATTTATCCATAACGGTCGAGTGTGACAATGTGGGAATGTCCACTGATCCTCAATCTGGGGACGAAAACTCTAGTAAGGACGCCCACGACACCTTGCCTCCGGACTCCCAAGAGCCCATGTTAGGAGCTCTCTCCTCACTGGACATAGAAGATGAGGATTTGGGAGAAGAAGAGGGGGAAGATCTCAGGGATGCATCTCCTGCATTTGAGGAAGGTATCTCCACCACTGTGGATGAGATCAGGGAAATAAACCTGGGTACCAAGGAAGACCCGAGGCCCACTCTCATTAGTGCATCCATGTCTTCTGAAGAGCATGAGGTATATACCGCCTTTTTAAGGCAACATCAAGGTGTTTATTACTGGAATTACATGGAAATTCTGGGACTCGATCCCGAAGTGGCATCACACCACCTAGGACTTCCATAAGACCATCGAGGCTATAAACAAGCCGACAGAAGGACACACCCCTCACATGATGCTAAAATAGAGGCTAAATTCGATAAGCTCATTAATACAGGCTTCAATCGGGAGGCCCAATACCCCATCTGGTTGGCCAATATCTTCCCTGTCAAGAAAAATAACAGGAAAATCCGCGTTTTCATCAATTTCAGAGATCTCAATCGGCATTGTCCGAAAGTTGATTTCTTGGTCCCGATCACCGAATTATTAATCGATGCAACGACCGGGTATGAGAATCTATACTTCATAGATGGCTATTACGGGTATAACCAAATCAGAATGGCCTGAGAAGATGAATAATCCACTACCTTCAGGGCCCATCAAGGGTGATTTTGTTACAGAGTCATGCCCTTTGGTCTCAAGAACGCTGGCGCCACATATCAGCGCGCCATGCATCATATCTTTAAACCGTTCCTTTGGAAATTTGTTGAATGTTACGTGGATGACCTAGTGGTCAAGTCCAGACAGTTCTCAAATCACTTGTCAGACCATGGGACTGTCTTCAACAAACTCCAATAGCATAACTTGAAGATGAAACCCCTTGAAATTCACCTTCAGGGTTACCTTAAAGAAATTATTTGGATTCGGCGTACGCCATCGTGGCATCAAAGTCGACCCTAATAAGACAAAGTCTATCCTTGGACTTCCACCTCCCCGCAACCTCACTGAGTTGAGATCATTCCAAGGGCACTTGGCCTATATCAGGTGATTCATATCCAACCTAGAAGGAAAATGTTTTCCTTTTACCTAGTTAATGAAGAAGGAGGTCACGTAACAATGGACGGATGACTACCAAGAGGCGTTCAACAACTTGAAGAAGTACCTCTTAATCCCACCATTTCTCATACCCCCGGTTGAAGGAACACCTCTCATCCTATACGTGATGGCCCTAGAGTGGTCACTGGGAGCCTTCCTTGCACAAAAGAATGAGGACGACAGCGAAAACAGTCTCTATTACCTCAGTCGAACCATGATTGATGTTGAGACTTGATACTCAAACATTGAGAAGAGATGTTTAGCCTTGGTCTTCGCGGTTCAAAAGCTGCGACATTATCTGCAGCATCATGAAGTCCATTTGATCTCGTGATGTAACCCGCTCAAGTACATCCTCAACCACCCGATGATAACCAGATGTGTATCTTTATGGGCGGTCATCCTGCAATAGTTTTACATCTGGTTTGTGCCTAAGAAAGCCATCAAGGTCCAAGCATTAGCAGACTTTCTGGTAGAGCACCCTTCGATAGGGACCACTGCACCAGGTGCTGACCTACCTAATGAAGACATCTTCTCAGTTCGAGAGGAGTTCCCAGCATGGGAAATATACTTAGATGGTGCATCCTGAAGCCCAACGAGGAAGAGGATGGAGGATCCCAGATTCAACAAAGTGGGTTTGGGGATAATAATCATGTCCCCAGAAAAGGCAGTCTTTCCATATTATTTCCTCCTGTCAGAGGGATGTACAAACAATGAAGTGGAATATCAAGCTCTCATTACAGGCCTTGAGCTCGCACTCCAGGCACAAGTACCTCACCTTATGGTAAAAGCTGACTCAGAGATGAACATCACACAATTAAATGGTGACTATGCTATTAAAAAGGAGGAGATGATCCCCCTATTTGACCATGTCTGAGGTTTAATGGTGGAATTATCCACAGAATCAACATTGACCTATATTCCCCGGTCTCAGAATTCTTAGGATGATGCATTGGCCAATGCGGACATAGCCCTGGCTAACCCAGACTGGGATGAAACAGTCATCAATATTTCTCACTGCCGAATGGTCTTGCCATATTTTCAGACCAAGATAGAGGAAATCCGTGAATGCAGTCCTGTCTCTGATTCATATGCTCCCACCACCGGTTGGATGACCCCCATTGAAACCTATCTTCAAGGTGGAGAACTTCCATCAGACAGGGCTGAACGAGAGAAAATATGGATAAGGGCAATGAAATTTTTCCTATATGGTGGCACAGGTCAGCATGAGCTCCTCTACAAATGAGGCATTGACTGAGTGCTCCTCAGATGCATTGACAGAGAAGAAACTTCCGCCATCATGACTAAAGTGCATGCCAAAGTATGTGGAGCACATCAGCCAGTCACTAAGCTTTCCCATCAACTTGGAGGCTCAGGTACTATTATCCCACAGTTGAATGAGATTGCAAGTGCTTTACCGCGAAATTCCACTCGTTCCAAATTCATACGAACTTCATACACCATCCCTCGAAGTTACTTCATCAAGCCAAGTACTCCTGGTCATTTGCTGTCTGGGGGATGGACGTCGTGGGACCATATCCTCCCGCCATGGCCAAATGGCTGAAGTATATCCTCACAGCAACTGACTTCTTTTCCCAATGGGCAAAAGCCATACCCCTCAAGGAAGTTGGGGAAATAAATATTGTCAGCTTTGTGAAGACCAAAATCATCACCAGATTTGGTGTCCCCCATGCCATACTAACGGACAACGGCACCAGCTTCTGCTCTGTGGAATTAGAGAAACTATACCACGAGTATGGTATCAATGCTAACCACTCATCCCGCTACCAAGTGGCGGCCAACGGATAGATAGAGGATTTCAACAAGACCCTGTCCAAAATTCTCCAGAAAATGGTGGACAAAGACAAGAAGTCATGACCGGATAAACTCCTTCATGCGTTGTTGGCTTATCAAACCACAATCTGCACCGCTACTCAGGCTAACCCATACTCATTGGTGTACAACACAGAGGTGGTCCTGCCCATTGAACTCCAAATTCCCTCACTCTAGGATGCGATTTTTGATCAATTATCCAACAATGAGCAATCAGAAAAGAAGATATGTGAATTGGAACAACTGGATGAGAAGCATCTGCACACATTGCACCATCTGGAAGTATACCAGAATCAGATTGGCCGAGCCTTCAATAAAAAGGTTCATCTCTAGTCTTTCTTTGACGGATAATTGGTATTTGTCCCCCGGACCCAAATGATACATGGAAGGAAACCTCAAATGTTGGGGCCCAAATGGGAGGGACCATACGTTATACACAAGGTCTACTCCAACGGAGCATATACCATGATCTCCATAAATGGGAAAGTCACCACGGCTCCTACCAATGTGAGATTCCTAAAGAAGTATTCCACATAGAAACCTAAAGTACCTACAATCCTCACAGCATGACGTTAAACTGCATGGAGTTCGTCCTTACCAAACGATGTTAAACTGCACATAATCTAATAATGCCCCTCATCCTAACCACATGACGTTAAACTGTATGTCTTTCATCCTTACCGAAGGACGTTAAACTACACAGACAATAACGGATAATAAGAGTTTAGAATTCTCCCTACCCTCATGTATGGACCAGATATGAACAGGTTGTACTCCTCGTCCTCACCGCATGACGTTAAACTGCACAGATTTTAGAGAACTACATACGGATTGATTCCTGCCCTGGCAGGATACGTAGCGATGCTAGGGTTCCCTATCCTGGCCCAGCCACACCTAAATAAAATTTAAAAATGACTTCTACCCTCGTGTAAGGACCAGACCTGCATGGGGTGTACCCCTTGTCATACCCGCACGACAATAAACCGCACGGGTAAGAAAAAAAAAGAAAAAAGGGATTGTCCGAGCTACATGACGTTAAACTGCTAAGCACCCAACGGTCCGAACTCTATGACCTTAAACTAAGAGTATTTCATCCTCCCCAAACGAAATTAAACTACATGGACAAGATGTTTTAAAAATGCCCTCTTCCCCCCGTGAATGGACCAGACCTGCACGAGGTGTATTCCTTGTCCTTACCTTATGATGTTAAATTACATGGAAGTCATCCACACAACATGACATTAAACTACACAAATTTCAGAGATCTACGTGTGGCTTTATTCCTACCCTTGCAGGATATGTAGTGATGTCGGGATCCCTTATCCTGGCCCAGCCACTCCCAAATGAAAATAATGTTAAAAATTCCCTTTCCCCCGTATACGGACCAGACCTGCACGGGGTGTATAATATTTTAGAGAAATACATGAGGCTTGATTCCTTCTCTCATAGGATACATAGTGATGCCAAAATCCCACACCTTGGCCCAACCACCTCGAAACAAAATGCCCCCTTTCCCTGTGTATGGACCAGACTTGCACGGGGGTTTATTCTTTGTCCTTACCATATGACGTTAAAATGCATGAATAAGAGAAAAACAAAAATTCCCTTTCACCCATGTGTGTGGACTAGACATGAATGTGGTGTGTACCTCATCCTTACCGCATGATATTAAACTGCATGGAATTCATCCTTACCGCAAGACGTTAAACTTCACGGAAGTCGTCCTTACCGCATGATGTTAAACTGCACGGAAGTCGTCCTTACCGCATGACGGTAAACGACATGGAATTTTTCCTCACCGCACGACGTTAAACATCACGGGCTTCTTCATGATCCACCCAAGATATATAGTGAAACGAAATGGGAATACCCCTTGCACATTTGGGTGAATCCACTCCATACCTCAGACTCCATGACCCGGACAATTATGGATCTTCATAACCATTCATGGCCATCCGAAGTGGAAAGTTGTCAACCTAGGGATACCTTTGCATGACTACGCATACCATGCCCTCAGCAGCACTGCATATTGATAGCCCCTGGATCATCTACCAAAGGCAAGTTTTTCTCGGGTGATACTTTTCCTAGCTCTGTACACCTACCGGCCTCAAAGACCTCATATCACATCTCCCGATCCAAAAATTTATGGAACAATGTTTTACAAGTTCATTCCCCTTTTCACATCCAAATGTTGCTAGGTTACCCCTACCCGATTGGCCTGTGTATCCGACTGTGGTTCACGTGACGACCTACATCAACGAACATCAAGCCAGGACTAGGATACTTTGACCCAACGGACAATTGCAGTGAAGATGTTTCTTGAATACACAGACACCATTGTCCCCACGTGTCGAACTCTACACTATGAGCAATCGCGGATCCTCATAACCATTCACAGCCATCGGAAATGGAAATTCACCGACTTGGGGACACCATTGTATGACTATGCATACCATGCCCTCAGCGGCTCTGCATAATGATAGCCCATAGATTTTCCATCAAAGGAAAGATTTCCTTGGGTTCCACTCTTCCTAGCTCCGTGCGCTTACCGGACTTAGATCCCCCACACCACACCTCCTGATCTGGGAAAACTCAAAGTTGAAGTTTACGACCTTCATCCACAACCTCATTCCAATTATATCAGAGCATGATGACCCGGTTATCCATCGAGTGACTATAGCAATAGTCACCCAATGGTCTGAGATCTATGACCACTAAACTAGGAGTACCTCGTCCTTACCACATGACGTTAAACTGCATGGAGTGAAGGTACACCCCCGAACGCAAAATAAATCAGCGTAGGGAGCTCTCTAAGATTTAACAGCAACCAGGGATGAATATCCCTGACATGCCCATATATTCCCTTACCCGGTGACAGACTTCGTGGCCTGGATAATTGCGGATCTTCATAACCATTCATGGCCATCAGAAGTGGAAAGTCATCAACTCGGAGACAACTATTCATGACTATGCTTACCATGCCCTCAACGACTCTGCATATTGATAGCCCTTGGCTCGTCTACCAAAGGCAATATTTCCCTGGGTGATACTCTTCCTAGCTCCATACGATTACCGGCCTCAGAGCCTCCATGTCATCTCTCCTGATCCAAGAATCCCCGAAACCATGATTTACACCGTCAACCCTCTCCTCATCTTGGACATGCCAGGGTACTCGGGCTCAGTTATATTCTAATCAAGATCGGCATTTTTAACTACATCCTTGTTGCATGACGTCAAACGGCATAGAGCACATCTTGTCCACCTGTCGTAAGGCTGCAAAGACCAAGAATTAAACATCTAGGGGAATTCCTCCGACAACAAGCATTTTCACTGGTTTAATAATGCTCCTCGTCCTTACCGCACAACGTTAAATTGAACGATCAACCATCCTTGCTGCACGACGTTAAACTGCATAGTATTGGTAAAGGAAAGAAAAATGCCCCCCGTCCTCACTGCATGATGTTAAACTACACATCATCCTTTAATAATGATCTTTTTCTTTACCGCATGATGCTAAACTGTATGGTCAAACCCATCACGGGTTCAGTAAGGAATGGAGGCTTTTCTCTGTCCTTCAGTGCACGGGTCAGACTTGCACAAGCCACTGTCTCACACTCGCGTGAGAAGGGATTACTTCACCCATTCTCGGGAAGTTTAGTCTAGATTTTTCCCTTGCATCCAGGCACCCTCTCATCATAAACCATACTTTGTACTCAGAAAAAGGAAAACTCTCATAATCCACCCCTGGTGGTCCCAAATCTCAACTTCCCTGAAGTTTCCTGGCTATCGGAGGAATATAATCATTAACCTGAGGACACATTTGCATGACTATGCATACCATGCCCTCACCGTCTCTGCATATTGATCACCCCTGGCCCGTCTACCAAAGGTAGGACTTCCTTAGGCAATGCTTATCTCCATACGCCTCTTGGCCTCTAAGCCCCCATGTCTATCCCAGGATTCGTAAACCCTGTGAGATATAGTTTACCAAAATCTTTAACATCCCTGCCTGAATATGGTGGAATGTCTCTGACAAGATTACCGAGGACTAGGAGAAGCTGTTCCATTCTAGATTATGTCCTAGATGCATGACTTTAAACTGTGTCGAGCCCCAACCGTCCTTTATGCTAGATAAATGCGTAGAATAGGAACCTTGATTCCACACTCCTGATTGATATAGATGTTCTCAAAACCTTTCAGACGTCACATACCCTTTCTAATCCAACCCCGTTGGTTTTCATAATTCTCCAATCCACCCATGGTGGTTTGCATAAGCCAGACTTTCATGAAGTCCTATAGCCATCATAAATGGAGAGTCATTGACATAAGGAAACCTTTGCATGACTATGTATACCATGCCCTCATCGGCTCTGCATATTGATCTCCCCTGGCCTATCTACCAAAGGCAAGATTTCCTTAGGCGATGCTCCTCCTACCTCTGTATTCCTAAGCAGCTCCCATGCCTTGAGACATGCCCTGCATGTCATTCAAATTTAAACATGTTCCTCCCACGTGCGTCTGAAGAGTATTAAGACATCTTTTAATCAGCAAAACCCCATTGGGGACCTTGAACCACCATACTTGGTCAAATATGTTCGACCTAAAACATCAGTAATGATAGTCTTGACAGCAGGACTTTAAAACACCCAACAAAAGAGGCACAAAGCTTGTTAGGCCGAAAACCCAAAAAGGGCGACCTAAGCAAAATTCAGGCCATACCCATTGGGTTCACACTAAATGAGCCCAGGAAAAATTAGATCATTAAAAGAAAAGACAAAAAGTTTGTGGGGATTTTCTAAAAATCCCTAGCAATAGTCAGACTATGCTCGCTGGATTCCATTGTCCAGGAAAAAGTTAGAGTTTGATTTCTTGAGTTATGTTTAATTCTGATTTAGTGAGTTGTTATTTACACAAAAATTGTTCTAATAACAATAAAATTTTACGGCGACAATAGATTGAAAGAGATCGTATTCCATTTGAACAAAAAAAGGGAGGACGTCCACAAGCTGGGGTCTCTCCCTCACAAAAAAGGGTAAGTAAAACAGAGAGTAAAAGAATGGCTCTGATAGTAATAAAGGAGCCCGACTCGCTCTCTCCACCAGATCAACAACCGAGCGGCGAAGGTTGTTGCAAGACTACTCTAGTACGGGCTTCTTCCCAGCTTCAACCTTAGCCACCGAACGAGTACGCTCCACTATTGTTTGGAGATCGTTAATCCCTTTTCTGGTGGATTCAAGATGACCCGTCATAAATGATAACTGATCCCTCAACATTGCTACCCATTCATCACATTCAGCAACTCAGAGGATAGGATGACCACCTGATCTCGAGAGATCGCCTCCTGTGCTAACAGCTGATGGAGCTCTATCGTGGCTTCCTCCAGGGCTCGGGTCCTGCAATGAGCGGTAGCAAAGTGAGCATGTTTGCGTTCACTAGTGGCATATTCATCATGGGCCATGACAACTTGTCAAGAAAGATAATGGAACTGCCGATAGTCAAAGCCACCCGACCCCAAACCCAGGAAGAGCTGTCGAAGAGCTTTGGTTTTAGTTTCCATCTCAGTTAGAGGAGTTTCGGTAATGATCTCGCAAATCCGGAGCCAAGCGCACCTGCGCACTGCTTGGGGGTCTACCATGATATGAGGATCTTTGGTGTCCTCGCCGGATAGCACGGGAACGAAGTCTGGTATTACAACCCGCGTAGACATGTTCTCGCTAGATGTTGGTCCTGAAGCTAGAAATTCTGGAGCCTCTAAAACCGGTTCAGGCTTGGGGATCAAGTTGATGAGCCCGATATCGACTGGAAAAACTTCCCGGATTGTATCGCTGGGACCCGAAACCACAGAGTCATCCTCATCCACGTCCAAGAAGGATGAACCCACCTGAACTTCTGCCACCGAAGGGCTGGGAGAGGAAAGTACCCTGAGTCACTTTGATTGACGAGCCATCAATCGATCCTCCCTTAGAGCTGATGAGGAAGGTGCGGTGGACGCAACAGCCTCAGTACCCCCTGATTTGGGAACCTACCAGACAACCTTCCCTAGGATACCATTGGGATAGTGTTTTACCCATGTTTTTTCATACTCCAAGGAAAGGCCGATAGCCGCCCCCATGAGGGGTAGGGGAATGCTTGTGTCAGATCCCTCCCATTTCAGCATCAACCACCATTAACGAAGTATGGCTGGGTGTTGTTCTTGAGATTGAGGAGGTGGAAGGGAAACTTGGACTTGCATGCACCCAAACTGGCGAGAAAAATGATATGGGATATACATCTCACACAATGAAATCTCATCGATCTGCGCAAACAGAAATCTGTCCCACAGAGAGATCATGTAAGAAAACTCCTCTAGGCTCCCCCGGCAGTTGTCAACTAAGACGCCAGAAGGGGTGGGGTAGGGAGTGAATGAAAAATGAGAGAATTCACTCAGAAGCTCGATGAATTCACCAGAGCTGAGTGAATTCAAGAAAACACTAGCTATATCATGAAGGGTAGGATGAAAGGTAGGAAGCGGGATGACCGTGTTATGACAATACTCATAACAATGGTAGTGATTCACTATCCAGCCATATAAGAACTGAAATGGCCCACTCAGACGATAAGGAGACCCATCATCTTGCATGTGACTCAGCAGCTCGTAAATAGGAGCCAAAGTGGGCATGTCTAAGTTCACCGGGCGACCCTCTGCCAACTCGACTGCCATCATTAAGGTGCAAAGATCTAATGCCCAAGTTGATATCCTGAGAAGGGAATAGCCATCCGCTCAGAAACATAGCAAACAAACCTGCCAGTCTGAGCAGAGGCGGTACAACGGGGCACACCTCGTAACCCCATGAAAGGTAGTCGCCCGCCTCCAGAACTACCCAGTAGGAACCTGGGTTGGTTCTTGACTGTTGATAAGGATGAGTCCTGGGGCACTTGATCTTCGGCACAGGACCAGTTGTGTTCAGAAATAGCCCTATTCAGGTGGTATAGGGAATAAGAGAGCGGGCACGCAAGGCCTGACCCAGTGATTACTCCGCCATAACCAGCAGATCCTTTGCCAATTAAGGTACTTTTTCGATGTTATCCAATGAACTAGGAGTGGGCAAGATATCATTATACATCTCACTGATAATCGGAAGCCCTCCCAATTGATAGATGTCCCACAGACTTATGCCAACTTTACCATGGGAAAGGTGGAGAGTATTAGTGCTTGAACACCAACGACTGAGTAGGTCAGGTAGGATCAGGGATGGTGGGTAAACAACAAACTGGGAGACCCATACTGTGGAGTACAAATTGACTTCTTCCAGTGACTCGGGAGATTCCCAGAAATGTTGATGGACCCCAAATGCCCAGGCCCAGTCATTTGAGAAAAGCCCACCAGACCGTAAATCCCACTTAGAAGTCCATCCCACGTTAGGGTCCACTCGAGCAAGGTTGATTATGGAGGGGTAACTCTTGAGGACGACTTTTTGAGGGAAGTATTGTGTGTAATGATCGCTTTGGGTCCAGATAGAGCCTCTCAAAATGAAAACTTCTTTCGGATCAGAATCAGAGTTTATCTCCCCTAATGGGGTAAGGCTCACCTGAACGCACTTTGGTAGAACTTACAGGAAAGGAGACGGAAGACCCGAGAAAGTAGGGGGGATATGGACATCGTCTTGAAGACCAAAGCTGTAAAGCGGATGCCAATTTGATAACAGATAACTCAGGAGATCAGGAGAGAGCAAGTCCTTCAAGACACCATCGCCAGGAATGATGGACTGACCAGGGTCCTCTTTGATGTTCTCCGCTCTGCGAATCATAGATAAACATCTCCCTGAACCAATTGGGAGAGGCTCATCAGTGGGCCTAGTCACAGGATGAGGAGGCACCATATTTATCTTCTCCCTGTGCCATGGAAATCATACAGATAGTTAGTCCAAAAATAATAAATCTTGGAAAAAATACCAAGTATTTGCAAAGGATTCCATACCAGCCTCATAATGAAATCCGCAAGGTGGCCTCATAAGGTGGTTCACGATGAATGTATTCCATGAACCAGCTCTACGTGGAATGCGTCCGCGAAACCCTGGCCCACGGAACATTGTCCAGAAAACCATGAACCAGGATTCCTCGCGGAACCTCAACTCCGAGCATTAAGCATTTAAGTTCGGACTTAAAGTTTTTTTTCATTTGATCATTCTAGTC
Organism: Viscum album; assembly: GCA_963277665.1. Classification (NCBI taxonomy): domain Eukaryota; kingdom Viridiplantae; phylum Streptophyta; class Magnoliopsida; order Santalales; family Viscaceae; genus Viscum; species Viscum album. Next base: position 179,480,681 of record OY728145.1, read on the forward strand.
CGCGGACCTTTTTAAACCGTGAAACGAGTTCCTACGTGGCCCATCATGAATTACTTTTTAATTAATTAAAACCATTAGTTCGCGGCTGGGACATTGGTCCGCAGATGAAGAATGGCGCGAATGAGAAATGGTTCGCGGAAGTAATAGCTGGTTCATGGATGAAGCATTTCGTGAAGGAACGATAAAGCAGAGGCAGAAAAGATAAGGAGCGTTGGTATTCACAAAGAATCCGATATAAGATAAATGAAGGGCCCTCCGTATTTATAGGTGTGGTCCCCTACCGGGTCCACTTCCCTACCACAACCCATCCGAGTTTCAAGACCACTCTGCATAAGAATAACCTCCTCATCGTTCCGATCGGACCCCATTCCGATGGGGGGAATTATTAGGGTCCTAAAAAATCCTCAAAGGATTGGGAAAATGTGGAGAATACACAATTATAGTGAAGGATGAACCAGTATGCAGACCGGTCTAATGTAACGGCGCACGATAGGTTCCGCAAAGCGTCCCTCCTCCGCGGACCATCGTCGTTCGCAAAACTAAGGCGAAGACCCTCCACATTCATGAGGTAGGACAGGCGCTAACCCGGTTCACCATTCTTGACCGCCCCAGCCGCGAGCTGCATCAACTGGCCCAAAACGCCTCCACTGCTGTTCGCGAAATGGAGGCAGAACCGTCCGCGGCAGCAAAGCACTCCCCGAGTTTGGTTCGTGGAGGAGGAGTTTTTACTGCCACATGAGTTATAGATTTACCAAGTCATCTATAAGCTGGGATTTCAGTCTTGGGCCTCCACAAAAGGTTTTTCATGACCCCAATAGATCCCTTTTCCTCCCCTATATAAAAGGAGACCGATGGGGAAGAAGAAAAAGGAGGAGGAAGATGAATTATATGGAGAGGAGATCAATCAGATTCGGGTGGAAGGATTTCAAAGGAAGTCTTAGGATTTCAGAAGTTTCAGTTCGCAAACCAGAGCAGGTATGAACCTGGGAACGAACTAATAAGGAACCAAAAATTCATAATAACTTGGTGAACCACGAATCTAAAATAACAAAGAAGAGAAAACTGCAAACCACGATCCCTCCACGGATGCACTCCCCGCAGACCAGGGAATTTATGCCTCTTTTCTGATCCACCACATCGCATAGCACCCTCCTACACAGGGGAAGCCCAGACTGACGAGCCTCCAGCCGGCACAACCCTTGGCCGCCACTGCCTGCATGGAACCCTCCGCGGACCACTCTGGTTCACGGATCGAACCCAAATCCATGAACCACCTTGGTTCGCGGGATGGCCATCAGTCCGTGGACCACCCTGGTTCGTGGACGAGTACTCCAACCGCATAGAAATTCCCTATGCAAAGGGTGCCACCACCCACACCCCTGTGTGGCCCGCAAAATTACTCAGAGTTCCCGTTACCTGAGCCTCAAAAAATCCTTCTGATCCAGCCTGATCCTCCGTGACTCCCTCATTTCCCTACGCATCGGCCCCGAGCCGAGGCCTCCACCAGAGCCACCGGATCCGTGTGGTGTAACCCTCAGGCGCATCAGCGTGCCGTTTTGAGTTTACATACCCATAGTAAATAGGGGAAAATGGGTTTCCCCAACCCTTGAGTAGATTTCTGAAGCATTCATGGGTTCACATTCCCACGGTAATGTGGAAATTGAGCTCGGGATCCCCCTTTCTGGCCCTCAAATTGTTGGGGCTGGGGTACTTCTCCCTTCTTCGGAGGGTAGTAAAATACCCATAAGAAGGAAGTACCCATGCACTTCAGTACTTCCCCTGGGAACTAGAGAGGTGATGGACACAGGAGCACCTCTTTCCCACTACCGCTGCACTTTTTCACAATGGGCCGCCCTCATGCACAATCCCCACTCCACTTCTCATGGACGCACCTTTCACGATGTGATCGTCTAGTCCCTTACGCCTCTTGTTTCTCACATCGAGCATGAATCACTTGGGCTTTGAGTAAGCATCAGCCATGACATCCTTTTATGGGCCTCCTAAGAGTGTATTCCCCCAATATATCACCATGGGCCTCCTCAGAGTGTAATCCCCAATCCATCACTATGGGCTGCCTCAGAGCATAAGCCCCAAGCCAGTGCGAACTATGAGGACATTGATTATCTACTATAGGGATACATAGGAAGCCTCCATGAGGTTCAAGCCCGATCACCAGCAGACCCCCGAGTCCACATTTATGTCGGTTCTCCGATGCTCCCGTTCAAACTACGTGGACTTTGATCCCTGTCCCCTAGGTAGGGTACGTAGGAAGCCTCCATGAGGATCAAGCCCAACAACCGGTAGATCCAACTATCTTCACATCGGTTCACCACGCCACTCCTAGTACCGCCTTAATGAGTCCTAACTTCTCGGGGTTATTAATCCAACAAGGGATGGTAAACCTCAGGAATAAATGATTCCGAACCCCTGTGTTAAGCTGACCTTTGCCAACGAGGAGAAATCTGTGGATACTATGCTTGGGTATAAACCAAAGATTCGTGAACATATAAATACATCTTAAATCTATAAGAGAGTCTCAGAATTGGCAATAATTCCCCCCAAAAGGGTGCGATGAGCCTGACTTCCCATCCTCTCGACCAATGTGAGTTCTTAAGCATCGCTGGCCAAACCATCAAGTGAACTCCTACCTTTGGAAAGCAGGTCCACGTGTCATCAGATACAGAACCATTGGGCATTTCGAGACCGACCCAAAATAGTAGGGAAACAAGATAAGGGTTTATTTTCTCTTTTTCAACTCCATGAACTTGTTTGATATTACACACCATAATTTTTTAATATAGTGTATTCAAAACCCAATTTATTTAATTTATGAAAATATAATCTATTTATTGAGATTTTAATTTTCAATTTGTGATCTTCCTCTCAATCTCTATTAATTCTTATATTATCAATTCCTTAATGGTTTTTTTTCTAATCTTATTTTCAAATAAAAATTGCTTTTGAAAGATATTCCAATGGGAAAATTAGTATTATTTTATCACTAAAACCCATATCATTTTATTCTCCCCTATTAATTCATGGTGTTTTACATGTCTTATCCCTATTTCATTTCCCCCTTGGATCATTTTTACCCATTGTAAGTAAAGATACTTTTGTTGGTCATGAATCCTTTACTTCCATGACTGTATTAATTAGATACTTTTACGAATGTCCTTATCTATTCCCCATCAATTTTTTAATTTTATGCTATAATTATTGAAATTATTTTAATTTTTTTATTAAATTATTATTTTTTAAATATGTTTTTTCCATCTAAGTGAATAAATAATCACTTTTAAATGTTTTTTGTGTAAACTTTTCCTTCCACTATTTGTTTCTTTTTATATAAAACACTATCTCACTACTTACATGTTTTATAAAAGATATTTTTATTCTACTATATTTTAAAATATTTCAACAAAACACTAAAAAATAATCTTAAATTAATAATAATATAGTTATCTTTCTTAAAATGAAACACCGATCTTTAAGAAAATTGAGATATATTGTAAAAATATTATTATTAAAATGTGACCTATACATTTAATTGGAGGGTAATAATAGGAGTAAAAATTTATAAAATATATGAATAATTTTCCCACTCTATACAAATTTATTAATTAATACTTAATAAAAAATCACACATTTTTAAGTGAAGACATTGTTTTCTTCGAAAATGCATTTTCTTCAAAAATTATTTTATTGCAATATATACTTTAAAATTATAATTAATTTTTTAAAAATTTTGAAATGTTATTTTATAAAAATAACATAATTTTTTAAATCATCATATTAAAAATAAATCAAGGTGAAATTTTGGGATTTTTCAGAAATGATTGAGTTTTTAGTGAATAGTTAAAATACTAATTTTTCTAATTCTCTAATTTATTTTCATGAAATCATGTAATTTAAAAGTTAATTATTTTTTCATAACAAACTTAAATATGATCAATTTGATTTATACTAATAAAAGTATTTCAATTTGAAAATGAAATATTCATGATTTTGATATAAGTTGATATTTTTGTATAAAAACTCACCTTTCAAAAAATTTGTTTTCATTACATTTTATTCCTTAAAATTAAATTTTATTTATAAAAAATTTATATATTTAATCATCATAAATGGATATCATAATTATAATCAGGTGGTTAAAATTTATTATATATTTTTCTTTCATTTTTTTACACTGTGAACAGCGACCATGATAAAAATTTGTGACATCAGTAAAGGTAAAATCGGTAAAAAGGCTTACAATTTTGCTATATGGTCTCATAATCAACCCAATACTTTTCTATAATTCCTTTAATGTTTATATTTCATCCATAATCATCCAAAAATCAAAAAATTTCATTTTTACATTATATATTTTATTATTAAATATATAATATTTTATGTAATACTGTTGTAGCGGTGGGTACTGTAGCAACTGGGTTACTATTCACTAAATGGTCCTTAGGCCAAAAATTTGGGCCTAAGGGATATGTAATGGGCTATAAGCCCACTGGACCTTTGGGCTATGTAATGGGTCTCCCTCTACCCAGTTAAAAGAGGTCTTTTCTTTGCTTTAATAATAAAATGAGGATTCGGCCCCAACATTTTAAAAAAATATAATATTTTATGTAATGAAAAATACAAAATGTCACTCTCTTACTTTTAAATATATTATAAATCTTCACATAGGTATAAAAACATTAATGGTTATTTTGAGAAAAATAAAATTATTTTCATAATAGTAATTTATTTCAAATTTTTAGTGATTATATAATAACTGTAAACCCCTATAAAATACTTATATAGCGCCTATGAAAGTTTTAGAAAAATCAAAGTGAATGATTTTAAAAGCACCAAAATTAGTATTTTTTTTGGAAAATGAAATATTTGAGCTATGTTTTTTGGCTAATAATAATGTATAATTTCTATTCAAATGGTCTATATTTGGATTATTTTTTTATTCTTGAGTTTTTAAAGACAAATTAAATGATCAGTTTGAAAAATGATATTAATAATATTTTATGAAAAATAATATTTTATTAAATTATTTAATAATCATAAAAATCTTGAAATAATAAAATGATGATGGTAAAGGGTATAATAATTCATAACCACTCCATTTATGATCCAATTGTTAACTTATAATCAAAATTATAACCCCTTAAAATTGAAATTGTTTTACAACAATTAAGGTTAAAAATAGTTAACAAAGGGGTTAAAATTTATATGTACTAAAATTCCACATAAACCTGTCAAAATTCAATTACATAAAGTCATTTAAACCATATCTTTTATTATATTTAATATTCTGACTACATGGTGAAAATTAAAATTAAAATTAATTTAGTATATTTAAATATTTTTATTAATTTTGTGTGTGTCCTCTCCCCCGTTTATAAAAGAAACTCCTCCTTTCTCTTTTTTAAATCAAATTGGGCCATAAAAAAATGAAAAACTTGCTAAATTTCTCTAAAAAATCATTATTCAGGTTTTAGGGGTTATTATATTCTCAATAGTTGAACTCTAGAGTCTTTAAGAAAATATTCGAATGAGGTTTCCTTAAAAGGAGGAAATCCTTTGAAAATAAGATCATTCTTATTTCATTTTATATTACCACTATAAATTATTTCCTAAAATTTTAAATATAATAATAAAAATATATTTAGTATATAGAGATGTTATTATCTTGATTACATAATATTTATTAATCTCATTCTTTAAAAAATGGGAAACAAAACCATCTCTCATGTGTATGACAGACTACAATCTCACAGAAAGATGTAATTGGTTTTCCATAAGTGCCTCAAATGGATTGTCATAATGATGTAAATAATGAATATATATTTTAAATATAAATTAAATTTAATCTCAAAAGGTAATATATAATTTAAATACTATCCAATTCACCCCTTAGAAAGTGATTGCATTGCTTCTTCCTACTTCTGACAAACCATCTACATGAAGCGATGTGATTTATTCTCAATGTCCAGCATTAAAGAATGATTCTAAAAAAATATTAAATGAGTAAATATGATATTTATAAAGTATATATAATTATAGATATGATGAAATTATATTATATTTATAATAACTAGAACTTATATGATAAATTATCCATGATAAAATGAAGAAGTTGCCACAAAAAAATAGTGAAAATAATAAAATATTATTAAGGAATGGGTGGCGGGATGTTATAATAGGATCATATATAATATTAAAAGCATTTATATGGTACTTGAATAAACTATTTACATGTTTAAAATAAATTTATAGTATTTTAAAGAATATTAAATGAAGGGTAAGATCCATATATAGGGTTTCTTAACTCAATTTCCATTTATTGGGTTTTACATCCACTTTATTGACTATGTTATGTCATGATTATGTGTTGAATGAAATTTGATTGTATTGTGTTTTATATACACAATTTTTTTTTCAATTTATAATTGATACACATAAGAACTTCATTTAAATATTATCACTTCAATTATATGATCTTTATAAAAGGTTTCATCTCATATTCCACTCTATTGATACATATTTGGTATTATATACCTATTCACTTTTATGTGGGGTATATAATACCCCTATTATGTATTTAAAAATAATATATACTTATTTATTATTATTATAGATTCAATTTATTTTTTACTCTTTCAAGGGGTTACAATTTAAAAGTTACCCAATAGGTAAAAATCAATTTTACAGTATAATTTTTCTACTATTGTTTATTTTTCTATTGAAGGAATATTATAATTTATCCTTCATAAATTCAATATATTTTATTATCTTCTTTATATATAATGAGTGTCAATGTTTTTATCCAAATTTATTCTATTTTGAACTTTAATTGAGAAAATATATTATTAATATGAAATCTAACTTGATATCTCTTTTTAATCAGGAATATTTTTTCCATGTCCATAATCCTAAAAACTGTTTGACAAATGTATTTTTATTTAATAAAAAACATTATTATGGAGATTTAATGTAATAACTGAATTTTTTAATGGTTTGAAAAAAATATTTATAATGTTTTAATAAATTCTCATATCCAATTTTTTTATAAAATTTAAAAAGGAATATTTTTTTAACATATACAACTTTAGAAAAAATTCCTGCCACCATAACCATTTTACATTATTTGCCATCTTTTTCATGTTTTTAATGGTTTTAATAATAAAAAAAATTAATGAAAACCTCATATAATATTTGAAAACTATTTTTATTTATTCAATAAAATACATGAATTTATTATTGATCCTATATTTATGAATAATTGATAGTCATCTTTTATCTCTTATTAATTTTTTAGTTATTGATATTTTTTTGAAACATTCACTTTCTTGTGATAATATTCCATTAGAAGTTTCATTTATCTTAAATATATATTATTTGTGTCATGGATATTATTATTTCCTAAACTTTATACCGTTTATATATATATTGTTTTACTATAAAATATTTTAAATGGATGGGGAAATATTGATATTCTGTATCCTTTAATCAGTATGGATATTTATTGATAAGGACTTTTATTTATGAATTAAATTTATAATTTAATATATGAGGAATTAATTAAAGATTAATTCATGGGTGGGGAACATAATTACATAGTCCCTCTATGAATTGCTAGGTCACATGAGATAATCCAGTTGACTAGAATTTTAAAATGAGTTTTTGGAATATACCTAACCATAATTTAAACTATCATAGCATAAGTACATGACAATAAAAATATCATGATAACTTAGATTCTGACATCAAACAATATCAGTTTACTTAATTTAAAATTTTTTTATTATTATCGAAGATATTATTTCATTTGATATTATCCATGGATTCTTTTCCTGCACATGATATTTATTAAATGAAATGAATTTCTAATTATTAAACTTGATATATTGAATATTCCTAATTTACTCATGATAAATTCTACTTTTCATAACCCTTATGCATCATTTGAGCTCACCATAATTTTTTTTCATTACCCAGGATAACAAGAAGGGATACTTGAATGATTTCAAGGGTGAATATTGTTTATGATTTATATGTTTTATATTTTATTTCCAATATAAAAAGGGGAATCATGTATTTATCTTGTTTAGCAATAATAATAAACTAATTTAACCTTGGTGATGTGATCCCTCGTATAATATTTTAATGAAATAATGTGGAAATAAACTACGGGTTACTAAATTTGGGGATTTTATAGTTTGTATCGGGGTAATTTTAGTAAAAACCATGGGAACTAAATTTAGAAAAATATATAATAAGGACCACAACCATATGAAAAACATTAATGATATTTTTAAATGTAGAAAAATATTATAAAATTATTAGTAAGATAGATATTATGTGGATTTCCTATAAATGCATCCCTATATGGATACTGGAAGTGTATGGGGTTTTAGAACATATAAATCTAGGTGTAATATCCCTAAAATGAGATGGTTGAGTATATCTTAACCATCATTCTAGTGAATAGTTTCTATTTCTTTTCTATAAACATGGTTTGACACTCCAGGGAGATATTATTGGGTTAATTTGGATGTTACTTATAAACCATTATTAAGGACTTAAATATATGATTATCATGGATTACCTTAGTTAATCCTACAGTGGTGCTAATTAAAAAGTAGTTGTTATGATATAGACATCCTATGAGTTATTTTTCAGGAATATATGATTTAAAACAATTATTATTGCTTCTCAAATAATTATTTTTAGTTTTAGTCAATTATTAGAACAATGAGGAATCATGCTAACGCTTAATGTGACATTGAATTAAATGATTATACTCATGTGAAGCAAAATGAAATGATATATATAAGGATAAACCTTGTGATTATAAATAATTATCTATATTGTTATATGATTAAAAATATCATATTGAGTGATTTTCCTAACACACATAATAAGATAAAATAGTTTTTTCATGAAGAATGTAGAGGGAAGAGGATTCAGATTCCAATAATTCAAGAATGTGGGAAGAAGTACATGGGTAAATGACTCAATATTATGTGAAGATGTTTTGGGTGTGGAAAACAAGGATAAAGAGAAAGTAATTTCCATTTAAAAATTAATATTTTTATAGAGGGATATAAAGTTAAACTAAAGGTACCATTTATAATCCAATGAATTATGTGTTTGGAACATTGGAATTATCCGAATCAATAGCCTAATATAAGAGCTAACTCATATACTGAAGAAGGGATAATCTTATTATGATAATTGAAATGGAATGATTAAAGTGTTTATGTATTGGTATTTGAATGTTATTATATTCTAGTTATAATCATTTTGTAACATCTAAGGATTTATTTTTGTATGTTTTTCATTAAGGATATGTAAGAATATTATTAATGGCCATGATAACATAGAAAAGGTATTTAATGTTAAGGTGATATTTTTTTATAAAACACATGATTATGGGATCAATAATAATTTATAAGTGTTTAATTTTTAGATAATAATTTTTAGTTGATTTAAAGATTTGATAAATATTGATGATATAAATTTCATTGTATTGGTAATAATGAAAATGATATTTAATTTGATGAAAAAATAATTTTTGATGGAGTTTACTAAATTTTTGGATTTATGGAATATATTAAATAATTTTTATTTTATATAATGAATATTTATAGAGTTATTTTTTGAATAATTTATGCTTTTATTAAGGATTTATAGAAATTAAATTTATTAGTATGTTTTTAGAAAATATATGATAAAAGTATTAAAATGTTTTATACGTGACATTATGAGCTACTTCATGTTGTATGGGGATAAATGTTAAAGTAAATCATGGAAAAAATATATGATCAAATATATTATATTTTTTTCTTTTAAATTTAGTTCGAAATATTTTGGAGTATTATATTTAATAATATATTGAATGGATTAAATGGATCTCTAGATTTTACTATTGATGTTATAGAGATTCATATATTATATTTATCCATATCCGATTAATTTTTCTAAAAACATTGGTTTTTGTAAAAATTTAGAGAAATAAATAATGAATTACCATTCTCTTATATATATTTTGATATATTAAAATTTAATTTTAATTATTCCAGTATGAAAATTTCATCATGAATTTTTATTTAATGGAGTAGTAAATAAATTATAAATTCATTTTAGAAAAACTAAAGTATGCGATTGGACATATGGTACATAAAGAAATCATGTAAGTAAATTTTCTCATGTTCTCTATCATAGTAGAAAAATAATCCATCAACATTAAGAAAAAGGATACTAAAATAAAGAGGTGATTACTTTATCTTCATCTATGATGAATGTATAGTCTTTTAACCAATCACATATTTATGGTTTTTTTCTCATTAACATTTTCATTAACATGGTCTCCATGACTCTCGATTAGTCCTTAGAAATTATTTTCCTCCTCTATTTCTATAATACTACATTCCGTTAATTCTATCTATATTGCGGAACCTAATTGTATGTTATTTTGGGAAACCATTATTTTTACCCTTACCCTTTTGAATTAATTATTATTTTCTCTCTATATTATGGGGGTCTTTTATAAATATATTTTTAAATATTTAATTTTAACACCCCTGAGTTTTTATGAATTTTTTTTGAATAATTTTTTTATGTTATACATTAAACATGAAACAAAGTTTATATTATGTTATATATTACACCATGTAAATTTTTTGATACATGAAACACTTGGTTTAACTTTAATTACATGCAACATTAAGTTTTATGAAACAACGTGTTATTATTATAATTATTTAAACAAGACAGTTACAACATAACCATTAAACATAATAATATTAATAGTAATAACTACTTTTAGAATATTATTTATAATGTTTTTATGTAAATAAAACATATTTATAATGAAATATATAATTTTCAATAAAGTCAATATGTTTTAAAAATACGATTTTCTCAAAAGAACTACATTTTATATACTTCTGCGAATCATAATAAACTTTATTTTTGAAAATTTTAGAGATTTAATTTTATAAAATAAGGTTCATTTATTAATTTATAATTTCAAAATTATATTAGGTTGAATTTTTTATTTTTATGAAATATTTCATTTTTGGATGAATGGTGAAAAATACTGAATATTAATTGAAAATTGCATTTTCATCTAATTTATTTATCTAGATAAATTTTATTTTAAATTGTTTTTAAAGTATAATTAGTTAAATTATTAATAAATTAATCTTATTTAGTAAATTTTAATCAATTTCACATAGAAATTATATATAAGTACATTTCAAGCTTTGAAACATATTCACTTTAAAAACTTATTGTTCCATCCTGTCTGTGGAATTGATTTTCAATTATGTTCTTCCACTTATATGAATTGAATTCATAATAATGGATTCCATATTTGGAATTATAAAATTTTATAATTTCTAATACTACCAACATAATTTTTGACCAAAATGATTAGTGAAAACATTTAAAATTAATCACAATGATTTAGACAAAACTGAGTTTATAAAGGGATTATCATTAAAATTAGAATAAAAAAACCTTGGGACATTTACAACACCAATTTTATATTAATATTTCAACCTTAAATCTTCATGGTTCTATGTTTTATTTTTATTTATTCGTTTTTATGTAAAAATGTGGGTACACCTAACATCTCTTCAAAAATGGAATGTGCGCCCTCTCCCCCACTTATAAAACGCCACCAATTATATCCCACACTTAAATCCTTAAAAACCAGTTGGTTTATCCAATTTATACTAAAATAACTTATCCAATTTATTTATCTCATCCTACAAGCCTTACTTTGGTATGAAATCCAACCAAGGAAGTACTTTGGTGCAAACCAAAATGAGATACCTGAAGAAGAGGTAACATTCATCAATGAATGTTTCTGTTTTATTTCTTCCTAAAAACTCTTAAATTATTTTTATATCAAGATTATATAACATCATTAGTATATTAAATATACTTATATGTTGTTATATGAATTTTATGACCTAAAACCATACACACTTCCATCAAATGGGTTAGAAAAACAACATTTGTGTGTACGACGGACTACCACATCGCGAATCGATGTCATTTATTTTTACATTACCACCTATTATGGATGGGAATAATAATGAACATGTTATTTATATTTTAAATTTATTATTGTTATGATTTTATTATGATTTAATAATTTTTATATAAGACATACCTCCATGGTTTTCATTTTTTGGGAATATGATAATGTTTTCGTGTGTAAGGAGGACTACCACGTCGTGAAGCGATGTGATTCGTTCACACTCATATACTATATTAAAGATATTACTAAAAAAATATTTGATATATATTATGTTAAAATTATTCATGAATTATATTATCTCATATACTTTTCTTTCATTCAATCTGACAAAAAAATAGAAACAGTGTTCATGCTTACGTATGGCATATTGTCTCCATGAACGGTGTATTTCATTTCATATTTCTATCTTTTATAGATTATTATAAATTCATATATACTGAATATATATGATATTTATATCATATTTTTCATTATGTATATAACTAAATTATCATTAAAGTAATAGTATGAAAAATATTGAAAATCAAAACATACACAAAAAACAAAGTGGTTATTACCCGAAACATAACTTTAACATGGAATTGTAAACAAATTGGTAATAAAAGGTCATAAGAAAATTATATATATTATGATATAAATTAATTTGATTATTAAATATATTTTTAATAAACTTATATTTTTTATGCATGAGTATTGAACGAGTACAATGAAAGAGAATACTTAAGGTAAGGGTTTTCCATCTCACTTTTATTTTCAGTGAGACACAAGACATCTTCACAACCACTTTATTGTATGTGGTCTATATACTGACCATGGATGTATTTTATTATTATTATAATGATATTTTTGGGACATTAATATCTATTTTAGTATCTATCTTTCATGGGTTTTGCAGTTAAAACATTACCAATGCAGTCTACGGATTTTATGTCTCAATTTACCTTCTTCGAGATGTATGTTATCTTATGAACCTATAATATTTCATGAGGTATATATATAGTCCCTTAAAATGTGACATTAGGAATTTTTTAATCCTCATGATATTTTAAGTTTCATATTATTTTATTACTTTATAGAGTTTATGATTCAAATTTACAAAGTTTGTAAGAGTTTATTGTTATAATCACATCGTTTATCAGGATTTTTTATGATTATGATTCTATTGATAAAATATTATGATATATATCTCAATAATTATCATTAAATTTTTTATCCTATGGTTATTCATGATATATTAAATTAATGGTACCATTTTCCCAATCCTTGGTACTTATGATAATCAAGAATTATTTTTAATTAAATACGACCATATTTCTCTCTTCACTCAAAAATCTATTTTCTTTTGAAACCATGAATTCTAGAAATATTTTCAAAAGTGTTTATAAAATTTTTAAAATGATTTATTAAAGATATTATTACCGATTTTGTCTTTTTTTAATGTTTTATAAGGAATATTCTTATCATTTTCTAATCAAGACACTTTTCCAAAACATTTTATTGTTAAAATGCAATGTTCGTATAACCTATACGGCATGTACGAATTTACCCACTGTTAAGACCATAATTTCTTTAAATATTTATTTTCTTCCTTATAAGGATTTTTTAAAGAAAACTTTTTTCCTAATATTCTGGAAATTTATTTTTTTTAAGTGGTTATCAAATAAAAATTTTTCAAAAAGGTTTTATCTTTTAAAAATAGTTTTCAAAGAGGAAAGGATATTTCTCTCAAGAAATTTTTTAAGTGGTCTTTTATATTTTTTTCCATATATGATTACATATATTGGTGTTACCCATTAATTACTAGGGATAGGATCCAAGGGAACCATTCATATTATTTCTCTAATTGGTTTTTGTTTTAATGGTATGATTTTTATGAAACTAGTTTCTCTTCCATGGGTTATATGCTTATAAAATACACTTATTTTAATGGGTTATTCTATGATTATAAAACCTATTTCATTCCCATAAGTTAAGATATGATTATAACTTTATGATACCAATTTTATTTAATGGTTTATGATATGATTAATGTTTATGATTTTATGGAACACATGTATGTGATTTCATTATATGATGGGTGAGACCTATATCTCCCTACTATCCATTATGTTAGGATTTATATATCATGATATATTCATGGATATAATGGGGAGTTAACCCAGTTCAATAAAGGAATTTGTCCGTAAATATGGTATTCAGAGTAAAATTTGGCACTAAGGTGGTTTGGGGGGGCGAACTCATTCCACTAAGATATCCTTGATTGTTATGGATATGATTTTATATATGTTTATGTTTTTGAAACAATTACATGTCTTATTCCTTTGTTATGATCACATGGATTATCCTTATTACTTCCATTATGATTCATGTATTATAAATACCAATATTTATGTCGTGAATCAAAATTATTATCTTTGATAAGTGGGGTATGTCTTCTAATATCATGGTCATGTTCTGATACCCTTATGCTCCAGATTATGATTACATATCTCACTTTTTTACCCTTAATGAGTATTTGATATCACCCATCAATATGTTTTTTATCCCCAAGTTATGAATATATGTATTATATATTATGTTTCTAAGAAGGGTTCGAGTTATGGAGAACCTATTGAGAGATAATGTAGTTCACTTATGGTTCATTGTTTATGTTTCCTTATTTACAAAATTACTAAAATAATACGGTCATTGGGTGTGTGTTTTTATAATGTAATGAATATTCCAAAAAATGATTAAATTTATATATATGTTAATCCTGGTTCGTTATAAATGGTATCATAGAATATTTTAAGTTAACCATTAGAAATTAGGTTGAGAAAAATCTAGTAAAAACCCTTGGGTAATCCTATGTATATGGGAACATCCTAAGTTATGAGAATGAATATATTATGTGGTTTATCTATAAATTCATCATTATCTAGATATTATAAGTTTTCATGGTTCTAGAACATATATACCTAGGGGTAACAAACCCAAAAAAACCATATTAATCTAGACTTGATGAAGAACTGGTGATTGAAAATGGGCCTTATTACGTTAATGGTTTGACACTCCTAGAGGATATGCTATTTTTAATTACCATTTTATTTACAAACCATTATAATTTTTTTTAAAAGGACAATAATGGATGATCTAGGTAAAATATATGTTTTCAAAGAATTTAATTTCATAAGTAATTCCTCTTGATTATGTGGTTTCACCACTATGATTCGTGTTTCTCATAGTATAATTTTTGGTTTTAGTCAATGGTCAGAACCTGAAGGAACCATCCTAATGATGAATGTGATGAACAATTCAATGATTATCCTCCTAAGAAACTAAAAGTAATGGGAGATATAATTAAAATTATTGTTGTTATGATCACACAACTTTCCCAAGATATGAATCATACTGGACTCCCAAATGAGCAAATATGGGAACAAAATTCTATTGAGGCCTTCATGAGGAAACACCCCCCTTCTTTTAGTGGGTCTTTTAATCCACTAGTGGATGAGAAATTGATCAGTACCACTGAAAAGATATTTTTCATTCTCCAATGTATAGAACATGATAAAGTAATTCTGTTTGTTTATCATTTAGAAGGTGAAAAAGACTGTTAATGGACTTTAATCAAGACTAAAAGAAAGCAAGATGAAATTGAATCTATATATTGTGACAAGTTCAAGAACTTATTTTTCAATAATTACTTTCCTCATATTTTTCATACAAAAATATAGAATGGGTTTCTAAAGTTAAAGTAAAGGGATGATAAATCTAGTTCTATATATGAATCCAATTTTACAAGAATTATGAGGTATTCTTATAGAATTATCATCCAACACAAAATTAAGGTTGATCGAATATTTACTATCTTAAAGAAAAGTCTCCAAAAAAAGTTATCCATAAGGGACTTTAGTAGAGATGATGAAATTTCTTGATGTTTCTTTATGATGGATATAAATGTTGGTTTTACACATCAATAACATGGGTGTGATAATAATAGAAATATATAATTCAAATTGAAATATAAGAACCATGAAGAAAAGAAGATGATATTTACTTTATTATTAATATGTGGAAAGAATCATGGTGTAAATTGGATTAAATGGAATAGAAAATGTTTAAGTGTGGGAAGGATATTTATTGATTATTTTACTACTGAAGTGGTTAGAAAAAGTTATCCAATGATGCAAATAAAGATAAAGTTGAATTGAATCTACCACCTACACCTCAGAGCTTCAAGTGTAAGGAGAATGTACATTATTCTAACTAGTGTCAAACTCAAATGGTTATTGATAATGGTCAAAATTAGTAACCTATCAAGACAAGGGACAAAGGAAAATCTCATGTGATCACTTTTTTTATGAGGGGTGTGATAACAACATGGTGAAAATTATACTAACCATCCACTTTAGAACTGCTAATGTATTATTTGACTTTGGGTATACCTGTTCATTTTTATCCAAATAATTTTCTAATGGTATCAAGATTTCACCATAGTGATTAGATATTGAATTATCAGAAAAAACCTTAATAGTATAATGATTCCATCTAAAGTATTTTTTATTCTTTAGTTTATGTTTGTGGGAATGTGCTTTTGAAAAATCTTTTAATTCTCCCTCTTATTGAATTTGAGTTTATCTTATGCATGGATTGGATTTATATACATAAGGATCACATAAATTTTCTAATATGTCAAGTAATTTTTGATATTCCAAATGATCCTATGATCATTCATCATTTTGATGATAAATATAAAGTTTCGATGTAAATCGCAATCGTTGTATGGGTCATGATTACTTTTTAGAAGGGGTGATTGACCTAGTTGGTAGGGGATAAACACAACAATGATGAAATTTCTATTGTTTTGGAGTATATAAATCTCTTTTTGGAGGAATATCCAAGTCTTCCACCGAATTGTAAAGTTGAGTTCTCAATAGAACTCATTCCTAGTGCCTCACCTATTTCAAATACTCGATATAGAATGGCCCTGATTGAGTTTTTGGAATTAAAGAATAAAATAATAGAGAAATTGACAAGGGATTCATTTAAAAAAGTGTGTCGCCTTGGGGGTGCACCTATTCTTTCTGTTTAAAAGAATGATAGATCAGTGTGACTTTTTATTGATTATCTGGAATTGAACAAGATCATGATCAAGAAAGAGTATCAAATTCCCCATATTGATGACTTTTTTGATAAACTTTGAAGAGATCAATAATTTTCCAATATTGACCTTCATTTTAGATATCAACAATTGAGGGTTAATAATGATGATATACCTAATAATACATTTCGTGCAAGGTATGGCCACTATGAATATATAGTGATTCTATGTTGTCTTACTAATTCCCCTACTATATTCATTGATTTAATGAATAGATTATTTAGAGATTACCTTTATTTGTATTAGTATTCCATATAGATGATATTATTATCTATTCAAAGATCAAGAAAGAGTGTTGATATCACTTTATAATTTTACTAAATACCCTAAAGAAGGAATTTATGAATAATTTACAATGTTTTAGTTGTGGATGAAAAATGATACATTTTTGGGTCATATAATCTCAAGATCGGGTTTATCAGTGTATCTATTAAATATTGAGGATATTGAATATTGGACTAGATCAACCATGGTGAATTAGATCCATAGTTTTATTGGTTTAGCTTTAAATTATCAATGGTTTTTGAGGAATTTCTCACAACTATCTAATACTATTACCAATATAACATTGAAGGGGTGAAAGTTTATCTGGGTGGATGAATGTGAAGAAAACACCAAGGAACTAAATAGACGGTTATTCAACACCTTTGTGCTTATATTAACATGTAGTGGATAAGAGTATATAATCTATAGTTGTTCTTGTAAGAATGTATTGATATGTGTTATAATGAAAAATGGAATGTTTATAAATTATGCCTCTTGAAAATTGAAGTTTTATAAGAAAAATTACCCAACTCCTGATTTGGAGTTTACTATGGTAATGTTTTCAGGAAAGATATGGAGGCATTATCTTTAAAAATAAAAACATGATTTATTTACCAATAACAAAAGTTAAACGTATATATTCACAAAGAAGGAGTTGAATATGTGCTAGAGAAGATGGTTAGAGATGATTAATGATTATGATTTCTCAATACATTACCACCATGGTAAATCGAACAAGGTGGTTGATGATCTGAGTCAAAAGAGTCATTCTATACTATCTATTACGAGGATACAAAAAGATCCAATATTTAGGGATTTTCAAAGGGTGGATATTTAAATCATGAAGTAAGGAGATAAATATTATCATTCTAAAATGAGTATTTAGCCATCTATGAAAGTAAATATTAAAGTGGTGTAGAAGGAATACATGGATCTATAAAACTATGTGAGTAATGATCATAAGTTTAACATTGATCATGATGGACTGATAAAATTCAGAAACTGTGTGTGTTCCGTCGATACTAGTTTTAAAGAAGGAAATACTAGAAAAGAACCATATTAATTTATTCTTTATTCATCATGGAAGTACAAAGATGTATAGAGATCTAAAAGAGTACTTATAGTGTCATATCATGAAGAGGGATATTTCTGAGTGTGTATCTTGATTCTTGGTATGTCATCAATTTAAGGATGAGATAAAAAAATATAAGGGGATGTTGCAACCATTACCAATACCAGAATGGAAATGGGAAAACATCACTATGGATTTTATTCAAAGGACTCCCCAGAATGGCAAAAGGGAATTATACTATATGGGTAATAGTCAAACTCCTTACAAAGATAAGACATTTTATCACTATTAGAGAATATTTCTATTAAAACCATATTTTCATGATATAAATTATGGAAGTGGAAATATTTCATGTAGTACCACTCTCAATTATATATGATCGTGATCTGAGTTTTACCTTTATGTTCTCAAAAAGTCTACATCTTGATATGGATATGGAGTTAAGCTTTAGCATTGTGTGTTATCCTCAGATATATGGTCAGTCTAAGAAAACCATTTAAATCCTATAGGATATGTTGAGGTATTGATCTATGAATTACAAAGGTGATTGGGATAAAAAAATTCCTCTAGTTGAGTTTCCATACAACAACATACCTCAACATATAGAAAATTCCTTATTAATCCCTCTATATAAATAAGTGTGAAGATACATCATGCAAGAATGAAATTAGAGAAATAAATCTATTGGGACTTGAGCTGGCTGAGGAAATGACCGAGAAGGTTAGAGCCATTCAGAAACACATCAAGGCAGCTCAAAGTCAGTAGAAAAGTTACAATAATTATCACTGATGTGATCTAAAATTTGAAGTCACTATGAAGGATATTATATGAATCTATCCCTGGAAGAATGTTATGTTATTCAGAAAAAAATTGAATCTGATCCCTATGTATATTTTACATTTATAGATTCTTGATCTAGTAGGAATGGTTTCTTATCACTTAGAACTTCCACTAAATATCTCTCAAGTCTATTATGTGTTCCGTGTATCTTTCTTGATAAATAAACACCTAACCCTTCACATTTAATGAACTCAAAGTGATAAGGGCGAGATTAATTTTAAAGGGGGTAGAGAATAACAGTCTGATTTTTCATGAACTTTTCTTTTCAAATAAAATAATCTATTTGATGGATTTCATTGAATGTTACACCATGTTAATATTACATTATATGATACATGGAGTTAATATTTAATTATTTTCTACACTATGTTAATCTTACACTATATGAAACACTAGGTTTAACTTTCATTACCTGAAACATTGAATTTCTACGAAACAACATTGTATGGTTATAATTATTTAAACAAGACAGTTATAACATATCCCTTAAATGTAGTAATATAAATAGTAAAAACTAATTTTAAAATATTATTTATAATTAATTTATATAAATAAAACATATTTAAAATGAAATATATAATTTCATTAAAGTCTATATGTTATAAATATACTATTTTCTCAAAAGAACTACTTTTTATGTTCTGTGAATAATAATAAAATTAATTCTTGAAACATTTAGAAATTTAATTTGATATAATAAAGAAAATTTTTGAATTCAAAGTTTCAAAATTATCTTAGCGTGAGATTTTGGTATTTTTTTGGAAATATTTTATTTGTTTATGAATAGTGAAAAATATTGAAATTTAATTGAAAACTGAATTTTTGTTTAATTTATTTATATAGTTAAATTGTATTTTTAAATGTTTTTAAACTATAATACGATCTATTATACATCACTTAATCCTATTTATTTCATCATGATCAAATTTACATTGAAATTTGATATAAAAACATTTCAGCCTTTTGAAGATTGTCACTTTAAAGACATACTGTTTCATCCTGTCTGTGAGATTAATATTAAATTAATTTCTGCCACTTAATTAAATTAAATTTATAAAAATTGATTAAATTTTTTAAATAATCATAATTTATAAAATCTAATATATCCAACATATTTTTTTTCGAAACTATTAGTGGAAGCAATAGAAATTTATCACCATGATTAAGAGAAAAATGAGTTTACCAAGGGACAAAGCTTTAAAATTAAGGTGGAAAATGAGCTAGAAACTTTTAAAATACCCATTTAATGGACATAACATGAGATTAATGCTTTATTGATCAAATATTTTTCATTATTTAATCCTTTTATTAATTAAAAACGTGGGTACACCTAACTTTCTTTCAAAAAGGCCAAGTGTGTCATCACCCCCGCTTATAAAAGGACACCACCTCTCCCCTTTCTTCAAACCTTAAAAACCAATTAGATTTTCCAAGACCTGGCACAAAAAATTTTAATCTTATATTATATCATATTTTAAGTCTTACTTTTGGAATAAATCTAACCAAATAAGTACATTAGATCAACCCAAATGGAGATACTCGAAGAAGAGGTAACTTTCAATAATGAATGTTTTTTGTATCATTTCTTCCTCAAACCTATTCAATTATTTTAATATCTACTTTTTATAATAAACAATTATATTAAGTATACTAATATGTTCATATGTTATGTTTATTACCTAAAAACACCCACACTTATATCAAATGGGTTATGAAATCATCATTCGTGTGTACAGTGGATTATCGCCTTGTGGGCTGATGTCGTTCACTTTTACATTACCACCTATCCAGATTGGTAATAATGATGTACATGAACTTTATATTTTTTATTTTTTATTTTTATGATTCTATTATTATTATGTAATTTTTATATCATGTATATGTTAATTCTTTCTATTTTGTGGGAATACGATAACGTTGTTCGTGCGTATGGAGGACAACCATCTCACGAAACGATGTGATTTGTGTATTATTTACATGGAATGTATAAAGGGTGGGTTTAATAAAAATATATGATATATAATAAATTAAATTTTTTTGTATGATAATATCTTATATCTTTTTATTTCATTCAATCTGACAAGAAAATAGAAACATATTTTATGCGTATATACGACCTACTATCTCCATGAACATTACATTACATTTCATTTCTTATTTTTATATTTTATAGATTATTAAAAATAAAAATATAATAAATCTATATTATATTTATATCATAGTTATTATTCTAGTTATAAATAATTCATGATTAATATAATAGGACCAAAAATATGAAAAATAAAAACATATACAAAAAACAAGGCGGTTATTACCTAAAACGTAACTTTAACAAGGAATAGTTAATAAATGGGTAAGAAAAGGTCATAATAAAATAATATATGGTATGATATAAATTAAATTGGTTATTTAATATTTTTGAAACTAACTTATATTTATTATACATGAGTTTGTAATGATTACAATATAAGTAAAGACTTATGGTAAGGAATCTTCATCTAACTTTTATTTTCCGTGAGACATAGTCCATGTTCACTACCTATTTATATTATGTGTTGTGTATACTTCCCATGATTTTATTTTATTATTATTATTTTAATAATTATTTGGATTTAGATATCCATTTTATAATCTCTTTCATGGGGTTAACTGTTAAAAAGTTTCTAATGTGGTAAAATGGATTTTTTGTCTCAATTTCCCTTTTGAGATATACTTTATGTTATAAACCTATATTATTTCATGAGGTGTATCTAAATCACTTTTACATGTAATATCATTAATTTTTCCATCCTAATTATAGTTTAAGATTAATTTTATGTTATTCCTTCATGGGGTTTATGATTCAAAGATACAAAAGTGGTAAGAGTTTATTGCTACAATCTAATCATTTATCGGGATTGTTTATTATTATGCTTTGATTGATGAAATATTAAGATAAATCTATCAATAATTCTTAGGAATGTTCAATTCTATAGTTTTTCATGATATCATCAAGTAATGGATTTATTTTTCTACTGTTTTGTACTTAAGATAATTAAGAAAAAAATTATGAAAATCTAACTTTATTTCTCTCTTCAGTCATAAATCTATTTTCATTCAAACCCATGTTTTATAAAAATATTTTCAAAAAGTTTTTTAGCCTTTTAAAAATTATTTATTAAATAAATTTTTACCCATTTATCTTTTTTTAAATATTAGAGAAATATTCTTATTATTTTCTGATCAAGGAACTTTCTAAACTTTTTACAATGCAAAAGTAATTATTATTTAACATATGCGACATTTATGTATTTACCCATCCTCATGAACATCATTTCTTGGAAGAATAATTTGAAAGTTTAAAAGGTTAATTTTAAAGAAAAAATTTTTCCTAATAGTCTAGAAATTAATTTTTTTAAATTGTTTTTTAATGTAAAATTCTTTCAAAAATGATTTATGTATAAAAAAATGTTTTCAAAGTGGATAGAATATTTTCTTTAAGAAATGATTCAAAAGCTCATTGAAAATTAGTTTACATATAATATGAAAACTATTGGTGTTACTCATGCCTTTATAGGGATAGGATCAAAGGATACCATTCATATTATTTCTCTAAATGGTTTATGTTTGGATGACATGATGTTTTTGAAACCCATTTCTCTTCCATGATTTATATGCTTATGAATACCCTTATTTTCGTGGGTTGTGTTGTGATTATGAAACCTATTGTTTTTTTCATGGGAAAATATATGATGAAATGTTTATTATGCCCATTTCATTTCATAGGTTATGATTTAATTAATGTTTATGATATTGTGGAACACTTATGTATGATTTCAATATGTGATGGGTGGAACCTATATCTCCCTCCAATGGATTGGGTAAATATTTATATCTCGTGAGATAGATATGGAAGTAATGGACAGTGAACCCAGTTACGTAAAGGAATTTTTCCACTCATATGGTATTGGGAGTGAACCTTTAAAAATAATATGGTTTGGGTAGTGAACTCATTCCACTAATATATCATTGGTAGTTATCCATGAATACTATGTAAATTATAATATATGTTTATGTGTTTTCCACAATTCCACATACTCGGCCTATGTTATGATCAAATGTATTATACTCTTTGATTCATTTATGATTCATTTATAATGAATTTAAATATTTATTTCATGACTCAAAATTATGATCTTTGATATAAAGGGTATGATCTTATAATATTATGTCTGTGTTCGTATACCATTATGCTCCTATTATGTTTATGTATCTCCCATATTTTCCCTTACCAAGCATCTATAATCACAATTTCTTATATTTACCTTCCCTAAGTTATGAATATATGTATTATTCATGATTTATTTAAGAATTTTTATAGTCATGGAGAACATCGTGAGAGATAATGCAGTTCACTTATGGAAATTTTTTATGCTTTCATGTTTTTAAAGGCACTAAACTAATACGGTCTTTGGGTGTGTCTTTGAGTAATGAAATTAATATTCTACAAAAAATGAAGTTGTATCTATGTATGTTAAGTATGGGTCATTATATGAACCATTCATGAAAAAAATAAAATTTTTATTGGCATAATTTATTTAAATTTGATGAATGAATCACCATGAAAATCTAGTTTAAATTAATAATGATCATGATAGAATTTTTAACACACAACACTGAGTACTAAATGGATTAAAATATGTTATAAAAATATTAATTTTTAAAAGTTAAATTTCAATTGAATTTTTTGGTATGAATATGAGCACCATATTATGAAATATATCTACAATAGTACTTCTCAATACAAATTTATTGATTAATTCATAAGAAATAAGAACTCAATTTTTAGTGAGTTCATTCTATGCTTAAAATATACATTTTCTTAAAAAATGATTTTATTTTATTCTGTATATGGATATTATAATTAATTTAATAATATTTTAGAAAATATATTCTATAAAATTAAAATAATATTTGAAATTTTTATGTAAATATTAAATTAGGGTGACATTTTGAAATTTTTCAGAAATAATTGATTTTTTAGTGAATAAATAATAACAAAAAATTATCAATTACTTTCATTTATTTTCATTAAATAGAATAATTGAAAAGGCCCAATATATTTTGGATTTGGTTATAAATTGATATATTATCATTTTTATTTATAATAATCAAATTAATTTAATTTGAATGATAAATATTTTGTATTTTTATATATGGTAATTTTTATGTTTAAAAACACATTTTCCAAAATAAAATATTATTCATTGATTTCTACGCATTCATATTAAAAATGATTTCCGAAACCTATATATATTAAAAATTAAAAAAATGAATACTATATTTAGAATTACAAAATTAATTTTTTTTAAATAGGACCCTTTTATTTTTACTCATTATGTATAGAAACCATGATAAAGATTTGTCACTTTCAGAGGGGCAAAATTTTTATAATTGGATTAAAGATATGAGATATGGTTTCAAAATTAACCCAACTCTTTCCTATATTTCATTATAGGATTATATTGAATCATTAATCATCAAAACATAATAAATATGACATTTTTTCCATTTATTTTTTATTAAGACATATATAATATTTTATGTAATAAAAAATATAAAATGTAATTCGCTTTCTTTTAAATATCCCTTATATGTTCATACATGGATAAAAATATATTGTGAATGAATAATAAATTTTATTATGAGAATAATAAAATTATTTTCCTTATGGAAATTTCATTCCAATTTTTATTTATTATATAATTATATTATATAGTTATACAATGCTAATGTTGTATTTGTGCAAGAAGTAGAAAAATGAAAGTAAATTGTTTTAAAAAAAATGTTATATTTTATAGATGAAAAATGATTTCAAAAAAAAATTATTTAATAATAATTTATCTTTTATTGAAAAAGTTTTTGAATTCAAATTCATTTTTTATCATAATGTATTTAATGTCAAATTGAATGAATTGTGTTAAAAATTATATTAATGGTATTTTATGAAAAATAATATTTTATTAAATCATTTAAAAATAATAACAATCATGAAAGAGGAAATGTGGGATGATAAATGGTCTAAAATTTATTTTCATATATATTTATATGCCAATTTTAAACTTATATATAAAATTATATCCCTTTAAAATTGACAAAGTTGTTACAGTGATTAAGGTTAAAAATAGTTAACAAAATGATTAAACGAAAATATGTGATTAAAAATAAAACATAAACCTATCCAAATTTATTTTATAAATTTATTTTAACAATATACTATATTTAATTATAAAATATTGACATATGTAATAATTTTCATGTGAAAATTAATTTGTTATATTTAAATATTTTTATTAATTTGAGGTATGTCTTGTCCCCCCACTTATAAAAGGATGCGCCTCATTTCGCTTCTTTACACCACATTGAGCCATATAGTAAGAGAAAACCCTAATAAAATCTCATTAAAACCCTTTAGACACATTATATAGGATATATAATTTTCAAATTACGCACCCTAGATTCCTTAAAAGGAGATCTAATAGAGGTTTCTCTAAGAGGAGGTAATCATTTTCACCAAGCCCTATCTTTTTTTACTTCTTATTTTACCACCATCAATTATTACATAATAGTTGAAATATAATGAAAATTTTATCTCCATTATAATTAGATGTTATTATTTTACTAAATAATATTTGTCCATATTATTCTTCAACAAATGGTAAATAAAATCATCGCTCGTGTGTACGGTGGAATACCACCTCATGAGCCGGTGTAATTCTTTTTCCATCACAACATCACATGGTTAGTCATAATGAAGGAACTAATGAATATATAAGATAAATATGGTATAATATTGAATATATGAATTTAATATATCATCTAATTATTTACCAATTAACCCATTAGAAAATGATAACATCGCTCGTCCGTATTTATGGTCCACCATCTCCACGAAGTGATGTGATTTATTTTCAAATTACACCTCTCATGAATGATTAAAAATGTATATTATTAATAAATCATATATTTATAAAATTAATATCATTTTAGAAATTATTAAACTATATCCGGTGTATATGAACTGGAATATCTGTAATAAAAAATGTAAGAGAAAAGGAAGAAGTTAACACCCAAAAAATGATAATAATGAAATATTGTTGACAAATGGGTGATGAGTTGTTATATGATGATCATATATGATATTATAAAAATTAATACTAATATGTTATAAATTAATAATTTGTTTTAAACCATTATATAGTATGATAAATCACATTTAACTAAGGGGAAGAGTGAGGTAAGGGGTTTCTTAACTCAATTTCCATTTATTAGGTTACACTTATACTTCATTGAAAATGTTATGTAATGAATATATGTGAAATAACCTATTATTTTATTATTTTTAACTTTTAAATGTTTTTTGTTTCTTTGAATTTGTTACACATAATTACTCCAATGATCATTTATCACTTTAGTGATATAATATTTGTGAGGGAATTCATCTCAAATTCCACTCTATTGAGACAAATTTGGTATTATTCACATATTTACATTTATGTAGTTTATATATGATTCCCTTGATGTATTAAAAATGAATATATATTTTTTCTTGATGAATAATGTTTTAATTGACGTTTACACTATCATGGGGTTAAATTTTAAAATTTTCAAAAGAGTTAATAATTTATTTTATAATCTCATTTTTCGGGGAATACATTTTTGTTTGAATGTGTCTCATAATATATCCTTCAAGATATCTATATATTTTCTTATCCTTTATATATTAATGGTTTATTCTTATTATATTCCATATTCCCTTCTCTTTAGACCTTGAATCAAGAAACAAAATTTTTAAAAGAAAATTTAATCTTATTTCTCTTTTTGATCAGGGGTATTTTTTTCAATGCCCATATTCTCCATAATTATATTACAAAAGTCTTTATTATTGGATGAAATAATTTTTTTAAAACATTTTTAGTTATCCATGAATTTTTTCATTGTTTGAAAGGAATATTTAAAATGTTTTCTAAATGGGTATTTTCTATAATTATTTTTGAAAAGAAAAAAAGGAATATTTTCTTTTTAAAATATATATTGTTAACAAACTTTCACATCACCATAATTTTTTTATTCTAGTTGTATTATTATAAATATTTGTAATTGTTTTAGAAATAAAACACTATAATGAAAACATATTTTAATGTTTTGAATTAGTTTTCTTTTTATTCTCCCAAAGGCATCAATTTATTTTAAAACCTATATTTGTTATGAATTGATGGTCAAATTTTTTCTCTTATTAATTTTTTTGGTCATTAAATTACTTTTGAAAACCACCTATCAATATACATTATATTTATCTTAAATATCCATATTCCTTGTATCATGGATATTATTATTTTATAATTCATATACCATTTCTATATAATGAGTCTTACTATGAAATTTATTTAATTGATTGGGTAAATCTTTATTTTCTATATCATATATTTAATATGGATATTTTTCATTAAGGTATATTATTATTAAATTAAATTTATATTTCGTTATATGAGTAATTGATTGAAAATGTAATGATGGGTGGGGAAAAGAATTAAATATCTCATTGATTCATCAACAGGTCTCATGACACAAACCGGTTATAAAGTTTTATTAAGTGTGTTTTTTAGTGTATACCAACCCATAATTAAATCTGTAATGGCCTAAGAAATTTGTTGTAAACATATAATGATGTCTGAGATCATGGAATCCAACATTATTAATTTCATTAATTTAGAATTTAGTTATTATTTTCCATGATATTATTTCATTTGATATTATCCATAGATGTATTTAATGCTCAAGTTATTGAATAACTGGATATCATTTTTAGTTCTTTACCTTTCTATACTGATTATTTGTTATTTAATTAAGATATATTATGATGTAAATAACTATTAAATATGATTTAATTTGAAAATTATTTGTTTTTTTTACTAGGATATGAAGAATGAATGATTGAATGAGTATAAGGATGGTGAATGTTTACTATTATGATATTTTATATTTTATTTCCAATGTAAAAATAGGAATTATTTATGTATCTTGTTCATATAAACTATTATACTAGTCAATCCTAGGTTATTTATCCCTTTTAATTTATTCCAATATTATAATGTAGACAAATACTATGGATTATTGTAGTTTGGGTTGTTACAGTTAGTATTATAAAAAGGTTAAAAGAATCCATAGGAACTAGATTTTTTAAAATATAAATTAGGTAACATAACCCTATTAATGGATTTTATGATATGTCTAATTGTTGTAAAATATCATAAAAGTTTTGGTAAGGTAAATATCATGTGCTTTTATATGTAATAGATCCCAATATTAATACTAAAAGTGGAAGTTGTTTCAACACAAATTCATTTATGGGTAATACCCTCAAAAGAGTTGGTTGAGTATATCTTAACCCTTATTCTAGTGCCCGATGGGCATACCCTTACTATACCCCTGGTTTGGCACTCTCACATGAAATGTTGGTGGTTAACTCTCATTTTATTTAAAAACCATTATGAAGGATTTGAATAGATTATCATCACAGATGGTCTAGGATAATCCTAATGTGGTATATATTTTAAAGAATGTGTCATAGTTTGGATATCGTATAGATTATTTTTTCCATTTTATATTTTACAAAATTAATTATTGAATCTCACACTCTGATTTTTGGAATTGGAAAATTGATCGAACAAGGAGGAATCATGTTAATGATGAATGTGATAGACAATGTGATGATTTAATTTAAGAGAAACCAAATGAAATGGTAGTCTGAAGGTGAAACCTTATGATTATGCCTTTTTAGCTAATTTGTTATACGATTGGTAATCTCATCTTGGGTGATTTTACAAACACACCTAATAAGATAAAGAAATATTTTCACGAAAACCAAGGAGGAAAAATATTCATCTTCCCAAAACTCAATAATGTTTGAATAAGCACCTGGGAGATGTCTCTAAAGAATGAGAAGATTATTTTGTGTATAAAAAAATAAATTGATAAATTAATTATCGAGGAAATTTGAGGAGTTTGATAGAGGGTTATGAAATTCATCCTAATTATATATTTATAGTTCAGTGGCTTGTGTGTTGGAAACATGGGAATTATCTGAGTTAAATATGTAATCCAAGATCTAACTCATTGAATAAGGTAACTACTCTCTTATACCAATAATTGAAGTGAATGATTGAAGTGTTTGTGTATTTGGATTTTAAAGTATTGATATTATGGTTATAAGAACCAAAAAACATACAAGGAGTCCTCGGATGAAATTTTTTTACTAAGGATCTACAAGCATGTATTTAATGGTGCTAGTAACATAGAAATTTGATTAAATGGAAAGGTGATATTTTTTGTAAAACAATGGATTAAGGGACATTTAACCCTTAATATGTGAATATTTTTGATTAAATAATGTTTTTTTTGGTGTAAATAGATGATTGAAATTGAAGATGTAAATTATATAGTTGAATATATTTAATAATATGTGATTTAATTTAAGGAATGATAATAGAGTTAATTTTTTTTGGAAATATTTATATTTTTGTTTTTATTATATGGTGATTCGGGTTATCAATCTATTTTAAGAGGATATATGATAGATGTATTCACATGTTTGTTATGGGATATTATGAGGTACTTCATTTTTTATCAGGATAAATGTTAAAGTTGATCGTAGAAAAAATATGGGATAAAATATTTTTTGTTTTTTGTTTTTAATTTCATCATAAATATTTTGGAATATTCTTATGGTTATCTATTTATGGATTGTATTAAGTTGATCATTGGGTGTCATTATCGAGATTTTATAGATTAATGTATGATATTTATCGATATTTTATGAAATTTTCTAACCATATTAGTTTTGGAAAATATTTAATGAAATAATAAATGACATTACATTGTTTTATGGATCTTATAATCTATTAAAAGTGAATTTGAAAGATTTTAGAATGAAAAATTCATCATGAATATTCATTTTATGTGGTAAGAGATAAAGTAAAAATTCATCAAATGAAAACAAAATGATGAAATTTTTCTTATTAAATAAAAATAAATCAAGTAATTTCGTTTTCTTGTGTTCTATATCTTTATTGTAAAAGAATCAATCAACATTAAGAAGATCATAAAATAAAAATGTTATTCTTTTACATTCATTTTTACTAAATTGATTGTATTTTCACCAGGCACTGATTTATGTTTTTATAGTAAATAACATTCTCATGAATTTTTTTATATCACTCTCTATTAGTCCTTGAATGTTATTTCTCTCCTTTATGTTTATAATTTAATATTTTGTTATTATTCACATTATATAGGAGCCCAATTATGAGTTATTTTAGGTAATCATTATGTTCCACACTTCCCCTTTTCAATAGATGTTTTTTATCCCTCTATACGATGTGGATTTTCAATAAAGGTATTTTGAAATATTGACCCATTGAAGTCTGAGAAAAATTCTCAATGGAATAATTTATTTAAGAGGGATAATTTAACACCCAAAAAAATAGTTTAAAATAATAATATGTATGATAACTTCATTAACATAGAATACCATGGATTAAGTGAATTAATAGATATTATGAAAATATTATTATTTAAATGTGACCTATCCATTGAATTGGTGGGTATGAATATGTGTATCAAAATTATGAAAAATATGTATAATGGTCTTACTCAATACAATTTTATTGACTAATTCTGAGGAAATAAGCACTCATTTTTTATTGAAGTTGTCTTATACTTCAAAATGATTTTATTCCATTATGTGTGAGAAGAATATAATTAATTCCCCAAAAAATAGAAATTTCATTTTATAAAATGTAAATAAATTTTAATCAATCATATCAAAATTAACAATGGATGAAATTTTGGGATTTTTCAAAATTTATTGGTTTTTTAGTGAATAATGAAAATACTAATTTTTCAAATATTGTCATTTATTTTCCATAAATAAATTGATTTAAAGGTACCATTATATATTATATTTGGTATTAATGTGACATATATTCTATTTTATTTAGAATAATATAATTAATTCCATTTGAATCTGAAATATTCATGATTTCGAAATAAGTTATTTTTATGCTTTAAAAGTCATTTTTCTAAAAACAATATTTTTTTTTGTTTTTCACATTTATATTAAGATTGATTTCATCCTATTATAGGGATTTAATGTTGAAAAATTGATACCATATTTTTAGTGTGGATGGTCAAATTTTATAACAGGTCCCTTTTATTTTTGGTCATTATGAATAGTAAACCTAGTAAAAAATCGACTCAGTAATGGTAAAAGGGTAAAATTTGGTTAAAACATTGAGGTAAGGTATCCAAATCAACCAAAAAAATGACTAATTTTTTTTATAAGTATATTTCTTCAATATTCTTCAAAAAATAAATAATTTTACATATTTTCACATAATCATTGATTATGACATGCATGATATTTTAGGTAAAGGAAAATAAAAAATGTCTCTATTTATTTTAAATATATATTCTATGTTCACAAAAGGATAAAAATATGTTGTGAATTTATATTAATGGTTTATTTTGGAATACATAAATTATTTTCTTGATTTTAATTTATTTATAATTTTTATTGATTTTATAATTACCTTAAACACTTATAAAACGCTAACACGTTGCTTATGAAATAAGTAGAAAAATCAAAGAAAATGATTTTTAAAACATCAAATGTAATAATTTTTTGGATTAGTATGAGTGTAAAATAAAATTTTTGGTTGTTAATAAATTTTTATTTTGGATTAAATAGTTAATATTTGAATTCCATTTTTATAATAAGGTCGTTAAAATTGAAATTAAATGAATACTATAAAAATGATATAATCATATTTTATTAAAAACATATTTTATTAAATTATATAAAATTATAAAATATTTCAGGAGTATGTGTAGGATGAGAAATGTCTGAAAATTTCATTCTCTGGAAATTTATGAGCCAAATTTTTCCTTATATGAAACATTATAAATCATTAATATTGAAATAGTTATTACTATGGTTAAGGTAAAAAATAGCTAACGAAGAGGTTAAACAAATATATAAGGTTTAAAATATCACATAAACCTATTCAAATATTTTTATTTGAATGTAAATCAATCATATCCTATCCTATAATGTAAATTCATTCCACATGGTGAAACATTCACATGAAAATTAATATATTATATTTTAATCATTTTGTTATTTTTATGTGTGTTCTCTCCCATTCTTCTATAAGGACATCCATACTTTCTATTAATTGCACTAAAATTGAGATATCTAGCTCAAAAAACATAACATAATATATCAACAATATCCTTATACATTTTCAATAAGATCTATTATTCCCAGAAGACCAACGCTAGTGTCTTTAAGTGGACATCCAAAGAGGGTTTCTCTAAGAGGTTGTAATCAACTTAACCAAGATATTTCTTTGTTTACTTTGTCATTTATAACCATTATTTATGACCTAAAAACTATAATTTAGTAATAAATATTCTTTCCCTATAATGGGATTTTATTTTATTTAATGTATAATATTTATCTATCTTCTTCTCTGTAAAATGGGAATAAACCATCATTCTTGTATACATTATACTACCACCTCGTAAAGTGATATAATTTGTTTTCCATCACCGCCTCACATAGTGTAACATTAAATAGATTATAATATTATTTTTATTTATAAAAATTTTATGAGATTCATTAATTTATAATCAATACAAACATTGATTTATTAGTTAAGTTGAATATTTAAAATTATATAATATTACTTTACATTATCTCATAAATTATGCTTTTATAAAATTTATAGTTTTCATATCTTAAGATATAATATTTTTAAATAAATTATTATTTTCAGGAAATATGATTTGATATTAAATTAATATTTTAAATTATAAATAATTCTTTTATAAACTTTGTTTCATTTTGTTTAAAATTATATTTTATTATAAATAGATTTATTTGATTATTTTAGTATAAAAAATCAATATTTTATTTGAAAGGATTATAATATTATTATAAATAATTATATTGAAATATATAATGTACTTATAACATTTAAAAAAATAATGAAAAAAATAATTAAACGTAATATAATTTAAATATGTAAAATAAATGATATCATGAAAATATTAATAAATAAAATTTGAGTATTCATAAATGTGAATATTTAAATCAATAAATTTTATTATAAAATATATATTATTTTTAAAGAATGAATATTACTAAAATTTCATAAAAAATAAATAATTTATAATTCATATATATTGATTTAAAATTAAAATTTCAAATTATAAGATAATTATAGAAATATATATATATAATAATTGTTTTGAATTCTAAAATTTATGTAATATATTTTATTATAAAATATTTAAATTATAAATATATTGTTATAATGCTATTATTATTAAAATTTCACAATTAGAAATATTATATATACATTATCCTAATTAGTTTTAATAAAACTTATTATTTTTAAAAAATATATAAATTTATGAAAACATTTGTAAACCGAAATAATGAATTAAAAAAAGAAATGAAAATGAGATAAAGATAAGGGATAAGTTGAATACGACTTTTAGGAAAATCATTTCTCGATTTCATATTTGCGACGAGTCAGGGAGAGAACAGACTGAGGGTTTAAGCTCAATCAAAGTCAAGTGCTTCGACTCGTTCAGGCTGGACATGGAAGAGGAGGAGTCGAGTCTGAGGTTTTACTTTGGGAGGTTGAGCAAGGATTCGAACATGGATTGAGGAAAGATGAGGGGTTTCTAACATCGAAGTGCCATCAGATCTAAGTTCGAATACTAGTAGGGATAAATCACCAAAGGGAGTTCAATCACAAATGGGGAAGATCAGGCTTGCATCATCTTCCTCCTCCTTTTGTTTCAATTTATAGATGTCAATAGTATGTTTTTTAGGCTTCCAATCCATATTTTTTCAAGGTCTTTTTTAAAAAAAATCTACTTGTGCGTCATCATTTTGGTTTTGTATTCCTCCCAACATTTACATGGATATTTAAAATGATGGTATTAAATAGTAAAATGATGTGTACATCATTTGTTAATGTTTTTAGTTGGGAGAACCTATTTTTTCTTCTTCTTCAAGTATATTTTATTCCTAAAATTTGTCATGTATATTTATAAACAATTTCTATGTGCTATTTCTTGTTCTGTAATCGTGCAACTAAAAATTCACCCATTGTTTCCACTCTTCTCATCTTTCCCAGCAAGCCTTGTACTAACACCATATGATATGAAGAATAGATATTTCTTCTCAATTTGGTTATTTTCATCTATTGCATACAGTAATTAGAAATAAATAAATATTTCATATCTTTTTAATAATCAGATCTTTCATGATTTTCTTATTGAGTGTATTAAATGTTTAAATACACAATATAACTGAATCTATCACCCTTATTTCATTCGATTTTCAGTTTTCTACCATTCTCCAACTCTTTTTTTGGGACTCAAATTTCAAAAATAATATGAAAATATATTATATTATATATATCATGATTTAATTAGGGTTCTTAAATGGTTTTTTTTACTCAAACTAGTTGTTATGTGTCAATGTGCACTATTTTCTCACCATCTACTGCACACAAAACTACTCAATATTAGACACTTATTAATCTTATCTAATTTATACAAACTTTCTTACTACTCAATCTATTGAAGACACAAGTATATACTTTTTTATTGTAAATATTGTTAGGGAAATTGTTTTTTAATTCTTCTACCATATTATTTTCTATAAAGATATTGTTTTTTCATTTAAACTAAAATATAATTTTGTGAAATTGTATTATAATTTTATGGGATAATTGATTATTTTTAAATCCATTTATTTAGAAATATTATTTTGTTTCTTGAAATGATTTAATTAATTTTCTTATATATATTATAATTAAAAAAACATATTTGATTAAACAGTATTATTTATAATTTGAAGTAATTATTTTTTTGTATAATTATAATAAACCAGACCACTCTAAGCCATTCCATTGTGAAAATCCAATATATTGGGGGTTCTAAGAGGTTTCAGTGACTAATTTCTAGGATTTTCCAAAAAAAAAAAACAGTTTTTCTATTGGCGTGTCATTTTGAACTGTTGATGTCGGCAAGGCATTTTGAAGTATGTGTGCCGGAATGCCATTTTGAATTGTCGGTGTCTGCGTGTCATTTTGAACTATCGATGTCAGCATGTCATTTTGAACTGTCGGTGTAGGCATGTCATTTTGAACATTCGGTGTTGGTTTGTCATTTTAAACTTTCGGTGTCGGCCTGTCATTTTGAAATGTCGGTGTCAGCATTTCATTTCAAACTATCAGTGTCAGAATGACATTTTGAACTGTTGGTGTCTGTGTGTCATTTTGAACTGTCAATGTCAACATGTCATTTTGAATTGTTGGTGGTAGCATTTAATTTGGAACTATCAGTGTCGGCGTCAACATCAGTGTCAGTGTCAGCATAAGCGTCAGAATCGGTGTCAGCATCAACATTAGTGTCAATGTTAATGTCATTTTTTTCCATGTTTTTCCCAGTTTTTCCAGTTTCTCCCCTCTTACATCTTATTTGACATAAATTGCGTTTAAAGTCTTGTTTGATAATTTCTAAAGGAATTTCAAAGGATATTAATTATATCTTTAATATCCTAACACTCCCTAGACATTGAAATACTAAAGCCACATAATCTTAACAATAGTTTGACTTTAATGGACCATGAAATTGTTTCTCATTCTATTGATATAGGATCTATCTTTTCTAAAGTCGAGGTCATATCTTCTCTTTTTTATTGGTGAATAGATAAATTTTCTTCCCCATATGAGTCGTACACCTATGTTAGATCCCTTTCCAATCATGTTTTATTGGAGTTTCTTGCAGCTCGTGTGATAACTTGTTTAGTGCAAGAAGGAGTTATGTTCGCCTGTTTCTCTAGGTAGGGATTTTCCTTTATCTCTCTTTAATTTTACATCATATGGGGTGGGTGTGGTAATGTTTTTTAATAAAGACTAGATCCTTTTCTTTAACAAGTAATAAATAAAGGGTAGGGAAGATGATGATCAAAATATATTCACACTATTGTAATAACTGGTAGGGAACTGAAGATGGTTTGATGTTGATTGTTTGTTTTAATTATTATCCTTGTTTTTCTATTTTGAATATTTAGGCTGTAAGTCCTTATATAAATTACGGTCATTGGTAGTCCTTGTTTTTACACTTATGATTCACTATATTTGTTGTTTAAACTCAGTTGAATAGTTGTAACATGAAAACCATATTAATCACATACACATGATTAATTAAATGGATTCCCTAGGATCAAACCTATTCTGTGATCACCATTGTTATTTAATGTGAAATTAAATAACCCTTATTGGATAAATTTGAATATGCTTGTATTGATGGTGTGGTTGTGTTCATTTTTTATCGGGTACTAAGGGTGGGAAGAGGGGTTAGTCCTATGAATGGGGAAGGGTAAGTGTGTGTAGTAGGGGTTCTATTTTGGTGGGGTTTGTTATGGGATTTATGTATGGGGTGGTACATGAGGTATGACTGAATCTCAGGTTGAGAGATTGATTATTTGTGGAACAGATAGACTTGTTTGGTAGTGGGACTTCAGGTTGGTTGTTCTCTCTTGTTTTTATGAATAAGTGTTAAAATGGATTTCTATACTATGGTCTTTACATCCTTGTTTTCCTTGGTAGTGTTTAGTGGATTTTATTATTCTGAAAATGGTTTTAGATGTTGTGATTGGTAGTTTTCTCGGTAGTGTGGGAATAACTTAC
Organism: Viscum album; assembly: GCA_963277665.1. Taxonomy (NCBI): domain Eukaryota; kingdom Viridiplantae; phylum Streptophyta; class Magnoliopsida; order Santalales; family Viscaceae; genus Viscum; species Viscum album. The sequence continues at coordinate 179,517,862 of OY728145.1, forward strand.
AGTGAACCCCTAATAAAGAATGAAAAGTGGTAAAATGAAAAGGGGGTTGGGTTTATGCTTTAGTTTTGGTTGTTTTGTGGTTATGCATATATGGGTAGTAGAAAAGGTGGTTCTGTGTGGGTTGGTTATTTCTTTGAAACCCATAGGTTGGGTTGAGTGCTTTTTTACCTATATATATATATACAATTTTAATTCCTTCTGATTTTCAATACTCACCCCACCCTTGTTGAGCACTACATGTTGAACACCCCCATTTCAATGGGGAGGGTCCTTCCCAACATCTTTATGGGAGGAGGGATGTATGGTTACTAACTTTCTTCCTTGCATGTCCTTCTAGGTTCTTACCACTTGATCATATCTAGGCAGGCTGTAATGACTTAAGGTTTACTATACCCCAAAATCCTTCAAGAAGGTTGTGTTGTATATGAGGGGCCCAAGTGTCTTTTGGAGAGGTTTATTTCCTAGGTGTCTTCGGGATGAGTGCTAGGTTTTTTCGGGTGATCGGAGTGGTTTTTGTGACCCAAATGTCTACAAGAAGGATATGTGTGGTTTTTTCCTAGGGGTGTGTGGGCATATTTGGTAGTGGGACTGCATTTGGGGAAGGGTGGTAGCGTCAAGGCGATAACCATTATGAATAAACAGTTAACCAGTGGGAAAAGTGGTGTGGGGCACCCAACTCATCGATGTGATTATATTATTACCATACTTGACTTTTATTATTTAGTGAGCATGCCTTGGTGAGGTTGGGATAGTTAGTATTTTCCCCTTCATAGGTGTTGTTGATTTCTGTTGTTTTCTGATAGGGGCATTAGTATGTTCCCCCACTTGTGTACGAGTGACTTTTGTTTCCCTACTGAGTATAATTTTATGCTCTCCCTACATTATAAAACTATTTTCAGGTATCCAGGAGGAAATTTAAGACGATGTTGTACTTTACTAGCTCGAACGTCGGGATATTTGTTGTGATGCTACTGAGTCTTTTTATTTTGGTACTTTATTTGGTTCTTTGGTTGTACTTCTATCGCTATTTACATTTAAATCATGCATGGGTTGGATTTTGGTTACCTTTATATAAATGTTTGGTATTGTTTGGGATTTTTACCATCTTTTCTTCCGATCATGTTTTCATTAAAAAGGGTAATGCCTTCCATTTTGTATGATATTTTACACCCTTGGTGCTAGTCACCACTCAAGGGTCTATTGAAGGCCGGAATCAGGGGTCATTATCTCTCCTTCATCTTGAAGACGAAAGGGTGTGTCACTTTTTTGTCCATTCTCTCATCTTGAAGAAGGCGGGTCGTGACAGAATGGTATCAGAGGCGATGGTTGAGAGATAGGATGGAGTTCAGAGTTGAGCACAATGAGGATTTCCATGGGATTATAGGGAAATTGTGTTATGTAATATTGGTATGTGAAATGGACCATGGAAGACTGACTATGACATGGGATTTTAGGGAACCCCATTATCTAATGTAAGGACTCTGATCCTACTGAACGATGAAGTGAGGCTACACTAATTTCAGGGTACAGACCCTAGGGAAGTTACTTGCATCATATTGACTTGTGTTCTTGTATGTCTTGGAATTTTTTGGAGTTTAAAATAAATGAAGAGGAAAAATGAATTTAAAAAGAAAATTTCCATACTACCTGATCTTAGGATTTCCTTGTTTACCCTTTTCTGCTATGGCACCCAGACGTCACCCACGAGTGGCTCATGAAGTTGAGTCCCAGAAAGCTGAATTGTTCGATCAGTGGAGGGACAATCGAGAGGATGAATATGACTTGTGGTAGAATACCCTTCGTGCTTTCCAGTGGCAGACCCTGGGGAAGTATAAAGGCAGTGTTTTATACTTAGAGACAGAGGGACGACTTGAGGATCTGGAAATCACCTTTACCTTGATCTATGCTCTAAGGGAGTATTGGGTTCCTCTAGTATTGATCTAGATGAGGCGATTGTTAAGCTCGTGGTGGAGGCTCTACCCCAGGGAGAGGAAGGAGATTGATGTTTTATGGGTTAACTTTGAGAAGTAGTTTCGCGTTGATTTTCTGTCCTCGGTGATGAAGGCCGAGAGGATATAGGAGCTAATCTCCCTTCAGGAGGGCAGTGTGTTGGTGAGAGAACTTGGGATAAATTTAATGTATCACATCTGTTTTAATCCAGACATCTTTCTGGATGAGGATTCTTGAGCGAGACACTTGGAGGAGGCCCTTCATCACTCTCTTTAATATTGAGTTACCCCCTTCACTCTACTGACATACATATAGGTTCATAAGAATTTTATGGTAGGGGATAGGATTCACTCATGGGTAGGTGTACCTCAAGATGGGATCCAGCCGAGTTCGTCAAAAGAGAAGGCAGTCAGCAGTAATTATTTGTCATTAGGGCCTTCCAGGTTTCAGCCAGCAAGGAGTAGGCCACAGTAGTTCCAGTTCTAGTATCCTGGTCCTCACCATTTCCCCATGGTCCTGAGACCAAGGTGCTTTATCACTGGTGGTTGTGGACATATTCTGAGATAGTTCCCAGTTCAATCTCAGTAAGGAGGAGGTGGGTGGGTTCGGCACCTACCTCAATAATAGTTTCCAGCTAGACCTTTTTAGTAGTGGCGACTGCAGTCTCCCACTCCACCAAGGGTATATGGTGTAGGAGGAGGTCGACCATATGGTTCTCTTCATAGACCTCAATTAGGGCGTGGTCGGGGATGTGGCCGACAGTTGAGGGGAGAAGGAGTCGGGCATGGGTAGTTTCATTCCATTGAGACAACAATTACAACAGGGTCAGTGGTTGTTCGAGGTATGATCAGTTTTTTTAGCACTCTTTCTTGTTATTTATTTGATTCAAGATCTTTTCACTCCTTAATTTTATCCATGATGGCTCATGCTTTGGGACTAGACATATAAAGACTTTCTATTCACCTATTGTAGGGAATGCTAGTTGGAATTCAAACCAGTTTGTTTGCTATTTTTTGGGGATGTAGAATGATTTTGGGGCCACATCATTCTAGTGGGGATCTTCTTCTATTAGAGATGTAGCCATACAATTTCATCATAATCATTGAATGGTTGTTTTATGTGCATGTTGTTATCAACTGCTTTAGAGAATAGTCGGGTTTTCAGGTGTAGATTCCTAGCATGTAGTTTTCGTTGGAAAGCAGAGCTATCAGGTGGGAAGTTGATGTGTGGAGCCTCTTCTCTCCTTATCGGTCAAGATAATGGTTGGACCAGTAGACACAAATATGGTAGAGGTTTCAGGGGTTTTAGAGAGCTCCTGGATCTCTTCATATATGAGGTGTTTACTCTACCCTCTTGATGTGACGTTGATTTTGGGATAGAATTACAACCCGGTGCCCATTCAGTTTTGATGGCTCCCTATCGGATGAAACCTTCTGAGTTTTGGGATTTATGGATTCATATCTATAATCTAATGAGGAATGGATTTATCATTCCCAGTGTGTCACAATTGGGTGATTCAGTTTTGTTTGTAAAAAAGGCGGATGATGGTATGAGGTTATGCATAGACTACTAGAGACTGAATAATGTGACAGTCAAGAACCGTTACCCCCTCCTGATGATCAAATATATTTTTGACCAATTAAGGGGAGAAGGTTGTTTCTCCAAGATCAATCGGTGGTCTGGATATCACCAGTTGAGGGTAAAAGATGGTGACATCCTAAAGACTCATTTTAGGTGTAGGTATAGGTATTTCAAGTTTTTGGTCATGTCATTCGGTGTTATGAATGAACCATCCCAATTCATGAGGATCATGAACTCTATTTTCCATGAATTCCTGGACCGTTCTATCATCGAATTCATCAAATACATTCTAATCAACTCAAGGTTAGAGGAGTATCACACTGAGAATATGAGGGAAGTATTTGAGGTCCTCCAACACCACCAAATCTATGGGAAGCTGTCCAAGTGAAGGTTCAGTACATGAGAGGTGCACATCCTTGGATATATGGTGTCTCATCAAGGGATAGTAGTGAAACCACCTAATATCAAAGAAGTTGTTTCTTGGGAAGCACCAAAAAATGTGGAGGAGGTTTGTAGCTTTCTGGGTTTGGCAGGAAATTACCAGAGGTTTGTACCTAACCTCTCTCATTTTGCAGCTCCATTTATAGCTTTGACTATAAAGGATCGGGCCTTTTTGTGGAGTGAGTAGTGTCACACAGCTTTCATCTATCTGAAGGAGAAGTTGATCAGTTTTGTAGTTCTTAGGTTGCTGGAGGATGGGGTGACGTCCAAAGTGTTCTATAACTCTTTTAGTATTGTCTTGGGATGTGTGCTAATTCAGCAGTAGGGAGTGATCTCTTATGGGTCTAGGAAGTTACATCCCCACAAATTTTACTATTCATCCCATGATCTGGAGCATGTAGTGGTTGGGATCGTATTGATGTTCTGGGGACATTACCTCATTGTTGAGTGCTTTGTGGTCTTCACAGATCAAAAGAGATTGAGGTATATCTTCTCCAAATGAGACCTGAACTTGTAGTAGCAGAGGTGGATGGAATTTCTCTAGGACTACGACGTCAAGGTCTCTTACACCATATTAAAGGGGAACATGGTGGATGATTCCTTGAAAAGGAAGTCATAAAAGGTGGTAGGTCGGGAATCCATAGATGCTTGGAAGGAAATAGAGGAGTTAGCTGCTTTGTGCCTGGATGTTGGGATGGATAGTGGTAGAGGATATCTGTTTCAGATGATATTATAGTATTCCTTGATTCGGTGGGTGGAGGAGTCTTAGTGGGGATACCTAGAGACTGATGTGATGTGTCATTAAATTGACCAAGGCGATGCCCTGTAAAGATGGTCGGAGGATGGTCAAAATTGGATGTTCTTCCATGGGAAGCTTTTTTTTCCAGTGGTGATGCATGAGGGAGTTATCTTTGAGTTCCATAGCTCACCCCTAACAGTACACATAGGAGTTTCTAAGATGTACTAAGTCCTAAGGGAATAGTTTTGGTGGCTCAGGGTGAAGAAAGTAGTGGGAGGGTTTGTGGTAAAGTGATTAGTGTGTCAATAAGTGAATTGTAAGCATCGTGTTCTTGGAGGTCTGTTTCATCCCTTAGATATCCCCGAGTGGAATAGGGATGACATCTCAATGGATTTTTTCATATTAATACCTAGGGATAAGGGAGGATACGATGCAATCTGGGTGGTGGGGGATTGGCTGATGAAATTGTCTCACCTCCTGGAAATCAAGGAGTTGTGCACAATAGATACCTTGGAAAGGTGGTATGAGGAAGCGGTGGTGCGGCTATATGGGGTTCCCAGATCCATCATCTCAGATCAGGATACATGGTTTACCTCACTAGTCTAGAGGAGACTACATATTACTTTTGGAACCTTGTTACATGTTAGCACTACTTTCCACCCTCAGACGGATGGGGAGATAGAGCGGACCATCTAGACTTTGAAGGATATGTTGCGAACGTGTATTATGGACTTCGGGGGATTGTGGGTATGAAATTTTCCATTGGTAGAGTTTGATTACAATAATATCTGTCACTATACAATTAACATGGCACCATTTGAGACTCTGTATGGATGTTCATGTCGTTCGCCCTTGTCCTGGACATAAGTTGGAGAAGTATCCCTTCTTTTACCAAAGGTAGTTCAATGCACAATTGAAAAGGTCCATCTTGTGTGTGAGAGGAAGAAGGCGCCTCAGGACTGAAAAAAGTTGTATGCTGATTATAGAAGGAGGACCTTTGAGTTCTAGTTTGGGGACCATATATTTCTAAAGGTTTCCCCTCGACATGGGAAGTAGAGGCTCAATCGAAGGAGAAATCTCTCTCCCTGGTTCATCAGACCTTTTGAGGTGTTGGGACTATCTAGTAAGGTGACATATTAGTTAGTGTTACAACCACAGTTGGAGAGGCACTACTGGAAATACAGTCTTTCCCAACAGTTCTGAACCATTGGTAAAGGCTGCAGAACTGTTGGTATATGTTATACCAATGGTTCTACAAACCGTTGGTATATGTTATACCAATGGTTCTGCAAACCGTAGGGAAGTTAGCTGTTGGTAAAGCTTTTCCCAATGGTTTACTGTGAACCGTTGGTATAGGGTGGGGATAGAAAACCTATCACAACGGTTGTGCCAAACCGTTGGGATAGTTTTTCCCAACGATTTTTCTTGAACTGTTGGGAAATCCCAAGGATTCTCCTCTTTCCCAACGGTTTAGAAACTGTTGGGAAATGTTTTTTACCAACAGTTCACTGAACCGTTGGTAAAACATGCATCAGAGATGCTATGCCAACGGTTTGAAACCGTTGGCATAGCCTATACTGTGCAAATTGCACAGCATCCTGCAATTTGCACAGCAGCTCTGCAATTTGGACAACATGCCTCATTTTGGGCATTCCCCCCCATTTTCAATCCAATTATTGTACCTATAATAAACTAACACATACATATTCAATTATTGTACTTGCAATAACCGACTAACACATACATATAGAAAACAAATTCATACACATTTAACATATAATGCATCCTAGAACTATACACATCCATAATTAAATTAGAATTCATCACGTAATTATAAACATACATAATTCATTTAGAATTCAATTTAAAATTTAGATGACAATTATATGTGGAATCCGGAATTCAATTCATTATTTGATCGGTTTTTTGTATACCATGTATTTTTACCTGAAATGATGTCCATTTTAAACAAAATACATACACTTGGAGTGATACCGGCCACACCATGGCTCGGATTGAGTTGATATTAACTCGTACACGTCACAAATGACCCATCGATCGTTGTCATAAAGTATCAACATATTCCGAAAGTGTTTGCATGGTTTTCTGTATACCGGTTGATGTTTTTCACTTAAAATGATGTCCTTTTGAAACAAAATACAGACACTTTGAGTGGTGTCGGCCACACCGCATCTCATATCGAGGCAGGGTTGATTCATACATGTCACATATGACCCATGGATCGTTCTCCTAAAGATTCAATGGAGACTGAATGCGTTTGGTCAGTTTTTCGTATGTACTTAAAATGGTGTCCATTTTAAAGAAAAGAGAGACACTTAGACTAATCCCGGCCACACCGTGACTCGAATTGAGCCCAGGTTGGATCGTACAGGTCACATATGACCCATGGATCGTTTTCCTAAAGTTTCAATGGAAACCAAAAGTGTTTGATCAGTTTTCCATATTTACTTAAAATGTTTTCCATTTTAAATAAAAGAGATCCACTTAGAGTGATCCCGACCACACCGTGCCTCAGATTAAGGAGAGTTTGACTCATACACGTCACATATGACCCACGAATCATTCTCCTAAAGTTTCAATGGAAACTAAATGTGTTTGGTCGGTTTTCCATATGTACTTAAAATGTTGTCTATTTGAAACAAAAGAGAGGCACTTAGAGTGATTCTAGCCACACCGTGCCTCATATTAAGGTTGTGTTGAATCTCACACGTCACATATGACCCATGAATCGTTGTTCTAATGTATCGACACAATTCAAATGCGTTTGGTCGGTTTTCCGTATGCCAGTTGATGTTTTTCACTTAAAATGACATCCTTTTGAAACAAAAGACAGACACTTTGAGTGGTGGTGGCCACACCGCGCCTCAGATTGAGGTGGGGTTGACTCGTACATGTCACATATGACCCATGGATTGTTGTGCTAAAGTATCGACACAATCCGAATGCTTTTCGTCAGTTTTCCGTATGCCAGTTGATGTTTTTCAATTAAAATGACGTCCTTTTGAAACAAAAGATAGACACTTTGAGTGGTGCCGGCCACACCGAATCTCAGATTGAATCGGGGTTGATTCGTACATGTCACATATGACCCATGAATCATTCTCCTAAAGTTTCAACAGAAACCGAATGCGTTTGGTCAGTATTCCATATGTACTTAAATTATTGTCCATTTTAAACAAAAGAGATCCACTTAGAGTGATTTTGGCCACACCGTGCCTCAAATTAAGGTGGGGTTTACTCGTACACATCACATATGACCCATGGATCGTTTTACTAAAGTATTGGCATAATATGAATGTGATTGGTCAGTTTTCCATTTTCCAGTTGATGTCTTTCACTTAAAATGACGTCCTTTTGAAACAAAGGACAAACACTTTGAGTGGTGGTGGCCACACCACGCCTCTGATTGAGGTGGGTTTGACTCGTACACGTCACATATGACCCATGGATCGTTGTTCTAAAGTATCGACATAATCCGAATGCGTTTGGTCAGTTTTTCGTATGCCAGTTGATGTTTTTCAATTAAAATGACGTCCTTTTGAAAAAAAAGGCGGACACTTTGAGTGGTGCCGGCCACACCACATCTCATATTGAGGCGGGGTTGATTCTTACACGTTACATATGACCCATGAATCTTTCTCCTAAAGTTTCAACAGAAACTGAATGCGTTTGGTCGGTTTTCCGTATGTACTTAAAATGTTGTCCATTTTAAACAAAAGAGATCCACTTAGAGTGATTCGGGCAACACCATGCCTCAGATTAAGGAAGGGTTGACTCGTACACATCACATATGACCCATGGATTGTTGTTCTAAAGTATCGACCCAATCGGAATGCGTTTGGTTGGTTTTCCGTATGCCAGTTGATGTTTTTCAATTAAAATGACGTCCTTTTGAAACAAAAGATAGACACATTGAGTGGTGCCGGCCACACCGCATCTCAGATTCAAGAGGGGTTGATTCGTACACGTCACATATGAACCATGAATCGTTCTCCTAAAGTTTCAACAGAAACCGAATGCATTTGTTTGGTTTTCCGTATGTACTTACAATGTTGTCCATTTTGAAAAAAAAAGAGAGCCACTTAGAGTGGTTTCGGCCACACTGTACCTCAGATTAAAGCAGGGTTGACTCGTACACATCACATAAGACACATGGATCATTGTTATAAAGTATCGACACAATCCGAATGCATTTGGTTGGTTTTCTGTATGACAGTTGATGTTTTTCACTTAAAATGACACCATTTTGAAACAAAAGATAGACACTTTGAGTGGTGGCGGCCACACCGCACCTCAGATTGAGGCGGGGTTCACTCGTACATGTCACATATGACACATGGATCGTTGTTCTAAAGTATCAACACAATCCGAATGCGTTTGGTCGGTTTTCTGTTTGCCTATTGATGTTTTTCAATTAAAATGACCCCCTTTTGAAACAAAAGGCAGACACTTTGAGTGGTTCCGGCAACACCACATCTCATATTGAGGCGAGGTTGATTCTTAAACGTCACATATGACCCATGAATCATTCTCCTAATGTTTCAATGGAAACCGAATGCGTTTGGTTGGTTTTCCGTATGTACTTAAAATGTTGTCCATTTTAAACAAAAGAGATCCACTTAGAGTGATTACGGCCACACCGTGCCTCAGATTAAGGCAGGGTTGACTCGTACACGTCACATATGACCCATGGATCGTTGTGCTAAAGTATCAACATAATCCGAATGCATTTGGTCAGTTTTCCGTATGTGATTTGATGTTTTTCAATTAAAATGACGTCCTTTTGAAACAAAAGACGGACACTTTGATTGGTGGTGGCCACATCACATCGCGGATTGAGGCGGGGTTGACTCTTACATGTCACATATGACCTATGGATCATTGTACTAAAGTATCGACATAATCTGAATGCGTTTGGTCAGTTTTCCGTATGCCAGTTGATTTTTTTCAATTAAAATGACGTCCTTTTGAAACAGAAGACATACACTTTGAGTGGTGCCGGACACATCGCACCTCGTATTGAGGTGGGGATAACTCGTACACGTCACATATGACCCATGGATCGTTGTGCTAAAGTATCGACACAATCTGAATGCGTTTGGTCGGTTTTCCGTATGCCAGTTGATTTTTTCAAATAAAATGACGTCCTTTTGAAACAAAAGACAGACACTTTGAGTGGTGCTGGCCACATCTTGCCTCTTATTGAGGCGGGTTTAACTCATACACATCACATATGACCCATGGATCATTGTGCTAAAGTATCGACACAATCCGAATGCGTTTGCTCAGTTTTCTATATGCCAGTTGATGTTTTTCAATTAAAATAACGTCCTTTTGAAACAGAAGACAGACACTTTGAGTGGTTTCAGCCACACCATGTCTCATATTGAAGTTAGGTTTATTCTTACATGTCACATATGACCCATGAATCGTTCTCATAAAGTTTCAATAGAAACCGAATGCGTTTGGTCGGTTTTCTGTATGTACTTAAAACGTTGTCCATTTTAAACAAAAGAGAGCCACTTAGTGTGATTCTGGCCACACCGTGCCTCAGATAAAGGTATTTTTTCCTCATAAATGTCACATATGACCCATGGATCGTTGTTCTAAAGTCTCGACATAATCCCAATGCGTTTGGTCGGTTTTCCGTATGCCAGTTGATGTTTTTCACTTAAAATGACGTCCTTTTGAAACAAAAGACAGACATTTTGAGTTGTGACGGCCACACCGCATCTCATATTAAGGCGGGGTTGACTCGTACACATCACATATGACCCATGAATCGTTCTCCTAATGTTTCAACAGAAACCTAATGCGTTTGGTTGGTTTTACCTGTGTACATAAAATGTTGTCCATTTTAAACAAAAGAGAGATACTTAGAGTGATTCCAGCCACACTATGCCTCAGATTAAGGCGGGGTTGACTTTTACATGCCACATATGACCCATGTATCGTTGTGATAATGTATCAACACAATATGAATGTGTTCGTTCAGTTTTATGTATGCCAGTTGATGTTTTTCACTTAAAATGACATCCTTTTGAAACAAAAGACAGATACTTTGAGTGGTGGAGGCCACCCATGCCTTGTATGGAGGCGGGGTTGACTCCTACACGTCACATATGACCCATGGATCGTTGTTCTAAAGTATCGACACAATCCGAATGCATTTGGTCGGTTTTTCGTATGCCAATTGATGTTTTTCACTTAAAATGACGTCCTTTTGAAACAAAAGATAGACATTTTGAGTGGTGGTGGCCACACTGCACCTCATATTGAGGCAGGGTTGACATGTACACGTCACATATGACCCATGGATCATTGTGCTAAAGTATCTTCACAATCAAAATGCGTTTGGTCGGTTTTTCGTATTCCAGTTGATGTTTTTCAATTAAAATAAAATCCTTTTTAAACAAAAGACAGACAATTTGAGTGGTGTCGGCCACACCGCATCTCAGATTGAGGCAGAGTTGATTCTTACACGTTACATATGACCCATGAATCATTCTCCTATAGTTTCAACAGAAACTGAATGCGTTTGGTCCGTTTTCCGTATGTACTTAAAATGTTGTCCATTTTAAACAAAAGAGAGCCACATAGAGTGATTCTGACCGCACCGTGCCTCAGATTAAGGAAGGGTTGACTCGTACATATCACATATGACCCATGGATCGTTGTGGTAAGGTATTGAAAAAATCCGACGGTTTTTGGTCAGTTTTCTATATGCCAGTTGATGTTTTTCACTTAAAATGACATCCTTTTGAAACAAAAGACAGACACTTTGAGTGGTGGCGGCCACATCGCGCCTCGGATTGAGGCGTGGTTTACTCTTACACGTCACATATAACCCATGGATCGTTGTTCTAAAGTATCAACACAATCCGGATGCGTTTGGTCAGTTTTCCATATGCCAGTTGATTTTTTTCAATTAAAATGACATCCTTTTGAAACAGAAGACATACACTTTGAGTGGTGCCAGCCACATCACACCTCAGATTGAGGCGGGGCTGACTTGTACACGTCACATAAGACCCATGAATCATTTTTCTAATGTATCAACACAATCTGAATGCATTTGGTCAGTTTTCTGTATGCCAGTTGATTTTTTTCAATTAAAATGACATCCTTTTCAACAACAGATAGACACTTTGAGTGGTTTCAGCCACATCACACCTCCAATTGAGGTGGGGTTGACTTGTACACGTCACATATGACCCATGGATCATTGTGCTAAAGTATCTTGTAACGCCCCGACCCCAGCTACCCAGAGTTGGTGCATTACTTCGTAACATTGGCATGATAACAAAAGATCAAGTCTCGAAAGACCGATTAGTTTAGTAGCCTTGGAAACACTAGATACATTCATAAATCTTACATTACATCATAAAGTGAAAAACTAATAACAAATTCTTCATAGTCCACACTCATATCATCTTTTGACTATCCCTGCAGGTCATTCATAAAATACTTCTTCACATCCTGGAAAATATTAAAACATTGAAAGGGGTGAGCTCAGATGCTTAGTAAGGATAACAATATTGTGGAAGCTTTCATAAATAAACATTAACATGTAATGCAATGTATAAATAAAACAAAATCCTTTTAAAAATGAACTTCAACACAATATGGCGAAAGTAAAATGAGATAATTCCATTTACTGATTCACATGGATATTATACTGGTCGAATAATCACATGCAATATCAATAACCACTTTCATAATGAGGGAATGTATAATGCCAGACATTCTGAAACATTTTGTCAAGGCCTCGGCCAAGACATCTAAAATGATTAAGGCCTCGTCCAAAACCATAAATCAAATTGGGAAAGGGCCTCGGCCAATTCCACGTCTAGTTGTCTCATGAGACCTACCAATGCATCGAGGAGCTATAGCGGGCTCCACCCGTCACTTATTAAGTCCAATACATTCCTCATATGAATAGGTTTAAACATATCATAAACCATAACATAATCATATCACATAAAACATGCATAAAGGAAACATAACATTTCCACATTTCAATCACAAGATATCAATAAAACACATTGATATAATAAAAACGCTTTCAAAACCATTTTCAATACCAAAATAAAAGAAAGTTAAAACTTTGTATTTATTTTTCATTAAAAAAATGATGGCTTGTAGAGGAATCCGAAACTCAAATAATGGTCACGGTAGCGGAGAAGTCGTTGTCGCCGCATAAGTACGGAAATAAAAACATTCCCTTTTGTCGTTTAGCAAAACGCTTCATGTAAAAAAAGATTCCTTTTTAATAAACGTAAAAGTCAAAGGGGTTTATACACCGTATAAAAGAAAGTTGTGTATAAAACCAAATATGCCTCAATGAAAGGGGATTGAGACGAAGTCCTTAAAAGATCATTTTTTTAAATAAAGTACATCTATAATGTGTATTCACTATAATTACACATAAATAATGTAAAAATACAAGATAGGACATAATAATATCATGACATAATTTGAAAGTAGGAGATTAACCCAAAGAATGGAAGTTGGGTTAATAAATTCCCTTACCTCGTGTCTGACTTGACTCAACCGTTCTTTAACCTCCTGAATAATAAACTAGAGTTAATATATACCTTATTAAGAACCATTTTTAATTTCATTATCCTTTTTATATCACTTATCACAATGTTATGAACATTATGTAATTATTTAAGTTAATAACAGTCGTTTTGTCGATCTTTGGTACTTGAGTCAACAATAAACTTCTTATAATTACAAGTTGTTTATGTGGTAGAATATCCATTATCTCCAGAATTATATTCATGATTTAGATTTCATATATATCATATATATCCAGTATATACATTCATTTATTACATAACATTTAGAGGTAAGAAATGAAATGCACCGTTCATGGAGACGGTAAGCCGTACGTACGCATGAATGCTACTTTCATTTCTATTTCATATTTAATGGAATGAAATCATAATGATATAAATGTATAATATAATTCCAGTTTAATATAGTGTATAATACCATTTACTCCATCCATTATACATCCCACATATGGAATTAACGATTCAAATCACTTTGAGGGGGCGGTAGTCCGCACTTCCTAAAATGAAATTATCGTGTTTTACCCATAATGGAAATCATAAAGTATGCCATAAATGAGAAATACAGAAGCATAAGTAAAACATAAACATATTATATATAATATATAAATATAGTGACATCTTAATGGCCACCTTTGAAGGTGTTATATGAGTGTTGAACAATCATCGTTTCGTGAGGCAGACATTCACCATCCACAGAAACCGTATGTTCTTTAACCATTAGATGTAGGTGTGTGAAAGTGTAGCTATAATCCTTCTTATAACAACATCCTAGTATATTGAGGATACTGGTGTTGTTACAAAAGAAATGAATAAAAAGAGTTTAGGGGGTTGGAGAAGAAAAATAAAACAAAACAACATTAGAGAAGACATTACCTCAAAATCGGGTAACTCTTTTTGATTTGAGCCAAAGGCTTCCTTGGGAAGAGTTATGCCCAAAGTGAGGCTTCTAAGAGTAATATGGGGAAGTTGGGAGAGTATTTGGGTAGAGGTTGGCCGAGCCAAATGGCTTGAAAGTGTGAATGAGGTGGTATTGGTGGGGGCCTTTTATAAGTGGAGAGGAGGGGCACTTTTGGAAAGTAATGAAATGTTATTCTATTATACAATGATTTTTGGATTCTAAAGGTCCCACACTTGTATAATTCGAGGATAAGGTGATAAGGGTTCGAAATATCCTCATCCAATAGGTTTTGGACATGTTTAGGTCTTAGATATTAATTATCTTTCCATTTTATTTAAATCGTTAAATAATGAGGTTATCGCTGCATCATCATGATGTCATAAATAATTTAATTTATATAATGTCTAAAAATTATAAAACAAATACTATGATGTAGGAGATCTTTTTAGATTTTAATGAATATTTATAGTCAAAATTTGGACTTGTGTAACCCCACTTAAAAACTATTTTAGTAGAACAACTCATGTTTGTGTCAATTTAATTTTAACATTAAATAAATATAAATTAATGTCATTTTCCAACCAAAGTGGCTCCATGGGGTCCCCAAGTTGACCCATGGGTTGTCTTGGTCGTCCATGACTCATAAAATAGGAGTAGGACAAGTGTCAAGCTCATCTCATATTATTAAAACATTATTTTTACCTTAAACTACACTAATTACCTCTAATCGCGATTAAGAACTTAAAAGTTACTATTCACCAAAAAATTATTTTAATCTCATTGAACCACATATTACTGCTTAATGAAAACCATGTATGTCAGATTTTTGAAAATCAAATCACAGAAGTGGTAATATTTCATTTAAACGGAAAATTAGTTATTTAACTACCACTTAGTGGTTTCACTATTCATCAAAAATTGAAGTTTTTCAGAACAATGCCAAAATTTCACCCTAAGCTATAATTCATATTCCAAATTCAAAAATGATGTCTATTTTACAAAATTCCAAACATATAAGTTGCATTAATTAATTTTATAATTAATTCCTGCTGTCACAACAATAGCGTGTTTTTAAGAAACAATTTATATCAAAAGATTGGCAATTGTTTATGTCCAATTTCAATGTCAAATTAATTCTAATGACCACCATTGGATAAAATGGTAAAAATATATTCTAATTATACTTTAAAACCACTAAATAGTATAATTTATCACTATAAATTATTTTGATTAAAAAAGTTGTTTCTAAGTAATTTTCACTATTCATAAAAAATTGGAAGTTCTCAGAAAATTACAAAAAATTCAACTTTGGATAATTTCGATATTACGAATACAAAAATGAAGTCCATTTTGAAATATAAAATTTCTATAATTTTAAAAAGTGGTTATTACTATTCATAATGGCTACTTTGATTAGTCGCGGTGTTTTAGAACTCGAAGTTGCGTACAATGCAAGCTATTGCATTATTGAATGAGAAGCGTATCGTGGAAGCTCGGGGTGTTACATATCTACACAATCCGAATGCATTTGCTCTGTTTTTTGTATGCCGGTTGATGTTTTTCAATTAAAATGACATCCTTTTGCAATAGAAGACTGACACTTTGAGTGGTTCCGGCCGCACCGCATCTTATATTGAGGCGGGGTTGATTCTTACATGTCACATATGACCCATGAATCATTATCCTAAAGTTTCAATGGAAACCGAATGTGTTTGGTCGGTTTTCCGTATGTACTTAAAATGTTGTCCATTTTAAACAAAAGAGAGCCACTTAGAGTGATTTCAGACACACCATGCCTCAGATTAAGGCGGGGTTCACTCATACACATCAAATATGACCCATGGATCGTTGTGATAAATTTTCTACACAATCCGAATGCGTTTGGTCAGTTTTCCGTATGCTAGTTGATGTTTTTCACTTAAAATGACGTCCATTTGAAACAAAAGACAGACACTTTGAGTGGTGTCGGCCACACCGCGTCTTAGATTGTGTCGGGTTGACTCGTACCCATCACATATGACCCATGAATCGTTCTCCTAAAGTTTCAATGGAAACTTAATGTGTTTGGTCGATTTTCCGTATGTCAGTTGTTGTTTTTCAATTAAAATGACGTCCTTTTGAAACAGAAGACATACAATTTGAGTGGTGGCGGCCACACCGTGCCTTATATTGAGGCGGGGTTGACTCGTACACGTCACATATGACCCATGGATAGTTCTCTTAAAGTTTCAATGGAAACTGAATGTGTTTGGTCAGTTTTCCGTATGTTCATAAAATCATGTCCATTTTATGAGAATCCTCATGTGTCTATTAGTGGAATGGTATTTACTTAAATTCTTGTGGACATTCATTTAAAATATTTTTATATCATTCTTAGTATGCATTAGATTTTAGTTTATCATTCTATGAAACATTTTGGAGCTAACAATGTCATTCCCAATGAATACATCTCTTTTATAACATACCAAGAATATATGATATTGATTAGATGTGTAAATGTGATTTACATTGATTATCATGATGAAAATAAATAAAATATATATTATAGATTTTCTAGTATTAAATGAAATCAAGGAGGGTGGGGGGGCTATTCGGCGGGGCTGTCCGGGGGGCTGTCTGGTGGGTGTCCGGGGGGCTGTCCGGGGACCAAGGAGGAGGGTGGGGGGGGGGGCTGTCTGGGGGGGGGGGTCGGGGGGTTATCTGGGGTCCAAGGAGGAGGGTGGGGGGGGGGAGGGGCTGTCCGGGGGGCTGTTAGGGGGGATATTGGAGGGGCTGTCCGGGGTCCAGGGAGGAGGGTGGGGGGGCTGTTCGGGGGCTATTTGGGGGGCTGTCTGGGGGGTGTTCGGGGGGTTGTCCGGGGTCCAAGGAAGAGGGTGGGGGGCTGTCCGAGGGGCTATACGGGGGGATTTTCAGGGGCTGTCCGGGGGGTGTTTGGGGGGGGGGGTTGTCCGGGGTCCAAGGAAGAGGGTGGGGAGCTGTCTGGGGGGATGTCTGGGGGTCTGTCCGGGGGGCTGTCCGGGGTCCAGGGAAGAGGGTGGGGGGCTTTCCGGGGGGCTCTTTGGGGGGCTATTTGGGGGTGTTTGTGGGGTTGTCTAGGGTCCAACGAAGAGGGTGGGGGGGCTATCCGAGGTGCTATCTGGGGGCTGTCCAGGGGACTATTCAGGGTGTTGTCCAGGGGCTGTCTGGGGGCTATCCGGGGGGTGTTCGGGGGGTTGTATAGGGTCCAAGGAAGAGGGTGGCGGCGGGGGGGGGGGGGGGGGGGGGGCTGTATGGGGGGATGTCCGGGGGGCTTTCTGGGGTCCAGGGAGGAGGGTGGGGGGGGGGCTGTCCGGGGAGCCTGTTCGGGGGGGGGGGGGTATCCGGGGACTGTCTGGGGGGTGTTTGGGGGGTTGTTCGGGGTCCAAGGAAGAGGGTGGGGGGATGTCTGGTGGGTTGTCTGGGGGGGGGATGTCCGGGGTTCTGTCTGAGGTCGAGGGAGGAGGGTGGGGGGGGGGCTGTCTGGGGGCCTATTCGAGGGGCTGTCTGAGGGGTGTCCGGGGTCCAAGGAGGATGGTGGGGGGTTTTCCACGGTCCAGGAAGGAGGTGGGTTCCCAAACACACAATCACTAAAAGACAACAACATCCATAAAAATAGATAATATATAAAAATAACTCAGCTCCAATACTATACTACGAGTCTAGATAAAACCAAGAACTAGAATAGATTATGTATCAAATATCAATAATATTAGTCAAAAATGTAATGGATCAATTTGTCCCACATCACCATCACCATCATCAACATCATCATCACCCTCATCCTCGTACCCATCATCGTCCTTGCCCTCACCATCCTCCTCGCCCTCGCCACCCGCCTCGCCCTCCTCCTCACCCTCCTCTTCCACATCAGACTCCTCACCATCATCATCATCAAGCTGGACATCATCCTGACCACCAATAGAACTGCCACCTGGTGCACCATATATAGAACGTATCGATGACATATATTCATCAAAAGTTGGGATGGCCTCTGCTGGAAGTGTTGGACATAGAACTTCAATAAATTTCATAAACGCACTGTTTGCCCTAGCAGACTGTTCTGCCATCTCTGTGGCCCTTTTCTCAGCCTGTTTTGCATGTGCCCTAACTTGCTGCAGCTTGGTGGCACTACATCTCGTACTTGAGGAGGGCCAATACCTCGTCGGGGCTATCCTAGGTCAGCAGCATACTCTGCTAGAATACTCCTCTCCCAACACCTCATGTAAGTGATCTTTTGGCCCAAAATTGTCTGGTTCTTGGGCATCGAGGGCCTCTAAAGCATCCTATTACAAATATAAATATATCATTAAGTTACAAAATAGATATTAAAATATAAATTCAATAGATTAAAACTTACAATCTTCTACTAAGTCACTTCGTTGACGGCACTTCAATCCTTTTTCGGTCTACTTGAGAAAACAGTTTTGCTCGAGGCACATGTCCTTCAATATTTTTTATTTGCCTCTACAATGACATTGAAAACTAAAGTTATATGAAAACTTTAGCAAACTATTAAATAATTGAGGAATCAAAAGAAAGTGTAAGTCGTAAATAAAACTTATAAACAATTTTCATACCTGCTTCCTCTCATGATCAGGCATCGTAGTGCGTCCCAGTGTGTGGAGGTATTTTTTTGCATCAATGTTATTTTTATTTTTTCCAGATGATTCCTAAATAAAATTTGAACATGCAACGGATAGTATTAATGAAAAACATGAAATTTATTATTTAAATACCTGAAATGTTATTAATACCTTAAACTGGGTACTCGTCCAATGAGTAATCATCTGACGATACTGCTCTATAGGAAAATCATCCACCACTGGTACTTCCTCTAACTTAGTGCCAACTCTAGCAACCCAGCCAATATACAACTCATGCTTATAGGCTCTCCAAAGCTCTTCTAAATCCCTTAGATGTTCCGGTCGTGCACCCTCACCATCAGGAAGATTAAATCGAAGCTGACCTCAAAATATTAATTCATATAAATACAAAAAATAATTCATGGCATTAAATAGAACAGATTTGTTTACCCATATCTCTTCTCAAGCTTTATCCATGACCTCATGTGGCGAATGTCTCCACGATAGCGGGATAACGGGAATGATGTCAGAGTATTTGGCAAGCGTTGCCAAAAAACTTCGACATTTCTGCCCTATTTTCTCAACCATTTGGTTCTCTTCATTATAATCCATCATAACCTGTGTGCGGCGGTTCCACACCAAACGCATGGGTGTACGCCCCCGCCCACTCCTCCTGTCAGTAGATGTATCTATCATGAAAGAAAAACAAATATTTTATTAAAACATGTTATAATGAAAATAAATATTTCTATAAAAATTTGTTAGGGTTCTATAAATATACCTATGACGGTCTGATCGCTGAGTGCCGCTGGATCCACAGAAACTGATGGAACACCCTGTGGTGGAACAGGAGTCGAAGAAGATGTAATATAGAAGATCAGAGAGACAGAAGTAGAAGGAAAAGAAGATGGGACAGCTGTCTGATCGGATGCTGACTGGGGAGTGGGAATCATCATGGGATGTAAAAATGATGGGCCAAAAGATGCAGAAGGTAGCGAAAATATGGGAGGCCTAAATATCCCGTGTGTCTCTAACGACACATAGGGATCAGAATGTGGGAAGGATGACATGTCAGTGGGAGGGGCAAGGTCTTGTCAGGTACGCACAACTGCTCGTCCACCTCTGGTATGAACCATCTTCGTACCACCGGCCTGAGTACTAGGACTAGTACTAGGCTCCTCATCGAATAACTGTCGACGTATAAGTGGATCCTACAAAAATGTTTACAAAAAAATTAATCACATGACATTATATATTCTTTAAATATATCAATTTGAAATAAATTACTCACTACAGGCACTAATGATGGAATTCCCAACTCCGTTATTCGACGATTGTTCCCCATCATTTTTTTCCTTCGTCTCTCTTCAATTGGCTTCATTTCATGTTTTTGAAAACAAATATGTTATTAATTAGAATAAGGAAACAAATGTGTAACCCAAAAAACTAAATATATGAGGGAATAGGGGGATTCATTGGTAATTTAGCTATCAATTGTTTCAGAAGATCTTGAATGGATTTAATAAATCATACAAGTTGTAATGTTCACCAAGTTATAAATATTGTTTGACTATGTTTGAATACAGTTCAATTCCAAATTAGAAAATGCAATTCAAATAAAACTGCAACCAATAAACATTGAAAATTCACATAATGGTCAAGTAAGCTATCATTTGTTTTAGAAGAGCTTGAATTGATTTAATAAATCATATAGGTTATAAAGTTCACCAAGTTAGAAATATTGTTTGACTATGTTTGAATATAGTTCAATTCCAAATTAGAAAATGAAATTCAAATAAAACTACAAAAAATAAACATTGTAAATTCACATAATAGTCAAGTCAGCTATCAACTGTTTTAGAAGAGCTTGAATGGATTTAATAAATCATACAAGTTGTAATGTTCACCAAGATAGAAATATTGTTTGACTATGTTTGAATACAGTTCAATTCCAAATTAGAAAATGAAATTCAAATAAAACTGCAACCAATAAATATTGAAAATTCACATAACGATCAAGTCAGATAACACATATTTGTGATCAATACTAAATAAATTTGAATTTTACCAACCTTAACAACCCAACTCGAGGTAAAACAAAAGAATTGAGAACATGTATGAATGATTCTATATACTTTCAACCACAACTTCAGGTTCACAATAAACTCTGTCAATTGAGCTATTGGAGTCATCAAAATATATAAATGGATTGGTTCCAATGGCACTAGGGATAGTGTCAATTCCATCATCACCATCATCAAAAATATTTCTAGGAATTAATTCAACTATGACACCAAATTCATGTCGAAGTTGGTCTTTGACATAAAAAACTTGTTTATCCATTGATGCCAACACATATGGTTCTTCGGTAGCAAGAGTGCGAGTCATATTAATTACTTGAAATCCAGAATCATAAATAAATATTCCATGTCTCTTCATCGAATCAAACCAATGGAATTTCATCATTGTGACTCATCCATGAGAGTAATAATCCAATATTATTTTTTTCTCAACAACTCCATAATAACCCACATTTTCAAATCACGGTCTACTATCTGATGCACTGGCATAACAATCTGTTGTGGCCGTAACCACAACACCAAAATTTTGTGTTCTCATATTATTTTCTCATTCAGTGACAATAAATTTGTACCCATTGATAACAATTGATTTACAGTCACGAGCCACAATATTAGGACCAAAATCCAAAGCTCTTATTTCATCAGAGACAGAGTCAGTATAATAACTCAATACCTACAATATAAATGACTATTAAACTTAATTAAATATTGATATAATTATTTTAAACATTAATTTCTTTACCTTCAATATTAACCAAGCAGAAAACTCTTTTCTATGCAAAGTCTCTCTCCTTCTCAAAGATAAAGAATGAAGCTTCCTATTTACAATTGTTTTATGTTACCTGTAGATAAAAAAATATGAATAGTTTAACAGATATATATGTAAGATATACATAATCAATTTTTTTACCTGATATAGTCATCTAACAAATCACAGTTGAACAAAACTGTGCAATGTGCCATCTCTCGCTCTTCATGGCTTAATGTCTTCAATGTATATGATCCAGGAATTCCTCCTGTTTGAAGAAGTGATAGAAATATGGGTTCAATTTTCTAATACTGTTCTTCTTCATTTCTCATTGGTCTTTTCAATCTTGTAGTAATATCATACAAATACATCGAGCAGAAATCCATACATTGTTGAGCCAAGTAACCGTTCATGATTTAACCTTCAAGATGATTTCTGTTTCGGACATAAGACTTTAATGTGAACATATTTATTTAGTTGGATACATCCAATGAAAAGAAACAGGTCCTCTGAGAAGTATTTTAGTGGGAATATGGACATTCAGATGCAGCATGCATGTGAAAAATGATGGAGGAACTATTTTCTCTCACAAAAAATTAATGGGGCATCTGTCAACATTTTTTGCAAGAAAGACTTGGATAAGTTCTTAGCACAAATATCTCTAAAAAAATGGCACAAACGAATAATAGCCACCCTTACATTATTGGACAAAATATGACGGATTTTTATTGGAAGCAACTCATGTAGTAGAATGTGATAATAATGAGTCTTCAAATATTTTAGCTTCAACTCTTTTCCGTTGACCCGTTTAGATATGTTGCTTGAATAGACATCAGGAACTCTAATAGTCTCTAATACTTCTAGAAATTGTTTTTTTCGTAGGTTTCATCACATAATAAGCACATGGAAGTTTCCATTTATCTTCACTAATAGGCACAAGATGTAATTCTAGTCTGATGCCCCAATCCACCAAGTCACACCAAGATCGTAAATCATCTTTTGTCTTCCCCTTGACATTTAGAAGAACCAGAAGCAACATTTCGCATATATTGTTATCAATATGCATTACGTCTAATCAATGACGTAACAAATTTGTTGACCAATAAGGAAAATAAAAAAAGATACTCCTCTTCCTCCAATTATAACAGGTTTCAGTAGAAACATTCTTTCTCTTTCTAGATTTCATTTGACCCTTCCCGAACGAAAAACTGAAATCTTTCAATTCATTAAGCACATCAGTTACAGACATATACTGAGTTGGATCATCAGTATCTATGGTATTATCAAATCTTCTACGATTCATTCTATATGGATGATCCTTTGGAAAGAATCGTCGATGTCCCATAAAACTGAAACTACAGAGATGTTTCAGTCTTCTGGATTGTATATTCTTCATAAAAATTGTACATGACAATTTTCCCTTCGTGCTACATCCAGACATCATTGCATAAGCTGGAAAAGCATTTATTGTCCACATAAGCGCATCACGCATCTGAAATATGTCTTTCGAACATGCATCGTATGTGCGCACACCCACATCCCAAAGAAGTTTCAATTCTTTTATTAAAGGTTGCATGTATACATCAATATCAATGCCAGGATCAGAAGGACCAGATATGAGTATACTCATTAAAGTGAAAGGTTTTTTCATACACAGCCATGGGGGAAGATTATAGATGTGTATAAAATGGGCCACGTGCTGTGCGAAGTAAGCATATGCCAAAATGGATTAAAACCGTTGCATGAAAGACCCAGCCTCACATTACGAACGTCAGCTGCAAAATCAGGATGTTGAGCATCAAATCTTTTCCATGCAAATCCATCTGCGGGATGAACCAACTCATCATTAGTCTTTTTTCTCTCGGTATCATGCCTTCTCATTTTTATTAATATTTCATCAGAAATAAAAATATTCTGGAGTCTGGGGATCAATGGAAAGTTCCACATTACTTTGTGTGGAACGCGGGATGGTGTTCCATCAGATTTTGACTTCCAACGGGATGTGCCACATTTTATACAATCATTTTTTTCATCGGTTTCCTCCCAAAATAAATTTAAATCTTTCGAGCAAGCATGAATTTTGTTTCTTGAAAATCCAAGTTCCTCAACTAACTTCCATGCCATATAGTGGTTTGAGGGAATATCTGCATCATCTGGAAGTAAATCCTTCAAGAGCGTAAGAATGTAATCTATTGCTGTATTAGAAATCCCATACATAGTTTTCCCATGAAACAATCGGATTAAAAATTCCAGCTTTTTCATTTTATCACATTGTCGATATACTGGAGTCGTGGCAGCATCATTCAATTTTTTCACCCTATAAATATCATCATTTTCAATAGATGCATCAACTATCCTCATATCAAAGTCTTCTTGAGTTGAAATCCTTTATTTTTCATGATGATGAATAAACAGAAACCGATCATCTAAAAAATTCTCCATTCCAGTCCGTTCATTTCAATCATCACCAATTGGAGATTTATTTTCTCCCCATTGTGATACCACACAAAGTAGTTTGCTTGAAAACCATTTTTGGTTATGTGGTAGCTGACTTCTTCATAGCTCAACCAAGGTCTACCAATACAATTGGAACATGGGAAGTGTATGCGACAACTATCTGAAACATTGTGAAATTCAAAATCTGTAAATCTCTCCAAATTTTTTTAAAACTTTCTTGTGATCCGATCAGTTTCATACATCTAACTTCTGTCCATTCTATAAAAAGAATTTATATAAGTCATTTTGTCATAAGCAATTCAATAGGATTGAACTTTAATAAAAAAATATCTTTTGAAATCCATTTTAAATAATAAAATCCCTTTGATCATTTTTAACAAATATTTGGAGTTTTCTCAAGGCACCCCCATTTGGAAAAGTCACATTAAATGCCCAATTTACAGGCCAAACCATTGAAAACAATTAACATGAGACAATTATCGACCACAAATAACTTAACTGGAAATTAAAAAAATAGAAACCAAATGTGATATAGAATTTAATGTTAAGTTATGGGAAATGAGATTAAATAGAGACAAAAACATCATAAATGGTTCCAACATCATAAATGTTGATTAAAACCACCCATAATAGGAATGGGAATGCCTCATACACCTAATCCCTAATAAAAAACAAATATCCAATTAAAACATTGAATTTAGGGTTTCCACCTCACTTGGACAGCCCTACCCCCACCCCACCCACCCCACTTGGAGAACCCTACCCCCACCCCACTTGGACAACCCATCACCCCCCCCCCCCCCCCACCACACGTGGACAACCCTACCCCCACCCCACTTGGAAAACCCAGCCCCCCCCCACCATACCTGGACACCCCTACCTCCCACAACCCACTTGGAAAACCCAGCCCCCCCCCCCACCCCACCTGGATAGCCCTACCGTCACCCCACATGGACAACCCATCCCCCCCCACCCTACCTAGACAGCCCCTCCCCACCCCACCTACACACCCTCCCCACCTCACTTGGACAAACTTGCTTGGACACCCTCCCCCACCCAACTTGCACACCCTCCCCCATCCTAAATAGCCCTACCCCCACCCTATTTGGATAACCTAGCCCCTCCCCCACCCTACCTAGACAGCCCCTACCCCACCCAAAACATCCCTACCCCCACCCCATTAGGACAACTCAGCCCCCTCCCCCACCCTAACTAGCCAGACCCCTCCCCCACCCTACCTAGACAGCCCCTCCCCCACCCCAAACAACCCTACCCCCACCCCATTTGGACAACCCAGCCCCCTCCCCCACCCTACCTAGACAACCCCCTCCCCCACCCTACCTAGACAGCCCCTCCCCCACTCCAAACAGCCTTACCCCCACCCCATTTGGTCAACCTAGACCCCTCCCCACCCTACCTAGACAGCCCCTCCCCCACCCCACTTGGATATCCCTCGACATCCTCCCCCACCCCATTTGCACACCCTCCCCCACCTAAAATTGAAATATAAATTCATCCAAATGAAAATCCAATTTTCAACTAAAATAAATTCCACAAAAAGTACAATATCACCCCACTAAACAAACCCTTTATTTTGTTTGAAGTGTAGAACAAAAAACATAAAACAAATCCAAGGGTTCCATAGACAGAAACCCTAATTTAGCCCAAATGAAAACATCAAACACCAAAAAAATAGAGAAATAACGCTAAAACTAAGGTAACACTTACTAATTTGAAGTGTGAAATAAGATTTTGTTTGATTGAAGATGGATCTTGGGTGGAAAGAGTGTCACGACCGAGAAGAATTATGGAGGTTCTATCTGCAATCGGTCTACAATCTGGCTGGGTGGGGGTTCGGCTGGTCTGTATTTGGGGAAAATCTTTCCCAACGGTTCTTAAAAACTGTTGGGAAAGATAGATTTTTCCCAACAGTTTCATTAAACTGTTGGGAAAACTGTTTTTTTCACCATCTTTCCCAACGGTTTGATGAAACCATTGGGAAAAGTAATTTTCTACCAATCTTTCCCAAATGTTTCATCAAACCTTTGGAAAAAATCAACTATAGAGATGGTTCTTTTGAACCGTTGGTATACAACTGTTGGGAAAACCATAATTTCCAGTAGTGAGCATCCACAACATCTTTCATATCTCTCAGCTTTGTCGGTATCTACATGATGAATCCCATGTCATTTACTGGGGAGAGTTTTATATCACCGATGATATGATATTCGTGGAGTGGTTGGTCATGATTCGAACCATTAGGAGAAGGTGTTTTTTGGATGGACGATTCCTTCAGTTCGGGTGTTGTGGATGCATGGTGGCATCAAGGAGAGTACTTTGGCGTGTGAGGCACAAATGTGTACCCAATACTTGAATCTATTCTGAGTTTTTCTTTTTTGTTCTACTTTTGTTATTTTCTTTTGTTGTAATGATTTACCTTATTTTTATAAAATGAGTTGTTTCCTTTTCTCTGATGTGTGAGAAGTCCCGATGTATGGGGATTAGTGGACCTAATTTCTAATCAAGGTTCATTAATGTGGACGCGATTAAACTTTTGTGGGTAATTCATTGCATCCCAATGAAGATAGTAACTTGATATAGAGGATGGAGATCCCTAATACATGTGTCAGGGTAGTGTGATCTTTGAGGTTCATGTGGTTTTTTGGGGTGGTAGTTGTTGGGGAGGTGTTCTTGGATGTTGAGGTTTTCACTATAATTTTGGAACAACATAGGGTGGTTTTTTCATGAGATGTATTTAATGGGGTGGTTGTTTAGACCCCTTTTTTCTCTGTATTGTTTTTGAATTATTAGGGTTTAAAATAGTTTGAGAGGTATATGATGTAATGACTCGAACCTCTACAAGAAATTCCGTTGTGAAAATACAGTGTCTCGGGGATTTTGGGAGGTGTTGGTGACTCATTTCCATCATTTGAAAAAAAATAGTTTTTATGTTAGTGTTTCATTTTGAAATGTCAATGTCGGCATGTAATTTTTAATTTTCGGTGTCAGCATGTAATTTTGAACTGTCGGTGTCGGCATGTCATTTTGAACTGTTGGTGTGGGAATGTAATTTTGA
Source organism: Viscum album (assembly GCA_963277665.1). NCBI lineage: Eukaryota > Viridiplantae > Streptophyta > Magnoliopsida > Santalales > Viscaceae > Viscum > Viscum album. The sequence continues at coordinate 179,545,037 of OY728145.1, forward strand.
ACTGTCAGTGTCGGCGTGTCATTTTAAACTGTCGATGTTGTCTTGTCATTTTTAATTTTCGGTGTTGGCATGTCGTTTTGAATTATCAATGTTAGCATTTCATTTTGAACTACCGGTATCACATGTCATTTTTAACTGTCAGTTTCAATGTGTTATTTTAAAATGTCGTTGTTGGCATGTCATTTTGAAATTTTGGTGTTGTTGTGTCATTTTTAACTGTCAATGTCAATGTATCATTTTGAACTATCGATTTTGGAATTATCATTAGCATCTGTTTTAGTTTCAGCATTGGCATCCGTATCAGCATCACTATCAGTGCCATTTTTTCAGTATTTTTTCCGGTTTTTTTAGTTTCTCCCATATTATATTTTATTTGACATAAATTGAGTTTAAAGGATTGTTTGAGCATTTATAAATGCATTTTAAAGGATATTAATTATATCTTTAATATCCTAACACTCTTTAGACTTTGAAATAGTCATGTCGTGTAATATTAAATATGATACAGATTTAATGTCCCTTAAAACCATTTACCATTCAGTTGATACGGTATCTAGCTTTTCTAAATCTAATGTCCTCTATTCTCTTTTCTCTTGGTGCACGGAGAAATTTTCTTCCCCAGACGAGTTGTGCACCTATGCTAGATCCCTTTAATGTCTGGTTTTCTTAGAGTTTCTTACTACTCGCGCGACCCCCTATTTATCCCAAGGAGGAGTTATGGTTTCTTGTTATTCTAGGTGGGGATTTTCCTTCATCTCTATTTAATTGTGTATCATGTGAGGTGGGTGTGGTAATGATTCCTAATGAAGGATTGATCTATTTCATTAATAAGTAATAAATAAGTGGAAAGGGAGAATATGATCAAAAGATAATCGGACTGTTATGATAATGGGTTGGGAACTGAATATGGATTGATGTTGATCGTTTGTTTTAATTTTTATCCTTGTTTTCATGTTATGAATTGTTGGGTTGTAAGGCCTTTTGAAAATTTTGGTCGTTGGTGGTTCTCGTTTGCGCACCGATGATTCTCTTTATTTATTGTTGAAATACTATTTAATGGTTGTAACATGAAATCCTTCTTAATCACATACACTTGGTTAAATAAATGGATTCCCCAGGATCAAACCTATTTTATGATCACCCATGTTATTTAATGTGAAATTTAATAACCCCTATTGGATAAATCGGAACATTCTTGGCTTGATGGTGTAGTTTTTTGCTTTTTTATTGGGTATTAGGGGTGGGAAAAGGGGTTGGTACTGTGAATGGTGAAGGGTATGTGTGTGTAGTGGGGCCGCTGTGTTTGGTGGTGCTTTGATGTGGTCTTTGTGTATGGGGTGTTATAGGAGGTATGATGGAATATTAGGTTGAGAGATTTATTTTTTGTGGAATAGATGGAAATTCTGTGTAGTGGGACTACATGTTAGTTGTTCTATGTTTTTTATGAATGGGTGTTGAAATATATTTCTTTACCATGGTCCTCACTTTATTTTTTCCAAGGTAGTGTTTAGTGGATTTTAGCCTTCTAAAAATGGTTTTAGATGTTGTGCTTGGTAGTTTCCCCATTAGTGTTGGAATAACTTACAGTGAACCCCTAATAAAGAATGAAAAGTGGTTAAATAAAAAATGGGTTGGGTTTATTCTCTGGTTATGGCTGATGTGTGGTTGTGCATATAGGGGTAGAAGCAAATGTGGTTTTTTGTGGGCTATTTATTTGTTTGAAACCAATAGTTTGGGCTGAGTTCTTGTTTACCTATATGTATAAAATTGTAATTCCTTGTGATTTTCAATATTCAGCCCACCCTTGTTGAGCACTACATGTTGAACACCCCCCCTTTCATGGGGAAGGGTCTTTCCCAATATCTTAGTGGGAGGATGGATGGCTGGTTACTAACTTTCTTCCTCTCACCCCCTTTCACGTTCTTATCGCTCGAGCATATCTAGGCAGGCTATAATGGATTTAGATTTATTATAGCATAAGATCCTTTGGGTAGGTTATGTTATGGATGAGGGGCCCAGGTGTTTTCGGGCCTGGTTTGTTTTCCATGAGCCTTTGGGATGAGGACTAGGTGTTTTCGAGTGAGAGGAGTGGTTGTTGTGACCTAGGTGTCTGTGGGAAGGATATGTGTCGTTTGTGGCCTAGGTGTTTGTGGGAAGTTACGGTAGTGGGACTGCATTTGGGGAAGGGTGACAGCGTCAAGACATTAGCTGTTAGGAATGAGCAGTTAACCAGTGGGAAAAGTAGTGTGGGGTACCCAACTCATCAATGTTCTTAAATTATTACATTTCTTGTTTTGCATTATTTGGTGAGCGTTCCTTTGTGAGGTTGGGATCGTTAGTATTTTTCCCTTAGTAGGTGTGGTTGGTTTCTATTGTTTTCTCACAGGGGCATTAGTATGTTCCCCCCACTTGTGCACAAGTGACTTTGGTTTCCCTACTGATTATACTTGTATGCTCACCCTATATTATAAAACTATTTTTAGGTTTCCAGGAGGACTTTGAGGATTGTTCTAGACTTTACTATCTCAAGTGTTCGGATAGCTATTGTGTTGCTACTTAGTATCTTTTTTGGTATTATATTTAGTGCTTTGGTTATACTTATGTCGTAGTTTACATTTAAATCATGCATGGGTTGGATTTTGGTTTCCTTTATATAAATATTTGCTTTTTTTTGGGATTTTTACCATCATATCTTCTTATACATTTTTCATTAAAAAGGGTAATGCCTTTCATTTTGTGTGAGATTCCATACCCTTGGTGCTAGTCACCACTCCCGGGCCTATTGAAGGTGGGACTCAGGGGTCATTATCTATCCATCATATTGAAGAATAAAGGTCCTGGTATTTTGTTATCCCATCCCTCATCTTAAAGAAGATGAGTTCTGACAATAATTTTGTAGAAAATTATGTGCAAGAATAGTAATAGTATTATTACTATTATTAAAAAATATTATTTTTATTTATAATTTTATAGGGGTTATTTTTAAATGAATATTCATGTCAGCAAAGTTTATTAAACCATATTATCACTTTATATGAAGTGAAATTATGGGTGTTTCATATTCATATCGACATGGACATTCAATATATATATCAATACCATCTTATGCATTTAATAAAATATTGTTTTCTAATTTAATAGTAAAGTGTTATAAAATTTTAATTTTCAATTTATCAAATTCATGGATTTCTCCAAAATCCATTGTGTTTTATGAAACACTTGATTTAGACAAAGTATGGAAGTTATAAAATTATTTTCTACTTGAAAATAATTTAAGTAATTATTAAAATGATTTTTAAAATATTTTAATAGGTTATTTATGAGAAATGTGGGTCTTCCAAAAAATATTTTCTCAAAATTAACTCAACAATTGCATATCAAAGGAGCTGATGAGGAGGAATTGGGAGTAAACCCATGACCTCAATGGGATGTCATCCCATCAGTGATACTTTTATGTAGCTACAACAGTTCCATAAGATCTCTCTAGTATCATTTTAATCCAAAACAATATTACTATTTTCAAATGATTTTTCTAGATAAATCCAATTGGTTTTTCAAAGAAGTAGTTTTGAAATTAATTTTTAAAATGATAGTATTTTTCAAAGATTACTTTTGAAATCGATTTTAAAAATTGTAAGTATTTTTGAAATTTTTTGAAAAGTATTTTTATCAAATATATATGTATATTTGATATAAAATTTTTAAAATGTTTTAATGTAAATATTTATAAAAGTATTTTTCACTAGTTTTAAAACCCTTATATGGAAATTTAATTCTCAACCCATTTTTTAAAACATTTTTATAGGTCTTTTAGAAGTTCTAGGATGGTTGAATTCTTTTTTAAATTTAGTACACATGAAGAGAAATAGTTATTTTATATTTAAATTATTTTTGTTAAACATTGATAAATTATATAGATTTTCTAATTCTCTAGAACCTAGAACCAAAAAATTCCTAGAATATAAAATGTTTTGTGTATTTTTTAGGTATCATTTATTAATTTTAAAAAATACACAACATTTTTAGTGCTGAATCTAGAAGAGCGGGTTTGAATATTTACATTTGGAATCAATGTACTGGTCTAAACTTCTTTGGATATTATACATTTTCCTTTCACGAAAACCAATATTTCATGATAGAATTTTCTTTGAAAGATCTAGAAAATTATTTTTCCAAAAGTCCAATCTTTCTAATTCTAGAGATAGAAATTTAGAATTTTCTCAAGTCTGCTGAACTAATTGTGAGGGTACAAATCATTTAAATGGGGGATAATGTAACATTGCCGAAATTATAAACTTATTTTTCATTTCATAATTTTTTTAAATTGATTAATTGATAATAAAAACAAACTTTGATTTATTAGTAATGTGGAATATTTAAAATTATATAATATTACATTAAATTATCTTATCAATTATGCTTTTATTAAATTTATAGTTTTCATATCTTATGTTATAATAGTTTTAAAAACATTATTATTTTTGAGAAATAAGATTTGATATTAAATTAATTTTTTAAATTATAAATACTTCTATTATAGCCAAAGTTCTATTTTGTTTAAAATAATATTTTATTAAAAAGAGATTTATTTGATTATTTTTGTACAATAAATAAAAATTTTATTTGAAAGGATTATAAAATTATTATAAATCATTTTCTTGAATTACATGTTGTACGTATAACGATTGAGAAAATTAATGAAAATAATAATTAAAATGTAACTAATTTTAAATATATGAAATAAATAAAACCATGAAAATATTAATAAATAAAATTTTGGTATTCAGAATTGTGAATTTTTAAATCAATAATTTTTTTATAAAATCTATATTATTTTTAAATAATGAATATTAACAAAATTTCATAAAAAGAAATAATTTATAATTCTTATAAATTGATTTACATTTAAAATTATGAATTATAAGATAATTATAAATATATATATATATATATATATTAGTATTATTTTAAATTATAAAATTTATTTAATATACTTTATTATAAAATATTGAAATTATAAATATGTTAGGATAATCTTATTATTATTTATATTTAAGAATTAAAAATATTATATATATATATATTGTCACAATTTGTTATAAGACAATATATTATTTTTACAAAATATATGAATTTATGAAAACATTTGTAAACCAAAATAATGAATTAAAAAAATGAAAAAGAGATAAAGATAAGGGAGAAGTCAAACAGGGCTTCAACCATTTAGGCGAAATCACTTTTGGTTTTTAACTTTGGGATGTGTTAAGGGGGAGCACAGACTGAGGTTTCAAGATCAATAAAAGTTGTGGGCTTCAACTCGTTATGGTTGAGCATAAAAGAGGGAGAGTTGAGCCCAAGGTTTCACTTTGGGAGACTGAGAAAGGATTTGACCTCATATAGAAGGAAAATTATGGGTTTTAAACATATGAGAGCAATCTGATCTGAGTTCAAAGACCAACGGGGATAAATTGATGAAGGGAGGTTGATCACAGGTGGGGAAGATTAGGCACACATCCCCTTCATCTTCATTTTGTTTCAATTTTTAGATGTCAATGGTATGGTTTTTTTGGCGTCTGAATAAATTTTTTTAGGATTTTTTTCAAATTTTTATCCAGTTGTTCATCATAAATTTGTTATTCTTTTCCTCCAAACATTTATATAGATATTTAAAATGCTGGTATTAAATAGAAAAATGATGTGTGCACTATTTTCCAATGTTTCTGTTTAACATGCCCCATTTTTCTTTATTATTCCTCTGGTATATTTAGTGCCTCAAACTGATTTTTGTCTATTTTTCAACAATTTATATGGGTTGTGTGTCATTCTGGAATCATGTACATAAAAATTCACTTGTCACTTCCACTCTTCTCATCTTTCCCAGTAAGCCTTATACCAACACCACATGATCTAAATAATTGATATTTCTTATTGATTTGGTTGTTTTAATTTTCTATATACAACAATTATAAATAAATAAATATGTCCAATCTTTTGAATAAAAATATCTTCCCTTATTTTCTTATCAGGTGTATTAAATGTTTGAATACAAAATATAACTGAATCCATGACCCTAATTTTATTGGATTTCGATTTCTGTCATTCTACAACACATCTTTAAGACTCAAATTTGCAGCATGATATGAAAATATATTATATTATATATATAATGATCTGATTCAGGTTCTTAAATGGTTTGTTTTATTCAAAAATGTTGTTATGTGTCGACATGCACCATCTTCTAACCATCTGATGCACAAAAATCTACTCCATATAATACACATCCTTCCCATATCTCATTTCTCTATACTTTTTCACTTCTCAACCTTTTCAACAAACAAATAGTTATTTTTTCCTTGAAATACTATAAGGTAAATTTTATTTTTATAATTCTTATTCCATGTTGATTTTGAAAAAATACTACTATTTTGATTAAACTAAAATCTATTTTTTAATTATATTATAATTTTATGGGAAATTTTATTATTTTAAAATCTATTTGATTACAAAGATAATTTTGATTCTTGAAAATAAGAAATTAATTTTCATTCAAATCTTATAATTTTAGAAAAAAACATAATTGTTCAAAAGATATTATTTATAATTTAAAGTAATTATTTTATGTATAATTTTTAATAAAACTAAGTGTAGTAAAAATAGTAATATTATTACTGTGATTAAAAAATATTATTTTATAATTATAATTTTATAGGTGTTATTTTCAAATGAATATTCATGTCAACAATGTTTATTAAACCATATTATCACTTCATGTGAATTAAAATTATGAATATTTCATTTTCATATCGACATGGTCATTTATTATGTATATCAATTACATCCTATGTTCTGAATGAAATATTTTTTTAATATAATTGTTAGGTGTGTTTAAAATTCTACTTTTGAATTTATTAAATTCATGTATTTCTCAATGATTTCTTCAAAATCCAACATGTTTTATGAAAAACAAGCTTTAGAAAAAGTATAGAAGTTGTAAAATAATATTCTACTTGAAAAAAATTCAAGTAATTCTTAAAAGGGGTTTTAAAGGATTTTAATGGGTTTTTATGAGAAAGAAGGGTCTTCAAAAAATGTTGTCTCAAAATTAATCATGTACTTGCATATAAAATGAGCTAGTGAGGGGGATTGGGGAGTGAACCCATGACCTCAACCACATTTTTTTCCCATTAATGATACTTCTATGTGGCTATAAGGGTTTGATAATATTTTTTGAGTATCAATATAATATAAAAGAATATTATTATTTTAAAATTAGTTTTCTAGGGAAAATAATTTTTTTGAAAAGATTTATTTTTGAAATAAATTTTCAAATTGATAGATTTTTTGAAATGCTAATTTTGAAATTGATTTTAAAAATGGTAAGTATTTTTTAAATGTTTTGAAAAGTGTTTTTAAGAGATATATATGTATATATTATATAAAATGTTTAAAAGGTTTTAAATTAAATATTTATAAAATTAATTTTCACTAGTTTTAAAATCCTTACTAGGAAATATAATATTCATCCCTTGTTTTAAAAATATTTTCACAGGTCTTTTAGAAGTTCTAAGTCAGACGAATACACTTTTGGAGTTATCACACATGAACCGAAATAGTTATTTTATATTTAAATTATATTTTTTAAACTCAGATAAATTTTACAGTTTGTCTAATTTTCTAGAACCTAGACCAAAAAAGTTCCTCGAATATAAAATATTCTTTGTATTATTTAGTTATCTTTTATTAATTTAAAAAAAATACACATGTGGGTTCGAGTCTTTACACATAGTCAATCCTAATGATGGAACTAATGAATATATATGACACTGATTATATAATATGGTTCTAGAAATATAATATATCACTAAATTACTTTCCCTTTCACACATTAGAAAGTGATATCATAGTTCATGCGTATATAAGACAACATTTCTCCATGGAGCAATGCGATTCATTTTCAATGTCCACATTTCACCATTGATTATAAGAATTTTAGTAAAAATTAATATGATATTATTACATTAATAACATTATGGAGATTATGAAAATCTATACTTTTCACAAGAATTAGAACATCTATGACAATACAGGCATGATAAAAAAAATAAGTTATGTTACATATATACTTCGCTTATTATGTATTTAACATGAATATATAATTATTCATGATGATTAATGTTTCATTTTATATTAACATTTCAAGTTATTACAATTTAAAATAACTAAAAAGGTATGAATTTATTTTTCAATCTCTTTTTTCTTGGATTTCATGTATTGTTCACTAAAGGAATATTATAATATATTCTTCATAAAATCCATATATTTTCTTATCCTCAATATATTTAGGTGGTTTCAATTTTTTCTTCCAAATATTTCTCTCTTTGGAACCTAAATCATTCAATGAAATATTTAAAAGAAAATATTTGTTATCTCTTTTTGATCAGGTATGTTATTATTCCATGTCCATATTCTTCAAAATTATTATTAAAAGTCTATTTTATTTACTGGAATAATTTTTAAGGATATTATAAGTTATCTTTTACTATTTTATTTTTTTAGTGTAATATTTATAATGTTTTCTGAAAATTTCATTTTCTACATTATTTATAAAATTCAAATGGAATGATTTCATTTTAATATATACAGTGTTAATGAATATCCCCACCACCATAAATTATTTATTCTCTTTAGCAACTTCTACAATTTTTCAAATTATTTTCTAGATAAAACTATTTAATGAAAATTATTTTAATATTCCACTTCCATTTCCTTTTATACTCGTAAAGATGTGAATTCATTAAAAATCCTATCTTTTAGATTAATTGTTGGTTAACATTGGTCTCTTATTAATTTTTTTGTCTTTAACACTCTATTAGAACATTCACTTCCATGTAATCATATTTAATTGGACATTAAACTTCTCTTAAATATTCATATTCTTTGTATCATGGAAATGTTTATTTCCTAAACCATATACCATTACTATATATGGAGTTTTACTATAAATGTTATTTGATTGACTGGGGGAATATTTATATTTTGTATCCTATAATCAATATGTGTTTTTTAAAAGGAATTTTTTCTTTGAATTCAATTGATCATTCAATATATAATAAATGCATTGAACATGTTGTGATAGCTTGGTCCTAGAATTACATAGCTCCTCAATGCATTGGTAGGTATCATGTGACAAACCAAAGTGGCTACCCATATTAAATGATTTTTTGGTGTGTACCTAATGTAGATTAAAATATCTTGGTGTAAGTTATTAGAGGTAAAAATATCGTGTTTTCTTATATCATGACATCTAATATTATGAACTTCCTTCAGTCAGAATTCAGTTATTATTTTACATGATAAAACTACATTTTATATTATCCATGGATGCATTACATGCTAAAATTATTAATTTAATGTTGTTTGTTTTAATTATTTAACTTTCCATATTGATTATGCCTTATTTATTCATGATAACATCCATTGTACAAAATTCTTACTAAAAATTTGACATCACCCTTACTTTCCCCTTCCCCGATGTATGAAGAAGCAATCATTGACAGAGTTTAAGGATTAAATTTTTTTTACTATTACTATGTTTTATATTTTATTTCCAATATAAAAATGGGAATCATGTATGTATCCTGATATTTAAAACTACTAAACTGATAGATCCATAATGATTTGATCCCTTCTATCGTATGTGAATGTAATAAATTATAATCTATTATTAGGTTATTGGTGTTGGTTTTGTTACAATTTCTACCTAAATAAATGTTTTCAAAAATATCAAAAAATGTTTTCATTCCCAAAGTGATTTTCTTAATAATACTAAAAAGTGTTTTCCCTATAACTCAATGTCCGTGGGAATATTTTATTCTTTAGAAATTATTATATTCCAAATATATCACTCAATATATTTCTCTATACATCCTATGAAATGTTTGTTTGTATCATTAAAATGTTCCATCACTATATTTTTCCTTCCTAGCCATCCACTGTGAATAAGGATTATTTTTCTTCCATTTTCTTTCCTCTATAAACAATCTATATTTTAATCCTTTTATTAAATGGTACTCACTAATATCTCATTTATTAATTGATTAGGGAAAAAATTTACTAAACTATATGCCCTTAATCTATACTATGTAAATACCATATGGAAGAGCCCATGCCTGATCAATGAATCACTAAGAGTGGGAGGGGTGAATCAATGATATCATTTTCTTTTAAGTTTCCTTCCTTTTAAAACAAACTTAACCACCTGTTAAATATTTATCACTTTGATGAAAATAAAAAAATCACACATCCATAGGAAAATAATAATTTACAACATTCATTACTTAATAATAGAATATACATCCTTGGTACGGTATGGAATCAATCTGACACCACACAATCCACTAGAAAAAAATCTTTTTATGTGGATACAAAAAGTAGGATAGTCTCTTACACTTGTGTAGAACTATGTTAAATATAAAAAGTGAATGTGCTTCAAGTAGAATGATATGATCTAATAAAAGTTTTATGTAATAAGTTAATAAACATTCACCAGATGATTCAAAAAAAATTATTGTGCTTCGTTATCAACTATAAAAAATATAATCTTAAAAATAATTATTCACTTTCTTGACCAGCAGCAAGTAAGAACTTCACTAGACTTTATAATGATACTCATTTTGATTTCCCTTGTCTGATCTCTCAATCCAATTGTTTAGTTTAGAAATATACCTTTTCCATAATGTCTTTGAAACAATTTTGAACTGCTTCTCTATCAATCTAGAGACCCCATTCAAATATCTCAGTTCGATCCGGAAACTATGAGTTTGATCTTTCATCTTCGTCTTATGTCGGGAAAACTTCATCATGAATTCTCAATCCAAAAACTCCTTATCTCTAAGAAAATATTGCACTTTAACTTCTCACTTCACTCATAAATAGTGAATGTGTCAAAAATTAAAAAGTACTCTCATCCTTTTATAGGTTCACCAAAAAATATTTTAGGGAGGAATCTGAAATGTTTTACCTCTTAACATAATTTCTCAAAAAATAAAATTCCCTTAAATTTAGGATTCATATTTTAATTATTCTATGCTTCCCAACTCTTCATGATTATTCTCTAACCTTATAGAATCTTCTAACAACTTCACCTCACCTCATACTTTCAAATCATTCTTCAGTATAATTCCGATTGTCACTCTGGTTTATTTATTATAATGAAGACATATGGTCACTTTTATTTTATTTTCCCTCTTTATAATAAATAGAAACTGAAGACATCTAATTATGTTTCTCAATATCAACTGATAAATTTAAAACATTTAAACCATTATTCCATAAAAAAATTTACTACTTTGTTATATTTTTATTACCTTTATTTTTCCAAAAACATAGTCATAAATTCTAAATATTCACGCACTTCCTTGGAACAACTTTAGTATTAGCTTACAATTCCCTTGAGAAATTTTTTTCAACTACTTCAAAAAATATCTTATTTATCTTTTCCTCAGACTGATTATCTTGTGTTCGATGAATTCCGGCATCTGATGACATTTTATCGGTGTCAACATGTTCTTGATTGATCGGTCTCTACTTCAATCCAAAAATCAATTTCAAATTTACTCCAATTACTATTGACTCAGTTGATACAAAAAAATAGTTCTTCTTTCTCTCATGACCCACATGATAAGAAAACAAATCAAAGATTTTAATTTTACTTGAACCAATTGAAAATATCCAACAATTCATCTTGATAAAATTGGTTGACTATATTTTTTATTGATCTATAATCCCATCTTGTATTAGTCTCAAAAACTTATACTTTCTCATCGATCTCAACAATATTAACTTGATGATATTCTTTAACAAATTTTTCTCCCTCTGATTCCATTTTGCATCCATCAGTGTGTCTGATGATCAATGTCAAGATTACCATGATTATTGGTGCCACATAGTGTCTGATAGGCTCGTGGGAGTAGTAAACTAATTCCTTTACAAATTATGAAAAACATTAACTCCTTTCTATGAATATTTTTATCTTGGTGATTATTGGTCTAACTAAAAATCAACATCTTCATCTTCTCATGTTCTGAAAAACAACATCCCATCCTTCAAATAATTCTATGTCTAGTGATCTCACACCAATGAACTGTGACCAGAAAGATTTGAATTCATCAAATTCCTTCATTATCTAACTTCATGTTGTATCATGACTTCCTCCTAACATTAAGAAAAATTGAGATTAGTATATCATCTTCTGGATTATAATGGAATGTATTTTACCTTCCCATCCATCCAATAACTTCTTTCTCTCCAACCACACTTCAATACTATTGGCAGCACTTGTTATCCCACATTCCTTTATAAGTATTTCATCACAAGTTTTCAAATAAATTATTATTTATAAGAAAACAAATATCAGCAAAGAATCATTAGGTTTTCATTAGATCCAATCAGACTCTGATACAATTTCTTATTATTATCAAAATTCCATTTCGAACCCAAGGTGAGTCTACTGAACCTTTTCTTCTATAAAATTCCTTCCCAATCCGATGGTATTTCTTAATCATTTTCAGTCTAATAACTTAATTACTATTGTGATTCTGATCACCAAATTTTACAAATTGACGTGATTTCTTTCTTCTTTGACAAAAAAAATACAATGCTTTCAACACAGACTTCTTTTGGCTTCAAAGAACAACTTCTTGAAAGAATGGTCCCAACAATATTACCCTTCATATTTTTTGTAAACCAAGGTTCATAAATCACTAAACTTTGTAACCTCAAGAAATATATTAATTATCAATAATTCTAAGCCAATGTGAGCTAACTCATTATAGGAAACAATAATCATTGATAGAAAAAACATGTTGTCCAAAACTAGTAACTCATGAAACTTCTTCATCCTTTTTTCATAGCTTTATTCACCTATTCCACTTTCCTATAAACAAAATTTTCCTATAATCACTCCAAAAAATGTTAGAATATTTCACATATTTACATGTTGAATTCACATCTTTCCCACAACTCCCCCTACATACATGCTTCCTTAAAAGGTTTAGCATATATAAATGGATAGATTTATGAAATAAATATCCCCCTTGACCACACTATCCAATGACAAGATGAGACGTCGGACAAAAAAACATACCTCAACTTTGTTAAGAAAGATTTTGGGTACCAATGTTCAACCTCAATTTGAAAAATGCTTCCTTTGGTAAAGGTATTTTGAATATCTCAGCGACTTGTTTCGATATGGGAATATACTCCATATTAAATTAATTATTATACACATTCTCTTAGATGAAATGATATTTGATATCAATATGTTTTGAATGGTAATGTTATACCAGATTTCTCATATGGTTTATGGATCTTTGATTATCACAACCCTAGATAGAGGGTAACTTTACTTCAATAAGTAAGTCTTCCAATTGAGTCTTTATGAATATAAGTTGGGTAACATCTTGAGTGTAAGAAACATACATAGCTTCATCCATTCAAATAATTACTAAATTTTGTTTCTTATTATTCCAACTAACTAAAATTTTCCCCATAAAGAAAACTCCGCCATATGTGGATCTTCTATCATCAACATTCCCTACCCAATCAGTATCTAAATACCAATAGAAGTCAATACTTTTCGATTTTTCATACCTAATTCCAAAACATGTTGTTCCTCTAACGTATCTAATAATTCTTTTTCTAGCTAATAGATTTGATTCTTTTGGATCACTTTGAAATCGTGCACATAAGGTAACAACATAAACGATGTTTGGTCTTGAGGAGGTCAAATATGCAAAAAATCCAATTAGCATTCAAAAACATTTAGTCACCTTCATTACCTTCTCAATATTTAGTCATGTTGGTTCCCACTAAAATTGGTGTGGAAACAGGTTTTAAATTTTCCATTTTGAACTTCTTATGAATTTCCTTAGCATAAATTTATTGAGAAAGAAATATGTGATTATTATTTTGTGATATTTGTAACTAAAGAAATTATTTCATTTCAACCAATATCGACATCCCAAAATACTACTTTATTCATAAAATCTTCCCCATGTTCTTTTATCAATCCCAAAAAGATAATTTCATCAATATAAACAATTAAATTGAGGGAAAGCTCATGAATTTTATTAATATATAGACTGCAATCAACAATTTCTTTCTTAAAACTCATCTTTCATAAGAATATATTCAAATTGTAATATCATTCCCTCTGTGCTTGTTTTAGCCCATAAAATAATTCTTTAATTTGAATACATAACTTTCATCCTTCCCAAACAAAAATTAGACATAGTTCTTCAATATAAACTTCATAATCACGATCACCATTCCAAAAATGGTCATTCCATATCCATCTAAAAAATTTTATAACTTCATTGTGTAATAATAGAAAGAAATATTCTGATAGTTGATGACCTTTCCACCAGAGAAAAATTCTTAAAAATATCAATATATTCAATCTATGAGTAACTTTTTCACACTAATCTTGCATTGTTTCCTATCACTTCACCATCTTCATTCAGCTTGTTCTAGAAAACCCACCATGTACTGATGAAATTTTTATTACATGGTTTAGGTATGAGTTCCCAAGTATCATTGTTTTCTATCTGATCCAACTCTACATGAACACATTTTGGGTTCTCAAAAGATTCATTTACATATTTCACCTCAAATTTTGAATACAAGGAAGTATGTGTAATAACCTTTTATGTTATTCTTGGATGAAACTTTTGATTTTGATTACTAATAATGTGTTGAGATTCCACTTTATTCCTCATTCTGAGATAATATTATAAATATTCTTCCTCTTCACTAGAAATAGTTGAGTCTAATTCTTCGTCTTGATTAGAATTATAATTTTTTTCATCCTTATCAATAATTTTAACAAACATTATTTCATTGTGTTCATCTTCCTTATCTTCACAAGCTTGTTTAGTATCTTCCTCATCATTTTCAATAACTTTTTAATTAGTAGAGTTAAATAATCTTCAGGTATATTTTTTGAAACATCAATATCATATTCCTTATGAAGTACATTCAATAAAAAATCCATCTTTACCTATTTGATCAAACTTCTAAAGTTTTCAACCTTTCTTCTTTATGATGCACAGACTCCAAAAAAATATATTTATTTCAAACATGGATTTTGTTCATAAAACATTTTTTATGGAGGCATATATGAACATGGTATATAGAAACATTAGTATTGAATATAAACATGAAGTATCATATCTTTCATCCAAAAGTAATGAGATTGATCCTATTAAAGTTACATTGTTCTTACCATTTCAACCAGACTTCTATTATTTCTTTCAAGAACACAATTTTGTTGAGGAGTGTTTGGTGTGTTGAACTCCTACCAAATTATATGATTCTAAACATAGATTTCAAGCTCTTCATTCTTTTATTAACCAACATTTTTTGTTCTCGACTTCTTTACCAAGAAATCGTGGGAGCCGACAAAAGTCGGACCCAAAAAAATATATAAGAAAAAAAGAGAAAAACAGAGCTAGAGTTACAAGGGGTTATTATATATCTAAGATTGAATTTCACCACACATATCATCATTCACCATTTCTTCACACCAATTAGGAGTTGTAAAAGACCAAAACATACCCGTCTCACTGACAGCCTTCTTGGACAGCACATCTGCAACTTGATTTGATTATCGATATGTGTGGGAGACTTCCAAATTAAGATGAGCACTCCTTTTGAGACACTCAACCCAAAGAGGTATAATTTTACACGGTACATCCCGTGTCCTTGCCTTCAAAGATTTCATAGTAACCTCAGAGTCATATTCAAGCCACAATGTTGTCTAGTTATAACAAGAAACATAATCAATTGCATATATCAAGGCCAATAACTCAGCCTCATACGTCGTTTTAATTCCAGTGGAGTGATAAAAACACCCCTTGACGAATCCACGGTGAGTACAAAAGACACCGCCACATCCCAAGGGATTGGGCGTTCCTATCGCATCCCCATATACATTAACTTTTAACTATGATGAAATTGGAGGAATCCATCGAATGTATTTAACCATTCTGGGTTTCCTCGGTCGACTTGCAACACCCAACAGTCTAAGAATGTTCAACTCTCAGATCATGTTAAACATACCTCCATGTTGTACAACTGATGTGGCATAGTCCTCCTTGTGTAGTGCCATCATCCCTGCATAAATAGAAGGATTCATTTCATTGAACAACAGCTGATTGCGGGCATTCCATATGTGAGATACCACCGCTGCAACTGCTGCAAGTAGTAGGTGGAAAACTTACTCACTGTAATTGGTCATACAAAGTGCCTTCATGCACTCTTAATACTGGTTGTTCCTATCAAATTCCATATCAAACAGCATTCCAATATATTTCCAAATTTTATGCGCAAAGTCATATGCAATGAAAAAATGATTTATGCCCTCTTCAGCATGTTGTAAGAGATAGAAAATGGAGGGAATATTAAATCCATCCTTCTTAAGTCGATCCTGAGTGGTCAGCCTTCCTTTCCAAATTTTCCAGAGCAACACAAACCTTGAAGGTTGAATGAAATATTTATTAAACTACATTAGCCACACTAGTGGTTGGGTAGTACCACCACATTCAAGTTTGTAAAACTCTTTTTCATTAAAATCCCCATATGGATTGTGCTTCTATATAATAGTATCATAGTCCATAAAGTTATAATTCTAAATGTCTAGACTGATCTGATGAGGAATTGTGTCAAACCTGGAAATCTGCGATCGCAGGCTTGCAATTGACATGTGAGTGTCTTCTATAGGGACATCAATGAAATCCTACAATGGTGTGTCCATCCATACGATAGTCCAACAGTTAAGTTGTGAGTCCCTACTCACAATACACTTGGTGTCGTGTGTGATTTTCCAAAAGGAATACTTAAGAGATCTTTGATTCCAAGGCCTCCCCTTTCGATGGGTTTAATGCACTCAAACCATGGAATAGTGACCATCTTCCTCTCATGAACATATCTTATCCATATAAAATTTCTGATCATTCCTTTAATCTCCTTCACAAGACCTCTAGGCCATTTATTGAGTGAGAAAGAGTAAATAAACTTAGAAGTGATAACAGAGTTAACCAAACACACCCTTGCATCCTGGGACATGGATTTTCCTTTCCATTAGGCCATTTGATTGATAATTCCTATCTGTATACTTTCAAGGTATTTCCTCTTTACCTCTCCATAAAATAAAGGCACTCCAAGATAATTAAAAGGAAGTTAGGCCCTCTTAATTTGAAGCCTCCTAGTTATCATGTTTTGTTTGTTGATGCTCGCACCATCACCAAAGACAATGGAGGATTTATCCCAATTTATGACATGCCCAGCGACTTCCTCATAATGGGAAAAGAGACCCTTGATATCAGTAACGGTCTTTTTTGAGGCCTGACCAAATAAGAGTATATCATCCGCATACAAAAGATGGGAAGGGACCAGATTGTACCTTCCATCTTTGATTTTATTGTACAGTCCATGTTGAGCCTTCTCATTTATACATTTTCTCAGGTAATCTTTAGAAATGGAAAATAGAAGCCCTTACATATGATCACCCTACCTCACACCCCTGGTGCACTAAAAAAAACCTCTAGGTTCATGATTAATAGGAATGGAAAGTTTGAAAGATTCCGGGATGGAATTAATAAGATTGATGACTTCCTTTGAGAAACCATACCTTCGAAGGATATCAAAAAGAAATCACCATTTTAGTGTATCAAAAGATTTTGATATATCAAATTTGAAGGCAAAGTTTCCATATTCCGTTGGTCTCCTCATCAATTTTATCTCTATGACTTTACTTTTTATCATTGTCCCATATATATATGAATAAATAAGTTCCAAGAGTCATTTTGAACAAATTAAAACTTTCTTATACATAATGTTTATAGTACATACTTTCTGAAAAATTGTACAACACCAATCTATTCTTCTTGACATATCAGGGATTTCAAAGACACTATCTGTCTTTGATAATATGCTCATGTTTCTTTGAAACATGTGTTCCTACCTTTTATTCAATAACTAATTGTCTTATATAATAATTAAGCAACAAGAGTTTTAAAGTTCACCAACATGGAAAAAGTTTCCTTTTTTTACATTGTCCTCTTGTAACTATCCTTCATTCTTCCTTACTTTTCACAAAAACAGATATTTTCTAAAGATAAATTTTTTCATTTATCACAGTGTTTTAAAAAAGTTAGCTGGTTTTGTTTCGTCCCATAAAAAAATAAATATTTCTAGGATTTCAAATTTTTTCCTCAATGATGGTTGATCCAACACCTTTGATTCTGAGAGATTCATCATTTCCAGATGTCAATGTTCCTTCTTTTAAGTCTTTCACATTCATTAAAAAATTTATGTCAACATTCATATGAGAATAACACCCACTATCCAAGATCCAGTGTCATTTTCCTTTTATATCTTTGAGAGAAGTTTCTATAATAAGATATTTTTCTTTCCCTTTGTCTTTTTACATATCTGGCTTCTACAAGTTGTTAACAAACTTTTTTTGTTCTAGTAACAAAACATGAAAACCTTTTTCAATGTTTCTAGGTTTTTCTATTCTATAATAAAAAGTTTCTAAAGGTTGGAACCTATTTTTAATTCTCACACTAACATTCTCATGTTTCTTCAAAACATCCTTCTAATACTTCTTCCTTTGAGAGGGTTGACCCCCCCTAAGTTCTGCCTTCTATAGTTTATGGAATAATAGTAGTGTTGTTTATTAAACCAACATATATTTTTTATGTGTATGAATCCACAAAAATACCAATAGTATCCATATAAATAGTATTTTCCAATGAAAATTTCATTTTGTGTAGAGTTTTGAGCATGCTTCTCAAAAACCCTAATTTCTTTCTTTTTAGAATTTTTTTGACCACCAACATTTTTGTTATCAAATGTAATCTTTCTTTTCAACTCAGTTTTCCTTTCATCCTTATTAGAACCAGAATTAATAGAATGTTTTTTAGAGAAAAAAAATTAGAAATTTCTAAATTCTCTAATTTTTTGGTTTTGTTCACATACATAAATTTCCCATATTTCTTCATCTTAGAAACAATTTAAAATTTCTTATAAACCTTTGAAGGTAAATTATTATCATTATCTAGTTAACCCTTACCATTACCTTAATCAATTTTAGAGATATAATTCTCGAAACTTGGTACACTATGTTCAGATTTAGAATGCTTTTGTTGGAAAATTTATAGTTCTTTATCTTTTTCATTCGGCTTAACTTTCATATGCTCATTTTTATTCTTTTCTTTCTCAATGGATTTATTCAAATAAGAAATCTATTCCAGTAGCTTGACTTTCTTATTAGGAAAAAAATCATGACTATTTGTTAATGAACTTTCATTTTTTTAATTTCCCGATTTCTTTCTCAAACATCTCAATATTTATTTGAAACTATTTCAATTCTTATTTCTTATGAAACTCTAATAGTGTTTCTTCATCTTCATTAGAATTTATTCTACCAAAATCATCATTATTAATTATTGTAATGAATGTATTCTCTCTATCATTCTTAGTAGACTTTTCATATTCAACCTTACTACCTTCTTTATCATCTTTAGACAAAAAACATCCCCTTTTAGATTTGAATAATTTTTTATATTTCTCTTTTGAAAAGGATTTAGCTTTATCACCCTATTTCTTTCATGGTCTTATCTATTTTATAACATCTTCATCACTATCTTCTTCTTTCTTTATTTGGGAAAAATTAGACACAATGTTCATAAAGTCACCACATTCAAAACAGTTCAATGGAATTTTCCCCTTATATTTACTTATCCCTCTTTTAAAATTTTTAGAAAAAAGATAAAAATTCATAGAGATTTTTACATACCTCATTTTCGGAATAAAAATCTTCAACTTCATCTTCAAGATTTTTCATAGGATTGCTTTCTTGGATGCCTTGAAAGATATTTCTTGATCAATTTTTTTTCTTACCCTTCATAAAATTATCCATTGTCATTACATATATAATGAGTGTACTATGAAAATTATACATAGATAATGTTTCTAGATCTCTATATTCCAATGAAGAAACTTTGGAATCAAATTTTTTGGGAAGTATTCTAAAGATATTTTCAACAATAGTAGAATATTATAAATTTTCACTAAGACATATGATAGTGCTAAAAATTTAATTCACCCTGGTAAAAAAGTCACCAATGGATTCATACTCACCAATATTTATATCTTTATACTTTAGTCACTATATTTATAATTTTTTCTTATTCCCTTTTGTATTTTATTCATAATTTTTTTTTCAAATTATCTTAGATTCATTTAGTAATGGAAACACATTTTACTCTTAGAAACTCACTTTTAGAATGTGATGAGAGTAAATAATTCTTAGAACTTCCATAATTTTAAATATTCTTCTTATCAATAGATGTAAATGGTAATTTCTTATCAAGGAAGAAAAAAACATATTTCAGCATCAGGAACATCATAACCAAGAGATATAAGATAAGTTAACATTATATCTTTATAGATATGATAGTTATTACCATGTAAGACTAGAATACCCTTACTGTTCATTCAATTCAGATTCTTCATCACAAAATTTCTTTCAAAAACTTCAAAAAAAGTAAATAAAGGGAACCTTCACTCTAATACCACTTCAAAGTGTCTAGCCAGGATCAATGTATCACTAAGAGGGGGAGGGGGTGAATCAATGATGTCTATTTATTTTTAGTTTCCTTCCTTTTGAAATAACCTTCACCTCCTATTAAAATTTATCACTTTGATGAAAACAAAACAATCACACATCCACAGAAACACAAAAAATTACAAGATTCACTGCTAAACAAGAGTATCGTATTCCTTTTTATGGTATGGAAACAATCTAATACCACACAATACACTAGAAAACAATAATATTGTTTGGAAATAACAAATAGGATATTCCCTTTCACTTGTGTAGCAAAATGTTTAATACAACATTGCATGTGCTCCAAGTATCAGAAATATATTTAATAAAATTTTGAGTAACAAGTTAAAAAACATTCACCAGATTCCTTAAAATATGTTACTGTGCTACCTTGTCAACTTTCAAAAGTATAATCTTCGAAACAAATCTTCACTTTCTTAACCAGTATTAGGTAAGAACTTCCTTGGACTTTGTAATGAAACTAACTCAATTTTCTCAGTCTGATATATTAGTCTGATTATTCAGTATGAAGATTTAAATTTCGAAAATATCCCTGAAACAATTTTGAAATACTTTTGTATCAGTCCGGAAATTCCAATCTGATTACTCAATCCGATTCAGAAGCTCTAGACAATATCTTTCTTCTTATTTCTCTATCTGGAAAACATCCTCATGAATTCTGAATATGGAAAATCCTTATCCCTAAAATCATTAATCACTTCACTTTATCACTTCACATGTAAATAGTAAAAGTTTTATAAAGGAAAAATTTCTCTTATCCTTTTATAGGTTCAACAAAAATGGTTTACATGGGAATCTGAAAAGTTTTCCTCTTTAACCAAATTTCCCAAAACTTCAAATTCCTTTCAATTTTAGATACATTTTGAATTATTAATTATTTATCCACTATTATTTATTCTTCTAAAACTTTCTTGAATCTTCTCACAACTTTATCTCACTTCATAATTTCTAATAACTCTTCAGTCCGATTTCGATTTTCACTCTGATTTCTTCACTATGATGAAGATATATGGCCACTTCGGTTTTCTTGACCCTTTTACAAATAAATTATAATTGAAGGAATCTCATTATATTTATTTTTAATAAATTATAAATATAAAATATTGAAACCATTATTCCATCAACATTGTTTCTAATTTTTTGGATTTTTAATCCACTTTCTTTTTCCTAAAACATAGTCACAACTTCTAAAGATATATTTAATTCCTTGACATTACTTTAGAATCAACATCAAATTCCCTTGAAAAATCATTTACAAATTCTTCAAGAAAATATATTCTTACTATTTTCCTTAGACCAAAGATCCTATGTCCGATGAATTCCAGCATCTGATGAATTTTTTTTAGTGTTAAAATGTTCCTGATTGATCATTCTCTTCATCACTCCAATAATCGATGTCAACTCTAGTCTGGAGAGTCTTGAATCATTTGACACAAAAAAATAGTTCTTATAGCTCTCTTGATCCACTTGATAAGAAATAAAATCATATCTTTTCATTTCTATTGAACCAATTGGATATATCCAACAATAAATCTTGAGGAAAATGGTTAACAACATTGGTGATTGATCTATGATTCCATTTTTCATTGGCCTAAGAAACATATAGTTTCTCATCATTCTCAAAAATATCCATATATTGTTCTTATTAAAAAATATATGTCTCCAATTCCCTTTTTCGACCATCACTATTTATGATGATCAGTGTCAGGATTACCCGGATGATTGATGGCACACTACGTCTGATAGATCGGTGTTAACAGAAACTTCTATCCTTTACTCAGTACAGAAAATACCAAATTCTTTATCTGAAGATTTGTATCTTTTATCTTATTGGTCTGACTAAAAACTAGTGTCTTCATATTCTTACATTCCAAACTAAAACATCCCAACCTTAAAAAAATGCTAGATCTGGTGATCTCACAATGAATACGAGAGGCCATAAACTTTGACTTTAGAAACTGCTTTCATTCACAAAATGTGGCTTGTATCATGAATTACACATGAATTTAAGAAAAATTAAGATCAGAATAGAATCATTGTAATTACAATGAAAAGTTTTATATCATCCCATCCTTTCATTAACTTCTTTATCTCTAACCAAACCTTGATACGATTGGAAGCACTTTCTCTCCCTCTTTCCTTCATAATTCTTGCATCACAAGAATTTAGATAACATTGATTCATGAGAACTCCAAGATCAGCAAAGCATCATCAAGTTTTCATCAGAGCCAATCTGACTATGATACACTTTATTATTATGAATGAAACTCTATTCTAGACCAAAGGTGAGTCTGATGAACATTTTCTTCCAAAAAACCTCTTCCCAATACAATGGGATTTCATAAGAATTTTGAGTATGATCACCTAATTATGATTGTGAGTTTTATCACTAAATTTTACAAAGTGGGGTGATTTATTTCATCTTTGATAATAAAAGACAACAGTTTTAGAACAAACATCCTTTGGCTTCTAAAAACAACTTCTTGCAAACCTAGTCCCGACACCATATACTTTATTAATTTATATCTACTTATAATGGTATTTAGAATCATTTAATACTCATTTATATTAAATTTTTTATCGTGTTTATTGTTGGAATTATGAATATATTCCTTATTTGGTTTCATTTGAAAGTTATATAAAACCTATTTTCTTTCCATAGATTATTTATTATATGATTGATTTCTTATAAAAGATGTGTGTAGGGATGATGATGGGTGGGGTCTTATATCACTCACCAATGCAATGTTAAGTTAATATCTCATGCGAGAGTAAAAATTGTACATAATGATTTTTTCACATATGAATGGTTATAATAAGTTACCTCAAGTTTTTAGTAGAATTCATATTGAGATTTTTCACATAGGCATGGGAATAATGAGTTTCATCCTAAGGAATCTTATTCTTATGATTATTCTACCTTTATACCTTTATTTAATTTTTAGACTATGTTACATTCCATGTTTATTACTCTTATATATGATATTCCCTGACATTATAATATTCCATTACATATTCCATTATTTATGATCTTGAATTTATTGGTTATATATTTCTTATGTATCATTATTAGACCCATATGATCATATTATGGTAACGTAAGATCCTCAATTTTTGTCACATATATTAGTCCATATGGATAATTTTATCTCACCCCTTTCTTATGTTTAAATTTCTTGAGGTTATCATGAAAATAAATACATTTGATGTGACTATAAGTTCATCATGTTTGGAGAATTTTTGGGAGATTTTTAATATTTGTTATGAATTAATTATTTTCTCATATAGTTGGAAAATTTTGATTAATTTTAAAAGGAATGGGTTTTGTTAGTTAATTTTTCATCAATTGGTCTTCATAATTATTATTAGAGTGGGGTTTATAAAATATTAGAGGTTAATATGTTAGTTGATGATAATTTAAGGGTTGATATGTTAACATTGGTCAATGTTTTAAAGGTATTGATTACTATTTCGGTATGCTAAGGAAATATTGAATATTTTAGGGATTATGATAAGATAAATTAGTGAAAACACAATCAATATATCCAAGGGATAAGTATATATATGTGATAACATCTAGATGTTTTGGTAAGGAAAATATTATGTGGCACTCCAAGAAATTACATCCTTGTTTAAATACTGTAATGTTGATGCGGTCATGGAATAAATTCACATAGGGTTTGTCACGCTAAAAAATCTAGTTGAGTATCAAATAAATCTTCTAGCTGGTGAATTATGAGTGGGGATAAGACCACACACCTAGCTAGACACTCATGGGGATATTATATTTCTAAATATAATTCTCTTTAAGAACCATTGTAAAGAATTTAAAAATATTTTGGATGGAAAACATAATAGAGAATGATTATTGAAAATAAATATTAAAACAAATACATTCATAAGTTAAGGTACATGTTAATTTATATATAAATTTATGGATAATGTGTAGGTAAAATTTTATATCATATATATCAATGAAATTATTGTTTAAAATATTATAATAAATTTCATGAAAACTTTGGGAGGGAACTTTTTGGGATTAGAATATAATGTACAAGAGAACATAACATGAAGAAAATAGATTGAAATGAAATCATCAACAGATAAAAGTAAGGTGTAAATAGTGTGGCTATTTTATAATTTAATTTTCATTTATATATGATAATTTACTCTCATATTATTAATAATCAGTCTAGGCCTTACTATTTGTTTGATGAAAGATTGAGAAAATAAAGATATTAAATGTATGTATATAAAAACTATTTTATATTATAAAAAAATAAGGGAGAATACATAAATGGTTGTGAATATTAATCTTTTTTAGCCTTTTTCCCTTAATATTTTTCAAACCCCTTTAAAATGAATGATATTTCCAGGAGAAGATTAATTTCTTCTACATAAGTGTCTCACTTAACTACAGTTTTTCTTCCATATTTTTATTTTTAAACTCACCCAAAAATGTTATAATATATTGAACATATTATTATTAGTGTTATAAAGTATCAACCCCAACCTCAGTATCCCAAATATATTTTCCTCTTTATTACATTAGCATAAGATAAAAGGAATCATATACTGAAGGACTAAATAGTTTAGTAGTCTTGGTAAACAATATACATACTTTTGTTTCAATACATTTGACAAAAAATTACAATATAATTTTATTGATAATATCATTATTCCCTCTATAATATTATTTAATATCTATTATATTAAACTTCATGGATTATAAAGAATGGAAATAGAATAAATATGGGCTCAAATTCTTAGTAGGGGTTAAGAACAGTGGAAGCTATCATTAAGAAATAAAGAATAATTAATATGTAAAGGTAAATAATTAAAAACACATACCATTTAATCATTAAATTGGATATCAAAAAAATATAAGTAAAAAATTAATATGGCATGGTAAATAACTGATAAAACATTCCATTAAATCAATAAACTAAAAATAAAATGCATCTAAAGATAATATCATAGTGAAAATCCCATGGATAATAATAACTTATTTATTAATGAAGGAAATTATTAATTATTGTATGCCATGATATCAGGTACCATGATACCACTATCATTAAGACCTTTCATAAGACTATTTAAAACAATATGTAAAAACAATTTTAATGCTATCTTACAGATTCACCTCATGAGAATAACAATGCATCAAGGGGAAATATAATTTAGGGACCCTCCCCTCACCATATTCCCAAATAATTCCTTAAAAATTGAATAGTATATTTAATTAATTAAAAATGTGCCGTATCATCATAAATATTTTTTGATTAAAAAATACAGAGTTATCAATATATCCCTAGATAAAAAATAACAGACAATGTAGATCATGCTATCTAGGAATGATATACGGTTTATGAAAATAAAATATCTATGAAAAATAAAATGGATATTTAGTGGAACTTTAATGTCTACAGAAAAATGAATAATTCAAGGGAAAGTTAATGACTACAAAAATGAATCAAGGAAGTGAATGTCATAACATTCCTTGTTCAAAATTATCATAAATAATCCATATTATGAATAAAGATAATATCAATAAAATATATACCCAATGTAGTAAGAATAAAGGGTCATTGTCATTGAAGAATATAAATACCATAAAAATATCATTAAAACATACCTGATGAAAATGTCTTATTCATTTTGGAAATCACTTTTTCAAAATAAAAGTTGAAAATACATTTTTAAAATACATTTAATTTAAAATAATATTTGAAACTTATAAAATAATTATTAAAACATTCTATTGGTCATGATGGTTGGAAATTTTGTTCATGTCATACACATATAAACAAATACTCCTTTCACTTTTTTGATAAAATCCAAAAGGAAATTATTTTGAAAATGATATAAGGATTCCATTAAAAAAATTGTAAAAAGTAAAAATGGGTAAAATTTTATTAAATAAATCAGACTTTAAATGTTAAAAACGTTTTTGGAAATAGTTTTAGATCACATGGATTTGGAACAAAACATATTTTTGACCAAAGAGAAAATTGAAGTTATATTTTCATAAAAAAATCTCAATTATTTTAAGTACCAAAGAGTGGTAAAATGGTACTATTATATGAATATATAATGAAAAACTAGATAAGGAAAAAAATAAATTGGTTTACTTGACAATGATAATATAATTTCTTTGAACTAAAATTCCAAAATAAACAATCTCGATTAGAATGAGATTGTGAAATAAACCCTTACAATGATCATAACATTGAAGTAAGGATTAAGAAATGAATAGATTATGTATATCAAATTTAAATCCACATAAAAAAAGTTAAAATACAAAATAAGATAATAAAAATTAATTTCACCCATAATATTATAATATCAAATATAATGAAGGAGTAGCATAACCCAATGAAATGAAATTATATCATGAAATTCTTTTCCACTTGATAACTTTTAAGTAAAACCCCATAGATGAAACATTTTAAATTTAAAATTAATGTATGATTAATTATATATTAACTATGGTATTACATGTTAATGGGGAAGTATATACACCATATAAAATAAATTATGTGCATAAAATTGTAAAATGCCTCAAGGAAGGGAAAATGAGATGAAGTGCCCTTAACTCACGCTTCCTTCTAGTTGAACATGATTTAACCTATGGTATAATGGTTTTAAGAATGTTATGAATTTTTACGTTAACCATATTCATATTTATATTATCATATATTATCTTTTTATATCATATTAGCATCATTATTTCAAGTATATTTCATTATTTCCATTGTTTTGGGTGTTAATTTCCTTGTTTTATCATGTATGTTTTGTCGTGAAAGATCTAGTTATTAGGAATATTATATAGTTAAATAATATAAGGAAACATAATAATGAAATAATTATCAATTTTATAAAACAATTATACTTTAAATATGAATAATTAATAATGGTTTTCAAAAATAAATTATGTTATGATCACGAAGATGGTAGGTCATATGTATGCATGAGTAACGTTTCTATTTTTCAATGATAATTATGGAAAAGTGGTAAGTAATATTTTATCTTTAAAGAATTATCATAATATAATAAGTACCATATATATTTTTAAAATATAGATATATATTTCATACATTTTGTATGGTGATGAAAAGAGTGTCACATTGATTTGTGAAGGCTGTAATCCACATATACACAAATGAGGTTATCATCTTTAATTGAGTGAAATAATATTAAAAAAGTTATATATTATCTTTTTAGAATGATAAATATTTCACTAATATAATAATTATTTCATGTATATCACATAAATTTATTAACTTTATCCTTATTACCATCCATGTAAAGTGTGATTGAAAAACGAATCAAATCTCTTCATGGGGCGGACGTCCGCCATATACACTTGCAACATTATCATATCTCTTAAGGAATGGAAATTAAAAAGGATTATATTATATAATGACTCAATTGGTATAATTTTTTAAAAAATATAAAATATATATAATTTATATCCTTCATCATACCCAACCATCAGAGGTGGTAATAGAAAAATGAATGACATTGGTTCTTGAGGTGGTAGTCTTCCACACACATGAATAATGATTTTGTAACCCATTTTATGGATGTTGGGATAGTTTTAGGTCATTTAAATAACATAATAATACATAAATATATGTTATAAATTTAAAATTATTATATCATTATGGTTTATTAGGAATTTAATGATGTGGAGGAAGAAATAAAATTAGAACACTCGTTGATGAATATTACCCCTTGTTCGGGTAACCTCCTTTAGATTGCACCCAAATCCTTCCTAGGTTAGATTTTTTCCCAAAATAAGTATTATAGTATTATATGAGGTATTTCTTGGATTTATTTGGCTAGGTTATGGCTGAATTAAAAGGGTTTCAATGTGTGAAGAAGAGAAGAGAGGGGGTGGTATTTTATAAGTGAGGTGAGTGACACACTTGTAATTTTTGGAAAGAAAAAGGTGTAGCCATGCTTTTTTACATGCCAAGAGGGTTCGAAATGTAGTATTCATGATAATTAGACATTATAAGGTCAAAATATGAACATAAAATAAATTATATACATGTTTTAAGGTCATTTTAACCATTATCGTTTTAGTTTAACCCCGAATAAACCCATTTTTACATTAATCACGATAAATAATTTTTATTGTTTTTACCATTAATTATGGTAAAAAAATTAATTTGAAATTATTAGAAAATATAAATTATAATTTTTAAAAATATTTAATCCATATTATAAAATTATAAAAATATAATTAGAAAAAAAAATTTAAAATTAATCCTGTACACATGACGAGAAAGTAGTTTTGCAAAGAGAAAATGCTTAAAAGTTTACATGGTTTTTATATCAAAATTCAATTTCAAAATTATACCAAAGAGTTAAATTATATTAATATATATATATATATAATTTAAATATTTTTTCATTTAAAAAAATTGAAAATATTTTTTATCTTGATAAATAAGTTTAAAAAATATAGTTTTCAATTAAAATTCAGTATTATTCATTATTCATCAAAAAAATGAAACATTTCAAAAATCCCAAAATTTCAACTTCATGTAATTTTTATAGGATTATTTAAAAATTCAATTTCATTTTATCAAATAAATTTTCTAAAATTAACAAAATTAATTATAAATTATGTGCGCAATGTGTGAAAAAACCATCTGTTAGAAAGATATTTTTTTTGAAAAAAATTTTATTTTTCTTTTAAATCATTATTATTTTATTTATAATAAATATATAACCATTTTTTTATAATTTAGTTATTACTATTCATACCAATAAATTTAATGGTTATTTTATAATGGTAAATATATTATGGTTAATTTTGACTTGGTGTAGCCTGTTTTGTATTCTATCAAAGAGATTAAATTGAAAGAAATATATTTCATGTTTTGTCTACAGTCGGTGTTCCATGTCACATACACTATCAAAAAAAATTCTTCTTTTAAAATATTAGGGATGGTACATTCTCCACACATTAAATAAATTGTGTCCTCTCAATTTAAACTTGATATCGGTACTTAAGTGTTTGATATTTGAAAATTATTTTATTGAAAATCCACATCATAAAAAGAGTTAATAAAGCATCCTCTTAATAAGAGTGAAAGGGAAGTACAATGGTAATATAGAATAATCACATAATTAGGATTCCTAATATGATAACATTATTAGGAAATGAAATCATTAATATGGAATAATATACTAACACCCAAGGACTAATGGAGAGTTATAGAGGTAATTTATCATAAGAAAGTTGGTGATCAAGATAAGGTTAATGAAAACAAAACCATAAACCAAAGAGGTGTGAAAACAGTCATTGATTTTATAAAAAAATATGATAATGTGGCAACATTTTTATTTCAAGATCATTTTCCTAGAGTTTTGGAATTATTTTACTCTAAGAATATAAGGAAATATACTCACTAGATATTTTTCTATTTAATAATAATGATTCTATATTTTGGTGCAGCTTAGATAAATTTAAACTTTATCACTTTCTCAGTGAAATGAATATCCAAAAATGAATTTTTTACACCTGAGTCTCTAAAATTAAGTATTAATGGATCATAAATTAGAAAGGTAACACCACTATTTCATCAGTAATATTTATTTTTCAAGTTTTTTAACTAATGAAATATTAACTAGTATAACACGTAGGATAGAGGTAGGCATTAAACTATTATAATACTTTTATTTTGGGTTCAATCCTGATGACCATGTAGGATGTGATGGGTTGTCACACTGTATACAATTTATCCTTTTTTCTAAAACTATATTAATATAAATCCTAGAATATTACCCAAAATATATGATGGTAATCCTTTAAATAAAATTAATCATTAAATAACATTTTTACTATAGTTTTCAATACAACTTATTTCTTTCCAAAAATTCTAATAGTCTTATTTTACTATTATTAAAATTTCATTAATGATCATATTAATCCTAAATTTTATCAATACCTTTATACTTATGTCTATAAAATGTAAAGAAATTATTCCTCAAATAACTTCTCAACTGAAACAAATAATTTCCATGAATTTCTCCCAAAACATCCTTAATCTTGGTTGACTCCCATCACATAAAACCAAGGAAAGAGTGTTTATGAAATCGAACTTATTATCATTATTAAACTCATAACACCATGATGATATGCATAAGTCTTAAGTTAATGAAGAAATATATGATTATAAAATTTAACCTAATCCTAATATGTTTAATTATTATTATAACCAAAATACTATTTGTAAAATAATTTAAAATTTTAATTCTTGAATCCAAAAACATAAATACTTATTCGGTTTTATCTCCACATAGGTCCTTACTTGGTATAGTTTTTAAATAATAGAAGATAAAATTAACACAAATAATTCCTAAGGTCCCCAAATTTATGACAATGAACTATGAATGGATCCAAAGGATGATATTTACTTCCATACATGGTACTTTTCATTTTTCCTTGACAATTTGATTCTATATTCCCTTCCTTTACACAAATAAAATATTTTCCTTTTCTATTGAGACACTTTCTTGAGTGTATCCTTCCAAATTTATGACATGAATGTAATCAATAATTATTTTTTCCTTGGACTTCACCACTTGATCTCTTAGAGAACTCTATTTTACACTTTTTTAGTGAGTCAAAGAGTTTCTTAAGGTTTAAGTTGTTAATAATATTTTAGGATAACTGATTAGACATAATAACAATTTGATTCACTCCAGTCATCAACCAATTTGGTTTCTCATAGTCATAACATTTCCTTTCGTTTCTAATGTTAAGATGATTTATTTATCTTCCATCCATTGAATAAAATCAAAAATTATAATTTGATCAATAATAATCATAGTGGGAATGATTTATAAAAATTTATAAGGTGTTTACGTCATGAAACATTTACTTAATCTAATAACCCTTCGGTTTAACCATGGTCATTCATTATCATCATATATTCAAATAATTCATAATGTTTTTAAAGAAAATTTTAATTATTTAAAGAATATCCCCAAGAGTGTTAAGATAGGTGCATATTAAGGACCATTTTAATGCACCAAGTGATGATTGGGTCAAGGAAAATATACCCTTTTCAGAGTTATTACCCAAAGATAAATTTGTGCTAGAACCATGTCCACTTGTAGTATTCAGACATAAATTTATTTCTAGAAAAAACTACATAATCTCTTCCGTATGAAAACATTATGATTTTATTATATATTTTTCCTCAAAATATATCATAGGGTCATATTCCCTAATCTATGTTTTCTTAAATCTAGTTCCAAAGGTTTCTACTAAAATTCCTCTAATACCAACCATATTCACCTCAACCTTAGTATCCCAGAGTTGGTGTATTATTTATTATAATGAAATATATAAAAAAGGTTTAAATACAGAAGGTCCAATAAATTTTGATGTTTTGGAGAACCAGATACATACATGATCCCCATTTGATATTTTCAATAGAAAATAAGATATAATGAATAAATAAAATAAAATTAACTACATACTTAAAACTTATTTCATAAATTCTTCTTTATATCCTGGGGAAAATAAGCAAAATAAGGTTGATATAAATGCCCATTAAGGGTTAAGTTCAGTGGATTATATCATTAATAAATAAATAATGATTAATATGCCAAGGTAAATAACAGAAAAAACATTCAATTTAATCAATTACTTAGCTTTCATAATTAGATACAACATAATTAATATACAAGGTAAATAATTAAAAACATATTCCATTTAATCAATAAAATGAGAATGAAATGCATATGGAGATAATATAATTTTTAAAATATTATAGATAATAATAACTTAATACTTAATAATGAAAATTATTTATTATGGGACTCCATGATCTCAGGCATCATGATACCTTTACCACCAAGACCTTTTACAGGACAGTTTAAAACTACAGGTAAAAACTCGTTTAATGATACATTACTGATTTTCCTCATGAGACTACTGATTTATCAAGGTTATATATATAATTTCAGGACCCACACATCACTGCATGTCCAAACCATTCTTCATATATTGAATAATCGATTTAATTCATGAACAATGTGTCTTATCATAAAATATCCATATTGAGTAAAGCATATGGATTTATAACTATTTCCCCAAATAAAAAAATTAAAGTCAATGTAGAAAAATTTATATGGGAATGATATATGGTTTATGAAATTAATATATTCATGATAAATAATATGGATATTTAGGGGAAATTTAATTTCCACCGGAAAGTGAGTAATTCAAGGGAAACTTAAGGACTACAGAAATGAATTAATGAAGTGAATTTTAATACTTTCCCTGGTCAAAATTATCTTGATACATCCATAGGATAAATATGGATGGTACCAATACATCATAAACCCATTTTAGTAAGAATAAAGTGTTTTATTATTTAATGAATGTAAAATTAGTAAAAATATATTCAAAAAAATCTTAAGGAAAATATCTTTTTCATTTTTGAAATCACTTTTTAAAACTAAATTTCACAAAAAAAAATTAAAATACATTTATCTTGAAATAATATTTGATAATTATAAAATAAGTTTTTAAAAATTTGAGTGGTCATGAAGTGTATAAATTCTCTTCATGTTATACACATTGAAACACATATTCCTTTCACTTTTTCGGTAAAATCCAAACTGGAATTATTTTGAAAATGAAATGAAGAATCATTTAAAAACATTTTGTAAAAAGTAAAATGTTTAAAAATTTATTTAATAAATTAAATTTATAATGTTAAAAAAATTGTTGAATATTTTTTACAAAACATGGTTTTGGAATAAAATGGATTTCCAACTTAAGATAAAAATTAAGTTGGATTTTTATAAAAACGTTTCCTCAATTATATTAAGTACCAAAGTGTGAAAAATTTAACTATTTCATGAAAATATCATTATTAACAAGAGGGTGAGAAAATTAAATTGGTTTATTTTATAATGATCAAAAAATTTCTTTCAACTAAAATTCAAGAATAAATCATCTCTATTAGAATGAGATTGTGAAAAAAACCATAATAGTGATAATAACATTGATGTAAGTATTGATCAATAAATCACTTATGTGTGTCAAATAAAAATCCAAATAAAACATTATTAAATACAATATAATATAATAAAAATTAATTTCACATATAATCATCAAATATCAAATACAACAAAGGTGTAATATAACCTAATAAAAATAAATTTAGTTATGAAATTGTTTATCACTTTGTAAATTTTAAGTCAAAACCCCTTATATAAGGTATTTAAAAATGAAACATAAAATAAAATGAGATATTAATGAAAAATGATATTACATTCCATTATTAATGTATATATACTATATAAAATAAATTTGTTGCATAGTATTACAATATGCCTCAATGAAGGGAAACTGAGGCAAAGTCCCTTACCTCGTATTTCCATTTGGTTGAATATGTTTTAACCTCATGTATAATGGTTTTCAACATGTTATTATTTTACACCAAAACTATATTGAAATTTATAATATCATATATGATCCTTTTATAACATGTTCTCATCCATTCATTTACTATATTTCATTATTTTCATTGTTTCGTGTGTTAATTGTATTGTTTTCCTATGCATGTTTTGTCATGAGAAATCTTGTTTTCCTTATATTATATTTTTACATTATATAAAGAATAATAATAATGGGATATTTATAATATTTATATATCAATTATTCTTTTAATAAAAAACATAAATATTTTTTTTGAGAAATAAAGTATGATACGATCATTGATATGGTAGGCCTTATGTACGCATGCGTAATGTTTCCATTTTTCAATAAACATTATAGAAAGGTGGAAAGTAATATTGTATCGTTCCATAATGATAATAATATAATAAATACACTATTTATTCATTAAATGTACTTATATATATCATTCATGTGGTATGGTGATGAAAATAGAGTCAAATCACCTCGTAAAGGCGATAATCCACACAAACATGAATGACATAATCATCTTTAAGTGAGTTAAAAGGAAAGAAATTGAATAATATATTATCATTTAAGAATTATAAATATTTCATTAATATCATATTTATGTCACATATTTCACATATATTTTTCAACTTTATCCATATTACCATCCATGTAATGAGTTAGTGAAAAACAGACCACATCGCTTCACAGGGTGGTAGTCTGACATACACATGAGCGATGCTATCATACCCACTATGGGATGGAAATTAAAATATATATATATATATAATATAATAAATTAAAATAAATAATTATTATATAAATAGCATATATGTTATTTATATCTATTAACATACCCAACCTTGTGAGGAGGTGATGGAAAAAATGAATTACATTGGTTCATGAAGAGGTAGACCACCGTACACATGATTAAATATTTCGTAACACGTTTTATGAAAGTATGGATTATTTTAGGCCATAAAAAAAAATAAAAACATTTAATTATATTCTATATACTAATTTTATAATATCATAATCTTTTAATATTAAATTAATTATGTGGAGAAAGAAATAAAATAAAAACACTCATTTAAGAATGTTTCTTCTTCTTCAGGTAACCTCATTCTTATTGAATCAAATGCATAAATAGGTTGAATTTATGCCCAATTTAAGGATTCTAGGATTATAAGATGAATTATGGTATGTGAATTGTGTATTTATTGATCAAAAATGGGTTTTATGGTGTGAAGAAGATATTACTGCACGTGGCCATTCATAAGTGAGGTTGGTGGCACACCTGAAAGTTTTGGAAGGAAAATGTGTACCCACATTTGTCACATTCAAAAAGGGTCCAAAATAGATTATTATGGAGTATTATAAATTATAAGGTCTAAATATGTCTATAAAACTTATTTCGGACAATTATTTTAGTCATTTTAACCAATATAATTTTAGTTTAACCCTAGGTAAATCCCTTTTTACTTTAACTATGGTAAATAAATTTTATTCTTTTTACTATTAATTATGGTAAAAATTTAAGTTGAACTTATTATATATAAAAAATTATTATTAAAAATATGTAATCCATTTTTCCAAATTTCATTCACATAATTGGAATATTTAAAATTAAAATTAATCACGCGTACGCGATGAGAAAGCGGGTTTTCAATGATAATTTTTTAAATGTTTATTGATCTTTTATTTAACAAATCATTATTAAAATGATTCCAATGACCAAAATTAGATTTATAGACATATAATTTAACAAATTACACTTTAAAACCAATTTAAAATATACTATCTTTATAAATAATTTAAACAAAAATCCATTTCTCAATTATGATTCAGTATTTTTCACTATTCATCAAACAATGAAACATTTCAGAAAAAACCCAAAAATTAACCCTAATAAAATTCTGGTATGATAATTTAAAAAAATAATCAATTAAATTTTCTTAAAATATAAAAAATTATTTTAAATTATGTGTGTAAAGACCAACTAAACCATCCTTTAAAAAATATAGTTTTTCTGAAAATATTTCTTTTTATTTTAAATGATTTTTTATTTTATTTCTAATAAATAAATAACCATAAATTTTATAATTTATCTAGTAATATTTAAATCCTCCAATTTAATAAATATTTTATAATATTATACTATATTATGGTACATTTTGACTTCGGGTAGCATGTTCTCCATGCTATCGAAGAGATTAAATTTAAAGAAATATATTTTTTGTGTTTAAGCATGGTGTTCCATGTCAAACTGGCGATAAGTTTTTTTCATATTTTAAAATATTTGAGTGTTAAAATTAAAGTTTTATTATATTAATATTTCAACCATTATCTATTCATTACCATCCTCTTATAAAAAAAATAATATTAATTGAGCATTTTTGTGGACTATAGGCTCCACGTAGTGACGTCTTCAATTTTTCACCAACACCACTCTTCGCTAGTTTTAAGGAATTAATGTATGAATAAATGTGAAATATATATTATAATTAAAATTATAATGAGATAAATTATAATTCATTTATGTTCCCTCTCATTAAGTGGTAAATGAAAATTTTAATTGTGTGTTGTGAAAACTACCACCTCCATGATATAACATATATCGTTTTTCATCTAGATTCATTAATTTTTATTAAAATATCTTCAAATATGATTATAAAAAACATAAATATCCAAATAATATCATTACTATTTTGAAATTATTATATTATTTCAAAATAAACCCCTTTCATATCCATACTCATCCATTAATTATGGTATATCTCTGTTTGGGTTGGTCTAAGCACTGACTTGAATAAGGCTATAAAAATATATCATGAATAACCATGGGAATATGAATACTAATATTATTATAATTTAATAATCATATAAATATTTTTAAGTTTATTTAGTTTTTAAATTAGGTTTTTAAATTATTATAAAATTATCATCTTCAATCACTAAAATTACAGAAATAGTCTCACATAGATTCAATTTTCATGAAAAATAAATAAAACACATATGGGATGAAATAATCACATTATAAATCAATATAATTTGTATAGTATTTTTCCTTTAATTATCTAGGAATTTTAAAATAATGGGTACTAAAGGAATCATCATAAATCATGCATTATAATTAAAGTTGCTAATATCCTTTGGTAAAAATAAGTTATAGCTAACAAATATATTAATAATAAATGTTAATTAATGAATTATATAAAAGGTAATTTATATTAATTAGGTTATGAAATAGACCATTTAGATATTTATATTCCATATAATTTATCTTATATATAGAGAAACAAGGTACATGTTTCTTTGTCTCATTTTAGACTCAATGGGATATGTTGGATGTTATGCGCTGTCATTTCATTTATAAATAGTATTATCTAAAATATTATTTTAGGTGTGAATATATATTCTATTTCATAATATTTTAATTTAATTTTCAAGATAATCCTCTCAATTTCCTTTAAATATTTTTTTACTAGTGTTTTTATGGTTTCATCATTAATCTCATTTTCAAATATATATTTATTTTAAATATTAATACATCTAGGGAATATGTATACTTTTATCTCTAAAACTCTTTTCATTTTATTCTCAACTACTAATTCTTAATATTTTAGATTTCATTTACCGTTTTTTTTCTCCTTTCGATAATTTTTTCCCATTTAAGAAAAACAACCCTACCTCTTTTTTTATCATGAATCCTTCTCTTCCATGATTGTATTCAATATATGAATTTTCAAATTTCCTTATTTTTTCCTCAATAATTGATTATTATTATTTTCTAGTACATGTCCTTTCATATTTTTTTAATGAATTTTTTAATTTTTTTCTTATGGGTTGTTTTCATAAAATTATGAAGAGAATCTATTTTTTTATTTTTCAACATAAACGCATCATTCTACATTTTTTTCTGTTTTTATTAAAAAATCATTCATATTTTTTCATTTTTTATTAAAATAATTATTTTTATCATAGTTTTATAAAATATTTCTACTTAAATAAATTTTATTAAAAAATTTCCTAGTGTTTCTTATTTTCAAAAATATTTTCCTATTTATTCTAAAAGAAATTTTTCCTATATAAAAAAGTTTTTATTAATATATTTTATGTTTCATATAGGATATTCCTCAAAAATACAATCCACTTTATTTCAAAAGATTTCTTATAAAAAATTATTTTCTATTATAAAAATGATCTATAAATACCATCATTTTTCAAAACATCAAATCTGATAAGGAATTATTTTTCATCTAATCCCTTTCCTCTGAGAACACTCTATATTTACCCTATTTGATTGAAGGATGTTTACCAACATTCCACTAACATATTGATTAGGTAAATCATTTTCTACATTGTATACCCTTTATATATATGTTATAAATATCATATACTTAATTGAATGGTATATACCAAGAATTTTATTTCATATAACTTGGTACCCATTTATATTCCATGGTTTTATCATGTTTATTTATTGATGTATGAACGTTTTACTTATATGATTTCATTTGAAAGGGATATGAATCCCATTTTTATTCCATGGGTTATTTATGTTATGTTGATTTTTTATAGAACAAATATGTAAGGATAATAGTTTTTTTGGGTCCTATATCACCCTATAATGAATTTTTTTATGTTTATATATCATGATATATATAGGAGTGGACATAATTAGTTTTTTCACATAGGTGCAGGAATAATGAGTTTTCTCAAATTTTTAGGAGTTAAAATAATTAGTTTACTTATGTAGGTATGGGAAAATGTGTTTTCTCCAAAGTTTTCCTATGCACATGACTATGATACCTTTCTATATCAGCTTTATCTTTAAGCTATGATGCACTCAATGTTTGTTGCTGTTTTCTAATATATTTATACTTTAATAATATTTTATGCCTTATGGTATAATTTGTGTTCTTTTATTTGTTTGGTATAACATTTTTATGCATGTTTATATATATAAATGCTCATATTAACCTCATCAATGGTATTTTATTATTATCACTATTTACACTTAAAAGAGAATCTTAGATTACCATGTTCATATGTTTCATTTTCCCATGTTAGGAATAAGAGTAATATGTATGATGTATATAGAATAGTATCATCTATGGAAAATTTCCATGAGATATTTATGATAAGTAAGAGATTAAGTAGTTTTTTTATATAGTATAAAAAATGTATTTTATTTGAAAATTTAATAGTTTTTTAGTAATTATTTTTTCATAATTATATAAAACTCTAAAACCAAAAGATAATGGGGATGTATTATAATTTAATATTTTCATTTATACATATAATTGATATGGGCTATAATATCACCTCCAAAAAAAAATTTATAGGAAATAAGAATATAATTCATGATAAAATAGATAAGGAAAATTTGTAGGTCTTGGATCTCCATATTAGTTGTGTGGGAATAAGGTAAATCTCAAGATTGACTAATGAAGTCACTAATGAGTTCATGTGTAATTGAATCAGGTGTATTGTTTCACTCAAGAAAAAATCATGGGTTCGGGGGAATTATGTAGTTTAAAGATTTAACCAAGTGAATCTGGTGAATGATAAGGCTCTTGATATTATAGGGAAAATCATTGTCACCTTCTAGATAACAAATATATTCATTATTAAATTTAAAGATGTAAGACACATTATTGTGCAATGGGTAAATATATAATTCATTCAATAGATTTATATGGAAAGTTTTACTAAACGTTATTTTAATATAGATTAGAAGATCAATTGAGAAACAATGGTAGTGGAATGTTGATGGAAAATTTATCCTTATATCAAATCTAAATATAATATGGATTGATAATTTCTAGTGTATTAAATTTTGAAATTATATATTTTTTTGAATTGTTTAATTGAACATCGTAATGAGAATAAGATAAATATTATAATGTAAAAAAGGGAATAATAATGGTTCATCACATAGATTTTGGAAGTTCTGATAGTTGTGTGATTTAGAATCAGAAGAGGGTGTCGTTTAACCAAAATTTTGGGAATCCTAAATATGAAAAGTTATAGATTCTAGACCCATATGTTTGGGGACCTACCAAAATCTAGTATTATATAGGATCCATTTACTTCATTTCCTTAATTGATTATGAAATAAGTATTTTTTTGGCTATAATTTGTTATATAGAAGTTTTATGTATTCATATTGTTCATTAGTGGAATTCCATGGTAGAAAGAGAGAAAAAATGGTAAATAAAGATTCTATGATCCAATATTTATAGTGATTATAACGGAAGCGACATTCGTAACTTAATTTAGTATAATTGGATCATGAAAGGGATGAATATTCCTAGAAAACAATGGAATATTGGTGTGATGGAGTGAATGTATTATGTGTTAAAAGTTAGAATCCAAAGTATGGGGGTAGAGTAAAAAATTCCCAACATAATTTGGGTAGAAGACATGATCGTGAAAAAATATTGTTTTAATAAAAGTCAATCTACACCATTATGATAATAAATTCAAGAGTTTCTATGGTTTTTTAAACCATTAGAAGTTATCCACCTTAAAAAATCTAGTAATTTCACCTACCTCCATGTTGATTAAATAGATAGGGAAAATATTGAGAAATAATCCATGATATGTCTATTTATTGTATATAGTGATAGAAAATTTTATATTTGAGTATGGGAGGGTGATAGGAATCAAGACATCAGAAGATGATATGTTCTCTTCAATGTGAATCCATTTTGGAAATATTGAAACATAAATAAGAAGGATATTGAGATCAATGAATCAAATATACATATAAAAATGGATATATGTTGGAATACAAGGAGAAAACAAGTTACATAGAGTTTTTATGTAAGAAAAAAATTATATCACATATACTAGTGGAATGTGTGCTTGAATTCTGAAGGACATCTACAGCTTGGAGTAGAACTCTAAAAACTATGTATTAATAATATTTATCCACAAATGATTCATTTCTATAAGGAATGTTTCTAAGAATTATAGTTATCTACCATGGCCAAGAAACTAGGTCAAATGTTTAGATATGACATAAAACTATTAAATTTAAGAGATGATGGGAACCTAAAAAGCCGAAATTAATTGGCCATTATTAGGGACTACAAAAAGTGTGAGATAATGATAAAGAATAAAATATATTCAATGGATTCCAATAGAAGACAAGATCTCACTAATTTACCACAAGGGTAAATACATATGATAATATATGGTTTTATTTTTTACGGAGGAGGATAAGGGCATGAAAAAGTAAAGCGAATGATTAGTGGTGAATGGATTTCCATAGAAGGAAATGAATTGAAATCTCAAAAATATTATCATTTTTATTTAAGCATTCTACCATCAAAGATGTGTTGATAATGATTCATATTTATAATCATCACCAAGGGATGATGGATATAAATATGAAATTTACTCATAGTGACATAGGGGATGATATTTACCTTAGTCTGTGTATTTTATGGATAATTGGAATGGGGAATTTCTATGATAATATAAGAAAAATCCTCAAAGCTTTGAAGCTAGAATATATATATTGGAATCATAAATTTAATTCATGTAAGAGTTTTTGTCCTAGAACCAACTAGTATTGATTTGATTACATGGATATTTATTGTATTATTATATATTGTTCATTGTTCTTCAAGACTATTATTTAATAATTCCCTACAGTATTTGTTGTAATCATAAGGTCATTACAGTTCCCCGCTATGAT
This sequence comes from Viscum album, assembly GCA_963277665.1. Classification (NCBI taxonomy): domain Eukaryota; kingdom Viridiplantae; phylum Streptophyta; class Magnoliopsida; order Santalales; family Viscaceae; genus Viscum; species Viscum album. Next base: position 179,586,887 of record OY728145.1, read on the forward strand.
AAGAACCTTGAAATGCTATAACAATATTCTTAAATATAGTTCTGTGGTTGGATGACATGCTATGATGGGAAAAATAGAATGTAGACTGTCCGGTGCGAGTACTCATAAGAAGATGAGACTTCCCCTCATGAAGTTCGCAATTGGTAATCTCCAAGATAAGAGATTATGAGAACAAACCTGCTAGTAGTAATTCCGCATGTTTTGGTGTCATCGGATATTTCTAATTGTGTGTGACTATAATGACCCTTAGACATTAAGATTATCATTAATACGTGTCATGACTTATGCACTTTTATTTACTGATGGAAACCACCACGTGGATAGTTAGCGGGAAGTAGGGTATATTGGGTGCGTCATGAGTGGCATGTTAATAATGAATAAGTCGAGGAAAGATTTTCCCTTCTATTTATGGAAGTTGATATCTTGTCCTTTTGATTAAAATAGAACTGTCACGCAAAATTCCTTGTCTATAGTGTAATGACGAGTTTGTTTCAGGTAGTCAAAGAAAGACGTATCAAGCATAAAAGTTTATAACACAATCATGAAACCTTCTTGATGGGATATTGCGATAAAGGGATTATATTATCCAGTGAGCGTTCGTATGTGGATGTCATTGTTGTGACTTTACTTTCTTTCTCTTGGGTGCCTTGACCCATTGCTAGATAGTACTCTTGGACTTTAGGCAAGTCCACCTAATTATAATGACAAAGAATCTTAGAGGGTCACACACTAAGTGTTTTTGGTGGTCGGGTGAAATTCTATTTGAATTTAATTAATGAAATAAATATTATTCTCAAAACCGTGGAATAATTTTATTCAAGTTACAATTATCGCATAAATTAAATAAAATATATTTTTCTATTTTATTGAATATTTAATAAATATTATTTACTAGTTTGTAAATAAAATATTTATTTAAAAGAATAAATTATTTATTTATTTATTTAGGTTTTCAATAAATGCAATTGGAGTTCAAGTGGACCAAGGTCGGTTCAGTTGTAAAATAATTATTTTTAAGATGGTAAATAATAATTTAACTTGTTGGAACAAATTTAAATAATGCTGCTATTATTTTATGATGGATAATTTTATTTATAATTCCATTTTGTGCAAGTTGGAACACTATAAATAATGATGCGGTATTATTAGTAAATGAATGTATTTTCTCTAAGTTCATGAATGTATTTAATTTTTGCTATGCAATTAAATATTATAACTGAAATTCCATGTATATAAATAGGAAAGTACACCTATTGTGCCAGACACCACACCACACGCCTGGTGCATTGATAATTTTTGATCCAAACAATTTCTCTCTCGAATCCTCTTCTCTCCCCTCTCAATAATGGGAGGTGTTCTTCAAGGCCAAAGAACAAGCGATCAAGAACGACCAACATAAGACACTCACTTCGCCGCGCTAGCACCCGGAGAACGAGCAGTGTCGATCGGAGGCCATCAGAGCACATGTGGATCACCGGTAGAGGGATTCTAGTTTGGATCCTTACAAGAACAATGAGATAATCTGGAAGGGTCATTTCAGATGATCAACGTCATCAACGAAGAAAAATACCAAAGATACAGGTATTATTTTTCTTTACGAAATTAATTAAATTAATTATAAACATGATGTGAAATATCCTCTCTAAGGTTTCAAACCTCTTTCGTATTTATCTAAATCTTTGATTATATTCTGTGGAGACTGGCATTCATCATTGTATTTATCTTGGAATAATCACTGCTGTTCCCAGCTAGAGATCATGTAATGAGGAACTACACAGCATGTGGCCCACTTGACACGCCGTATACTCCAATGATTTTTGTAGTATACTAACACGTCGTTTCCCCAAGCGTGTACTTCAGATAGATGGTGAAAAATAATACACATCATGTAAGTGTAACTACACATCATGTACTCAACCAAATTACATAGATTTATTAAAATTTATTATTATATTATACAAACCCTTGATATGTGTACCATCGTGCGGGAATGAATCTGAGGCACAATGTGTGATAAGTGTTTTATATATATGGGTTTAATTTAACATCTATGTAATGTTCATTTCTACTCATTGGGTAGTTATGAATAGGAATTCACCAGGTTGCCTCCAAGGTACATGTTACATACAAAGATAATTTTAAATGAATTTATTTGTTTAAAATTACGATGGATGAGAATCTCAAAGAAATTCAAAAAAGGGTTTAAGATAAAATTACTGATTAATTAAAGATGAAAATTAATTTATTCGAGAATGATTTATCTCAAATAATAACAATTAAATAATTTATTGCTAGTTTTATTTCTATATAAACATCATTTCATGTATGGATGATCATGATCTAGACCATGACCTTTGTATGTGGATGGTTTCTTTTAATTTATTTATTTGAATTAAATTTGTTGGCCTACGAGCCTTCTCCTCATTAATATGTAGGGCATGCATGCCCAAGGTTTCTTTTATGTAAAACCCCTTTTTACCCCTCACCTACATGTGAGTTAAAAAAAGTCATATGCAATGGATGGAACTCCCAAGCTAGTGGAGGCGGTTCAACATGGAGTTGAGATGAAACCAATCCCAGGAGATACAGAGGTGGACAGGTGAAAGCTATAAACACGGACCCAAAAGGTTCAAGGTGTTTCTCCCCGAGGTCAGGGTTAGTTAATCAACTTCTAGATAAACTAACCATTAGAAATTCTCATGATAATGCCATTTAATTTAATTTATTTTTGTCAGTTCCATGGTTTATCATTATGGATGTGTTTTCATGATCACATAATTAATGAATTAAACAAGCATACAAGATGGAACTAAAGTAAACTAGTCTTATGCATAAATATTATCAAGACATGGTTAATCACTTAAGTAAGTTCCACTTAATATTAAAAAACATGTGACAATCACAATAATCAATTCACGCATAAGAGATAAGCAAATCCCTCAAATAAAATATTAAGTCAGAACAATCCTTCTGTTACTTTATTAAGGGAAAAACATAATAAAACTATGTGTTTGACCAACCCTTGTTGGGACACTTACTTTTATATTGGAATCCCTTATGAAATTTTTCAGGTTGACCTAACCATATTACATCAAGAGGAGTATCCCCTTCTAGAATTGGTGTAATATTGGAGTCAAGAGTTGAAGAAATCTAAAGTCATGATTTCAGGATTGGGGAGTCCACTCAAAATATCAAGGAGCTGCAATCCTATAATTGGCAAAGACCTGCCTACCTAAATACCTTCTAATAGCTTGACCAACCCTTGTTGGGTTTATGTGAATGGGAATATGAATCCTTTCCACTAGAATGTCATGGAAACTGGATATTTCATGTTCAATGGTGAAGGGCTATTGGGACTTGATAAAATAGTGGGAGACTTAATAAAATTTAGTAGATCTTATAAAATTTAATCAAGAAAGTACTAATGATCTCCTATTTTAATTGAAGAATAAATATGACAAACTTGTCAACAAAACTGTCCCTGCGATCAATTCTAGATAAAGACAACATCCTCATCGGCAGTAACTTCTAGGAATGGTTTATACACCTTCGGGTTATCCTATTCCATGAATGGAAGTCTTACATGATGATGTCAGCATCACCTGATCCACTTTCCAAAGAGGCGAATGATGAGGATTTCCTGGTCTATGAGAAACATATGAATGATGTGGTCAATGTTCAATATTTGATGTTATCATCAACATATAGTGATCTCCTGAAGTCTCATGAAAACATGGATTCTTATAGCATGATTGAGAACCTCTATGGTCTTTACTAGGATAGAGAAAGACATGAATGGTTTTATCTATAAGGAACTCTTTCAGAGTAATCTTGGATAAGGTGCCTCATCTAGGCCTATTGTAGTCAAGATAATTGGATACATTAAGCGCCTGGAGGTTCTAGGGTTTAAACTCCCTGAAGAACTGGGCACCGATCTCATTCTCACATCACTCCCTCAGAGCTTCTCTAACTTTACGGTCAATTTCAAAAATAACCACACTGAGAAGTCTCTATCTAATATTCTTATCCTCATTTGCCAAGTGGACAGAGATATGAAGTGTGAAAATAATTCTATCATTATGGTGAATAAGAGGAGAGGGAAGGCGAAGATATTTAAGCCCAATGCTTCTTCATAGACTTCAATGAAAAGGAATATCAAAGGGGGGAAAGAGAACAAGATGCTATTTGTTTAGCATGTGGAAAGAAGGGCCACTGGAATTAGAACTGAACCCAGGCTAAGAAACAGGGAGAAGCTTTAGGTGCATTTGTTGTCGAATGTAATCTATATATTTCTACAAATTAGGTATTAATATAGCTTGTGGTGCTCACATATGTATCCAAATATAGGAACCAAGTAGATTTAAGAATATTGATCGAGGGGAGGTAGATCTACGAGAAGCCAATGGAGCCAGACTTAGTGTTGTATCTGTCCGGGACTACCACCTCGCATTTCAAACTGAGATGATCTTGGTGTTAAAGGGTTGTTATTATGTTCCTTATGTTACTAAAAATATTATTTCTATACCCAGATTAGATACATATAGATTTTTTTCAAGTTTGGAAATCAATGTTTCTTATTTTACAAAGATATCATATGTTATGGTAGGTCAAATTTATACAATGGACTTTATGTGTTGGATTACACAAACCAAGTAATGGAAATCGATAACATAGATACTTCACAAGAATCATACCACACCCAACTTTGGCATCACTGACTAGGTCATGTAAATGTTAAACGCTTGACAAAGTTACATCAAGATGGATATTTATATTCTTTCGAACTAAAACCACTTGGCGTATGTCATGCATGTTTACAAGGAAAAATGACCAAATCACTATTTAGTGGGAAAGGTGAAAGGGATAAATAACTTTTTTAATTGGTTCATACCGATAATGATTTTAGTAGATATGGATATATCTACTTAATGAGTTATAAGTCATATTCTTTTGATAATTTAAAAGAATACAAGAATGATGTTGCGAACTAGCTTAGTAAGAAGATTAAGAAGCTCCGCTCAGACTGGGGTAGATAATATCTTCATCAATAATTCATTGATTACTTATGGGAGTTTGGGATCCTATACTAACTCACTCCTCCAAACAAACCCCAGTGGAATGGTATCAGCGAAAGGAGAAAATACACCATGTTGGACATGTTGAGATCAATAATGAGTCATGGGAGTCTTCCATTATCCTTTTGGGGATATGTGTTACAAATAGCGGCACACATACTAAACCAAGTACCAAATAAATCAATAAATGGAATTCCATACGAGTTATAGAGAGGATGAAAAGCCATGTTATCAAATTTACATGTGTGGGGTAGCGAAGCATTTGTTACAGCCACTTCAGGTAACAAAATCATACCTCGAGGCACAAGGTGAACCTTTATTGGATACCCCAAGGAAACAAGGAGATATTACCTATACAACCCCTTAGACATAAAGGTTATAGTAGGAATACATTCTAAATTCCTTTAGAGGGAGCACATCTCCAAAAGAGATAGTGGGAGTGAGATAGACTTTGATAAAGTCGAGGCTCAAGGTACACAAGAGTTGGTATAAGAAGAGATTCCACAAAGCCTCGTGGGAGAAGAATTTGTTCCCGAGACACAAGTTCCGCGTAGGAGTACAAGAGAGGTTAGATAACCGAAATAGTATGGTTTAATAGTTACTAAGGGTGGTGACTCTTTATTAGTTGATAATAATTATCCTCTGACCTACAAGGAAGCAGTAAGTGGCATAGATGTTTACAAGTGCCACGAAGCCATGAATTCTGAAATGGATTCCATGTACCAAAATCATGTCTGGATTTTAGTAGATCCTCCAGTTGATGTAAATCCTATTGGTTGAAAATGGGTATTCAATAAGAAACTGGACATGGAAGGACAAGTCAGTACCTATAAGACACGACTGGTTGCAAAATGTTTTAAATAGTGTCAAGGAATTGACTACGATGCAACCTTCTCACCATTTGCAAAGCTGAAATCCATTAGAATTATACTTTTCATTGCATCTTACCATTACTATGAGATTTAAAAAATGGATGTCAAAACAACATTCCTTAATGGGAACCTTCAAGAAGATGCCAATATGACACAACCTGAAGGGTTTGTGACTCCAATTGATGCCAATAAGGTATGCAAGTTGCAGAAATCCATTTATGGATTAAAGAAAGCATCCAGGTCATGGAACATTCATTTTGATAAAGCCATAAAAGAATTTGGTTTTATCAAGAATAAATGTTATCCATGTGTCTACAAAGGGTTTAGTAGGAGTGCAGTCATTTTCCTAATAGTATATTTTGATGACATATTACTTATTGGAAATGAGATACCTGTCTTACAATCTGTTATGTCATGGTTGAATCAATGATTCTCCATGAAAGACTTGGGTGAGATAGCATATATTCTTGGGATCATGATACATCGTGATAGATCCAAAATATTGTTGGGCCTAAGTCATAGTACATGCATTGATAAGATATTGAAGAGATTCAGTATGGAACAATCCAAGAGGGTATTGTAGCCAGCGTCACATGTAATTCATCATTCCAAGAAAATGTGCCCTCATACACATGAGGAAAGAAAGATAATGGAAAGTACTCCATACGCATCAAGGATTAGGTTAGTCATGTATTCCATGCAATGTACTATTGAGTCAATAAGGTTTTCATTACGACTTTTCCATTCCTTCATGTATGGGGGAGATTGTTGAGTCATTAAGGTTTCCTTATGACTTGACCATTCCTCTTGTTTTGAAAATCACAAACACCTTATCTTAAGGAAAAATTCATTTTACCCCATATTTTACCTCTATAAGGAAAATTTCCTTCCCAAAGGAAATTTACCCTTACCTAGTTTTCATTGTTTATATCAATATTTTTCCTGAGTGTAAAAATCGGATTGTAACCAAAAACCTCAGAATCATATAATACTTAGATATAAAGAATTTTGTTTAAGACTCTGAATTCTGGTTATGAACTCTCATGATGTTCGACTATGAATTCTGGATATGAACGTTATGAAGTTCAACTTTGAATTCTGGATACGAATGTTATGAAGTTCGACTCCAAATTCTAGATATGAATATTCATGAAGTTCAACTCCGAATTCTGATTACGAACTTAAGTAATGTTTGACTACGAATTCAGATAACAAATTCTGGTTACAAACTTTTCTATGTTCTGACTTCAAGTTCTCTAAATTCATAAACTGAACTCCTATGAGTTTTGACTCCGAATTCTAATGAACTCCGACTCTGAACATTGTAAGTTCAGGTTCCAAATTCTTATTGAATCCAAACTCTGAATTTTCATGAAATTCATACTCCAGAATTCTATATTATTCAGGTTCTGAATTCCTTCAAAACAGAATCCAAATATATTTGTGTTGTAGACTACGAATTTAGTTTTTACTTAGACTCTGAATTCAGTTTTTACATAGACTCCAAACTTTTAACTTTACTTACATTTTGAATATTAGATTCTAGTTATACTTACTCATTTTGTTCTAAAAAGATGTTGTGATTTCAATTATCAACTAACCGTTATTTGAGTGACACGTGTACAGGCCCCTCCAAAATTCAAGGAAGAATATGACCGTTAGAGGAGGGATCCGACCATTGGAGCTGAGCCTATAAATATGAGCTCATTTGAATGTGTTGGGAACTTTTGGAACTTTTGGATTTTTGAAGCTCAAAACTTTCAGAAGTGATTTATAGAGAGAGAGGCTCTTATAAACTCTCAGGATTCATGCTAAAAGTTTTGAAATTCTCGTTCGAACATTCCTTTGTGCTGATTTGATTAGTGCAGAGGTTTGATTTCCTTAAAATCAGAGACTTCAGGTTGTGAAGTCAGAGGTGTCAATTTCCTTACAAATCGAGGGCTTGCGGGGATAGCAATACAGATACTGATCTTTAGATTGAGTGCTTACCTGGGTTTGGGTAAGACTGACTTTATTGTAAGTATAAATCAAGGGACCTCTTATCCAGGGTTGGTGGATAACCTCCTCTTTGGGTTAAAAGACATTATACTTGTTACCTGTAGTTTTACTACTTTTTTTCCTCTGCATTTGTATTGTTGAGGAAAGTATAACTTTCTTATAATTCCTCATACTTGTACTCTGATTTTATAGGATTCTATACGCTTTAAGGTAGAATCTTAGTTGGTGTAAACTTTTATTAAGTTTCATTTCCGGAATCACTTTTTTGGAAATCAATCATGTTATCAGAACCTAGATGTGTTGTGAATTTTGGTTACGCAAAATTTCCTTCAGGATTTTTATAGTATACAATTCGCCCCCCCCCCCCCATCTTGTATTTGTATCTCATTTTACATATTTGATCATTCTACTAGAATTATAGAGTATATCATACTTAGACATACCATCCTAACAATTGGTATCAGAGGGTTGGTATAATCTAAATTAATCTCACGATTAGATTCAGAAAGGAATTATAAGAATTGCATTTTCCAGATTCATATATTTCGGAATCTGTTTTTCGGAATCATATTTTCTAGATTCATATATTCAGACTCATATAGTTTGTATTTAGTTTTTCTTAGAGATACTATAACTAGTTCCTTGCTTAGAATATTTTCTCTTGTTTACAAACTCATACTACTAACAAGTTTGTGTGCCAAAGATTTTCTTAATAATGGCAGGTTTAAATGTAGGCTCAATAGATAATATAAATCCTACCAGACCTCATATTTTTGATGGAAATGATTATGAGTACTGGAGTGATAGGATGAATAATTTTTTTATCAATACTAGAGTTGATAACTATCTAATTTTGACAGGATATTATAAAATTACGGATAAGGAATTGAGAACTTTTACAAACCTGGAGAAATCAGAATATCAAGAAGATTTCAGAGTCAGAAATACTTTGTTATATCCATGACTAGGAACATCTATAGACAAATATCATCATGTGAAGCTGCAAACAGTTTATGGAAGAAACTTGAAGTTACACATTTTGTTACATCTAAAGTCGAAGAGACTAGAAGAGCTATGTTGAGGGCTGAATATCATAGTTTTAATTTTCCTTATGGAGAACCTCTAAGAAAAGTACAGTAAAGGTTTATGACTATCATTAATAGCTTAAAATATATGGGAGAAAAACGTTTGGATGATGAAGCTCTTGTTGATAAGATCATATATATCATGAAAAATTAATGTGAGTCCAAGAGGACATCTATTGATGAGAACAGGAAAGTCACTCAGATTTCCTTAGATGAGTTGTTTGGAACTCTTCTTTAGAATGAAACCAGAATGAAAAGAGATGTTGAATATGTTAAGAAGAATAATGGGAATGGAGGAGTCACTTTTACAACCACTTCCAAACATATGAAAGATAAGACCCCAGAAAGGGTAACTATTTCAAAAACAAAGAAAGTCATTATTCAGTCAGAATCTAGTGATACAGAAAAGTAGGAGAATGAATTATCTAATCTTGCTCGGAGAATGAACAATATTGCAGCTCATAAGAATCATCATAATAAGTAAAAGAAAAAAGACTACAGAGATAAGAAAGATGAAGAAGTTACTTGTTATGAATACAGAAGAACAGGTCACATCAGACCTGATTGTCCATTATTAAAAAAGAAGGATAAGAAGGAAAGTAATTGAAAAAGTAACAAGAATAAATTCTATTAATCAAAGAAAAAGAAAAGTATTAAATCTAATGACACTTGGAGTGCTAGTTATAGAGACTCTTCAAAAAGTGAATCTTCTGAATATGATTCATCAGTACAGAAGAATATGGGATTAATTGCTGGTACTCCTTACCCCAATACATGTCTTATGGCCAAGGTATGCTCTACTGAGGCTTTAACAAATTTATCTCTTGATAAGAATTACTATTCTGAAAACAATACTTCTAATGATGATACTTCATCCTCATAAAATGAAGATATACCTTCATATAAAGAAGTATCTAGATTTTCCAAGTTACTTGAAGCAAAAAATTGTATGATTTATAAAAAATTAGACAAGAAAAATACTAGAGAATAAATTCTTACATAAGAGATTTCAGATCTTTCTAGAGATCTTAGAGTTAAAGATGATCTCTTAGAAAAACTTTCTAAAGACCTTGAGAAAGAAAATTCTGACAAGTAAGAAGTTTCTAAAGATCTTAAGAATTCTATTTTGATGAAAAAAGTTTTTGAGGAAAAATCTAACCCTAAATAAATGATTCCTGAGGATAGGAATTCAGTCATTAAACTGAAATCTGAAATATTTTCTCTTAAAAATATTCTTACAAAATTTACCTTTAGGAAGGAAAATTTTGACAATATGTATTCTCAAATTAAACCTCAAGGAAACACTACTAGAGTAGGTTATACTCACTAAAAACCGGTTTTCAAAAAAAACTATTTTGTTCCTCCTAGAGCCGCTTTTTGCACTAAATGTCAAAGTGGTGGGAATTGGAAGAAAAAATGCTCCTTGAATAAAGTTCAATCTCTTGGGTTTCATATAGCTTATTTTTCTAAACAAATGTGGATACCCAAAATTTTATTTTATTACAATTTCGGATCCAAAAAAGTTTGGATTCTGAAAGTCTAACTCTCTTATTTTTAGGAAAATAGAGAAGGTACCAACAGCAATACCAGGTACATGGATAGTAGATGTTCCCGACATATGATTGGTAACAAGAACTATTTTGAAAAGATTATGAAGACGAAAGGAGGAAAAGTAACTTTCGGAGAAAATGTTCAAGGAGAAATTATTGGTATATATAACATCATTGTTCTTGTAAAAACTTTGATTTCAAATGTTTTATTTGTTAAGGGTCTAAGAATAACCTCATTAGCATAATTCAGTTATGTGATGAAGGATACCTTGTGAATTTCAGGAATGATAAGTTCTTAGTACATAATTCCAAGGAAGGGTTTATTCTTTCTTCCCATAGGTAAGAGAATGTTTAGACACTAAACTTAGAAGACCTTAGGAGCCAAGACTTACCTTGCGTTAGTGAAACGGAAGATCATTCTTGGCTATGGCCTAGAAGGTTAAGACACGGTAGCCTTAAGAACTTATGTAAACTTTCTAATAAGAGAATAGATAAGGATCTACCAAAGCTTAGACTTGATTCTTCAAAAGTCTGTAACCCTTGTCAATATGGAAAGCAACACAAATCATGTTTTAAATCAGTCGGTGAAGTCACAACTACTGATGCTTTATAGCTAGTGCATATGGATCTTTTTGGTCCAACACAAACTAGAAGCATTGGGGGAAAGTGTTATGTATTTGTCTTGGTTAATGATTATACTAGATTTACATGGGTCTATTTTCTCACAAATAAGTCTGAAGATTTTTCTTATTTCAAAAGTTTTAGAGCCTATGTTAAAAATTAGAAAAACCTTCCATTGAAAACTATTCATAGTGATCATGGTGGAGAATTTCAAAATTTTGGTTTTGAAACTTTTTTGTAGTAGAAAAGGCATTACTCACAACTTCTCAGCACCCAGAACACCTCAACAAAATGGTGTTGTTGAAATAAGAAATATAATTCTTTAAGAGATTACTAGAACCATGTTGAGTGAGTATTCTATAGCCAAATATTTTTGGGTTGAAGCTATAAGTACTACTTTTTATACTATAAATTGTGTTTTGATTAGACCATTTCTTAATAAAACTCTTTATGAGTTATGGAATGGTAGAAAACCTAGACATTCCTACTTTAAGGTTTTTGGTTGCAAGGTATTCATTCTAAATACTAAATATAATCTTCATAAATTCACACCAAAATATGATGAAGAAATTTTATTAGGGTACTCCACATCTTCTAAGGCATATATAGTTTTCAAAAAAAAAACACTTGCACTGTTGAAGAAACAGTACATGTGAAATTTGATGAAACTGATCATTTTGTTTTTAAACAACCCCAACCTACATCCTCGGATGTGTTTTCAAAAACTGATTACCAACCTTTGATATAAGATCCTTCGAACAAGGAAAATGTTCAAGAAGATACTTCTGAAACATTTACCCTAGAAGATTTCCCACCCTATGTTGATGAACATGTTTTATTGAACCCAAATTAGTTGTTTCTAAAGAATCACCCCTGTGATAGTATCATTGGTGATGTAAATCAACCTGTAAGGACTAGAAGTTCCGTAAGAAATGAAGTAGAACATCTAGCATTCCTTTCCCAATTAGAACCAAAAAGCACTGATGAAGCTTTAGGTGATGATGATTGGATCAAAGCCATGCAAGATGAACTAAATGATTTAGAAAGGAATAAAGTATAGACCTTGGTTGAAAGACCTAAGGAAACTTCTATTATTGGAGTAAAATGGGTCTTCAAAAATAAGTGTGATGAAAATGGAATCATAGTAAGAAATAAAGATAGATTAGTTGCTAAAGGCTACAATCAACAAGAAGGAATAGACTATGAAGAAACCTTTGCTCAGTAGCTAGACTTGAATCTATTCATATTCTACTTGCCTTTGCAGCATTCATTAATTTCAAAATTTTTCAAATGGATGTAAAATATGATTTTCATAATGGTTATTTTCAAGAGGAAGTTTTTGTTGAACAACCCCTGGATTTGAAGATACAAAACATCCTGATCATGTTTTTAGACTTACCAAAGATCTGTATGGTCTTAAACAAGCCCCTTGAGCTTGGTATGACAAAATTATAGTATTTTTACTTTAAAATTACTATGGTAAGGGAAATGAAGATCCAACCCATTTTATAAAGAATGATAAGAAAAAATGTTTTGATTGTTCAAATTTATGTTTATAAAATTATATTTGGTTTAACTCAGCAATCTTTAATCTATTCCATTGTGGATTTAATGAAAGCTGAGTTTGAAATGAGTATGATGGGTGAGTTAACATTTTTCCTCATTTTTCAAATGTCTCAAAAACCCGAAGGAATCTATATATACCAACATAAGAATATTAAACATATTCTTAAAAATTATGGATATGACAACACTAAAAGTATAATTACTCCCCTTGGTACCTCAAACACACTTGATCTTGATGAAGCTAGGAAACTAGTAGATTAAACAACTTTTAGAGGTATGATAGGAAGTCTACATTACTTGACAGCTAGTCATCCAAACTTAATATTTTCAGTATGCTTATGTGCAATATATCAATCCAATCTTAAGGAATCTCATTTTAAGGGAGTGAAGAGAATTTTTCGCAACTTAAAGGGAACCATGGATTCAAGACTATTTTATAGATCTGGAAATGATTTTGTTTTTAAAAGATTTTCAGATGATGACTTTGGTGGATGTTGAATGGATATAAATAGAACATCCAAAACTTTTCATTTCTTAGAAGATTTATTAGTTTCATGGTCTTTCAAGAAGAAACAATCAATAGCACTTTCCACTGTTGAATCTAAATATGTAGCAGATGGAAGTTTTTGTGATCAAGTGTTGTGGATGCAACACACACTCACAGACTATGGCTTGAGTTTTTCTAAGACTCAAATTTTGTGTGACAATACAAGTGTCATTGACCTTAGTAAAAACCCTTTACATCACTCTCGGTCAAAGCACATAGATATTTGGCATCACTTTCTTAGGGATCACACACTAAAAGGAGATATCATTATTCAGTTTATCGGAATGCTAGATCAACTTGCTGATATTTTCACAAAATCTTTACCTAAAGATAGATTTGAATACATTAAACATAATTTAGGAATGACAACTGTAAGGTAATCCTACTTAATTGACTTCCTATTAAATCAATCACCTTACAGTAATAAACTCCTTTTCATAGGGGGGAGTACATCTGTTATTAAATGTTTTCAAAAAAATTCGTAATGAAATTTTTCGAAGTAGATTTTTCAAAATATTTCGTAATAAAAATTTTTGTAGTCAGTTTTTCAAAGTTTTCATAATGTAATATTTGGACCGGAAATTTTCATGATAATAATTCTCAGACCTGAAGTTTTCGTAACGACAATTTTCGGATTTGAAATTTTCATAATGGAAATTTTTAAATTTGAAATTTTCATAATGGAATTTTTGTATTTGAAATTATCGGTATTGAAAATTTTTATAGTGAGGTTTTTTTCATATTTAAGTTTTTTTTGGAATCCATGTTCTTTAAGAAGAATATTCCTCAGTACGAATAATCTTCCTAGAAACCCGAAAGGTATGATTCTTTCTCACATTTTTTGTAATCACCTTTTACTTGCTATTAGTTTCTTTTGATTTTAAAATTTCTCAGATTGAAGTTTCCTTAAATCTGAATGTTTTTATTTTAATACCTCAAAAGATTGGATTCAACCAAATTTTTCCTTTCAGCTATTATTTCAACCGTTAGATCAGACCTGAAGAATTCTCAGCCATTGGATTCAAATGGGATGTTCAACCATCACTTCATCGCCTATATAAAGGGGTCCCGCAATGGTTGTCCCACATCGGTTTTTAAAGCTTTTGTGTCTCAAAGCTCTGCTCCCCTAAAAAAGCTTGTTCCGAATTCTTCAGAAGTTCTAAAATCCAAATGTCTACAGAAGTCCCTTCTCAGCACATGTCAACTGGTAAGACGATTGTGGAATGGAAAATTTACAGGGAGAGGTTAGTCCATCTGAACTTCTTAAATAATTTTGAATCAATTATCACAAAGAACATCAAACTTAATGTATGTGAAAGTATATCTATCTCAAAGACAGGAGCTCAGGATGTGGTCTATCCGGATCTCCTTATAGAATTCTATGAATCAGTTTGCTTCTTCAAGGAAGAAGGTAGAGAAAAATTCTCTTTCAAGAGCTTTGGGAAAACATAAAAACTCTCTTACACCAAGGCTGTGAGTTTGGTGGGGATAGCATATGAAGGAGAAACCAAATTTTGCTCTCACAAGTTAACTGAGGTTCAAGGAAGTTTCATTAAGGCAAAGGCTTTGGAATGCCCTGGGCTCAAAGATGTAAAGATAGCTAAGATTTCCCATCTATCTACAAACAATCAGATTCTTCAATTATGGATTCATGGTCTCATCATACCGAGGAAGGGTGATAAGGATACCGTTAATAAAAGTGACATGTATATCCTAGAATTTTTGGTAAACCTAAGGAAATTAAATCTCATGATACACATTCTCATTACAATTTAGAACATCAAAAATGGGAATTTGGGAGATCAAATTATTATATATCCGGCCTTACTCTCAATGCTAATAGTTCGGTGTCTTGAATCCTTCAAGATTCCCTGGAGTTCCAAGGAAATGAATTGCAAAGTTATGCTGATCAGTGATGACACACTTAAGAGGATGAAGGTGGGCTTATCCAAGGAGTCAGGATATTTCTATGCTCTGTCTGAGGAAGAGGCAGAAGCCAATCCAGAAAATGTTGACAAAGTTGAACCATTAATGAAATCAGGAAAGAAGAGAAAGATGAAGGAAGTGGAGGAAATAGATAAAACTCCTAAGTCTAAGGAAGTCCAATATGAACCTCCTAAACCAAAGAAGCAAAAGTCTACCCAAATAAAGTCATAGAAAAATGGAGGGAGGACAAGAAGAGTAGAATAGCAGGGGAGCCACAGTTCAGTTTGGATCCTATTGAGGATAAGGCCTTGAAGGAGAAAGCAGCTGATGAGCTAGAAAAGAAGGATAAAGAAAGTAAGCCAAAGAAGAAGATGTCTGAGGCTGAGATTGTCCAATATCTTTTGAAGGCCATGAAAATTGCATCCGAGAATATTCTGTTGTCGAAGTCTTTTCTGGTAGAATCATTACTTGAGACTCTTGGTAAGAGGTTTATGACTCTGAAAAAACCACAAGAGAAGATTTCGGAAGAGAAGGAAGCCGTAGAAGAAGTACAACAAACTGAGAATAGTGGTGGCTCTGATGATGTGATTAAACAAGTTGAAGAATATCAAGATAAGGGAACCCCATCTGAGAAGTTGTCAATCCAGACTTCTCAAGATGGATCCTCAAAAATTGCTACTCTTAGAGCTGATGAGAAAAGAGAAGAAGAATAAGACAATAAATTGTCAGAGGAAGAGAGTCATAATCATGACTTTATTCTTCATAAGGACATTGAAGATGGAGCTGAGAAGGAAAAGTTGATGAAGATAAAATTGTACAGATATTCGGAAGTGAGCAGGAATCTCTTGATGAGAAAGCAGTTCCAAAAATCAGTAAGGGTAAACAAGTGGTGGTTGATACCCCAACCGAAGATATTCTGATAAAGAAAGAAGTTGTAAGAGCCTCAAAGATGAATTTGGTAGAGTTACAAGAAGAACCATCTCCTAGAAAATTGTCTGATTTAGAGTCATCTTCCATGGGACATGATTTTGTCGTTCAGTCCCTGAAGAAGCCAGTGGATACCATTCTGATTTTTCTAGCAATAGAGTCTAGATGCCAAATGCTTCATCACACTATGAATCAGAAAATAGACTATGTATCCATGTTAATGGATAGATGTGTTAAGATAGAGGCTGATAACAAAAATTTCATGATCTATTATAAATCCCACAGAAGTTCTTGCAATAAAATGACTAAATGGTCTAAGAAGATTGTTGAAGATATAGAAGAACTTAATCTGTTCTAAGAATATTTCCAAGAATCCTTTGGTACTGAGGATGCCAAAATCAAAAATCTTTCAGACAGCTTTTAGGAAATTCTAAATCTTGAAAAAAATTCTCAGATTCAAGAGGTAAAAGATCTGAATGGGAAGCTGAGCTATATTGTTCAATGCTTGAAAATAGAGAAGGATCTCTGGAGCAAGATGGAAGAAAATCTTGTGAAGCAAGGTGAATTTCTGAAGTCTCAGGAAGAGACCATGAAGACTCAAGAAGACATGATTTATACACTAGAAAAGCAAGCTGAGGAAGATCATAAAGAGCTGAAAAAGATGAAGACCATTGTGAATATGCTAATTTCCAAGGAAAAAAGAAACAAAATAAATCCCACTACGATCTTTTGTTGTATTTTTCCTTGTACTAATACTTCCAATCTCAATGAAATTATGGATGCTTGTTCTTGTTTTCATGTCTATACTAATATTTCAGGTACTATATTATTTTTCCATTCCCTCAAACTGTTTTTGAAAATCACAAAGGGGGAAGAGGAAAGAGAATTCTAAAGGGGAGAATGAAAAATATTTATAAGTAAAGAAGAACTATCCCAAAGTAAGGGGGATTTTATTTAAGGGTGAGTTCTCATTATGAATATTTCCACATTCAAATGAAAATCCCCATTCTGGAAATCTAGAATATGATCCTTAGTGTTCCAAAGCCTAAGGGAGAGTTAGTCGTATTCATCATTGTCCATAAACAAATGGAGATAAGCTTTAATTTCAAAGTCTATAAATTTATTCTAAGTCCTTATATTCTTTTTCATAATGATGGTTGCAATTTCTAGAAAGGGGGATATTTTTGAGTCAAAAAGGTTTTCATTATGACTTTTCCATTCCTTTATGTGAGGGGAGAGATTGTTGAGTCATTAAGGTTTCCTTATGACTTGACCATTCCTCTTTTTTTAAAATCACAAACTCTTTATCATAAGGGAAATTTCATTTTACCCCATATTTTACCTCTATAATGAAAATTTTCTTCCCCAAGGAAATTTACCCATACCTAGTTTTCATTGTTCATATCAATATTTTTCCTATGTGTAAAAATCGAATTGTAACCAAAAACCTCAGAATCATATACTACTTAGATATGAAGAATTATGTTTAAGACTTTGAATTCTGGTTATGAACTCTCATGGAGTTCAACTCCGAATTCTGGATATGAATGTTATGAAGTTCAACTCCAAATTCTGGATACGAAAGTTATGAAGTTCGACTCCGAATTCTGGATACGAACCTTCATGAAGTTCGACTCCGAATTCTGATTACGAACTTATGTAATGTTTGACCACGAATTCATATTACAAATTCTGAATACAAAATTTTCTAAGTTATGACTTCAAGTTCTTTGAATTCAAACTCCGAACTCCTATGACTTTTGACTCCTAATTCTCATTAACTCCGACTCCGAACTTTGTAAGTTCAGGTTCCAAATTCCTATTAAATCCAAACTCTAAATTTCCTTGAAATTCAGACTCTGGAATTCTGCATAATTCGGGTTCTGAATTCCTTCAAAATAGAATCCAAATATCCTTGTGTTGTAGACTCTAAATTCATTTTTTACATAGAATCTAAATTCAGTTTTTAGTTAGACTACGAACTTTTAACTTTAATTACATTCCGAATGTTGGATTCTAGTTATACTTACTAATTTTTTACTAAAAGGATGTCATGCTTTCATTTATCAACTAACCAACATTTTAGTGACACATGTACGGGTCCCTCCAAAATTCAAGGAAGAATATGACCGTTGGAGGGGGGAGCCAACTGTTGGAGCCGAGCCTATAAATAGGAGCTCATTTGAGCATGCTCAGGAATTTTGGAACTTTTGGAATTTTGAATATCAGAACTTTTAGAAGTGATTTATAGAGAGAGAGCGGCTCTTATAATCTCTCAGGCTTCATGTAAAATGTTTTGAACGACTTGTTCAAACTTTGCTTCGTGAATATTTTCTTAGTGCAGAGGTTCGATTTCCTTAAAATTAGAGACTTCGGGTTGTGAAGTCAGAGGTTCCAATTTCCTTACAATTCGAGGGCTTGTGGGGATAGCAAGACAGATACCTATCATCAGATTGAGGGCTTAACTGGGTTTGGATAAGACAAACTTTCTTGAAAGTATAAATCAAGGGACCTCTTATCCAGGGTTTTTGGATACCATCCTCTTTGGGTTAAAAGAGTTTATACTTGTTACCTTTAGTTTTACTACTTTTTTTCTGCTGCATTTTAATTGTTGAGGAAAGTATAACTTTCTTATACTTCCTCATACTTGTACTCCGATTTTATAAGATTCTATATGCTTTAAGGAAGAATATTAGTTGGTGTAAACTTTTGTTAGGTTTCATTTCCGGAATAAATTTTCTGAAAATCAAGTAAGTTTTTAGAACCTAGAGGTGTTTTGAATTTTGGTTACGCAAAATTTCCTTAAGGATTTTTTAAAGTATACAATTCACCCCCCTCTTATATTTGTATCTCATTTTACATATTCAATCCTACCATTGGTATTATAGAGTATATCATACTCAGACATACCATCCTAACATGTAATAGGCTGGATGTTGCCTACGCATTGAGTGAGGTAGGCAGATATCAAGCTGACCCAGGTGACCGTCATTGGATGGTAGTCAAGACTATTCTAAAGTAGCTTAGGTGTACTAAGGATATCTTCCTGGTATTTGGAGGAGATGAGGAACTAGTCATCAGAGGATATGCAGATGCTAGTTTCCAGACTCATCAAGATGACATGAAGAAGCAAACGGGATACATCTTCACTTTGAATAGAGGCGCAATGAGGTGGAAGAGCTCAAAGCAGAGTGTGGTAGAAGATTCTACAGCAGATTCTAAGTATATCGCAGCTTTTGAGGTAGCTAAAGAAGCATTTTGGATGCGAAGCTTCTTCTAGGACCTAGATTTGATACCTAGAAAAAAAAAGAGACCATCACATTGTACTATGATAATACAGCAGCGGTGGATCTCCCAAAAGAGATAAGGTCACATCAGCAGACGAAGCACATACTTCTGAAGTATCATATCTTGAGGTATTTTTCTCAGAGAGTTGAAGATTTAGTGAGAAGTATTTCCACAGAAGACAACATGGAAGACTCCTTGACTAAAGCCTTGACTCAGCAGAAAAATGATCATCATGTGAGGTCTAGCAGACTGAAATTCATAGGCAGTTGGCTCTAGTTCAAGTGGGAGTTTTTAAGAGTTTATTTCCTAGAACCAACTGGTTTTATTTTTATTATGTGGATATTTATTATATTATTACATATTTTTCATTTTTTGCATGACTATGATGTAATAATGTCCTATAGTATTAGTTGCATTGATAAGGTCATGGAAGTTCCCTGTTGTGATGAGAACCTTGAAATGATATAACAATATTCTTAAATATAGTTTTCTGGTTGGATGACATGCTATGATGGGATGCATAGCATGAAGAACATCAGGTGCGAGTACCCATAAGCAGATGAGACTTCCTCTCAAGAATTTTTCACTTGGTAATCTCCAAGAAATGAGATTATGAGAACAGACCCTCTAGTAGGAATTCTGCATTTTTTGGTGTCATCGGATATTTCTATCTGTGAACATGTGTAATGATCCTTAGAGTTTAAGATTATCATTAATACGTGTCACCACTTTCGCACTTTGATTTACTGATGAAAACTATCATGCAGACAGTTGGCGAGATGTAGGGTATGTTGGGTGTGTCACGTGTGGCATGTTATTAATGGATAAGTCAAGGAAGGATTTATCCCTTATATTTATGGAAGTTAATATCTCAACCCCTTTATTAAAATAGAACTGTCATGCAAAATTCCATGGACATGGTGTAACAACACATTTATTTCACTTAGTAAAAGACGACGTATCAAGCATAAAAGTTGATGACACAATCATAAAACCTACTTGATAAGATATTGTGACAAAGGGATTATATTACACAATGAGTGTTCGTATGTGGATGTCACTGTTGTGACTTTATGTTATTTCTCTTAGGTTCCTTGACCCATTGCTAGACAGTACTCTTGGACTTTAGGCAAGCCCGCCTAATGCCAATGAGAAAGAATCCTAGAGGGTCACACACTAAGTGTTTTTGGTGGTCCTGGTTAAATAATATTGGAATTTAATTAATGAAATAAATATTATTATCAAGACCGTGGAATAATTTTATTCAAGTTACAATGACCACGTAAATTAAATAAAATATATTTATTTATTTTACTGAACATTTAATAAATATTTATTTACTAGTTTGTAAATAAAATATTTATTTAAGAGAATAATTTATTTATTTATTTATTTGGGTGATCAATAAATATAAGTGGAGTTTGAGTGGACCATGATAGGTCTGGTAGTAATATAGTTATTTGTAAGATGGTAAATAATTATTTAACTAGTTAGAACAAATTAAAATAACATTGTTATTATCTTATGATGCAGAATTTTATTTATAATTATATTTTGTGAAAGTTGGCGCACCATAAATAATGACGCGACATTATTATTAAATTCATATATTTTTTATAAGTTCTTGAATGTATTTAATTGTTCCTATGCAATTAAATATTGTAACTGAAATTACATATATGTAAATAGGCAAGTACACCTATTGTGCAAGACACCACACCACATGTCTGGTGAATTGATAATTATTGAGCCAAAAAAACTCTCTATCGAATTCTGTTCTCTACCCTCTCAAGAACGATAGATGTTCTTCAAGTCTAGAGAATAAGTGATCAAGAACGAATGACACAAGACACTCACTTCACCACACTAGCTCCCAGAGAATGAGCAGTGTCGATCGGAGGCCATCGAAGAATGTGTGGAACACCGTTAGAGGGATTCTAGTTTGGATCCTTAAAGGCACAACGAGATAATCCGAAAGGGTCATTCCTAATGATCAACATCATCAACAAAGAAAAATACCAAAGATACAGGTATTATTTTTCTTTATGAAATTAATTAAATTAATTATAAATATTTTGTAAAAAATGCTCTCTAAGGTTTCTGGCCTCTTTCTTCTTTATCTAAATCTTTGATTATATTCTTATAGAGACTAGAATTCATCTTCATTTTGATCCCGGAATAATCAATGATCATGGTAAAAATCAAAGTTGGGTCTCGTCCCAATTACGCTTCCGCTACTCCCAGAACCTACAATTCAATCGTGTATGATCAAGGATTCACTTGGTACAATATAGATCACTATTGTTATTGGGAGCCTTGGTATAATGGAATTTTCATCATCCTTATTCTATATATAGAGAACATTATTATTGGTGGTCTTGAAATCCATAGGACTTTGGTATTGAATGACTTTTATTTGGAATATTTAATATTACAGATATCATCCATGGAAAGAAAATATTGGTGATGAAAATTGAGAGAGATAAAAAATTTAGTACTATGGTTCTATCTATAAGGGGATACATATAAAAGATTTTTGAATGGTTTTAAATTTTAGGATACAAGATAGTCTTAACTATATTGGATAAACACATCAAATTGACCAATGAGTAAGAAAAAAATAGAAAATAAAGTGATGTGAAAGGTGAGAGTTCCATTTTCATTAATTTTAGGTAACCTAGTGTACTAAATGGTGTGTACTATTATAAATATTTCATTCACAATGAGATTATTCAGCTAGTTCATCTCAAAACATTGGAAGGAAAACTGGGAGACCTTGAAGTGGACTATCTATTATCTGAAATGATCACAAGGAATCAATCATTTTGTCAAAATAAATGATATTTTTCAAGGTTACACTGATACTAACATTATTGGGGATTTGAAATCCTAGAAGATAACAATTGATTCTTTATTAACCTACAAAAGAACAATAATTGGGTTTATATTTTGTCTACAACTAGTAATTACTTTTTCCAAAATAGAATTAGAGTGTGAGGAATAAAAAAACTTAGAGAAGGAATTAATTTGGTTTATACACTTTTTAAAGGATATTGGAAAGAGTTAAAAGAATATATTTTCATTATATGATAACCAGAGTAAAATCCATTTGGCTAATAATACTATATTTCAATCATAGATAAAATATATTGACTATAAATATCTTTTAATTGGAAAAAATTCTAATTTACATAGTACTAGAGTTATAAAATATAGTTTAGAAGAAATATCCAGGGCACATGTTTAAAAAGGTCATAGTCCCTGAATTTTTGGGCCAATATTATGCCTTAGGGGGTCTATGTTGAATAATGGATAAACATTGTGATACATTGGAAAATGATTGTTTGTTTTCCAATGTGTTATAGAGTTTCCATAGTTTACATTAAGTAGTCATCTACGATGATACTTTTATAAAGCCTTTTTCAATTACTAATTATTAGGCTGAAAGGAGAAATTATAGAATATAGCTCTTTATAATGTTCTGTGAAGTGGTTGTGGTAATATCTAGTGGTATAAGGTTAATTGGAAGATTTTATCTTCTGATGGTATGTGATGGTCAATAAATCAACAAGTGTTCTATGGAAGGTAGCAAGTGGGTCCTCAATATTTTCAAGCTAAGGAATAGGTAACCTTTCATTCTTTAAAAGAAGTCAACTATCACTTATTAAGTTTCTACTACAGATACATAGTCATTGTAACACCCTAAAATTATAATATATGATTACCAATCAATAAGTCAATGTGTTTGATATATTTCTCCAAAATAAATTTTGAACATAAAAAATCGTAAAATATTTTTATAAAATATAAATTTTTAAGTGTGACTGTTAAAAAGATTTCCATTGAATTAGAGTAAATGAATATAAAGAAACACATTATGAATTATATTTTTATAGAAAATAAAGGCTACTTTATTTATGAATTAAATTCAATTAGTTTACCAAAAATGACTAATAATAATATATGTTTTCTAAAAATTATTTTTATAATAAGTTTCTTTTATGTGATACAAATTTTTATTTCAAGATTAATATTATTAATGATAAATTATTATTGATATTAATAATTGGATAACATGAATTTATATTGTAAATGACATGATATATGAATAGTATCAATTAATATTTGAAAATATAATTTTCTAATTAAAATGGATTTTTAATATATTTTATTATTTTATTCAAAAAATGAAAAAAAAAATTTGTGAGGTTGAAATTAATAAAAAATGAAAATAATGTTTGATTTTATCATATAAAAATTATCTTATACATTTTTTTGAGCTTTTTCTGAAAATTTTAGTTTTTAGTTGAAAAATATGATTTTAAAAAACATGTAATTTTAATGAATTTATCAATATATAATAACACCATAAAAGTTTTTAAAACCTTATAAGTAATAAAATATGAACTTATTAAATAAAAATACACATTTTTAAATATACATGTTTAAATATTTCTTTAACTTATAAATTATATTTTCAACATATTTGGAACTAATTAAAATGTAACTTCAGTAAAAATACTATTTTTGATATTTTCATTACATTAAGTAATTCAAAGTAAGACTCTGTTTTCTCTTAACTTGAGAGCCTCATACCATTTTTTATTAATAGTAAATAAATTTAGGTAATTAAAATAAATATCAAATATAATTTAATCTTATATATAAATTTAATGATTAAAAATATTTCTTTCCTTCAAACTGTTTTCACACGATTATGTATGGTTAATTTAAAATTACTTTTTCACACTTTTAGAAAAAAAAAATTGTATAAAGTTATTTACATATTTATTATTATTTGTATCAAATTATTTAAATATTTAAATATTAAAATTTTTCATTATAATTAATTAATATGGTATGAAATTAATTACAAAGGTAAAGGAAAAATAGGGTAAAAGTGAAAAAGTTAATACAAAAAAACCATAAAACACTCAAAGTTGTCTAAAAAATGAGTGTTTTAGGTGATTCTAAACCCAAAATCATTATACTATACACTTTTCCCTATTTTTTTGGAATTTATCACTTGAATAGTAACCTTAGATTACTAAAAATGTAAGGGTTACTCCCAAAACCATCCTTCAGTTCACTTATAAAAATATAACATATTTATCAATTAAATAATCATATATCATTCTAATATATCCATGAAACTCTTCCATTGTTCTCCTCCTAATACCCTCTACAACGTTTAAAAGCTTCAAGCCACCATTATTTACTATATGGCCTTCATTTCCAAGGAGGCATTCAAGGAAAGTTCGAGATCTTAATGTGAGTATTATCAACTGCTTAGCTTTTCCTCTAAATTATCTTCCTTCAAATTTATTCTATACACACTAATGTAATGAATTTGGTATAATATATATTCTTTAATAATAAAATATTATTAGTATTATCATTTTTTATTAATGTTCCCCAACTATTAAGAAAAACAAAATTTTGTTTCGTGTATTGTACAGACTACCGCATGTACTACATAATGTGTTTCTTTTTCTATCACTATGTTACAAGTCTTGATATAAGGATAGTATTAAAGGATAAAAATATCTTTATGATATCATTATCATCTTAATTTTAGAAATTATGGAAACTACTAATTATATGATAAAAATTATTCATCAGTAATTTAATAATTTAAAATAATTATACTAATAAGATAACCATTTTTTAAAATGGTCTAATATTTTCATATACATTAAATATTATTATATATCCATATAATTATGTTTTATTACACTAATAAACACTAAATAAGATCATTATTCTTATAGTATAATTATATTATAACAAAACTACATCATAATCATTCATTAAATTAGGGTATGCTCATGTTTAGGTTGATCAAACATCTAACTCAAAAAATACTATGAATTTATATCATAAATGGGTATGGGAATGTAATTAATAGAATAATATAATATAAATGTATAAATAATTAATTTTTTATTCTTAATATAATAAATTAATATCTATATCATCGATTAATAAAACATCATTTGGTTATTTGGAATCACTGACACATGCATGGTTTCGATTTCATATTCCATGATGAAGACTAAAAAATTCATGAATGTAATTTTAAAAATCTTAATTAATTATAAGACATAAATTTTAGTAACCATAATTACATAGTGATGATTAAAATTGGGGGAATAATGAATATGAATACTAATATTCTGAAATTATTACTATTGATAATGAATATAAACACCTGATGTGGAATTTAAGAAGAATTTATGTAGAAAAAGACTATTTATGAAAAATATTATTAAAAATTGATATAACTAAGGTTCTAAATTAATTGATTAAGATAGATATGTTTGTGATACAAGATATTAATGTAAATGTTTTATTTTTAGGAACATGGGTCAAGGATTTTATCTCAATTTACTATCTTTGTGACATGGTAATTATTAATAATCTAATTTCATTTTTGTGGTGTACATACTGCTTATATTTGATATGATATCATAAAATATATTTTAATTATAGTATTTCAAGTCCAATTTCAAGGCCCCTATTTTTTGGGGATTTTATTCGAAATTTTATAATGTTTTAAGGGTTTTCATGGTCTAAATGTTGATTCCTTGTGACATAATACATTTTGTGCACAATAAATTAATTATTTTGGGTATTCACTAACCAGGGATATATTTTTATCATGAAATTTTTATATCATGAGATTTATTATCCAAATCATGTTACCTTATTTAAGTGTAATTGATTTAGTTGTTTCCCAAATAGTAATGTTTTTTATAACTCAATATTAATTAATTATGTTATTATGGTTCTCTTGAACTTATATTATATAATTTGGGACATCTTACCCTTTGATTTAGTTATGTGGTATTCACTCATTGTATTAAAGAGATATAAATTCCTACCACATAAAACCTTTAACAAATATTTCTCACTTAATTAGATTTTTAATTTCAAATCCACATAGTTTCTTTATCTAAGTGGATTATTTCCATGTTATTATACTAATGAAATAACCTTATACTCATTTATATACAGAGAGTGAACATCACATTTTATATAACATAGATTGAATTTTGTTCATCAATAGGCTATGATATTCTATTTACATGGGAAAAATTATTTTCATACCATATATTATTATTCCTATATAGATGATTATTAACATGTTGACTATATATTTTCTGACCTTCCCCTTTATTTTTTAGGATGGTTTATGGTCATGTTAACCATTTATTAAAATGTGGAAAAGTAATGGAATTATTATTGATTTTTTTGGTTTACATAGGTTGATCATGTGTTGATGTAACGTCCCAGCCCAGTATAAACTAAACTGGTTCTCCGAATTGATTCACCATAAGACCTAAAGTGCGCCTCCTCATATATCAAAGGTTTCTGAATAGCAGTGGGGGTCTAAGGTGGATCTAAGAGGAGACTATAGCCCCATATCAAAGTTCACATCAAGAAGTAAATAACCAAATAACATACACATTAAAGTAATGTAGAAGAATATATAAACTAAAACTAAAAGGTGTTGTAAAAAAAGTAAAATGTAGTAAGGGCCCGAACAACCAAATAATACATACAACCACGATTGAAAACACCGACCAGTAGACTCCACACGATCTATAACACATACCAAAGCCCACAAATACCCGATCTCTCATACCCTGTCAAGCTGCTCCAGCCCGACCAGTAGACTCCACACAAGAATACCTCTCAACCACGCAATCCAGGGCCTCTTCCTTATCCATCGTGCTTCCACGCTCAAATTGAAAATATAAAGAAGGTTTATACATCCACCGAGGATCACATACAGGGGGTGGGAAATAAATCTCAGTAGGCCACCCCCAACGGTGATCCTATAAACTCCTTCCATAAGTGAATGTTTGTACAATATGATCATCCTAACCAATATATAATAGGAAAAAAATATAAATAAACAACCATTGATATATAGGTCCAAGACCTCGATCAACCATACATTATTTGGAAAATTCCATAATATCTCTGATCTCGTCTTAAGGACCATGCATCCCCAACATCATGCGAGCTCCATACCCATGGAAGCCACAAGCAACTTGACAATACTAGGAACCCATACTATGATTGTCCTTTCACTCGAGATATTATTCTAAGTCATGGCATACCACATCCTCATAGCCATACATTTTCTCATACTTGGAACCTCGACACATCTGTTCCCATTTCCACACCAGAGTACTACCAAATCCAGACCTTCAGTATGTCATCAATCTCACGTATCATAACCATAGTGCATAGAGCATCATTCCAACACATAAACCATACATATATCAAATCAAAAATGTCTGTAGTATTAGTCTAACATCTTAACAATAATTCACAAAGGTCATTATTCGACACACAAGGATCCTCGATCAAGGTTTCCAACCGGGATTCGGTACGCCATGTCCATCCATCCCAACCACTAGGTCACAAGTTAGAAAACAAAGAGCATCAGTCCATGAATCGAATTGGAACTCATAACGCCATTTACAACCATCCCAAACTCGATATATAACACCATTTACATACCCTTGGATTTAGGGGATTCAATCATTCACCTGAAAACCATGGTGCACTGGGGAGTGGAGCATCATTTTAAACTCTGAAAACCATTAATCACAGGTTAAAAAACATGGATCATTAGTCCATGAATCAAAATGGGACTCAAAACTCCATGTACAACCATCCCCAATCATTAAATAAATATCATCAGTGGTTGATAGAGAATCAATCTCAAACCTAAAACAACCTATAAACAACACCTACCCGAAGCCTCATTCTAGCACCAGATCACATACATGTGATCTCACATCCACTATACTCAATGGTATAAATCAATATGTCTAGAACCTCAGTATATCACTCAAATCATAAACCATATACCAGTATCAATATAGAGCCTCAGTCTAATAATCTCAAATACGAATATATGAAACCATACCCATGGATCATCTTTCCGTCTATCTCAGCCATCACAACCCCTACTAGTAAACCCGGTTCCAAAATATGGCAACCCAACTGCAACAAAATTCTATGCAGGTTTAAACCAAGTCGCATTCATGACAAGTAAAACCTGAAAATTGTTGGCTATGCATTCATATCGGCCAGTAACATATTATCCCCATTGGGTCATACATCATCATGGGTCTCAAGGAATGCCCCTAACCGAACTACATCACCACATTCACTCGCTCTGGGTTTTCCAATCAATCAGGCCCACGTATGATCCTTTAGATCCACAATTAGATAGAGACTTCCCTTATTGGATCCTCGAAACTAGAACTCAAGAAAATGAATCATGTAAGGCTTCAGTCATAAACATTACATAATCTTGAATTAAGTTAATAATTCACATTGAGGATCTTTTCAAGTTTAGAGATTTATAGAATTAGGTCATAACATATACATAACATTTGAATATTACATATAGACACTTCAAATCAGTATCTATTTGTTCATAAAATAATTTTTTTTTGAAAAAAATAGTCATGTCTAGTTCCATGTTTTAGATGGAATGACTTTTCCTTGATCCCATACATGACCCTATTCCACATTTTTTCCTGTGAAAAACATTTCAAAAACTTGGGATGAGCATAAAAAGCTCAATAAGGGATACAAAAAGAAGGAAAACTATTAGTTTTTTTGAAACAATAAGTAAACCATAAACACCATATCATAAGTAATAATTTTGACCTTTATGAAGTAGTAAATACTCTTAACTGAATAAAAGATCATTGTTTAACCTTTTGTAACCAAATGATTAACATAAAACCTATAGAAAGAACACATAACATATATAGGTAACTTGGGATGTAAACATACTTAAATGGAATAATCATACAGTCAACTTCCACACATATCACTAAATGGAATAGCCATATAGTTGAATTCCATATTCAATGAATTGGAGGTTATAATGTTACCACCCATCTTGGTTTATCATGGAACCACCTGTCATTTGGTTTATCACATAACCACCCACCAAATTTCCAAGTAACATTATAAAATCATAATACATAAAATATTGAAAATATAAAAATTTCACTAATAACATTTCATTTGAAATCACAAGAAATATTTTCAAGATGTTAAATAATAAATCCATTTCAAAAACCATTTTCAATACCAAAACACCAAAAAACAGAATAAAGGATATATTTTCCTTTTAAAAAAATTAAGGCTTATAGAGGAATCCAACTAACGATTATGGCGGTGGAGAGGTAATTGTTGTTGAAAATGATAAAACATTCCTTTTTTTCATTAGTAAAACACTTCGTAGAAAAGAGATTCATTTTGAATGAAATTAAATATAAAAGGGGTTTATTATATACCATATATAATAAGGATGTTAATATTATCAAAACATGCCTCAATGAAAGAAGATTGAGACGAAGTCCCTTACCTTGTGTCTGACATGACGTGTTCATTCTTTAATTTCATGAATAATAAACTTAAGTAAATTTATACTTCATTAAGAACCTTTTTAAAGTTTAATATTCCTTTTATATCACTTATTACCTTACTATAACAATTAGTAAATTATTTGAGTTCACATCGGACATTTTTTCTATGTTTGGAACTTGACTTAAAAATGAACTTGTTATAATGATAAATTGTCCATGTAGTCGAAATTCCATTACATCTAGAATTATTTTAATGATATATATATATATATATCATATATATCATATATATCTAGTATATATATATATATATATTTATAATATTTTATATCATTTTGATATATGAAAATGGAATGCACTGTTCATGGAGACGGTAAGTCGTACGTACGCATGAACGCTTATTCCATTTCATTTTTTTCATTTTAAAAGGAATGAAAACCAAATGATACATAGTTATATTATTATTCCTGTCACGACCCGCCCTCGGGGCCCGTGCCGTGACTACCCCAAGCCCGCCTTCCATAGGCCAGGGGCTGGCGACTAGCACCAAGGCGTAAAATCCCAGTAAAAAGGGAAGGCATTGCCTTAATAAAGTAAACAAGCACCTCAGAGTAACAAGCGGAAGTAAAGCAGTACACAAAACTAGAACAACTGTGCCCAAGTAAAGGGGCCGGAAATACAAGCCCAACTGTAAGTAAAGTACAACTCGAAAAGGGAAAAACAACAACTGAAGTACAAGAGGCACCTGGGACGTCCTCCTCGATTCCTACCTGAAGGGTAGGTACAGATGGCTCAGCTCCTGGATCGTCCACCACGGATCCTACCTGAAGGGTAGGTACAGATAGCTCCACAACTCCTCGGGTCCAACTGTCCGCTCCGAGCACGTCCCGCCCAGTGGTCCTCCTCCGGGTACCGACCTACTCCGTAAGCCTCAACCGCAGTCAGCGCTGTCCGTCGTCTGCAACCAACACAACGAAGTGCGGGCATAGCCCGTGCAGGGGTGAGTATAAGATACTCAGTAGGGACCCCGAGACCCCCCGAAGGTCTCCTGAAATCCACAAAGGATGAACCACAAGAAGATACAATCACAAAGTAACATCCAGTATTGATTAGGTATATGCCCATACATATACCTATGTCACCAATTTCCGTTCGGCTCCAACACCGAGCCCAAGAACAACCCAATCCACAAGAAGAGTAAACAGTAAATCCACACAGGATAACAATACAAGTCCACACAGTTTATAACAAGTTTATGAAATAAACGGATAACTATTACCCAGGTATATGCCCATACATATACCTAAGTTATCAAGCGACCCATCTCAATCATGAGGAAACACAAAGATCATTGACTCAGCTCAAACCAGGATTTTTATTATCGAAACCGTAGCTGCTGAAGAGCCCCAACTCTGAAGTGTACAGTGGTCCTGTCACGACTCCGAGTTACTGCTCACTAACCTAAGACTGCTGAAGTACTCCTCTTGTCGAGTACCGCGGGTCTGCTGCCAACTACCGGGCGCTCCATCCGCTGAGGTTCTGCTGCCAAATACCGGGCGCTCACCCAGATAGCCTACTGAGGTACTCCTCCTGTCGAGTACCGCGGGTTTGCTGCCAACTACCAGGCGCTCTGTCCGCCGTGGGTCTGCTGCCAACTACTGGGCGCTCCGTCCACTGGGCTAGTCGACTCACTCCAAGTCGAGTCGGTCAAGCAGTCATGAGGGCTCAGTCGGCTACACGGTCTCCATACTCCGCACGCACGTCTCCACCGTCGCGGGTCTGTCGCTACAACCAAGCACACACACTCCGTAGAGTATCGCGGGTCCGCCGCTACAACCAAGCGCTCCACCGCCAAGGGTCTGCTGCTGCATCCAAGCGCACCACCACTGTCAAGTACCACGGGTCCGCCTCTACACCCAAGCGCTCCCCCGCCCGCTCGTCTCCGGGAGGGTCCACTCCACGAGCTACTGGTCGATACTCCAAGTATCTCAAAGTCCAACGAAGAAGTGCCACATACGTCCGCTTCGTCAAAGGAGTCTCAACGCAACAGACGGCGCGTCAATCGGATGCCCGGTCTGTGAGTTATTAACCTTTTCGTCCCGAGGGCCCGGTTGGTTTCGTGAGCGAACCAAACCCGGCAATATCTCAACTGTATCCAAAACTCGGGCTGAGTATGTCAAAAGTTCCGTTCCACTTAGAGGATTCCATCAAAGTCGACGGCACGTCATTCGGACGTCCGGAACTCAAGATATGAGCGTTTCCGCTCCGAGGGCCCGGTTGGTTTCGTGAACGAACCAACCCGGCCGTACTCCACCTGCGTCCAAACCTCGGGCGGAGTATACCAAAAGATCCGTCTCACTAAGAGGAACTTATCAGAACTGACGGCACGCCGTTCGGACGTCCGTAGCTCAAGATATGAGCGTTTCCGCTCCGAGGGCCCGGTTGGTTTCGTGAACGAACCAACCCGGCCGAACTCAAAGTAATCCGAAACCTTGAGTGCGATATATCGAAACGACCGTCTCGGTCCAAGGATCGCGTTGCCGCAGAAGGTTCGTCAATCAGAGGTCCGAGGCTCAAGGTATGGCCAAAAGACCGAATCTGGTTCGAAACGGGGGGGTCCGGGTCCGGGCCGACCCGGCCCGACCCCCCCTGGGCGGCGGCCGGCGGCGGCGCGGCGGCGCGCGGAGGCGGCGCGGAGGCGCGCGGCGGTGCGCTGAGGCGGCGCGGCGGTGCGCGGAGGCGCGCGGCGGTGCGCTGAGGCGGCGCGGCGGCGCGCGGAGGCGGCGCGGCGGCGCGCTGGTGAGACCCCCGCCTCCCCGTTTTTCCCCTGGTGGCGCGGCACGTGCCGCGCCGATTTTAAGGAAATACCGCCCCCTCACATGAGGGGGCCTGCTTTTGAGCGGAACCGGGGGGGCTGGCTGCCCCCCTCCTTCAAAGAACCGCCCCCCTCTTTAAGAGGGGGGTTTTTATGGGTTGGCCGGGGGATTAATTCCCCCGGTTTTTAAGACATCCGGCCGGCCAGCTGGCCGGCCGGTTTTCTCAAACGGGACCGGAAATTCCGGTCCCCCCCTTCGGCTTCCGACGCCGGCGGCCCGGCCGCCGGTCTTCTCTTCCGCCGCGGCCCGGAACCGACCGCGGTCTCCTCGTCCCGCCGCGGCCCGGAACTGGCCGCGGCGTTCGTCATCCGGCGCGGTGCGACGGCACCACGCCCCTTCGCCGTGTCTTGATTCCATTCAACGCGGCGCGACGGCGTCGCATTCTTGAAGATTCTACCTCGGCGTGGCGCGACGGCGCCGCGTAAAATAAAAGTACGATCATCCGCGTGGTGCGACGGCACCACGCCACTTGCTTCCATCCGCAAAAATAAACAAGATCAATGGAGGGGGTTTCGGCCGTGTTCGTGCGGTCCGGCCCCCCTCGCGTTAACAAAAACACTTATATAAAATATTCAAAAGCCTCACGTAGACATGCGATCCACGAGCAAGAAATGGAATAAATTAACAATATTCAACAACCCCTACCTTGGTATAAGGTTCGAAGATTGTCAACGTTCCGCGGAAGACGACGTCGCGGAGGTCGGGCGTCGCGGTAGCCGTTCGTCAAATCCGATGACGAAGAGGTGCGTCCGATGTGATACGTCGTTGGCGAAACCTCGTACGCCGACGAAGGTTGTCCGAGGAAGAAGCGGCGTTCCCTCTCGTTGACACGGAGGACGAAGAAGAGAGGAGTCGTTCTTCGTCGGAGCTTGAGCGTTCTTCGTGTTCTTCATCAGAGCTTGAAGATGAAGAAGAAGCTCTCAAAAGCTCTCAAGGAACAAAGGGACTAACCAAAATAATAAATTAAGCTCATACTTAATTTATTAACACAACACCAACCTTTGAAATTCAAGAGTTTGAATTTCAAAACTTTAATTAAACTCACTTATTAATGACATAAGTTATAACCTAAGTTTACATCATTAATTGTGAGTTGGGGGGAAGTTAGAGGATATGAAGGGGTGGGGTTCGTGTGGGCCCCACCACCCTCTTAACCTCCCAAGGGAAGTTGGGTTGTCACTCAACTTCCACCCAAAGGATAAAAACACTTAAGGAAGATAAAAATAAAAATTGAAGTTAAATTTTTATTTTAACATTCACAATTTTATTTTTACAACTCCCCACGTGTAAACGCAACTTCGGGAAAGGTCTCCTTAAGCGAATATCGGCGCTGCGAGTTCATCGGTGCCCTCGGATTTCAATTCCGAGCACCGGATCAAAAGTTAGGAATTCCCGCTCGTTCGTTCACTGAACGTACCCGAGCCAAACTTCGGAAATTAATTCCGGGCACTCCGGGCCTCGGAATCAGGTGCCGTCAGAAACCGCGCTTTTGTAAAATTCTAAAGAAAATTAAGAAAAAAATTCCCTTGAATTTTACGGGTCTTTAAATTACTCCCACCTCAGGGCTTTACGTCCCCGTAATGCTTCAACTCACACTTAAGGGAAACAAGGTAGTACTGAGCACGCAACTGAGCTTTACGCTCCCATATGCTCACCTGAAGATCTCGTGCTACCCGGGAAGCACCCTAGAGGAAGCAACCGTTCACGTAGAACCTGCTCCTGTCGATCCTCGATCTCTACAAGAACCTCTGTACTTGTCGCCCTGTCATCGACGTCCAACTCCCCGGGGTCGATGACGTGTGAAGAAACATACACGTATCTCCAGACGTGAGACACGTGGTGGACATTATGCACCCGGTGCGACTGAGGTGGTAGGGTCAAGCGGTAAACCTCCTCGCCTACCCTGCTGAAGATCAAAAGGGTCCATTGAACTTCGGAGATAACATGCCGCCTCGGCCACATCACCGAAACCTCATCAGGTTGAGACTGTATAAGAACGTGTTCGTCACCCTCGAATTCAAGAGGTTTCCCTTTCTAGGTTAGAACTGAAACTCAAATCTCCTGCTGCCACAAGGGTAGGGTTGACCAACTCAAGAGTGATCGGTCACACCCTCTTATGCCTGAGTTTAACATGTGCTGCCCAGGGTTTCCTTTTCGCCGACCAAGGAAAACCCATTCCGACGTCTGCCTAAAACAGTCAACCGGGGTATGATTTGTGAATCAAAACCATACCCAGATCTACGTCGTAAGGCCTCTACGCTGCCACCAAGAGATTCCAACCGAAACTCTCGCCTCGAGGTCAAATCACACCGTCGGCGTAAGTGTGATTATCGAGTCTCCTCCCAAAGGTATCTCCAGACGTGAGGGTCAAGTCTACGGCTTACCCGGAACCTCTAGGTCTGGGACATGATTCGTGGAAGGGTAGAATGATTGGTTCTTATGTCTATAGATATGGCAGCTCGTAGTAGACATAATTCGTACCCCGAATCATTCTTAGAGCTCCTGGGTCACACTCCTTGACCGCAATGCAGCTACTCTCCTCCCCATCCCTCCTGCTCCCTGAGCCTGGCGGGGACTACTAAGTCGGGTGGTCGTAACATGTCGAAAAATACACCACCACATGCTGCTCTCCAAGCTCCGCTTCCACGTCTGCTACCCTGCAGATTCATCTGTCCTTAGCACTTCCTCCTCCTGAAACATTTTACACGCCCGAGTCTCTGAGACTGGCGCTAGTTTCCTGCCTTTCACTGCTAACGTTCACAACCACAAAGGTTCTCTCTAGCATCCTAACATAGGTAGGAATGCATAGAGGAAAACAAATGGTTCGGATGTCCTTTAGACACACTTCGCTCAGAAGTTCGAGTCTAAGAAACTGATCACAACGTAACCAACGAGTACCAAGATTGATTGGTAAGCCACGTTGAGTGCTCTGCTTCCGACATGTCGTACTGTCGAAGCTGTATTAGCTCCAGAAAACTCACAACCACCTCCTCAAGCCAGTCCTCAGCCGCCCACGAGTCAGGCTCACCTCGAAACTTGAGGGATATCTGATGCTAAAACATATGTAAGGCACTAAGCCTGTGAGTCTCTGCTACCGGTACCGCTGGTAGTGTCTGCTGACCAACAGGTAGTGACATAGCTGGCGCTCTACCTGTAGGTACTATCCCAGGTTTCAGTTCGCGTACCGAAGCCTCATTACTATAAGGACCAACCTCATGGTCACTCACTGGAAACACCAGGAGCTAAGATCATCATCCGCTCTACTAGTATCAAAGCTAGGCGTAGAACTCTAGCAATCGCCTCCATCCAGTCCACTGCTGCCTGGGAAATTTGTCTCGCCTCGTATCCTCAGAGGCCTCTACTGCTGGAACTCGTGCATCGCGCTCTGCTAGCGTGCACCGTCAGCTAGTGGCATCTGCTGCCTAACGGGTGGTGGTGCTGCTGGTACACCACCCGAAGGTGCCAACACTGAAAAAGGGGCCCTGCACCGGAGTCTCGCTGCTCGGTGGGCCATCATCGAGAACTCTCTCGGAACTCCAGCTAACTATCTGCATGGTGACATCCTGAACAGTTGTGTCACGGTAAACGATTTATACCTGGTGAGCTGACCTGGTTTGAGCTGACTTTAAACCTTTTGGGAAACACACACGCAATCAGTGTTTTCATGCATTAAGTCGGAAATCAGAAGTCAGGGTCCTGGTGTACGGATACGTCGGCCGCCGCACCAACACTGGACTCCCTGGACTGATAACCACACTCAATACACTAAACACTATTGCTTCACATAGAAAAAAAAAAGATCAGAGTCTGCGGTAGAACCGACCGCCTCTGATACCAATTTGTCACCACCCGCCCTCGGGGCCCGTGCCGTGACTACCCCAAGCCCGCCTTCCATAGGCCAGGGGCTGGCGACTAGCACCAAGGCGTAAAATCCCAGTAAAAAGGGAAGGCATTTCCTTAATAAAGTAAACAAGCACCTCAGAGTAACAAGCGGAAGTAAAGCAGTACACAAATCTAGAACAACTGTGCTGAAGTAAAGGGGCCGGAAATACAAGCCCAACTGTAAAGTAAAGTACAACTCGAAAAGGGAAAAACAACAACTGAAGTACAAGAGGCTCCTGGGACGTCCTCCTCGATTCCTACCTGAAGGGTAGGTACAGATGGCTCAGCTCCTGGATCGTCCACCACGGATCCTACCTGAAGGGTAGGTACAGATAGCTCCACAACTCCTCGGGTCCAACTGTCCGCTCCGAGCACGTCCCGCCCAGTGGTCCTCCTCCGGGTACCGACCTACTCCGTAAGCCTCAACCGCAGTCAGCGTTGTCCGTCGTCTGCAACCAACACAACGAAGTGCGGGCATAGCCCGTGCAGGGGTGAGTATAAGATACTCAGTAGGGACCCCGAGACCCCCCGAAGGTCTCCTGAAATCCACAAAGGATGAACCACAAGAAGATACAATCACAAAGTAACATCCAGTATTGATTAGGTATATGCCCATACATATACCTATGTCACCAATTTCCGTTCGGCTCCAACACCGAGCCCAAGAACAACCCAATCCACAAGAAGAGTAAACAGTAAATCCACACAGGATAACAATACAAGTCCACACAGTTTATAACAAGTTTATGAAATCAACGGATAACTATTACCCAGGTATATGCCCATACATATACCTAAGTTATCAAGCGACCCATCTCAATCATGAGGAAACACAAAGATCATTGACTCAGCTCAAACCAGGATTTTTATTATCGAAACCGTAGCTGCTGAAGAGCCCCAACTCTGAAGTGTACAGTGGTCCTGTCACGACTCCGAGGTACTGCTCACTAACCTAAGACTGCGGAAGTACTCCTCCTGTCGAGTACCGCGGGTCTGCTGCCAACTACCGGGCGCTCCATCCGCTGAGGGTCTGCTGCCAAATACCGGGCGCTCACCCAGATAGCCTACTGAGGTACTCCTCCTGTCGAGTACCACGGGTTTGCTGCCAACTACCAGGCGCTCTGTCCGCCGTGGGTCTGCTGCCAACTACTGGGCGCTCCGTCCACTGGGCTAGTCGACTCACTCCAAGTCGAGTCGGTCAAGCAGTCATCAGGTCTCAGTCGGCTACACGGTCTCCGTACTCCGCACGCACGTCTCCACCGTCGCGGGTCTGTCACTACAACCAAGCACACACACTCCTTAGAGTATCGCGGGTCCGTCGCTACAACCAAGCGCTCCACCGCCAAGGGTCTGCTGCTGCATCCAAGCGCACCACCACTGTCAAGTACCACGGGTCCGCCGCTACACCCAAGCGCTCCCCCGCCCGCTTGTCTCCGGGAGGGTCCACTCCACGAGCTACTGGTCGATACTCCAAGTATTTCAAAGTCCAACGAAGAAGTTCCACATACGTCCGCTTTGTCAAAGGAGTCTCAACGCAACAGACGGCGCGTCAATCGGACGCCCGGTCTGTGAGTTATTAACCTTTTCGTCCCGAGGGCCCGGTTGGTTTCGTGAGCGAACGAAACCCGGCCATATCTCAACTGTATCCAAAACTCGGGCGGAGTATGTCAAAAGTTCCGTTCCACTTAGAGGATTCCATCAAGTCGACGGCACGTCATTCGGACGTCCGGAACTCAAGATATGAGCGTTTCCGCTCCGAGGGCCCGGTTGGTTTCGTGAACGAACCAACCCGGCCGTACTCCACCTGCATCCAAACCTCGGGCGGAGTATACCAAAAGATCCGTCTCACTAAGAGGAACTTATCAGAACTGACGGCACGCCGTTCGGACGTCCGTAGCTCAAGATATGAGCGTTTCCGCTCCGAGGGCCCGGTTGGTTTCGTGAACGAACCAACCCGGCCGAACTCAAAGTAATCCGAAACCTTAAGTGCGATATATCGAAACGACCGTCTCGATCCAAGGATCGCGTTGCCGCAGACGGTTCGTCAATCGGAGGTCCGAGGCTCAAGGTATGGCCAAAAGACCGAATCTGGTTCGAAACGGGGGGGTCCGGGTCCGGGCCGACCCGGCCCGACCCCCCCTGGGCGGCGGCGGCCGGCGGCGGCGCGGCGGCGCGCGGAGGCGGCGCGGAGGCGGCGCGGAGGCGCGCGGCGGTGCGCTGAGGCGGCGCGGCGGCGCGCGGAGGCGGCGCGGCGGCGCGCTGGGGCGGCGCGGCGGCGCGATGGTGAGACCCCCGCCTCCCCGTTTTTCCCCTGGCGGCGCGGCACGTGCCGCGCCGGTTTTAAGGAAATACCGCCCCCTCACATGAGGGGGCCTGCTTTTGAGCGGAACCGGGGGGGCCGGCTGCCCCCCTCCTTCAAAGAACCGCCCCCCTCTTTAAGAGGGGGGTTTTTATGGGTTGGCCGGGGGATTAATTCCCCCGGTTTTTAAGACATCCGGCCTGCCAGCTGGCCGGCCGGTTTTCTAAAACGGGACCGGAAATTCCGGTCCCCCCTTCGGCTTCCAACGCCGGCGGCCCGGCCGCCGGTCTTCTCTTCCGCCGCGGCCCGGAACCGGCCGCGGTCTCCTCGTCCCGCCGCGGCCCGGAACTGGCCGCGGCGTTCGTCATCTGGCGCGGTGCGACGGCACCGCGCCCCTTCGCCGTGTCTTGATTCCATTCAACGCGGCGCGACGGCGTCACATTCTTGAAGATTCTACCTCGGCGTGGCGCGACGGCGCCGCGTAAAATAAAAGTACGATCATCCGCGTGGTGCGACGGCACCACGCCACTTGCTTCCATCCGCAAAAATAAACAAGAACGATGGAGGGGGTTTCGGCCGTGTTCGTGCGGTCCGGCCCCCCTCGCGTTAACAAAAACACTTATATAAAATATTCAAAAGCCTCACGTAGACATGCGATCCACGAGCAAGAAATGGAATAAATTAACAATATTCAACAACCCCTACCTTGGTATAAGGTTCGAAGATTGTCAACGTTCCGCGGAAGACGACGTCGCGGAGGTTGGGCGTCGCGGTAGCCGTTCGTCAAATCCGATGACGAAGAGGTGCGTCCGATGTGATACGTCGTTGGCGAAACCTCGTACGCCGACGAAGGTTGTCCGAGGAAGAAGCGGTGTTCCCTCTCATTGACACGGAGGACGAAGAAGAGAGGCGTCGTTCTTCGTCGGAGCTTGAGCGTTCTTCGTGTTCTTCGTCAGAGCTTGAAGATGAAGAAGAAGCTCTCAAAAGCTCTCAAGGAACAAAGGGACTAACCAAAATAATAAATTAAGCTCATACCTAATTTATTAACACAACACCAACCTTTGAAATTCAAGAGTTTGAATTTCAAAACTTTAATTAAACTCACTTATTAATGACATAAGTTATAACCTAAGTTTACATCATTAATTGTGAGTTGGGGGGAAGTTAGAGGATATGAAGGGGTGGGGTTCGTGTGGGCCCCACCACCATCTTAACCTCCCAAGGGAAGTTGGGTTGTCACTCAACTTCCACCCAAAGGATAAAAACACTTAAGGAAGATAAAAATAAAAATTGAAGTTAAATTTTTATTTTAACATTCACAATTTTATTTTTACAACTCCCCACGTGTAAACGCAACTTCGGGAAAGGTCTCCTTAAGCGAATATCGGCGCTGCGAGTTCATCGGTGCCCTCGGATTTCAATTCCGACCACCGGATCAAAGGTTAGGAATTCCCGCTCGTTCGTTCACTGAACGTACCCGAGCCAAACTTCGGAAATTAATTCCGGGCACTCCGGGCCTCGGAATCAGGTGCCGTCAGAAACCGCGCTTTTGTAAAATTCTAAAGAAAATTAAGAAAAAAATTCCCTTGAATTTTACAGGTCTTTACAATTCCAGTATAATATAATATTATATATATGTTATGTAAGTTCATTAACACCATACTTTATATGTTCCTTGTATGGTATGAACAAGTCATATCACTTTGAGGGGGTGGTAGTCTGCACTTCCTCAAATGAAATTTTCGTATTTATAGATTATGGAAACCATAAAGTGTGATATTAATTAAAAATAAAGAAGCATAGAAAAAATATAAATATATAATATATATCACATATAAATACATTTCCATCATAATGGCCACCATGAGAGGTGGTTGGAGATATTTGAACAATCATCGTTTTGTGAGGCAGTAGTTCATCGTCCACAGAAACAGTATTTTTGTATCCATTAAATGGAGGTGTGTGGAAGTGTAGTTCAAATAATTATCATAAAAACAACCTAGTTTTTTGAGGATATTGGTTTTGTTATTTTTTGACTCTCCTTTTCGTCACATTTTCTAAAAGAATGGAAAGGGAAATGACTTAGCACAAATTGATCCATCCTTTGGAAAAAACATCAAAAATCGATAAAGGCATGAACAAGGGATCAAGAGCACATGTGCCGCGCAAGTTCTATCCCTATCGTGAAATTCTACTTGCGCGACGCATGATGGTCTCACAAGTGACTTGCGCGACCTAAGTGATAACCGACCGGAGTCTTCT
Organism: Viscum album; assembly: GCA_963277665.1. NCBI lineage: Eukaryota > Viridiplantae > Streptophyta > Magnoliopsida > Santalales > Viscaceae > Viscum > Viscum album. The sequence continues at coordinate 179,628,070 of OY728145.1, forward strand.
CCTGCCTATAAATAGACCCTGTGGGCCCCCCATTCCGAGAGGATTTTTTCCAGAACTCATATTTGAGCTCCTGGCGCCATAGTCTCTTCTCAAAGCTTCTAAAACACTTCTATGGTAATTTCTTATCTATAACGGAAGATCTGAAGAGGGGGAGGAAGGCCTAAGTGTTGAAACTCATCAACACTTGCATGCCTGAGTGGCCATCCCTTAAGGGAAAAGGCCACACTTGCGCGCCACCTTACTCCTTCAATAGAACTTGCGCGCCCCTCTTCTGGAAGAACCTCACTAGGATTCTAAAGGTTTTAATAAAGGATTGCCCAAGTATTACCCTGCTGGTTAATCGTCGCTCAAGTACCCATGTGTCGCGCAGGTATACCTGTGCGACCAGGACTTGCGCGCCCACGTAGTACCTGCGCGCCTGCCAGGACTTGCGCACCCCTGCCTTTTTGGGTGCCCTTCTTTCCCATTTCACCCCTCTTAACCCATTCCACCTCTCCTATTCAAGATTCAGTCTTCAATACACTCTTCAAATCCATTTATGGCATGATTTCTTGATTTGACTTCCTTATTGGAAAGGAATTCTGTGGAATATCTCCCAAAACATATTGATTTTTCACATATTTATGTCACTAAAGATTGAGATTTCATTCATTCAACCTCATCCTTTAAGATGAGAGAATCCTTAATATGAGAATCCTCTTCAGGAGTAAGCCCCAGTCAGAAATATGGACATCCTCTTTTGGAGTAAGCCTCAAGTCCTCTAATCTGGGCATCCTACTTAGGAGTAAGCCCTATGATCCCCTAACATGGGCCTCCTTTTCAGGAGTAAGCCCCAGTCCAAGTTCCCTAATATGGAAATCCTCTTCAGGAGTAATCCCCAATCACAAATATGGGCATCCTCTTCAAGAGTAAGCCCCAGTCACAAATTTGGTCATCCTCTTTAGGAGTAATCCCCAGTCTTAATTCTTCTTAACCGGTCCAAATTTACCTTTGATCTGGGATTCCTTATCAAGAGTAAAACCCAATCACAAGTCTTTATCCTAATTTGGGCCTCCTTTTTCAAGAGTAATCCCCATGTTAGAGTATTCAAATATCCATGAAGCACATATACCTTTATGGACCCTGTTCCTAGATTTCTTCCCTGAAGTAAATCCTAATCTTCATTTATCTGGGCAGTCATACATACATAAGTCCCACATTATTTCTTATGATTACATCTTTTATGGTAGAATTGTCTAATTTGTACCAATACCTCTTATTTCTCACACCGAGCATGACTCACGTGAGCTTAGAGTGTAAAAGTGATTATGACATTCTTCTTTGAGCCATCAATCAAAAACATCATACTCCCTTACTCGAACTACGTGGGTTATGATTCCTTTTCTAAACAAAGGATACGTAGGTAGCCCATTTGCGGGTTCGATCCCAACTCGGAAATAATCCATGTCCTTCTGAATGACAATAAACATCAAGTGCCCCACTGAGTGGCTTTAAAACCAGCATGGTCATCATAATGACCAAGAGACTTGTATATAAATGTGTCGAAGGGTACCATTGACCAAGAATCTCTAATAAATATAGATGATTCTCTATCAATGAAAAACATCGAATACATATAAAAGATTCTCTAAATTTCCTACATATTTAATCATTGATTGTCAGATCTGAAGGAAAGATCATTTTATACTTGGTAATGTAATAAGGATTCACAAACATAACTTAAATCTATAAAGAGAGTCCCGGAGTAGACAATAATTCCCCTCAAAAAGGCTTGATGAGTCCGATCTACCATCCTCTCGACCAATGAAAATTCCTAAGCCTCATCAGTCCCCAAACTAATGAGCGCCTACCTTTGGAAAGTAGGTCTAAATGGATGTGGAATCATTGGATGTTTCCGGTTCTACAAACAAACCTGTTAGAAACCAATCGGAATGTTTGAAACTCCCATCAAGGAAGTCAATCCACGGATTCCGAGGGATATAAAAAATGGTGAACCCGACGTGAATCCTTAACCAAGTTAAAATAATGTTTTACATATTTGTTAGGCCCCTATTTAAAACTCAATGAGAGGGCCAACAAAAACAATCATTGACATATGTACTCATCCGGAAGATGTAGTGGCTGAATTTATCTTGATTACGTCTGTTATATCAAACAGGCACTCTTTTCCAAGATCTTCTGCATTTCTAGAATGGCTACTCTCAAATTCCCACCTGTGAATGCTGCTGCTGCAAATACCACTACTGCTACTCCTACTGGATCGTCATCCGTTCTGAGGATGACATCACCTACTCAGCATCTTCAATGTTGGGTATCAAATGTGTTGGTTAAGGAGTACCGCCAACACGGTACCATCCCAACTCTGGAGGCTGACCGACAATCCCTCCAAGTGAACAACTCACACGAGACATCTAAACAATGACGACCAGTGATCAAGAAGCAGGCGGTGCTGACCACTGTCTCCAACCGTTACGGGTCGTTATCTCCTGAACTCAATCACCATTCACTCCCTTATTCTGAGGAGGTGAATGAGCAGGTCCCTCAGGGCCTTAATTCAAGTAGAAAGGAGTCCTTCTCGAGGGTTCCCATCAACAATCGCCGCCAGACTCGTGCAGCAGTGCGCCCTCAACATGATGAGGGTACCGACTCCAGGCATTCGGCTCAGGTTCCTCGAACCCGAGCAGGCAAGATGAACCACCAGAGGTGGAATACGGTCAACAGTGAGAAGGTTCTCATCTCTTCCATCTTCGGAGAAGTCCACCAACCTAACTTGGTGGCAAGAAATGAGTAGGCACATACACCTTCCCGTTTTAATTCTGCTATCCAGCAGACTCGTCTGGAAGCATCACGCCGATCCCGCCAGGCAATTCCGGCGGAGTACTATAGGCAGGAACATACACCTGTTTATACATCACCATCTAGTCAGCAGGCTCGTCTGACTACATATGATGGATATCATCAACTACATTCGGTGAAGTGCAATCATCAGGAACATACACCTGCTAGTATTAATCAAACCTATTAATAGTATCGCTTGGTAGCATTCGGAGAAGTCAGTCGGAAAGCCCCAACGACAAATAAAAGGCAGACTCAACTCTCTGCCCCCATACTTGAGTACTGCCAAGATTCACTGACATCAAAAAGGAGGAAAGGAGCAGGCACATACACCTACTCCAAGCACGGAATGGACGTATATCCCCATTCTGGCAGCTGAAGTCACCAAGAATATTCTATCAATGGTGAAAGAGCAGAAGCAAATCCCTGCTCATATTCTGGATGCTTGCCAGGATATTATAACAACTTCAGCAGCATCTCAGGTAAAGACACATAAATCTATCCCTACCAGTGGAGTGACACATCAACAGTTCACTCCAGAATAGACACACACATCTTTTCCAGTCCAAGAGGGTTATGGGGCATACTCCCCCATATCATACGGACAACCAAGTCAGGCACATACACCTGATTTGAGTGGAGATCGTCAGCCTAACCTGGCCATATTTCTTGATCAGGCACATACACCTTCTCAGAGCAGCCACTTTCTTCAACAAGTGGTTCCCAAGGTGAGTAAGAAGGCGTCTAAGAAAAAGATTCGCCTAGCATAGTCAGGAGATCAAGAGCCAATCTGTAACAAGGCCTTGCTCGATGCTAGAGTTCTTGAATCCCTCAGACAGTTATCTGTTGGAATTCAAAATTCTACTCCCTTAGTTCCCAATAGTATGAACATTAATTCCAAAGGTCTTCAATAGAAACTTCCTCATGAAGGCTTACTTCATTACAATTCGGTCGATCTCAAAGTTTCATCTTCAGATGAGAGACACGGGAATCCTTTGTGTGGTCAGAAGACCAAGGAGCAAGAGATCTCATCTTTTTCTGTAACCCATTATGGTGGTCCTCCCCATGATGATGAATTTCGCTACGAAAGTCCTCTCAGCAGTAGTGATGCTCATTGCCCAAAAAATGTTCCAGTGAATAATGTAGTGCCGAGAAAGCCCTTCTATCTTGAGGCAATTGCAAATGCAAAACCAGTCATTTCTGATGCTTCATCGCTAGCAGGTGAAATACTTTCTCAATCAGAAGATAGGCCAGGGTGTAGGTCATTCTCCAAACCACCCCTAAGTGATGCATCTTTTAGTTTGATCGCTAATTTCTTTACCAATCCTGTTGAATCCAATGAAGTAACAAGGAAACACCAACTTTGGTCAAATCAGGTAGAAGAATCTTCATCAAATGATAAAGAGGAAATGTTGAACATGAGAAAACAACTGGCAAAAGGTGAAGTGTCGGTCGTGTTTTGGCCTCTGGCTGACTCTGAGTATGACATTCCAGAAATGTTGACGGAAGATGAAATTCATGATATTCGTCTCAACATATGGAAAACTCTTTGTCAGTTGAAAAAGAAATTATTATCTTATGATGAATATTAAAATCATCTTAAGATAATAGAAGGGTTACAACGTCAAATTGATTTGGCATCTCTATCAATATCTCGATATCCGAAGGCTGAAAAAACAACAGAGAGCCCTTCATCGTTCATACCTTGGCCCACTAAGAATATTTCATCAGTTAATTTCCCATGCCTCATCTGGTATTCATGTCATAGGATGGGGTGTTCATGGAGCACTAAATTTCACGATGCTCTCCAGTTATCAAAGCCTGCCGAAAATGGTCTCATGAAATGTTATTTCCCATGGTCGACCACAGTCAACGGGCATTGTTTGTAATCAAAAGCTTTCCTAGGAACAGGATTCAACTAATTCCTCTCAAAATCAAGAATACAGATAACAAGGTGTTGAATTACTCCTACATCAAGAAAATGAGAATCTTGAACAAGCTTCTCGTATGGACAAAGCACATCATCAAGTGACAGAAGTGTTGGAAATTATCCAACGACCTTTTGAACCGGGTGATAAAAGTGGATACAGGTTAATGCATCCAGCAAATTTCCAGACTAAGGTTCGCAAGATCAAGAGAGATTTTAAGAAAGTCTCGGAGATAGCATGTCAAGAGCCACCCCAGCTCTCCAGACTAGGGACTCTTTTAAACCAACCCTCGGAATCAAATAATAGGATTCGAGGAGTTGAGCGAGAATAGAAGGAATAGTCCCAGTCCACCGGAATAGGGACTTTTTCAAATCATCAATCCCCTCCTCTGAGAAAGTCGGTTTTCTCTCGATTGGGGAAGAAGCCTCAAGAGGAACGAAGATCCAAATTATCAGGAGATTCCCTCCAAATTACGGTTCGTCAAGAAGTTTCTGAGGGATCGAATCAACAAAAGGAAATGTCTCATCAAAGACATGGAAGAGGACAATATCACAGAAATGCTGATAGAAGGGATGCGATGAGTTATGAATAAATCAATGACATCACTGCTGTTGTTGCTGATCCACCAGATGAGGCTCACTCAGGGGACTCAGATGAAGTTGTTCCTGCTCAAGAAGATGTACGCACCGACACAAATGAAGAAGGTGTACGTACACAAAGTCAAAGGATTACTCAGAACCTAGGTAATCCTTCAAGTAACCCACTTCCCCCTCTATGAAAAGGATCCAACAAAGGGAGGGGAAAGAACCAGGTTACATATCCTTCCTCTGGAGAAGTCTAATCGCTTTCACTAGAGCAAAGGTTTTCACAACAGGATGATGAAATGAAGGAATTAAGGAGGTTGAATGTAGAACTACTTCAGGGTAGTCTTCTTCGTGAGCGTGTTGGAGTTAGTCAGCCAAGGGAATTTTTTGCAGCTAGTGAGATGGATCAGAAATATCCTCCTCTATCTGTATACCCTCACAAGCCTAATCCTATGGGTCAAGTGCAACAACAGTTGGCAGTGCTACCATCAGTTGCAGCACCAGCCACCACATATGTCCAAGCTCCAGTCATTGCACCAACCCAAGTCCAAGTTCAACCGGATGTTTCTTAAAAGTTATTAACTACCATTGAGTCATTAGCAGCTCAGTTAGAAACTATGGAAGGGAAACGTGCGCAGGTTCAACTAGAAAAGAAAGTTTACCCTAAATGGGTAGATTCAATCTCTCCTCCATCATGTTTTAGAAACCCTATATTCCCTATTTTCAATGGATTAGGCGACATTGAACAGCATTTGATGCAATATGTGTCTTGTTGTGATCCTATGAAGGGAACTCCCGAGCAGCAAGAAGCAGTAAAACTCAGATGCTTCGTGCGAACCTTGCAAGGACCAGCTTTTTTCTGGTATACAAGCTTGTAATCCCGGTCAATTATTGGATGGGAGGATCTTCGCAAAAAATTCATTCTTAAGTTCAACTCAACTTTTCCAAAGACAACAGTTTTTGATCTTACAAACTGTAAGCAAAGAGAGAATGAAAGGATCTTAGATTTCATTGCTCACTGGAAGGGATTAACATATTCCTTAAGGTTAGCACTTCCTCAAGAGGAATTGTTGCCAATATGTGTGGCAAATCTTCTTGACGAATTACGCATGTCGTTGATCCCTGTGAAATATACAGGAGGGTTTTGAGACCTTACTTCAATCGCTCAGCAGATTAAAGATTCCCTTATACAGGCTAAGGCTAAATCCCGTGTAATTCCATCAGCTCCAGGAAGGAGAATGGGTAAAGAAGAAACTGCTACAGTTATGATTAAACAAGAACCTGTACCTGTTTCTACCTCAAAACCTTCATCTTCTTGAAGGGATCCACCTGCTGAGCACCAACAACAAAGTTCGTTTCGTCCAGACGATCAAAGAGATCAAAGACGAAAACAATTTAAGGATCTGAAGAGTAAAACATACTCTTTCTGAAATGAAAAAGTTCCTGATTACTTCATTTCGGCTCTGGAAAACAATTTGGTTCAATTGCCAAATCCCAAGAGGCCAAATAAGGAAGGAGTTGAAGAACGTCCAAATTATTGCCCCTTTCATCAAATGTTGGGGCATCCCATACAGGAGTGTTTTTTCTTCAAAGACCTCCTGCAAAAGATGGTCGAATCGGGACAAGTCACATTGAAAGGCTCCTCAGCCCAGGTTGCATGTTTCACTGATACAGTTCCAGAGGAGGAAGGTGAATGGAAAGAAGTCAAAAGAGAAAATGCACATAAGTATGATGATTGGATGGTCAGAAAGACAATCAACCAAACTCATGCAATTTTGCGAACACAATTAAAGAATCTAATTGTGTCTTCTGCCATGAATGTTGCAGCAAAACCCTCTTCGTCAGACGGAAAGTCCTCAAAGAAACGACATGATTCAAAGAAAGAAAAAGAACCAGAAGAAGATGAGTATGTGTCAAAGGCTAAGTTGTCTTTAACTTTGGCGGACTTCATGCCATCTACTTCAAAGCCACGGGAACTGCCCCACCAAACGGCACAGCCTAAATAGGCTAATCAGGAAGAGTCTTCATCAGACGAAGAGTTAATCTTCGGTTCTGTTAATATGATTCAATTAATAGATCCATATTCCAGTCGAAGTTTCAAATTCGATGAGACTGAATTCCTTGTATCAAACAAGGGAATCAGAGGAAGTTCTAGAGGCTCAGGATATAGGGGAATACGTGGATCTTTCAGAAGCCACTGCTCCAATTCAACCCCTTCTAGAACTGTGTACATAGCAGAAACTCGTGGTAGAGCCCTTCAGTGAGCTCAACAAGAACAAGCAAGTTCTTCTACCAATAGCAAATTCAGTCATGGCATAGTTATTTTGGAAGACTGGTTGAAGGTTCCATCCTCTTCTTCTCAGCAAGTAAATGGATCTAATCGGTCTAATCTTCCAAAACAAGGAATATTGTCAACTCCTATTCCAAAACAAGATGTATCAACTTCCAAAGCATCTTCTTCCAAGGTACCTGCTAAACCACATATTCCTGTTGGGAAACGCATACCTCTGGATCAAAACTATGATGTATTCAAAACCTTGGCCAAAGTACCAGCCAAGTTATCAATTCTGGATGCTCTGAATCTGTCAAAATATCTTCGGGAAGCACTCATCGAGGCATTGTCAAGTCCTCAGGAGTTTGAAACTGAAATTGGTGCAGCTGAAGTCTATCACATAGAGAATAATCCTGCAGAATGCCATGCAATAATATATTTTACTGATGAAGATCAATATGATGTTTTGCATGGACATATTAGACCATTGTACTTGTCTGGAAAGGTCAATGGCGTAGATGTTCGAAGAGCTTTCATTGACAATGCTTCACGAGTCAACCTCATGCCCATTCGTACACTTCATCGATTGGGCCTCACGGAATCTGATTTATCTCCTTCTACCATGATGTTGCAATGATTTGATAAAAATGAACAAGAACCACTGGCTGAAGATACACTCAGAACTTAGTTCGGAGATCTTGTATCCAATTCAGATTTCATGGTTGTTGATCAAGACTCAGCTTCCAACAACTTTCTTGGAAGACCCTGGCTACATCAGCATGCGGTTATCCCTTAATCATACCTTTAATGTCTCAAATATTGTTTTGATGGTGACGTTGGGACATTGTATGGTGATAAGTCCTCCTTTAAGACATATGAGTCTCAATACATTGAGGCGGAATTCTATCACATGAAGGGAAGGGATAAATCCATAACAAAGGATATTACCAAAGTTAATGCTCCATATGGTTTGGAGAAGATTCCAGTAAATCCATTTACAGATAGATTATGTGTTGCCTATCAGTCAAATTGACAAGATAGACCCAAATCAAAATACTCTTATGGAAAGATCCATAATGGAAATTACGGCAATTGATCCAGACAACATGGGGGAAATTGGTAACCCACCAAGAAGTGATGAAAGCACAACTGGTGACGTCTTCATTTTGTCTGCTGAAATCCAACAAGTCTATACTTCGCCAATTAGGCCAGAAGAAGTTATAGAAACATCAGAGGTGAACAATGATGTTGATTTTCAATCCATCATCTCCTCTTTAATACCCAAAGAAGACCCCTCATCATCAATCAAGTCAGAAATGGAAGCTTTTTCATCAAGATGTGCAAATTGTGACATCTCTTATAATCATGAAAGTTATGCTTTATCATCTACTATGCAAGTAGAAACAGAAGAAATAACACATGATGAAGAAGAATAGGAAGATCTCAGAGATGCTCCTCCAGTATTTGAATAAGGTATCTCTATCACTGTGGATGAACTCAGAGAAATAAATCTGGGCACAAAAGAATATCCACACCCCACTTTAATCAGTGTGGCCATGACTCTTGAATAGAAAGAGATGTATATTTCTATTCTAAAGAAACATAGAGATATATTTTCTTGGAACTATACATAAATTCCTGGGCTTAATCCTGATGTTTCTACTCATCATTTGGGTTTACCATAATAACATCGAGGATTTAAGAAAGCCATGAGAAGAACACACCCAACTTATGCTTCCAAAATTGAGGCTGATGTGGATAATCTTATCAAAACTAACTTCGTTAGAGAAGTTAAATATCCCAAGTGGTTGGATAATATTGTCCCTGTAAAGAATAAGAACGGACAAATTAGAGTTTGCATCAATTTCATAAATCTAAATCGGCATTGTCCTAAGGATGATTTCTGAGTTCTGATTACAGAACTTTTAATTGATGCAACAACTGGATATGAAGCACTTTCCTTCATGGATGGATATTTTGGGTATACTCAGATCCGAATGGCCCCAGAAGACGAGGAATCTACATCCTTAAGAGCCCCTCAGGGTGTGTTTTTCTACCGGGTAATGCCTTTTGGCTTAAAGAATGCAGGTGCAACGTAACAACGTGCCATGCATCGTATCTTCAAACCCTTCTTAGGGAAGTTTGTTGAATACTATGTAGATGATTTGGTAGTTAAATCCAAACAACATTCTAATCACTTGGATGATTTGGAATTCATATTCTGCAAGATTTACAACATAATTTGAAGATGAACCCCTTAAAATGTGCTTTTGGGGTAACCTCAGAAAAATTCCTCAACTTTGTTGTATGCCATCGTGGTATTGAAGTCGATCCTCAGAAGACCAAGTCAATCATTAGTATGTCACCTCCTTGAAATTTGAAATAATTAATAGGACATCAAGGAAACTTAGCCTATATTCAGAATTTCATCGCCAATTTGGCAGGAAAAGGTTCCCCCTTCACCAAATTGATGAAGAAGGGAGTCACTTACGAGTGGACTGAAGAATGTCAAGAAGCATTCGATATTATCAAGAAATACCTCTTGAGTCCACTGGTACTTATGCCACCTGTTGAAGGAATACCACTTATCCTCTACGTGATAACTCTAGAGCAATCATTGGGTGACTTTCTTGCTCAGAAGAATGATGTTGAGAATGAAAACAACCTCTACTATCTCAGTCGAACCTTGTTTGAAGCAGAAACCTGGTATTCAAGTATTGAGAAGTGCTGCCTGGCATTAATCTTTGAAGTTCAGAAGTTGAGACACTACCTGCAACATCACGAGGTCCAATTGGTATCTCACAATAACCCGATCAAATTTATCCATAGTCATTCAATGCTTATAGGACATCTGTCAAGGTGGGTAGTTATTTTGAAGCAATTTGATATTCAATATGTGTCTCAAAAGGCGATAAAGGGCCAAGCTCTGGCTGATTTCCTGGATGAACACCCTTCAGTGGGAGACACATCTTCAGATATTGAACTCCCTGATGAGGAAGTATTCTCTATTAAAGAAAGTCCTCAAGCATGGGAAATGTATTTTTATGGTTCTTCTAGAAGTCTAACAGGGAGGAAAATGGAAAATCCTAAATTCAACAAACTTGGCTTAGGAATTGTGCTCATTTATCTAGAAAAGGTAGTGTTACCTTATTCCTTCTTATTGTGGGAAGGTGGTACCAATAATGAAGCCGAATACAAAGCTCTCATCGTAGGCTTGGAATTAGCGCTTCAATCACAAGTGAATCACTTAAAAGTGAAAGGTGAATCAGACCTGGTAATCAAACAAGTCAATGGGGATTATGCCATCAGAAAAGAAAAACTAATCCCTTTGTATGATTATGTCAGAGATTTAATGGAAGAATTCCCTTCGGAACCGATATTTTCTTATGTCTCAAGATCAAAAAAAGCTCAAGCTGATGCACTGGCTAATATAGCTACAGCTCTGGCAGATCCAAATCGGGACGAGAAAACCATCATTATTTCCCACCATCGTGCAATTTCACCTTATGTTCGAATTAGAACAGAGGAAATTAATGAAATTTGTCCCATTTATGAACCGTATGGTCATACTACAGGATGGATTTCACCTATTAGGGAATACCTTCAAAATGGAACACTTCCACCTGAGAGAGCTGAGAAAGAACAAATATGGCAACGTGTGGTCAATTTTACTCTTTATGATAGCCCATATCACCTAGATAAAATTCTCTACAAATGTGGTTTTTATGGCGTTCTCTTCAGATGCATTTATGGTTAAGAGACAATGGTTGTCATGTATGAAGTGCGTGCAGAAGTCTGTGGTTCCCACCAGTCTGGACATAGACTGTCTGATCAGATTCGAAGGCTTGGATACTTTTGGCCTTCAATAATACAAGATTGTGTCAATTTCACAAAGAAGTGTCATTCATGCCAAGTACATGCCAACTTCATTCATCAACCTCCATAGTTTCTTCATACAGCTAAATACTAATGGCTATTTTCCACATGGGGAATGGATGTGGTGGGACCTTACCCTTCGGCTACGACCAAGTAGTTTAAGTACATTTTTACTGCTACTAACTTTTTTTCCAAATGGGCAGAGGCAATACCCCTCAAGGAAGTCAGTTTTAAATGCATTGTTAGCTTCATCAAGTCTAACATCATTACCAGATTTGGTGTCCCTCATACCATATTGACGGAAAATGGCACCAATTTCTGTTCATCCGTGGTGAAGAAGTTGTATCAAGAATACAACATCAAATCCAACCATTCATCTCGGTATCATGCAGCAGCCAACGGCTAGATAGAATCCTTTAACAAGACTCTTTCAAATATACTGCAAAAGAAGGTGGATAATGATAAGAGGTCATGGCCTGATAAACTCTTTCATGCTTTATGGGCTTATCGGACTACCACCCGCACTGCAACTCGGTCAACTCCATATTCATTGGTATATGGAACAGAAGTCGTCTTCCCATTGAAGTTCAACTAACCTCGCTCAGAGTTTCCATTTTTGATCAATCATCTACATATGACCAATCTCAAAAGTGATTGAATGAATTGGAATGGTTAGATGAGAAATGATTGTGCACTTTGCGCCACTTGGAAGTCTATCAGAATCGAATAGAACGAGATTTTAACAAAAAAGTTTGTCTTCGTTCATTCACTCAGGGAGAATTGGTATTAGTTCTTATAACTCCAATGATACCAGTAAAGAAACCTCCCAAAATTGATCCAAAATGGGAAGGACCTTATTCAATACATAGGGTCTACTCTAATGGAGCTTATTCATTAATCTCGATGGATGGAGAACTCATCACTACTCCAACAAATGCCATATTTTCGAATAAGTATTTTTTATAAACTGCAAAGTACCTATTTCGTCCTTGCTATATGACGTTAAACTATATGGTAATGGTCCAGTATGACCATAAACTGCAACTTGGTCTAACATGACATTAAACTGTGTCCCCAAAATGGTCCTGTATGACCTTAAACTGCAACTTGGTCCAGTGTGACCTAAAACTGCATCATCAACGGTCCATGCATATGACCCTAAACTATTTGCAAGTCCATTACGTCCAGCACGAAGTTAAACTATTATGTCCTAACTACATGAAGCTAAACTGTATAGAAGTCCCTTATGTCCAAAAAGACATTAAACTACATAATCATCAAAGGTCCTGTATGACCTTAAACTACACTTTTGTCTAGCATGACATTAAACTGCACCATCCACGGTCCATGCATATGACCATAAAATATTCACACTTTCATCCAACATGATGCTAAACTGTGGAAAAAATCCCCAATGCGTCCAACATGACGTTAAATGATGTACTCTTTTGTCCTCACTACATGACATTAAACTGCACAGTCCCCCTTTCGTCCAACATGAGGTTAAACTATATTTTCCCCATCGTCCTAACTACATGATGCTAAACTGTACAGAAAGTCCGTGATACGCCCTATATGACGTTAAACTGTACTTTGTCCCTGCTATATGACATTAAACTGTGCAGCACCAATAGTCCTAACTATAAGACTTTAAACTGCACAGTCCCTTTATACGTCCTACATGACGTTAAACTGTGTATCGTTAAGGTTGTTGCTACCTCTTGTTTCTCACACCGAGTATGACTCACATGAGCTTAGAGAAAACCTCAACCATAGCACTCTCTCTGGGCCGCTAACCAAGTGTAAGTCCCAACATCATATTTTAGGTCGTTGTCCCCAAGAACAACATGATCATTAATTCATTCTTTAATTGAACTACGTGGACTTTGATCCTTGCCTTCTAGGCTGGGTACGTAGGCAACCTCCCAATGTTCAAGCCCAAAATCAATCTCCTCACATCGTTTCACCTCCATCTCATATGACTTTGATTTGTGAAACTGTCCCTAGAATCAGTATCTTTACATTGGTTCACTTTCGTCCTTGTTATACAACGTTAAACTATACAACACTTTTGTCCAGTATTACAATAAACTACAATATTATTTAATACCCTCACTTGAGAAGGAACCATTATTTACATTGATTTTTCAATCATGTTTCATTTCAAAGACTACATGCGTACATGGTAATTCCCAAACCTTTTATCTTGGGTTAAACCATCACTGTACTAAATTCCCCTTTCACCCTTCACATGTATGAACCAAATTTGTACAGAGGGTATTTATAGAACTATGTGGGCTTGATTCCCATCCTAATGGGATACATAGGAATGTTCGATTGTCCCTCGAATTCAGCCCCAAGTCTTTAGGCCTAACCCCAAATTCCATTTTCAGTCCCTTGGCTGAAAAGTCCCCATGAAAACACACACTGTGTATTTCTTACAAGGGTCCAAGCTCTATGACCCTAAACTAAGATCTCTAATCCTTTTGTCCCACACGATGTTAAATTTTAGTTTAAGAACTACGTATGGCTTGATTCTCATCCTTATGGGATACGTAGTGAAGTACAACATTTCAATTCAGGACCCAGCCACAACATGATTATGGTTAGCATTGATCTGTGTATCTCTGTATACATTGAACAATACCCATCTTTATGTGTCATAATCCTAACCTTAAATATTTTCAGATCTTCATAACCCTTTTCATGACTTCTAGACACAAAAATGTCAAACTTTTGAGAGTTCTTTTTCCTGACTATACAGCACGTGCCCATAGGCGGACTTGCATAAACAGTCTACATAACAGACTTGTTAGCCAAAAGATACTATTATTTGACTATGCATCCAATGCCCTTAGGTGTCCCTACATAATTCAACCCCATAACGGGTTTGTCAGATATTGGTAACTTCATTCTTGAGAAGAATGCCTATTTTGTCCTTATTTTTCTTAAATGACAGTATGTAGGGATCCGCAAAAATAGCCATCCTTAACATATTTTTCCCATATCCTTTTTCATGTTCTGAAAAGTATTGAAGTCTGTGGTTTATATTCTCCTTCCCTACATTTGGTTCAGAACTTTGTAGGAGTGATATCTATTCAGTTCTTCGATAATCTTGTTTGGAAATATCTTCTCCATATTCAAGTACATCTTTCCATAAATAAAACTCTATAATTTGGAAGATTTGAATCTCCATAAACTTTCACTGGCTTTTATCACTAGAAAAGTAAATTTCTGAGAGTTCTTTTTCCTGACTATACAGCACGTTCCCATAGGCGGCTTGCATAAACAGTCTACATAACAGTCTTATTATCCAAAAGATACTATTTTATTTAATTATGCAGCCAATGCCCTTAGGTGGCCCTGTATAATTCAACCCCCTAACAGGTTTGTTAAAAAATGGTAACTTCATTCTTGGGAACTAATTCTTCTAATGCCTTTTAGCTATTTTTCATATCATTCCTTAGATTCAAATATTCTTAAGTCACAGTTTACATATTTTCCCTCATATTTGAGTATGGTACTATGGTTTCAGATGAGTTGTCAAGGAATTGAGTAAATTCCAATCCATTTTGGTCAAAGCTATTTCGACCTTAAACATTATCCTTTTTTATGTCCGTTGTACGTGACTTTAAACTGCCCACAAAAGGCAAAGGAACTCTGAATAAAAGTCAAGTTCTAGCTCACAGAAAATACATTTAGTATGATTTAGGTAACATTGAGCAATTAAAAGGTTCAAGTTTGTAGGGTTATTTACAGTAATACTAGTAAAAATCAAACTATGCTTTCTAGGCCCATTGACTTAGGTAAAATCTAAAGAATATAGCAAGAGAATGCAGGTACAAATGAGTGAAGGTGAAAGTGTTTTTCATTGATACATAGGAGATAGAAGGACATCCATAGACTGGAGTCTCTTCTCTTTTTCAAGAATTACAAGAGGCTTTCAACATAGCTCTTCATTTGATTTATGGAATCCCGAGCTTCATCAGCAACCACATGGAATTCATTCATTCAACTGGATACAATAAGAGATGCAGTGATACCTGCTCTTCTTGGAACAATTGTAAAAGGATGTTCTTGAGTGCGGTTTGAGGAAAATTTTCTGCAGATCAAATAGTGACTCTGTTTCTGTCCAAGAGACTTGGAAGATGGATACATGGATTTGAGAATGGAGCATTGGAAGTAAAGATCCATTAGGAGAGAGTACTCTTTTCAGATATTGATCTAATTGCATGTTTATCTTCTCTCCACCAACCAACAACGGAAAACATTTCATCCCATGGGTTTTCGATTTTCATATTTGCAAGGAAATGGCATGGAAGGAGAATTTTAAAGTTCACACCATTGTTGTTTCTCTTAATGCACAACATAACCGAAATAGAGGAGTAGTAGTGCATCTGCATTTCAGGTGTATAGTTCTATGCATTTTGAACATTGACTCCTTGTAGATGACCATGACCATACAGGGACAGGTAGATTCTCTGTGGGAAATTAAGATGATATTTCTTCAAGTACTTATCCAAATATGGGAAAGTTATGTCGCAGATATCATAGTAATCATGGCTAACAATGTTCATCATGTCATCAATCCGCTTGCTAGCTAGTTCATCAGACATTCCGATTCTCCTAGGAGCCATGAAATCTGCAAAAAAGTTGAATAAACTAACTCTTAAATGGGTTTATTTTTTTCATAAAATTTGTGAAAGAATTCAGAAAAAATGGAAAAGGCATTTAAGGCGCGCAAGTCTAAAACTTAGCGCACAAGTATGGGTGTGCCGCACAATTATTTGGTGCGCCGGTATCACCGCGCAAGTCAAGATACCTTGACAGTAACGCGCCATCAAGGAAACACCGGAAAAAAGAGCAACTTGCGTGGTTAAGCTGACCTGTGCGGCGAGAGCTCGAAGGTTTGAAGTCCGGAAATCTGGATGCTTTGTACGGAAGTGAGGCCCTCTATTTATAGACGTGGCCAGAACCCTGCGCGCCGTACCCTGGGTGACTAAAGGCCGTACCCCTGCACGCCGGACTCTGCGCGCCCAAAGCTCATTTGCACGCCCAAACTTGTGCACCTTCTTTCCATTGGTTTTCTTCTTTTCCTCAGAGTCAAATCTACATTTATTTTGGATCCAACTCTGAGGGGGCACTTTTGTTGATGCTACTTTTCATCACATTGTCTAAAATAATTGAAAGGGAAATGACTTAGACCAAATTGATTCATCCTTGGAAGAAAAAATAAAAAATTGACAAAGGCATGAACAATGGATCAAGATCACATGTGTCGCGCAAGTTCTATCACTGTCGCGCAAGTCTACTTGTGTGACGCATGATGGTCACGCAAGTGACCTGCATGACCTAAGTGATAACCACCCGGGGTCTTCTCTTGCCTATAAATAGACCCTGTGGTCCCCCTATTTCGAGAGGATTTTTTCCAGAAACTCAGATTTGAGCTCTCAGTGCCCTAGTCTCTTCTCAAAGCTTCTAAAACACTTCTATGGTAATTTCTTACCTATAACGGAAGATCTAAAGAGGGGGAGGAAGGCATAAGTGTTGAAACTCATCAATAATTGCGCTCCTGAGTGGCCATCCCTTAAGGGAAAAGTCCACACTTGCGCGCCACCTTACTCCTTCAATAGAACTAGCGCGCCCCTCTTCTGGAAGAACCTCAAGAGGATTCTAAAGGTTTTAATCAAGGATTTCTCCAGTATTACCCTGCTGGATAACCGTCGCGCAAGTACCCATGTGTCGCGCAAGTATAACTGCGTGACCAGGACTTGTGTGCCCACGCAGTACCTGTGCGCCTGCCAGGACTTGCGCGCCCCTGCCTTTTTGGGTGCCCTTCTTTCCCATTTCACCCCTCTTAAGCCATTCCACCTCTCATATTCAAGATTCAGTCTTCAAGACACTCTTCAAAGCCATTTATGGCATGATTTCTTGATTTGACTTCCTTATCTGAAAGGCATTCTATGGAATATCTCTCAAAACCTAGTGATTTACACATCTTTATGTCACTAAAGATTGAGATTTCATTCATTCAACCTCATCCTTTTAGATGAGAGAATCCTTAATATGGGCATCCTCTTCAGGAGTAAACCCCAGTCACAAATATTGGCATCCTCTTCAGGAGTAAGCCCCAAGTCCTCTAATCTGGGCATCCTCCTTAGGAGTAAGCCCTATATCCCCTAACCCGGGCCTCCTTTTCAGGAGTATGCCCCAGTCCAAGTTCTCTAATATGGATATCCTCTTCAAGAGTAAGCCCCAATCACAAATATGGGCATCCTCTTCAGGAGTAATCCCCAGTCATAAATTTGTGCATCCTCTTCAGGAGTAATCCCCAGTCTTAATTATTTTTAATCAGTCCTAATTTACCTTTGATCTGGGATTCCTTCTCAGGAGTAAAACCCAATCACATGTCTTATCCTAATTTGGGCCTACGTTTTCAGGAGTAAGCCCCAAGTTAGAGTTTTCAAATATCTATGAATCACATATACCTTTATAGACCCCGATCCTGGATTTCTTCCCTGAAGTAAATCATAATCTTCATTTATCTCGGCAGTCATACATACATAAGTCCCACATTATTTCTTATGATTACATCTTTTATGGTAGGATTGTCTAATTTTTACCAATACCTCTTATTTCTCACATCGATCATGACTCACGTGAGCTTAGAGTGTAAAAGTGATTATGACATTCTTCTTTGAGCCATCAATCAAAAAAATCATACTCCCTTACTCGAACTACGTGGGTTGTGATTCCTTTTCTAAACAAAGGATACATAGGTATCCCATTTGCGGGTTCGATCCCAAATCTAAAATAATCCATGTCCTTCTGAATGACAATAAACTTTAAGTTCCCAACTAAGTGGCTTTAAAACCAGCATGGTCATCATAATGACCAAGAGACTTCTATATAAATGTTTCGAAGGGTACCATTGAACAATAATCTCTAATAAATGCATATGATTCTCTATCGATGAAGAACCTCGAATACATATAAAAGATTCTCTAAATTTCCTGCATATTTAATCACTGATTGTCAGATCTGAAGGAAAGCTCATTTTATACTTAGTAATGTAATAAGGATTCACGAACATAACTTAAATATATAAAGAGAGTCCCGAAGTAGACAATAATTCCCCTCAAAAAGTTATGATGAGTCCGACCTCCCATCCTCTCGACCAATGAAAATTCCTAATCCTCATTAGTCCACAAACTAATGAGTGCCTACCTTTGGAAAGTAGGTCTAAATGGATGTGGAATCATTGGATGTTTCCGGTTCTACAAACAAACCTGTTAGAAACCGATCGGAATGTTTGAACCTCCAATCATGGTGGTCAATTTCCGGATTCCGAGGGAAACAGTTATAAAATAAAATAAAGAGATTTTAGGGGATTGGAGAAGTAAAATAAAAGAAAATAACTTAATAGATGACATTAACTTTAAATCGGGTAACTACCTTTGGTTTGAACCAAAAGGCTTCATTGAATTGCCTTATGCCTAAGCTAATTCTTCTAGAAGGAAGAGATGAATTTAGAGAGATTAATTGGTTATATTTTGGATGAGCCAAGGGTCTTGAGAGGTATGAGTAATGGGTTAGAGGTGGTGTCTTTTTATAAGGGAGAGGAGGGTATATTTAGGAAAGTTTGGAAATATTATTTTATTATAAAATAATTTTCAGTTCCAAAAGGTCCAAATCTTATTTAATTTGACGATAAGTTGAATATAAGTCTAAATAAAATCATCTGATATTAATTGGATTGGTTTTGTATATTTTTTTAATCCTTATCTTTTTATTTAACCCACTGTTAACTTATTTAACCTTTACCATGTCCTCTTATATATTTATACTATCTGGTTAATATTTTTACTATAAAATTTAAAGAATCCCAAAATGGATCATTAATGAAAATTTTAATATTAAATATGTCATTATCACAAATATTAATTTTTTGGGACTGTTTAATCATTTAATAAAATATTAATTGTTTTAAAAATCCATTTATCTCAATTTATAAACTATTCATATCAAGTATTTTAAATAAATATATAAAAAATTTATTATTTCAAAAAAATTTCATTAATTAAAATATAACAAGTCATTATTCTCCCTAAAATTAGTGGATTTCATAAAAAGTTTCAAAATTAATTTATTTTAATATTTATAATGTCATTTATTTGAATCCTATTTTAATGAAGCAATTACTGTATCACTGTTGTGTCATAATTAAATTTATTTATTTAATGTCTACAAATTATAAATAAAATATCATGATGTATAAAAACCTTATATATTTCTAATTAATATTTATAACTGAAGATATAACTTACATAACCCCATGTAAAAATTGATTTACTAAACGATATATGTTTATGTCATTTTTGTCTTTACTTTGAATTAATTAATAAAAAGTGTCATTATCACTCCCAAGTGGCTCCATGGGGTCCCAAAATCGTCCCAAGGATGACCATGGTCATACATGTGTCAACCAATAGGATTAGGACACATGTTAGGGTTACTTAATATTATTATAATATTATTTTTTACCCGTATTTACCAAATTTACCCTTTAACCATGGTAAATAAAATATTTACTGAAGTAAATATTCATAATATCTACAAATAAAAGTAATCTATTTACACAATTTGGACCTCCTGATTTCAAATATAGAATCCATTTTTCCAGATTCAAAACACATAAGTGGTAGAAATTAATTTAAAATTAATTCACGTTGTCCAAACAAAAAAGCGTGTTTTTACAAAATACTAACTATCAAAATATTGACACTTGTTTATGTCCAATTTCAATGTGAAATTAATTATAATGATAAAAATTGGATAAAATGTTAAAAATATAATCTAATTACACTTTAAAACCAATTCAAAATATAATTTATCTATATAAATAAATTATATTAAAAGGCAGTTTTGAATTAAAATACAACATTTTTCACTATTAATGAAAATGAACATTATTAGAAAAATACCAAAATTTCATCCAATGTAAATTTTAATGTCCTGATTCTAAAGAAAAATATTATATTTTCAAATAGAATATATAAAAGTGACAAAAACCAGATTTAAAAATGATTCACCATCTAAAGGCGGTAAATCGACCATTTAAAGAATATTAGAGTATATAGGTTTAGAATCGGATTATTTCTTATTTGAAGCCTCTAAAATTTATTGGATAAAGTTAAAAACATTTAAAAACATCTGTAATCATATTGTAGTTAGTTCTGTTCATTCCTACTAATAAAATGACTATGCGTTACCTACTATTTAAAATAATAATATTATATTATTATTTTTTAGTATAACTCAACGTTCTGTGCAATGTAATATTTCAAGTAAACTCGTTGTTGCATATCAGTTATGCCCTCAAAATAGAATCCATTTTAAAGTAAAATTAATATTTAATTCACAAATATTAATAAATATGAAAAATTTGTATTCTTTATTCACCTGGGATGTTACATCCTTCACCCCTTTTGGGAATTGCGTCCTCACAATTTTAAAATTGTTCTTAGAAACATCATTGAAAGTCCGACATAGGAAAAAGAGTCAATAAAATTATAACTTTAAAAGAAAGAAAGAAAAGTACAAAGGTCACTTCAGACAACCCAAAATTGGATTTCATGTAGGAAAAAATTGATATGGAAGAGAAACTAAGCATCATGTTCTAATGGAGAGTTATAGAAAACATGATTAGGAAAAATTTAACCACTAGAAAATCACAAAATTGTAATGGGTTAAATGGTCTTTGGTTTCCTAGTAGGAAAAGTAAACGGACAAAGTTTTTGTTTTAAGTTTCATTTAGTAAAGTTGGAGAATTTATTTATGATATTGACTAAGGACATAAGGAAATATACTTAATTTTTAAGTACAGTTTCATCCTTTGATAAGTTTCTACCAAAAACTCATCTTTCCTCAAAATGATGAGTATTCAAGATGACATGGTCACACCTAAAGCGGTAGAATCAGCTTCTATAGAATCACATAATCCAAAAAATATGAACTATATATTTTCCTTATATTTAGATAGTAACCAAAACCAAAATGGTTAGTATAAGATCAGATAATCCCCAAATATGGATAATACTTTATAAAAACAAATACTACTCTTAATCCCCAAAATTCGACAAATAATACCCAAAGCTCAGCAAAGACCAATCAATAAACTACTAACCTTAAAAAAATTCTTCAAAATAATCCAACTAATATTGAAACCCATAAATCATAAGTATTTGATCACATTGTCTTCCATAAAAATCTTAACATTTGTATCCAAATAACATTGGTTACTCTTAAAGTCCCATACTGAAATGTAATTAATCTAATCACATATTCTCTATGAAAGGTTAACAATTTCCATAAATAACCCAAATTCCTATATGTCCACAATAAAAACATATATTCCTCAAAAAATAAAATTTCAACCATTACTCCACAAATGAGATCCCATAGTATTCTATTTTACTTAAACATACAGTGTTCCTAAAAGAGAGAACCTCTTCCAAAGTAAAATTTATCACTTAATCACAAAATAACTATCTTATACTAAGGATATCCATTTGATAATACATAAGTTCCCAAAATCAACTTATTCCTAATCAATAAAATCATCTAACTAAAAAGAGTTAGTCATACTAAATAGGGACTTCATGTAGTCTAGTGGTAGGTGATAAATCCCAATCTCACTTTGGTTGTGGGTTTGATTCTCGCAACTTTGTTCGAAGTGATGTGTTGTCACATGGTATGTGTGTTGTCCTTTTTCAAAAACTATATAATTTTATAACATTCCAAAAAATGAGATAAATACCTCAAAAAATAACTATAACATATTTTAACCACAAATGTTATCTCATACCTTTAATTTTCATTCCAAAAAGTAATAACATACAATTATCTCAAATTCAAGGATCATATAAACCAAAATGGTTCTTTATAACTATATCTACAAACGAAAATATAATTCTTACTTGAATAACTTTTTCACATATCAAACATCAGGTTTACACATACTAGAAAAAGTCTTCCAAATTAATCACATCATCAAAAGAGTTTTAATACCTTTAACCATTTCATCATCCTAAGATCTAGCATAACTCTTGAATCCCTTATATGTATACTTCTTACTCATTCAATGTTCTTCGTGATCCATTAACCATTATTTCCCAACTTATTCCATAACACTTCTTTCCTATAACCAAAATCATGAATCATATCCTAAAATTCAATAATGTCAGAACATCAACTAAGAAATAATACATACCTTTCATTGTTCATTGACAGTTTCCTCATCCTAAATTGAAAGGACATTAGGTATTAGTAAACATATATTTTTATGGTCCTACTGATACTATTCTTGAACCTTCTTCGTAGTACATCTATTTGTATAATGATCATACACACCACGTTTAAAACATTCAATTGATCCCTTAGAATGAACTTCTTTCCCTTTCCTGGAGTCAATTGGATTCTTCCTTTTTCCATGGAAGGTTCTTGCTTTATGACCTTCATTACCACATCTAAGGCATCTTCCCATCCTGTTGAAGAATTTTCCTAGGTGTTTATTTCCACATCCTTGACACATAGGTTTTTGAATATACTTACCTTTGTGACTATTAACTGAACTTCAATAGGGATTCATTTCTCGCATATATGATGCCTTATAGAAATCACCATGGTACAGGTGGTCAATCATGACTCCATATAGTTGAATGAGAATAAATAAAATAGTTCTCATTGAATATCCCATTTGATTTGTTTTCTCATTCATAAGACCTTCACAGTTTACTTCACATCCATTGTTACATAGGTGCCTGCTTGATCCAACCATTTACTAAAACCAAAAAGATCAGTGTGAGTATATTAGTAAAATCATCATATAATATCTTATGGGGAGGGTAAACACTAAGATATACTTATTTATGTTATTTTAAACCCATTAAATTTATCTAAAATAAATATGACTCATTATAATATGTTAACCATTATGATTATGTCACTTATGCTTAAATAACACCCTAACTTCTAAAGTTATCTAAACTAACCTCTGATACCAACTGTAAGGCCCCAACCATAAAAATTACATAATCGTGGATTAAGTTAATAATTCAAATTAATGATCTTTTTAATTTTAGAGATTTATAGAATTAGGTCATAACATATACATAAAAGTTTGAATATTACATGTAGACACTTCTACTCAGTGTCTATTTTTTCATAAAATTAAAACTCTTTGAAAAAAGAGTCATGTCTAGTTCCATGTTTTAGACGGAATGGATTTTCCTTGATCACATCCTTGACCCTATTCCAATTTTTTTCCTATGAAAAACATTTCAAAAACTTGGACTGAGCATAAAAAGATCATTAAAGGATACACAAAGAAGTAAAATTGTTAGTTTTTTAAAAACAAAAAGTAAACCATGAATACCTTATCATAAGTAATAATTTTCACCTTTATGAAGTAGTAAATTCTCTTCAATGAATAAAAAATAAATTATTACCCTTTTTTAACTAAAATATTTCCATAAAACCCATAGATATCACACATAACATATATATGTAACTTGGGACATAAACATACTTAAATGAAATAACCATACGGCCAACTTCCGCACATATCACTAAATGAAATAGCCATACAACAAACTTCCATACCCAATGAATTAGAGGTTATAATGTAACCACCCATCCTCATTTATCATGACACCACCCGTCATTTTTTTTATCATGTAACCACCTTTCAAATTTCCAAGTACCATTATAAAATAATAACACATAAATTATTGAAAATATAAACATTTCACTAATAACATTTCATTTTCAATCACAAGAAATAATTTCAAGATATTGAAATAATCAATCCATTTCAAAAACAATTTTCAATAAAAAAACACCCAAAAACAGAATAAGGGATTTCTTTTCCTTCTAACAAAATTAAGGCTTATAGAGGAAGCCAACTAATGATTACGGCGGTGGAGAGGTCATTGTCTCTACAAACGATAAAAACCTTCCTTTTGTCATTTAGTAAAACAATTCATAGAAAAAAGATTCCCTTTGAATGAAATTAAAATTCAAAGGGGTTTGTTATATACCATATAAAATAAGGAGGTATATATTATCAAAACATGCCTCAATGAAAGGAGATTGAGATGAAGTCCCTTACCTTGTGTCTGACTTGACCCATTCATTCTTTAATTTCCTTAATAATAAACTTATGTTAACATATACTTGCCTAAGAACATTTTTCAAGTTTATTATTACTTTTATATCACTTATTACCTTTCTATAATAATTATTTAATTATTTGAGTTCATATCAGACATTTTGTCGATGTTTGGAACATGAGTTAAAAATAAACTTCTTATAATTATAAATTGTCCATGTGGTCGAAATTACATTATCTCTAAAATTATATTCATGATTTATATATCATATATACAATATATATCCAGTATATATATATTTATAATAATCCATATCATTTGGATATATGAAAATGAAATGCACCGTTCATGGAGACGATAAGTCGTACGTACGCATGAACGCTACTTCCATTTCATTTTTTTTTATTTTTAAAATGAATGAAAACCAAATGAAACATAGTTATTTTATTATTATAGTCTAATATCATGTTTTATATACCTTACTTAATTTCATAAACATTGTGCTTTATACTTTCCATGTATGGTATGAACGAGTCATATCACTTTGAGAGGGCGGTAGTCCACACTTCCTCAAATGAAATTATCGCATTTACCAATTATGGAAACCAAAAAGGTATGATATAAATGAAAAATACAGAAGAATAAAAATAATATAAATATAATATATATCATATATAAATAAATTTCCATCATAATGGTCATCATGAGAGGCGGTTGGAGATATTTGAACAATCATCGTTTTGTGAGGCAGTAGTTCACTGTCCACAGAAACAGTATCTTTGTATACATTAGATGGAGGTGTGAGAAAGTGTAGTTTCAATCCTTATCATATCAATAACCTCATATATTGATGATACTATTTTTGTTATAAAATAAAGTAAAAAAGAGAGTTTAGGGGGTTGGAGAAGTAAAATAAAAGAAAAGAACTTAAGAGAAGACGTTACCTTTAAATCGGGTAACTCCCTTTTGATTGAACCAAAAGGATTTGTAGAAGTGACTTATGCCTATGTTAAGGATTCTAGGAGAAATATAGGGATGTATGGAGATTGATTTGGCAGAGGATGGATGCGAAAAGGGGCTTGAGAGTTGTGATTAATGGGTTAGAGGTGATGGCTTTTTATAAGAGAGGGGAGGGGCTCTTTAGAAAAGTTTGAAAATATTATTTTATTATAAAATAATTTTCGGTTTCCAAAGGTCCAAAAATTATTTAATTAGAAGATAAGGTGAATATAAGTCTAAATAAAATCATCCACTATTAATTGGACGGGTTTTTTAAATTTTTTAATCCTTTTCATTTTATTTAACCTTTTGTTAACTTATTTACATTTTACCATGTCCTCTTATATATTCATACTATATGGTTAATATTTTTACTATAAAATTCTAAGCAACCCAAAATGGATCATTAATGAAATTTTTAATATTAGTTATGTCATTTTGATGAATATTATATTTTAAGGACTATTTTATCATTTAATAAAATATTAATTGTTTTAAAAACACATTTATGTCAATTTATAAACTATTCATATCAAGCCTTTTACAAAAAATCTATAAAAACTTCATTATTTCGAAAAAACTTCATTAATTCAAATATAACAAGTAATTATTATCCTTAAAATTATTTTATGTCATAAAAAGTTTCAAAATAACCTTAATTTAATATTTATAAAATCATTTATTTGAATCCTAAATTAATGAAGCTATTACTGCATCACCATTGTGTCATAATTAAATTTATTATTTTAATGTATAAAAATTATAAATAAAATATCATGATATATGAAATCATTTTATATTTCAAATTAATATTTATTTTCGAACATATAACTTATATAACCCTATATAAAAATTGATTTACAAAAATATGTATGTTTGTGTCATTTTTTTCTTTACTTTGAATTAATTAATATAAAGTGTCATTATCACTCCCATGTGGCTCCATGGGGTCACAAAATCAACCCAAGGATTCCCATAGTAGAGAATGTATCAAATAATAGGATTATTATGCATGTTAGGTTAATTTATTATTATTATAATATTTTTTATTTACCCTTATTTTCCAGATTTATCCTTTAACCATGGTAAATAAAATATTTACTAAAGTAAATATTCATAATGTATAAAAATAAAAGTTACCTATTTATAAAATATGAACCTCCTGATTCAAAATATGGAATCAATTTTTTCAAATTCAAAAAACATAAGTGGCATAAATTAATTTAAAATTAATTCTTGTTGTCAAAAATAAAAAGTTTTTTTTAAGAAATAATAACTATCAAAATTTTGACACTTGTTTATGTCCAATTTCAAAGTGAAATTACTTAAAATGACCAAAATTGTATTTTAATCATAAAAATATAATATAATTACACTTTAAAACCAATTAAAAAGATAATATATCCATATAAATAAATTAGATTAAAAGGCAGTTTTGAATTAAAATACAGTATTTTTCACTATTCATAAAAAATGAACATTATCATAAAAATACTAAAATTTGATCCAAAGTAAATTTTGATGTCACATTTCTAAAGAAGAATATAATTTTGTAAAATAGAATATATAAAAGTGAAAAAATCTAGATTTAAAAACAGTTCACCATCTAAAGGCGGTAAATCGACACTTTAATGAATATTAGAGTATCTATACTTAAAATTGGATTCTTTCTTATTTTAAGCCTATAAAATTTATTGGATAAATGTAAAAAAAATTTACAAACATGTGTAATCATATTGTAGTTAGTTATGTTCATTCCCACCAATACAACGACTATGCGTTAACTACCATTTAATATAATATTATAATATTATTATTTTTTAGTATAACTCAACGTTATGTGCAACGTAAGATTTCAAATAAATCCATTATTGCGTTTCAAGTAAGCCATCAAACATATAATCCACTTTAAAGTAAAATTAATATTTAATTCACAAATATTAATAAATATGAAAATGTCATATTATTTATTTACCTTGGATGTTACAAATCATATCTAAACCATGGAAACCCCCAAAATCCTGGTCCAATCCATAACATGTTAAACATTCTCAAGTGGACCTTAATGGCCTCCAACTGATTCTTGGTCAATGACATACCCCCAAGGCATCCAGAATAATTCCCATTTCACACGTGCATTCTCAAACATCAACCACAGAATATAATTATCACTTAACCAGAAACCTTCCCTCTAAGGGAATCATCAAGAGTACCTCAGACTCAATTATCACCATAATGACACTCTCCTATGACCACAATCCTATGGTCTCAACCAAGCTCCAAAGTCTCTATCCACCCTGATCCTCAAACATAGGGTTCAAACCCCAACTACTCTAACCTCGAGCCACTAGTCCTAATATGTAAGGAGAAATAAAAATCATCCCATTGATACTACTCGAATCATATATTTTGGGATTCATAAAAGAAAACTCATGCAAATCATAATGGTATTCTAAATTCATATCAAACACTGAGCTCACAACCCTCACCCAGGGACTTCTAGCTCAAAATCAAACCCATAGAAGGATTCTGAATCCAAACCTCAAGGAGATCCTCATTCTATACTAATTGTTTTTAAAAAAACATTTATATGGCCTATATATGTCAAAAGGATCCCACAATTTCGATC
This sequence comes from Viscum album, assembly GCA_963277665.1. Classification (NCBI taxonomy): domain Eukaryota; kingdom Viridiplantae; phylum Streptophyta; class Magnoliopsida; order Santalales; family Viscaceae; genus Viscum; species Viscum album. The sequence goes on from OY728145.1 coordinate 179,656,365, forward strand.
TATATGAAAAAACACTCAGAATGGACTACTCACACACCCAATTCTGACTTCCAAGGCACAAAATGCCCAAAACCTATAAGCTAGAAAAAGTACATCGCATGTTATTTGGTCTACATAGTGTGTACTATCATCCCTCCTCCTAGTCATGTAATTTTACATTGTCGGAGAAACATGGGGTCTCCCTGTGTAATGCTACATGGAGTGTACATAATGTTCATGGCATGTACTTTCTAAAAACTATCATTTAATGTTCTTTTTGACACAGCCTAACACACAGCCATGTACCACCAGACGGCGTGTACTCAGAGTACACAAAATTTACTTATAAAAAGTTTAAATTCCCCCAAAAATAAGAATACACGACATTTATTCATAGAACCACGCACCCTATTGTCTATATTTCTGAATGGTAAATCCCTATAACTTACCCAAAACATCTGTTTATCCCTAAACAAGCACAAATCGACCCCCATATGGTATCTGTAAACTATTATAAGGCAATAAAACATAAAAAAACTAATATATGGGGATAGGGCCATAAATCACATAAACTATCCTACCTCGTGGCATAATATCCAAATTTTAGGGTTTAAATCTGCTCCTCAAAGTTGTTGCACCTCGATCTGGTCCTGATCTACACCAAGGGCGATGTATGACAAAATCTACCTTCTTCCTACTCTTGGTTCGGGTGTTGCGCATAAAGGATAACCCTCTCACCCAATCATTTTTTTCTCATTGAACCCAAAATGGCTGGGGGGGCTCTTTTAATGTTTTTATTAATTAATTAATTAATTAATCCCCCATTTAACACCCATCCCGAGTCTCAAAACTCGGAGAGAGTTTATACTTCACCAAAAAAAATACCACCCATTCCAGACTCAACTGTAGAATCATAATCTCAATCTGATGCTCCATTCAAGAGATAAAACCACCCAAAATCACCTAACCAATTTAATATTTAATTAAATAAATATTAAATATTCATCCAAAAATCCAACTGCTCAAAATTCCACCAAACTCATGTCCTAGGGTAAACACCATATTTCAAAACTAACATAGTGGTCAGAAAAAATATCTAACACCATATGATATAGTAAAATTCCCATTTTACCCATCATGAGCACCTGAAAACAAAAATTCAAATTTATACTCAAATTTTAAAATCCATATAACTCGGGCCTCTATAGTTGATATTTCATATTCTTCATAATATAGATATTTGCGTTTTTATTTATCCAATGGATCCTTAGCTACATACATCGATAGGTATTATGAGACAAAATAATTTTGGGTAATTTTTGTATCTTTTCCCAATTTAGTAAGATTTCTTTATTATGTTCTTGACAACAAATAAATGTCTTAGAAAAAGTCCTCGACAGTAAGTTTTTTATGTCATTCATTATAAATTCCTTCTGTATCATATTTTTATTATTGATATCCTTTTTTCAATTATTTTCATAGATATAGGAATTTCTCAGTTTAATTTTGATTATAGTTTCATGTTATTTACTAATTTTTTCAAAAGTATTTATTCCTTTATTTTTCTATTAATTCCCTTTGTTGTATATTATCCCTTATACAGAATTTAATCTCACCCCTTATTATGCTTCTATTTACTTGGGTTATGAATGGAATTAGTAAACATTACATTTTTAGAAGGATAACATGTGTGAAAGAATTTGTGGTATATATTAAATAGTATTTATAGATTAAGTAGTTTCTTATAAATTGAAAAAATTTATTTTAGATATAAATCAAAAAAGGGATTTTATAGTTATTGTTCTGTCCTAATTTTCTAAATCTATAAACCTGAAAATCTGATTTTGTATGTAACAGAAGAAAAAATCATTTTTATTTAGTAAATATTGATGGTACTATATTAGATTTTAGTGTTAGTATCAATGTGAGTATATAAATTATATGTCTATGGAACTAGAAATGGGGGTGTATGTATGGGGTGTCACAATTGGAATCAAATTATTTTTTTAGATAACATTGGAGAATAGATTTTTTTTGAGTATTATATAAGGGTTGATAAGTTAATTTTGATCATAATATATTGTCTTTGAGATGTGAATGTGATTTAATGTTAAGTAAATAATAAATAATTTATTTGGGTATTAGGATAATAAAACATCAGTGAAAACCATAGAAATATGTGTAATTATTGGATAACATCAGTATGTTTTGTTAAAGTATAAATTATTTTGTTTTTCCTAGAATAAATCCTTATTTAGATAATTATACCTAGACCCTTTCATTATAATGACCCTAAACCCAATATCTTAGAACTGTTATCTTACTTTATTACATTGAAATAGATACAAGATTTAAATCTTAAAGGAATGATAATTTAAGTAGTTTAGGTAAACTAGATTACATACATGGTACCCAAATTACATTGGGAAATAAAAATAGAACATAATATATAACAAAGTCTAATAAACTGCATCCTTAAAACTCAGTCAAATATCTATTCTTCATAACATAGGGAAAGAAAACAAAATAAAGGGTGATCTCCAATTATCGATAAGGGTTAATTAAAGTAGAATCTATCATGAATAAATAATAATACTCAATATGGAATGGTAGATATCTGACCACACATTCCACATAAATATATGGATATGTCATAATCAATATAGAAAGGTAAATAACTGAAACACATTCCATTTAATCAATAAATTGAGAATGAAGTGAATCCATAAATGTTGTCATAGAAAAAATATATTGGATAATAATAATAAATGAATTATCATTGAAGAATATTCTTAAATATCGGATTCCATGTTTCTCAGAAATATGTAACCTTTACCATCAAGACCTTCCACAGGATTATTTAAAACATATCTGGTAGAAACCCATTTGATTTCGATAATTGATTCATCTCAGGAGACTATAAATGCATCAAGGGGATTACTTTAAATATTCCCCAACTCATTTCATACAAGTCCAAATAATTCCTAAAATACCAAATAATCAATTTAACTTATAAAAAATATGCCCTATCAAATATCTATATCAAGTAAAGGATGCAGATTTATCAAAATTTCCCCAATTAATCAAATAACTTTTAGAGTAAACAATATATGTAAAAATGGTATATGGTTTAAGAAATAATAATATAAATTACACAATAATGTTGATATTTAATAGAAAAGTAATTTCCAATGAAAAATGATCACAATAATGTGATTTTTTAAGAGTAAGTTACACTACTAGAAAATAGGTCTATACCCACGGTTTTGCAAAATCTCCCTGGGTATAGGGTACCCCTATAGCCACGGTTTTCCAAAACCGTGGGTATAGGGATAGTATGTGAACCTATACCCATGTTTTTCCAAAACAATGGGTATAGGCCACCTATACCCACAGTTGTGCCAAAACCCGTGGGTTTAGTTTTCTTTTAAGACCTATACCCATTGTTTTGGAGAAAACAGTGGGTATAGCGTATTTTCCGAAGAACTATAATGACGGTTCATCAAAACCCAGGGTATTGGGCTTCTTTTTAGGACCTATACCCATGGTTCTCTAGAACCGTGGGTATAGGTTTCCTGCGTTATGGCGGGGAAATAAAATTAGGCGGGACACGAAAAAATTTTGGCAGAAAGGCATTTATTCGTGGTTTAGATTAATATATTTACGTAAATATAAATATATAACTTCAAAAATTTTGTATCTCGGTTGGTAAAGCATTCTCCGCTTCTGATTTCAGTCGCGGGTTCGAATTCTATCGTTTACATTTTTTGTAACATGAATATTATTAATATATATACCTTGATGTATGTATATATACCAGAATAAAATGGTAGCTTGGGTGGTACTTCAGGAATGCGCGGATGTGAGGGTTTCTGTATACCCAGGTTCGAATATTACCAGCAATTTTTTTGGAATTTAAATACCGTACTGATTCATATTAATATATATAGGTAGATATATGTATATATACCAATTAAATATGATAGCTTGGTTGGTCCTTGCTGGGGCACGCATGTGAGGCTACGCATGAAGTGCGGGTTCAATTCCTCCAACTCACATCTTTTTTGAATTTAAATTCCCCACGGTTTTCAAACCGTGGGGTCTGTTGTGTGCCACGCTGGAACAGGCGGTGTGCAACATTTGACTCCCCTATACCCAGGGTTCTCCCAAACCGTGGGTATAGGTTGAGACCCCTATATCGACGTTGTTCCTGCCCACAGTTCCCAAAATTGAGGGTATAGGTTATACCCACAGTTTTGGGTCCTATACCCACGGTTTTAAACTGTGGGTATAACTTGTTTTCCCAGTAGTGTTAACAATCAAAAAAGAAATTGAGATTTCATAATAACCTTTACTACTTGGTAAATTTCAACTCAAATACCTTTGGATGAAATAATTTAAATTGGAACTTAAAATACCATGAATTTTGAATCATGATATTAAATTTAAATGGGGAATTATATATACCACATAAAATTTAATTGGTGTATTAGAACAAATAATTCTCAATGGAATGTAAATTGAGATGACATTCATTACATTATGCTTCTTTTTGGTTGAACGCTATATAAACTATTATATAATGGTTTTTATTATTTTATTAACTTACACTAGAACCATATTAATATTTATAATATCATATGTGATTCTATTATAAAATTTTATCTCCTTTTTGTTAATAATATTTCATTGTTTTCATTGTTTTGGGTGTTAATTGCCTTGTTTTTTTAGTATGTTTTCACTTTTTTTATTGTTACTATTATATAGATCAATATTCGATCATATAAATAATGTAAATCATGATATAAATATAATATATATTCATAATATATATATATATATAGAGTAATCCATAAAATTTAGTGATAGAAAACGTAATGCACCATTCCTGGAGACGATAGGTCGTATGTACGCAAGAACATTGCTTCCATTTTCTTATCATATTATATTTTGGTGATTAAATTATATATTTATTTTTATATTTTAATTATAGTATCATATTACTTCATATATATCACATATTTTTATTAAAAGCATCCTTAATACATTTCGTGAAAACTTTGAATGAATCACATTGTTTCGCAATGTAGTAGTTTTCCATACACACGAATGACGTTATCCTACGCCCAAAAAATAAAAAGTGTGAAGGTATGTGTTATATAATAATTAAATAATAATAAATAAATCATAAATATTATTAATATAATATATAAACCTGATTTCTATCATTATTCCCAACCATGAAAGGTGAACTGACAATATTAGTTCGTGAGGCGGTGGGTTGTCGTACACCCGAACGATGATTTAGTAATTCATTTGTTGGAATTATATGATGTTATAGGTATTAAACTTATCATAAAAACATCTCATTATATTTATTATACTTATTTTATCATATAAGTATTATATAATAATAATAGAATTATTTGGATGAGCAAATAAAATAAAAACCCTTTTAGAAAAACATTCCCTCTCCTTCGAGAATCCCCATTAGGATTGCACTAATAACTTCCTGAGTTAGATTTATGCCAAAGATAAGGATTATTATATGTGATTATGGAATTTAGGGAGTTATTTGGTTATTTATTATCTGAAACAAATTGTTTTGAATGAGGAAAGAGAGGGGGATATGGGTGGCCTTTTATAAGTGGGGGAGAGGACACACTTGGCATTTTTTAAAAGAAGTTAGGTGTGCCCAAATTTATACATAACAAAATGCTTATATAATTCACCAAAATAGATCCATAAAAGGTTAAGATAAAAATTATTCCATAAAATGGGTGTTTAAAAGTGTTTTGGTCATTTTCACCCTTAATTTTAAAGTTTAGTCCCCTAGTAAACTTTTTTTCTCATAATCACTATAATTAATTTTAACTGTTTTCTCAAATAAATTTATCCAAAAATTATTTTGGACTTATTTAAAATTATAAATTATTTTAATTCTATATATATAATCCATTTTTTCAAATTCAATTCACAAAATTGGAAAAAATATTCAAAAATTAATCCCAGAGATAAAACGAAAAAGCGGGGTTTTAAAGTGAAAATGTTCAAATGTTTACTATGTTTTTATATCGGAATTGAATATAAAAATGATTCCAATGGTATAAATTAGATTAATATATTTATAATTGATTTAATTTTACTTTAAACCTTAACTAAAATATAATTTAACATTATAAATTATTTAGATGAAAAGTCAGTTCTCAATTAAAATTCTGTATTATTCCCTATTCATCAAAAAATAAAACTTTTCAGAAAAGTACCAAAAATTCACCCTAAGATAATTTTAAAATTAATATTTAAAATATTAATTTTATTTTTTAAAATAAATTTTATAAAATTTTCAAAATTTATTTTTAAAACAATTGCGCCATTAAAAGGAGGCAAAATTGCCTTTTAAAAATATATCTTTTTAAATGTAAAATTGGATTTGTTCTTATCTTATGACTATAAAATCCACTGGATTAATGTCAAAAAAAAAATATAAATTTATTTAAGTTCATCCAATAATATTAATTAATTTAATTTATTAAGATAAAATTTATTTGGCGTATAAAACTAATTTCTTTATAAACACATTTCTTTTATATTCAACTAGTTTTTATATTCATTTATATTTAATTTGAAACCAATGAATTCATTTTATATTTTTATAAACTATGTATTTTTATAAGTTAGTTAATCCTATTCGTAACCACCAATTTAATGTCTAGGAGATAATTTTCATTTTACATAATTATATTAATAGTATTTGGTGTAACTTTTTCTTGGGTGTTATGCAAGCTATCGAAGAAATTCATTACTGTGTGTAATGCAAGAAAAACTCATTGTTACATAAATTCCAAGATATATCATAAAGAGAGTTTATTTAAAATAATAAATATATTGTAATGTATTGGGATGTCATATTCCATGATACTCTTGTTTTTCAATGTAATACATGTAATTGAATATGATATTCATATTTTAAAATTTCAAGGTATTACATTATCCCTACATTAAATAAATTGTGTCCTTGTAATTTAAACTTGATCATGGTAATCAAGGGTTTGAAATATTGAAATACCAATGCTAAAAAAATACACATCATAAGAAGTTTTGGTAAAACATAATATTAATAATATGGAATGGTAAGTACAATTTTCATATGTAATAACACATAACCTGGTTCCCAAGTAGGACCACATAGGTGGGAAATAAAAACATGGACATGAAATAGAAAAATAACACCCAACTATTGACAAAGAGTGATAGAGAACATTGATCTAAAGAAAGTAGGGTATCTAGAGATGGATAACGACCATAAAACCATATACTAAATTGGTGTGAAATGGATCATTAATATCATCAGAAATGGGGTTAATAGGATAAAATTTTATTTCAATATATTTATCTAATGTTGATGAAATTTCCTAATAAGGTATGCATACTTGATTTTATTCCATTTCACAATGACAATCTCATCATTTTATTTTTCATTGAAAATTTTCCAATTCATCCCTTACTCCAATAAATTAATATCTGAAAAGGAATTTTATATGACTAAAACATTAAAATACACTTTTAACAGATTATAAGACCCATAAAGGAGTAACATGTCTTCTCATCTATGTCAAACTATTTTCCAAAACAAATATGTTTAGTACTAGTTAAACAATTTTCCTAAATCTTTATATGTAAAAGTAATAAAATAATCTATAAAACCATGTCCACTGTTCAACCTAAACTATTTCATAAATGGTTAACCTTATGACCCTTAAAAAAGATTAAGATCAAAAACTTTATAAATAAGGTCATTGGATTTCCAAAATGAACATACCATTAATCTCTCAAATAACATGATGTATATCTCAATCATCTTATAAAAAACACATTAATACCTTCATAATGTATTCTTTTTAAACATTTAAATATACTAAATAACCATAAAACCTTATTGAAAACATGAAATATTCATCATTATTTTAGTAAAACACATATTATTGGATACATTCCTTAAATCCAAAATGTAGTTAACTCCATCAATGATAACATGATTTTTTCAAAAATTAATTAATTAGTTACAAGGTATATATTATTATTCAATTTAAATTATCCATATAAATCATCTCTTTATGCAACCATAATTATCTTAATATCAAGAAAATATTATGTTTTTTCAATCATGTGTTTTATGAGAAGTTCAACATTCCATAGAATCATTTTTCTTAGTACCAATCAACACATGCTTTAAAATCCTGTAAGAAATAGTAAAATAGTAAAACCTTTATATATTTCATAATTATTATGATAATAATAACATTAATAAAATAATTTTGAAATATATTTCATGGATCCAAATAAACAATCATTTTAGTAATTCTGCTTCGGTTTTATCAATAGTATAAGATTAACCTTGATCCCTTAGATTCTTATGAGGTACATTCCCTTATTGTTTGGGGAATTAATTTGTGTAGTTACCCATATCCTTATAGTTGAAGCACATAATTTTTTTTCTTTATTCCATTTATATTATTTTTTCTAGTGACCCTTTTCTCCACACTTATAAAACAGTCCAAATCCCTTTAAGCTTTTCCCAGGTGATTTTTACATAGTTATCACATATAAGAAAATATTTATTTCCCTTCTTCCCTTTATCAATTCTCTTCTATTAGATCATCTTTTTCTATTTATTCCCTTTGAATCCATAATATGTGTACAATTATTTATTTGTCTTAACAGTACATAAAACTATTTCATTTTATGAATAAAGAATTTGAGAGACCAGTACCCTTAAAATACTTTTCTTAATCCCTTCAATGAAGTGATAAATCATGCAATACATGTTGTTTATATAATCCATAAAATACCTAGATATATTTTAAAGGTATATTTATAATATTTCACACATTATTCATCCTTTTTATTTAATATAAGGAACTTTATCTTCACCCTAATTTGATTCTCATGAGGGAAATATTTATCGAAGAATATCTCCTTAAAATTTTTCCATTGCATGCCTTATTTCTCATATTACTCCATAGTATAGTAGATCAATGGCCACCATTAATATGCATCACCATTAATAAAATACACTTAAATTGTAACATTTTAATTTTCAACACATTCCAATTCCATTAATATCTTCTCTAAAGACCTAATCCATTGATCAACTTTCATTGGATCAGTTGTCCCATTAATAATGGGGGAATTTGTCGTATAAAGTGATCCATCATCGGAGAATGGTGTTAATACATCATAAATATAATATATAAACAATATTATTCTCATTACTCCCAACCTTTAATGGTGAAAATGTAAAAATTATCCACATTAGTTCGTGTGGTGGTAGTCCTCCATACACACGAATGATGGTTTCGTAAACCATTTGATGCAAGTGCATTAATTTTTAGGTCATACTTTTAAAAACATATAATTATATTTATTATAATTATTTTATTATATAATAATTATATAAAAATAATTTAATAAGTAGGAGGAAATAAAATAAAAAATATATTTGAAAACATTACCTTTTATTCGAGTACCCTCCTTATATTTTCACTAATGCATTCCTAATTTGGATTTTTATCAAATATAAGGATTATAGGGTGAGGTGATGGATTTTTTGGATTTATTAAGATAGGTATTGTCTGAACCAAAGTGATTTTATGTTTTTAAAAGAGGGGTATAGGGGGTGTCCTTTTATAAGTGGGGGAGAGGACACACTTGGAATTTTTTAAAAGAAGTTAGGTGTACCCACTATTTTACCTAAAAAGACTTTAATAATACACCCAAATCAATACATGATAAGGTAAGGTATAAATATTCCCATAAAATTGGTTTTTTAAAATTTTATAGGTCATTTCTCCCCTTAAGTTAAAATATTAGTCTCATGGTAAACTTGTTTTTCTCTAAATCATAGTAATTAATTTTAACAATTTTCAATAATCACATTGGTAAAAAATTATTTTTTCCTTATCATAAATCATAAATTATTATGATTAAATATTTTTAATTCATTTTTCTAAATTCAATTCACATAAGTGGAAAAATATATTTTAAAATTAATATCATAGACGAAACAGAAAGAAGGTTTTTAATGTGAAAATGTCCAAAAGTTTAATAATTTTTTATATCAAAATTCAATATAAAAATGATTATAATGAAAAAAATTAGATATAATTGATCTAATTTTACATTATAAACAAATTTAAAATATAATTTAACATTATAAATTATTTAGATGAAAATTTAGTTTTTAATTAAAATTTAGTATTGTCCACTATTCATCAAAAAATAAAACTTCTCAGAAAAATATCAAAAATTCACCGTAAGATAATTTTGAAATCATTTTTTAAAAGATGAAATTTATTTCATCAAATAAATTTTATAAAGGTTTGAAAACATAGTTTTAAAACAATTTCACCATTAAAAGGCGGAAAAATTGGCTTTAGATAAATACATCTTTTAATACATAAAAATGGATTTGTTCTTATCTTATAACTATAAAATCTATTGGATGAATGTAAAAAAATTAAAAATTTTATTAATATCATCTACTAAAAGTATTTAAATTAATTTATTAAAATTAAACTTCTTTGGCACATAAAAATAGATTTTTTATAAAAAAATTCCTTTATATTCAATTAGTTTTTATATTCATTTCTAATTAATTAGTAACCAATGAATTGATTTTATATTTGTGTAAAACATATATTTTCATATTTTTTAATCCAATTATTAACTATCATTTTAAATTCTATGAGATAATTTTCATTTTAAATAATGATATTAATAGTATTTAGTAAAACTAGGTCTTGTGTGTAATACAAGCCATTGAATAAAGTCATTATTGTTTGTGGTAGAAGCTAAACTTGATGTTGTGTAAATTATAAGCTATATCATAGAATGAATTTATTTAAAATAGTAAATATATTTTAAATTATCTGGAATTTATATTACCTTCCATGCTTTTTTTTTCATGTCATACATGCTATTGTTTCATGTCATGCATGCTTTTTGAAGCCTAGTTTGAATTTTAGCATTTTTCTTGAAAAATGCACGTTTTAGGCATGGAAGCATCAGAAACACGGGCAGATCATTGTTTGGAAACTACACGGCTTCACCCAGGTCACCATGCGACCTGCTTAATATCCAAAACAAACAAGTAAAGTGAAATGAACAATAAATAAAATGAAATTAAATGAGTTATTAAATGAAAATAAAATAAAAGAAGACAAATGTTATAAAGTTTTAAGAATTTATTTATTATTATTATTATTATTATTTGAGAATATTATTATTATAATTAGTGTTAAGTCTATGGATTTTATTAAATTATTATTATTATTATTATTACTATTATTATATAATTAAGAGGGTCGTTTTTTTATAATTATTATAATTCATATTATTAGTAATTTATTTTTATTTTTATTTATTTATTTATTTTTCCTGGTTTGGATTTGGTCTCCCCACCCCCTTATTGGATCACGCCTCACCCCTCTTCTCCCTTTTCCCACACAACATAACCCCTTATCCCTTCTGGCCAACCACCCTCATGACGTCGCTCCCCTATGGGCAGCCTCCTCTACTAGCCGACCACCTCCCCTATGCATAGCTCTCCACCCACCAGTCTCCTTCCCAACATGGCGCACCGACCCTGCTGGTCTTCTCCACTACATGGCACATAAAACCTACTGGCCTCCCTCCTTTGATGATCATGAACTGGATAGCCTCCCTCCTCCTACCGGCGTTGCTCCCTCCATTTGTTGCACTCTTTAAGTAAACATTTAGGGTTTTTCTTTCCCTTTAGGGTTTCTTTGTTAGGGTTTAATCTTGAGTTTGGGTTTTACCTTCATGAATAGGGTCCATTTTCATCTCTTTATTGTGTGGTTGTGGTGCGGATGGGATTGTCATCATTTCTGCTAAGTTCTTCACTCGAGGTAGGTGATTCTATGATTAAACATTTTTTGGACAATTTAATTATGATTGTTTGTATCTTTTTCGTGTTCTATAATTTATGTGTGAGGTGTGGGAGTGGTTTCTGGAAAGTGTTTAAGTGTGTTTAGTTTAAAAATTATTTTTCTATATGAATTTAGTATATTTGGTGCTAAAGTTTTTCGTGCCTTTTCGAGAGTAGTCCTAGAGTATGTTTGAATGATTCATTAAATTATATAAATTTTGCAAATCATATTTTTTAAAATTTATGGTGTGTATTTGGTTTCAAAAAGGATATTTTGGATAAATTTGTGTAAAGTCTTCTTGGTTTTTATTGATATGATTTAATAAATAGTTTAAATGATTTATTGAATTATTGAGACGGTGTGAAAGTAGTTTTTTGGAAGAGTCGAATATGTATTTGATTTTTAAAATAGTCTATTTATATGAAATGGGGTGTGTTTTTTGTGTAATATCACATTGTTTCACTTGGTAGTGTTTTATAAGTTATGAAAACAGTTCATTTAATTGTGCAAATGGTGCGAAACTAGTTTTAGAATGATTTTATTGAGTTGGTGGTTTGAAAATGAATTTTCTACACGGAATTGGGTATATTTTTTGTATAATACCTTATTGTGTTATTTAATAATGTTTATAAATTGTGAGAATGATTTATTAAATTGTGTAAGGGGTATGGAGCATGTTTTGATTTATTTTTATTATGCTTTCCTTGTTGTGCACTTTTGGTGTGTATTGAAAATGGTTTAAATATTGGGAAGCATGCCTTGAAAACGAAATTGTTTTATGTGTGGAATTAAAAAGGGCTCTTCCCAAAGGTTTGGTTTAAATTTATTGTGTTATTCTTTTATTTTTTCCAAATGGAGATTTTTTAAATGAATAAGTAATGAAAAAAGTATTTTGAAAGGTGCTTGGGTGCACGTCTGATTTTAAAGAGGAGATTTTGGTATGAAAGTGGTGGTGTTCATGTGTGTAATGCCTTATTTGTCTTGTGAAATGTGAAAGTGATATATTATGTGAATGAAAAACTTGATTGAGCACAAAAAGTTAATCTTGGGTAACTGGGTGGATGGAATATGACTTACTGGCTAGTGATACAGAAGTGGTTACGACCTGATTTCACTTAGTGGGATCGATGATTACAATACTAACTAAACATGTGATATGATTGGAATCCACTAGTGTTATGGGGATTTCCCCTACTAGTGTTGTGTGTATGAGAACATGGGTTTTCGTGGTTTCTATACCACATTTTCACCAAGATTTTAGGTTCCTAGAATCCCACTTAAGCTAGTTTGACCCTAGGGATTTACCCATGGTGCTCTACCTTATATGATGGCATGTCATCTGTCGGAATAAGATGGACATATTGTGTGTTAATGTGTGTGTGTGTACTTTTAGAAGCCCTTTTATTTTGATCAAATGGTTTTATTGGTTTTCGTTGTAAGTGATTTCTTTTTTTTAATGTTTACCCACAAATGATTTTATAGAGATGTTTTAAAATCATTAATTTAAATTAGTATGTTATATTGTCTTAAAATTGTTTTGGCGTGTAATCTTTGTATCCAAATGTGGAACACTACTGAGAATTCTCTCACACCCTACATACACCTTTGGATGTTTATAGATCTTATTGTCTATTTTTTTCAGGTTAAGGCAAGTCATGTAGTGTTTGCGGATTGGGAATCTAGTAGCTCTTGTTGGGGATCTTGGTGGTAGCGGCTGGAGGATGTGCCCCTATTGTTGCATGGAGGTTTGGGGTGATGTCTTGGTTTTTCACTTTTTATCTTTCTCCCTTTTTGGGTTGTTTTAGTTTTTAAAACTTAAAATCTGGTAATGATTAAGGGCACGTTTTGTTGAATTTTAAAAATCTGAATTTTAAGTTTTTGGTTGGTCATTTTAATGAGGTAACTTTGGGTAAATCATTTCCTCTTGTTTTATTTGATACTCGAGAACTTGTACCAGCCTATAGGGATCAGGAACACCCTTTGGGCCTTGTTGAAAACTGGGTCAGATGCTGGGTTGGATGGAGACCCGACTTGGTTCATGAAGAATATGATATTGTTATTTTATGATTTCGGGATATTACAGTTGGGGCACATATACAGCTATAGGTAATCACCCTAAAAAGGTTTCATTTAACTTTGACTCAATCATCACTCAAATTCTTGATGAGTGGGACTAAAACTAAACACCTTGCGAGACACTCCTGGGGTACATGAATTGGTTAATCTCATTATATTTATGAACCATTCAGAAGGTCTTAGTAATGATTTTAACAGATTTGTTTTAGGATCCTAATTGAAAAATGACCAAAGACAACCATGGATTGAACAAAGAGAGTTATATGTTGATCTGAAAGTATCACATGATAAAAATAATGGTTATATAATGGAATAACTATTCAGATGAGGTATTTATATAATTTTTTTTCATATTATCATAACTGTTTAGTATTATAATTTTCTTCAAATAGGATTTTGTAAATAAATATAATAATGTTTTGTACATAGAAACTACTACGACTTATACTCGAATAATAGTGTATAATTTAATGGTTAATAATCATATTATATTCTAGTTATGATGGAAAAATTTTAGTTTCATTGTATTAAATAATGTATTTAGGTTTATATTTTATTAACCTTTAAACTCTTAGTTATTCTCATTTGTGAGTGATATTTATCTATGAAATTCTATTGTTTCCCAAATTTTATAGGGATTATGTGAAACATCTATGGATTTTTCTTTATTAGTTTAACATTAATGGAATTGAACCATATATTAAATGGTATTAATAAATATGAAATGTGATTTTAATATAGGGTTATATTTTGGGGGATAACTATTGGATAAAAAATTATTGAGGAATCAATAACTATTTGGTTTAATATAAACATGAGAATGAGGTAATAAAGGGTATTTTCATTTTGATGAAGTATGTTAGGTAGTATTGGTAACCTTCAAATTCATAATATATTTATGATATTTTTTTGATGTTTATCACTTTTTCAGAGCTATTATATATACTGACTAGTGTGTGACCTTATGATCTAGTAGTTAATAACATTTCAGAGTAATTGATAGGGTTATTTTTTAGACGAATATATATTTTAATTGTGGTTCAATTTTGTATATATTCAAATAGGTTTTTGGAAAGGTATTTTTTGGGATTATATAATTATTTTATATATATACTTGGGTATATTGTTTTAGGAATGACTGATGTTGTTTGAGGAAGGATAAGTTAGATTTTTCATGCATATATTTCAATGATTATTGGGTTCACAGTATTTTATAACTATTCACGACAATTTTGGATTTCTATTTTAAGGATTATGTTAATAAATATGTGAGAACCCAACTCAATGTAACCTAATTTTAACCAATAATGGTATATGTTAAATTGAGAGTGATATAGGTTGAACTAGGTATTATAAAAGTTGGGTTGAATGAAATTTAGGCTAACCTAATAGTTCTATAAAGAACGATATCTTGAGGTTTAATTTTCTTATGCATATTAATGGTAATTATTTTATAATGGTCATTACTGACATTAACACTCTGGGATTTTTTAATGGATGAAGCCCAAATTAACCAAGATAAAAATGTATTCCATAGACAATGAGTAAATTTCCATAATGAAAAACCTAACAGGATAAGGGATGGAGTGATAAATCTTGTAATTATTATAAACAAACCATTAAGAATTATGATTAATAATGTGAATATAGTTTAAATCCCAAACATTAAAAATACAAAATCTATGTAATCTCATAGAAATTCATGTATCCAGGATGAAAAAGGAAATAAGATTCAATTTCCAACATATCAAAATTATGGGAAGAAATAAGTGCATAATTTTTATAAAGGGGAGGGTAAGTATTGGGAATTTGGGGATGATGGTCATCAGACTCAAAAATAAAAGGGAAAATAAATATTTATAAAAAAAATTATTCAATTATAAGAGGGATGGGCATTATGTGACTCAATATACCAATACAAGGGCCAATAAGAGAGATAGTCACCAACAACCATGCAAATAAGGATAAACCTATGTACCTAAAACTAATTTTTCATATAGTGAGTTTCTTATCTAGATTCTATAGTTTCTTATTCTATGTATATTTTTAAAAACTAAAGATATTGAGTTAAAAATAAAAACCACTAGTGGTATGATTATAATATAAGTCATTTTCATGGTTTGTGGGAAGATATTTCTTAAATATCTAGATTTAAATCACTTAATAAATTTTATATGAAATAAGAAATCGGTTAGATATATTTATAAAGAACGTATAATTATTTTTCATATAAATAAATCTCATTCCACATCCTCAATAAACTGCTAATCATCTAGTAGTGTATGGTCAATTATGAGTTCCCAGTAGAAAGTACTCAGATCATATGAGTAAAATTATGAGGATGAAATTTATATAGGGGGTGAATATAGAAAATAATTATTTTAATATAATATTGCCTTTACGTAAGTCAATGGGTTTGATATATTTCTCTACACACAACATCTAACATAAATGAAACTATGGTATATTTAGATAACATATAAATATTTAATTATATCTTTCAAAAACCTAGTCATTATGTTATTCAAAACAAATAGGATTAACTAAATTATAAATTATATGTATATTGAAAATAAATTCTACTTTTAATATGAATTAAATTCACTCAATTTACTTAAAATGGATAATAGGATTATTTATTGTTTAGAAAAATATTTATCTAAAAAAATGTTTTTAGATATACACATTTATATTTCAATAATAATATGGTTAATGATAAATTATTATTTATAATAATAATTGGTTAACACCAATTTAGTTTGTAAATGATTCGACATAAGAATGATAACAGTTTGTATTTAAAAATATAATTTACTAATAAAAACAACTTTTAATTATATTTTATAATTTTATTCGAAACTAAATTTATAAATTTTGGAATTTTAAATTTATGAAATTTAATTTAATTTATAAATTCCTAATATCAAAATTAATATAGTATTATTTTTTATCTTTTACAAATAAGGTTAGTTTTTTTTTCAAAAAATACAATTTTCATGAAACATGTAACTTGAATGAATTCAACTTTAAATAAAAATGACCAAAAATATTACAAACCCATCTAAGTTATTAAATATGAATTTATGGAATAAAATTTTTCAATTATTAATATTTTTTGAACTTATAAATCCTATTTTCAACTTTTATAAAACTAATTAAAATATTAGATAAATAAAAAAATTATTTTCAATATTTTCTGCAAAACAAGTATTTTCAAGAGAATTATGGTATTATGTTGACTTCAGATCCCCATATCATTTTTTTCTTTATAATAAATCAATTTATCTCCTTACAATAATTATCCATGATAGTTTTATTTGATATTAAAATATAATTCTTAAAATTATGTTTTTCTAAACATTATTTTTATATGTTTAAGTGTGATTATATTAAAAATTATTTCATAAAATTATATTTTTTTATAATTTTTTTAAAAAAATTAATATTACATGTATCAAATTTTTTTAAAAAGTTTAATGATAATATTTTTCATTAAAATTAATTAATAAAATAATAATTTAAATATGATGGTAAATGTAAATTACAGTTAAGTTAAAATATTAAAACAAAGCCCCCTAAATAATTTTCCTCTCATATTTAATCTATTTTGTGAACTTTTTCCAGAATAGTAACCATTTATTATTGATTATGTTGGGGTTACTCCCAAAAATACCCTTTCTTTCACTTATAAATATGAAATATCTTCGCTTGCTCAAGAGTAACATCTCATTCTAATTTCTTAATAAAAAAATGTTATATTTCTCCTCATAAAACCCTATCCAACTTTTAAAAGATTCTAGTTAACATTAGTTATCATAAGGCCTTCGTTTCCATGGATATATCCAAATAAAATTCAATTTTATGATGTCAGTATTATCAACTAAATATCTTTTCTAAATCATTATTATATTTTAAATTTATTCTACCCTCACAAATATAATGATATTATTATTATATATATACCTTAATATTACCATATTTAGGGTAATATCTGTAGAGACCCGTAGCCTGACGTACATGGACATTACATTACATTTGCGGAATACTTAGTACATAACAAAAACACACACACACAAGGATCGTAATAGTTTAGTGTCTTTGGAAACTCGGAACGTAATCTTCTAATCGTGGTGAAAGTTCTTCAATATCTCCCATAAAGTTCATCCCTTTTTTTTACCTAAAACCTTTCATTATATCCTGGGGAAAAGAAAACATAAAAGGGTGAGCTCAAATGCTCAGTAAGGGTATACAAAAGAAATAAAAATCATATCATATCTTTTTGAAAATCATAACCTGCAAAAGAGATCATAATATCTTAACATGGAACAAATCATAGAAGTGAAAATAAGATCACCATAATCATAACATGAAACTTGAAACTTTGTGGCATGCACACATAATCATGGAAAATCATTTCTTGTTAGTCATGACTCATTGCCAAGACTATCTTAGTGGACAAAGTCCCTTTCTGAATCGAGTAACCCTCGTTTCAGTCCTGTTTCACTGAACCGGTATAACCTACCATTCCAGCCATGTCTATCTCATGAGATATAAAATCTTTACCCAATGCATTGGAGGGAGATATAGGTCCCACCCATCTTATAATGAATCCTTTCTTATGTGTGCCACATAATCATAAATCATACATCATCGCATAACACATGTAACAAAAATGGGATTCTTGAAACATCATGACATCATAAAATAAATCTTATAAGGCAAATGACTTCATAAAAATAATCCCCTCACAACATAATAAAATCAATGTAATAAAAGGGATAAAAACAGATCCCTTTATTATCTTAGATGGAAAATAATTTTGATAAAACACTTGAATTGAATTCTTGAGGAAAATATCATTTCTTCTTCAAAATCAATTTCTTTTCACAAAACATCATGCAATTTTAAAAGAAAGATATTTTATTGAAAATAGTCATGAAATCTTTTAGAGGAAGCTTCATGAAAATAAGGCTTTATAAAACAGTAGAAATCCGTTCGTGCCGTATAAGTTAAAAAAACATTCTTCGTACTTTTGTCGGAAAAGTCAAAAAGTACCTCGTACGAAAAACGACAAAAGATTCCTTTCATATCTTTTACTAAAAACTCACCGAAGGGTAAAAATGGATTTAAACAATTGTAGTTGGATTGAAATAATATTACATATTGATGAAACATGGATTTGGATGATAAAATACACCCCAGTAAATACCAAAGTATAAACAATCTCGGATAAAAATGAGATTGTGATATTTCCCTTACCTTAGGTCCGATTTGCTTTGTACGTGTCCGAAGCTCCTGTATAATGGTTTAAATAATGTCATTGACTTATTACAGAATCATATTCATTGTTATGATATCATATATGGTTCACTTATGACATTATATTACCCGTTCTTTTGTAAATTCCATGTTAAAGAAGCGTTTTGGGTAAAATCGTTTCATTTATCTTAGGTGTTTTGACTTGTTGTTCTTGACATCATTATTACTTATATCATGATTTACTTACTTACAGAATATAAAATATGATTTATATATCATATATATTCAGTATATATATATATATATAATAGATAGATAAATAAAATGAAAAACACCGTTCATGGAGACGGTAGTCCGTACGTACACATGAACGCTGTTTTACTTTCCTTATTGTCTTGAAATGGAAGTAATTAGATGACATACATATGTATATATATACATAAATCCAGTAGCTTTATAATGTCATATATTTCATTATTATTTCTTATATATACATTATAATCATTCTTAAATGGTTAACATGGAGAATGAATCTCATCGCGTCGTGGAGACGGTAGTCCGTACGTACGCACGAGCGATGATATCATTTCTATAAATATTGAATTGAATTGGAGTGGATTATACAATATATCAGAATCAATATGATGTTGTAATAACTATGTATAGTTATTCTTTACACCATTATACCCATCCATCTAAGGTGGTGGTGGAAAATAGATTACACCACGGCGTGGAGACGGTATTCCGTACGTACGCACGCGCGGTGATTTCTTTTTTCGTAGGATGGATAGATGGTGAAATAGGTTTGTTTCATACTTATAATAACATATCAGTATATGAGTGATACTGATTTTATTACTTCATAATGAAACATCCTAAGAAGAAGAAGTGGAAGAAGAAATAAAGATGAAAGAATTGGTAACGGTAATTACCTCTTCTTTGAAGTGCCTCTTTGAGACCTCCTCTTAGGGCACTAGAATTGGTCTTTGAGGAAGACCAGAACCTCTAGGATGTTGCTAGGGAAGTGGAGAAGGGATTTTGTCAGGGGTTGGCCGAGCTTGAGTGCTCAAATTGGTGTGAGGAGGAGGGGGAGGAGGTGTCCTTTTATAAGGGAGGAGAGGGGCACCTTAGGAATATCTCAAAATATTATTTTATATTAAAGTCAAAATCGGTTTATAATGGTTCCAAAGGGTCTTATTTCGAAGATAAGGTGGGGAGGGGTCGAAATCCTATCAACCAATAGAATTTAGACAAGTTTAGGATATTATTTTAACCTTATCAATTAGATTTAACTCTAAGTTAAATAATTTAACTTTTACCATGTCTTTTTGTTTTCTTTCACTATATGGTTAATAAACTTACTATAACATGCCAAACGAACCCCAAATTGTTTATTATTAATATATATATCCTTATCTAAGTCATTTGGCCGAACCTTAGATTTTTAGGAATACAATAACAATTAATAATATAATATTTGATTTAAAAACTATTTTGTGTCAATTTTGACACTATTTGATATATGATTTTTGTGAAAGTCATAACAGAATTAAATGTTCAAAACAAGTTTATTAAATCAACATTAATATATCATAGTAACCTGGAAAATTAGTGGAATTCATAAAAAATCTCAAATTACATTTATTTTGGTGTTTATAACATCAATTATGTCAATATTTCATTAATAAGATAATTACTGCATCATCGTTGTGTCATAAATAAATTAAATTATTTTATGTCTAAAAATTACAAATAAAATACCATCATGTAGGAAATACTTTTAGCTTTCTAATGAATATTTACAATCGAATTTATCTTATGTATAACCCCATATTAAAAATGATTTACTTATTAAACTTTGATTTTAACTAGTTTAACCGTTCTTTAAATAAATTAATAATAAATGTCCTAATCTAATCCAAGTGGGCCTAAATGGTCATATTTTATTCCTAAGTTTGTTTTTGGTCGAGTTACACTTGTCCAATAGAATTAGGACATGTGTTAGGGTAATAGTAATATCATATTTACCCTTAGTTACCCTATTTACTATTAACCGCGGTAAAAAAAGTAAAAAGTTACTATTCACCAAAAAATTATTTTCATCTCATTGAACAACATTTTAGTCCTTGATATTAACCGTGTCTCTCGGATTTTCGAAATTCCATTCACAGAAGCGGCAAAATTAAGTTTTATGAAAAATTCAGTTTTTTTTAACTACCACTTAGTAGTTTCACTATTCATCAAAAATTGATGTTTTTCAGAACAATGCCAAACTTTCATCCTAAGCTATATTTCATATTCCGAATTCAAAAATGAAATCTATTTTACCAAATTCATAACATAGAAGTTGCATTAATTAATTTTATAATTAAATCTCGCTGTTAAAATAAATAGCGTGTTTTTAGGAAACAATATATATCAAAAGATTGGCACTTGATTATGTCTGGTTTAAATGTGAAATTACAACCAATGACCAACATTGTATTAAATTGTAAAAATATATTCTAAATATACTTTAAAACCACTCAAATTAATAATTTATCACTATTAATTATTTCCATTAAAAAAGTTGTTTTTAATTATAATTTAGTAATTTTCACTATTCATCAGAATATGAAAGTTATCCGAAAAGTACCAAAATTTCACCTTAGGCTAAATTCGATACTCCGAATCCAAGAATGAAGTTCATTTTGAAAAATAAGATTTACAGAATTTTAAAAAGTGGTTATTACTATTCATAACGGCTAGTTTTAATAATATTTTAATAGCACATCGTTGTTTAGTGAAACTCGGTATTGCGTATTACACACGCTATCGAGGAAGGTCGCGATTGCGTGTAATGCAAGGCAAGACAAGGATGCGTGTTGTGAAAGATCCTTTTGGTGTAGAGTACAACACAAGACATTAATAAAATTAAAAAGAATATTTTTTTATAAAATCTTGGGCTGTTACATTCTACCCCCCTTAAAATGAATTTCGCCCTCGAAATTCGTCGGGGTTATAAATGGTTTACTATTAAAAAGTTTCTTTAATAGAAACCCACATCGTAAAAAGGAATATCAAAACCAATATTTAAAAACAAAAGTATGAAACGTAACGGTTACCCAAATAAACTAATCATTGGGTTTCCACATAGGTGAAAATATGGATATGGAAGAGAAATCTAACCATCATGTTCTGATGGAGAGTGGTAGAGAACATGGCTATGGAAAAGCCAGTAATCACAAATCCATAGATTTGTGATGATATAAGGTACCATCTGATTCATCAGGTATAATATCACTAGGACAACATTTTTGGTTTTCAAGATCATTTCCCCTAAAGTTAAAAATTTGAATTAGAATAAATACTTACTTTATTTTGGTACGATCTCACTGTTGTTCGTGCCTTGAACAATTTCCACTTCATCTCTTAAATAAATGAAGTTTAATTTGTTATTCGTGAAGTGTTAGCAGATCATGTGATAGAATGACGGGTCATTCCATCTGTCTCAAACAAAAGGTTAGCAAAAATTATATGCATAAATCGATCTATAGTGAGATTAATCATATATGGTTCCTAAAATGGACTTATACTTCATATATCATACTGCTTAATATAATAAAACTAGTTTTTACTAAACAGGGACTTCCTTTAGGCCAGTGGTAGGCGATAAAGGCCAGTCGCACTTCGGTTGTGGGTTCGATTCCCACAGCCTTGTCCGAAGCGATGGGCTGTCGCCCGTCCTGCAGGTTGTCCTTTTTCTAAAACTATATTACTATAACATCCCATAATATCGAAAAACTTCTATCCTTAAACAATACTAACTTATGTCCAACATAATCCATTCCAATCTTTAGTCCTATCCATAATACTACAGTCCATTCTCATAACATAGTGAAAACGATTACCAGAGATTTAATACCATCGTTGATCCCCATATATCATAAGATATATCTTGTTGGACACATTCCAAACATTCAAAGGCCTTAATCTTGTACTCTCTTGAATAACCATTGAACCTTAGTGAAAACTTGAATGCAGTTAAAAGTTAACACTTTCCACAAACCAAAATCCTCAAAATTCTATATACTCAAACCATGATATCACTTGGTCCTTATATCAATCATGAGCTCATGAATACTGTTAAACATTTCATTTTCTCGTTTTCCCTCCATTATGCGCATAATATCTCAATCACTTTGAATACCACATTAGACCAATACATAAATATTCCAATACTCCATGATACAACATTATTTTGGAATCCCATTACATAAACACTTAATCATTCCACCACATCGTTATCATATTCAACATCGCCAATAGTGATCGCATGTGACTTACCTTTGTCCTTTGCCTTCAGTGGTTGCTCATGTTGATCATCACTAACCCTTGTATTAGGGCAATTATTAGCATAATGCCCCATTTCCTTGCACTTGAAGCATTGAAGTGTTGGTGGTGCGTTCTCTGCAGTGTTTGCTTTATTCACATCATTAGAAACCCTTTTTCCATTACTTCGACACTCAGCTGCTCGATGACCTTCTTTTCCACACTTAAAACATTTTCTAGTCCCTTTAAGACAATCTCCACCATGCTTCTTTCCACACTTTGTGCATAAGGAAACATTCATCTTCTTTTCACCATTATTCTGAGATTTCTCCTTGAACTCCATCTTTCGTTTCTTTTCAAAACCATGAGATGGATATGTAACACCAACTTCCATTTCTACCTTGATAGCACAACGCACAATTTCTTCATAGCTACTGAAGTCTCTTATAGCTAATGCCCTTCGAAGACTTGGTTTTAAGCCACTGAAAAATCGATCAACTTTACTTTCAGGTTGGATGATAATACCAGAAGCATACCTTGCAAGTCTTGTAAAATTTTCTTCATAAGTACCAACAGATTCATCGTCCCTTTGCTTCAGTTCAAGAAACTCTTTCTCCATCTTTGTTCGAAGAATACGAGGGAAGTACTTACTGAAAAACAAGTTCTTGAACTCGTCCCATTCCATGGACTCAATTTCATCTCTTGGCCTCGTATTCTTGATAAGATTCCACCATTGATCAGCTTCACCTTCCAAACGATATACTGCTAAGATGACTTTATCATGTTCAGAACATTGAAGAACTGAAAATATCTTTTCAGTAGTACTGATCCATTGTTCAGCCACAAGTGGATCAGAAGACCCACTGAAAGAAGGTGGACGTTGTCTCATGAAGGACTCAATAGAATATTGTTCCCTTCTCTGCTCATTTGGAAGTCCAGAATGATTCATAGCTTGTGTAAGTATAGCAATAAGATTTTGCACTCCATCTCCCATAACATTTGTTTGTTCAGGAGGGAAATCATTGCATTGTCCATTGCATTGATCAACACGGTTCCTTCGGGTTCCAGCCATCGTCTAAAACCCAAAAAGAATAGTGTGAGAGGCAAAAATCATGCTAGGGAAAACAACATAATAAAGGGGGAGTACCTTCAATATCTAACATCTTAGGTTTAATTCTATGATCGTTAGCGTAGTTCTAGTACTATAACCTATACGTATAATTAACCTTAGGGACATCCCTAGACATACCATAGAAATATCTCTAGGGATCTCACTAACGTTTTTGCATCCTAGTTTCCAAAGGTTGACTAAACCTTTCCTCTGATACCAACTGTAGATACCCGTAGCCTGACGTACATGGACATTACATTACATTTTCGGAATACTTAGTACATAACAAAAACACACACACACAAGGATCGTAATAGTTTAGTGTCTTTGGAAACTCGGAACGTAATCTTCTAATCGTGGTGAAAGTTCTTCAATATCTCCCATAAAGGTCATCCCTTTTTTTTACCTAAAACCTTTCATTATATCCTGGGGAAAAGAAAACATAAAAGGGTGAGCTCAAATGCTCAGTAAGGGTATACAAAAGAAATAAAAATCATATCATATCTTTTTGAAAATCATAACCTGCAAAAGAGATCATAATATCTTAACATGGAACAAATCATAGAAGTGAAAATAAGATCACCATAATCATAACATGAAACTTGAAACTTTGTGGCATGCACACATAATCATGGAAAATCATTTCTTGTTAGTCATGACTCATTGCCAAGACTATCTTAGTGGACAAAGTCCCTTTCTGAATCGAGTAACCCTCGTTTCAGTCCTGTTTCACTGAACCGGTATAACCTACCATTCCAGTCATGTCTATCTCATG
Organism: Viscum album; assembly: GCA_963277665.1. Classification (NCBI taxonomy): domain Eukaryota; kingdom Viridiplantae; phylum Streptophyta; class Magnoliopsida; order Santalales; family Viscaceae; genus Viscum; species Viscum album. The sequence continues at coordinate 179,681,827 of OY728145.1, forward strand.
AGATATAAAATCTTTACCCAATGCATTGGAGGGAGATATAGGTCCCAACCATCTTATAATGAATCCTTTCTTATGTGTGCCACATAATCATAAATCATACATCATCGCATAACACATGTAACAAAAATGGGATTCTTGAAACATCATGACATCATAAAATAAATCTTATAAGGCAAATGACTTCATAAAAATAATCCCCTCACAACATAATCAAATCAATGTAATTAAAGGGATAAAAACAGATCCCTTTATTATCTTAGATGGAAAATAATTTTGATAAAACACTTGAATTGAATTCTTGAGGAAAATATCCTTTCTTCTTCAAAATCAATTTCTTTTCACAAAACATCATGCAATTTTAAAAGAAAGATATTTTATTGAAAATAGTTATGAAATATTTTATAGGAAGCTTCATGAAAATAAGGCTTTATAAAACAGTAGAAATCCGTTCGTGCCGTATAAGTTAAAAAAACATTCTTCGTACTTTTGTCGGAAAAGTCAAAAAGTACCTCGTACGAAAAACGACAAAAGATTCCTTTCATATCTTTTACTAAAAACTCACCGAAGGGTAAAAATGGATTTTAACAATTGTAGTTGGATTGAAATAATATTACATATTGATGAAACATGGATGTGGATGATAAAATACACCCCAGTAAATACCAAAGTATAAACAATCTCGGATAAAAATGAGATTGTGATATTTCCCTTACCTTAGGTCCGATTTGCTTTGTACGTGTCCGAAGATCCCGTATAATGGTTTAAATAATGTCATTGACTTATTACATAATCATATTCATTGTTATGATATCATATATGGTTCACTTATGACATTATATTACCCGTTCTTTTGTAAATTCCATGTTAAAGAAGCGTTTTGGGTAAAATCGTTTCATTTATCTTAGGTGTTTTGACTTGTTGTTCTTGACATCATTATTACTTATATCATGATTTACTTACTTACAGAATATAAAATATGATTTATATATCATATATATTCAGTATATATATATATATATAATAGATAGATAAATAAAATGAAAAACACCGTTCATGGAGACGGTAGTCCGTACGTACACATGAACGCTGTTTTACTTTCCTTATTGTCTTGAAATGGAAGTAATTAGATGACATACATATGTATATATATACATAAATCCAGTAGCTTTATAATGTCATATATTTCATTATTATTTCTTATATATACATTATAATCATTCTTAAATGGTTAACATGGAGAATGAATCTCATCGCGTCGTGGAGACGGTAGTCCGTACGTACGCACGAGCGATGATATCATTTCTATAAATATTGAATTGAATTGGAGTGGATTATACAATATATAAGAATCAATATGATGTTGTAATAACTATGTATAGTTATTCTTTACACCATTATACCCATCCATGTAAGGTGGTGGTGGAAAATAGATTACACCACGGCGTGGAGACGGTATTCCGTACGTACGCACGCGCGGTGATTTCTTTTTTCGTAGGATGGATAGATGGTGAAATAGGGTTGTTTCATACTTATAATAACATATCAGTATATGAGTGATACTGATGTTATTACTTCATAATGAAACAACCTAAGAAGAAGAAGTGGAAGAAGAAATAAAGATGAAAGAATTGGTAACGGCAATTACCTCTTCTTTGAAGTGCCTCTTTGAGACCTCCTCTTAGGGCACTATAATTGGTCTTTGAGGAAGACCAGAACCTCTAGGATGTTTCTAGGGAAGTGGAGAAGGGATTTTGGCAGGGGTTGGCCGAGCTTGAGTGCTCAAATTGGTGTGAGGAGGAGGGGGAGGAGGTGTCCTTTTATAAGGGAGGAGAGGGGCACCTTAGGAATATCTCAAAATATTATTTTATATTAAAGTCAAAATCGGTTTATAATGGTTCCAAAGGGTCTTATTTCGAAGATACGGTGGGGAGGGGTCGAAATCCTATCAACCAATAGAATTTAGACAAGTTTAGGATATTATTTTAACCTTAACTCTAAGTTAAATAATTTAACTTTTACCATGTCTTTTTGTTTTCTTTCACTATATGGTTAATAAACTTACTATAACATGCCAAACGAACCCCAAATTGTTTATTATTAATATATATATCCTTATCTAAGTCATTTGGACGAACCTTAGATTTTTAAGAATACAATAACAATTAATAATATAATATTTGATTTAAAAACTATTTTGTGTCAATTTTGACACTATTTGATATATGATTTTTGTGAAAGTCATAACAGAATTAAATGTTCAAAACAAGTTTATTAAATCAACATTAATATATCATAGTAACCTGGAAAATTAGTGGAATTCATAAAAAATCTCAAATTACATTTATTTTGGTGTTTATAACATCAATTATGTCAATATTTCATTAATAAGATAATTACTGCATCATCGTTGTGTCATAAATAAATTATATTATTTTATGTCTAAAAATTAAAAATAAAATACCATCATGTAGGAAATCTTTTTATCTTTCTAATGAATATTTACAATCGAATTTATCTTATGTATTACCCCATATTAAAAATGATTTACTTATTAAACTTTGATTTTAACTATTTTAACCTTTCTTTAAATAAATTAATGATAAATGTCCTAATCTAATCCAAGTGGGCCTAAATGGTCATATTTTATTCCTAAGTTTGTTTTTGGTCGAGTTACACTTGTCCAATAGAATTAGGACATGTGTTAGGGTAATAGTAATATCATATTTACCCTTAGTTACCCTATTTACTATTAACCGCGGTAAAAAAAGTAAAAAGTTACTATTCACCAAAAAATTATTTTCATCTCATTGAACCACATTTTAGTCCTTGATATTAACCGTGTCTCTCGGATTTTCGAAATTCCATTCACAGAAGCGGAAAAATTAAGTTTTATGAAAAATTCAGTTTTTTTTAACTACCACTTAGTAGTTTCACTATTCATCAAAAATTGATGTTTTTCAGAACAATGCCAAAATTTCATCCTAAGCTATATTTCATATTCCGAATTCAAAAATGAAATCTATTTTACCAAATTCATAACATAGAAGTTGCATTAATTAATTTTATAATTAAATCTCGCTGTTAAAATAAATAGCGTGTTTTTAGGAAACAATATATATCAAAAGATTGGCACTTGATTATGTCTGGTTTAAATGTGAAATTACAATCAATGACCAACATTGTATTAAATTGTAAAAATATATTCTAAATATACTTTAAAACCACTCAAATTAATAATTTATCACTATTAATTATTTCGATTAAAAAAGTTGTTTTTAATTATAATTTAGTAATTTTCACTATTCATCAGAATATGAAAGTTATCCGAAAAGTACCAAAATTTCACCTTAGGCTAAATTCGATACTCCGAATCCAAGAATGAAGTTCATTTTGAAAAATAAGATTTACAGAATTTTAAAAAGTGGTTATTACTATTCATAACGGCTAGTTTTAATAATATTTTAATAGCACATCGTTGTTTAGTGAAACTCGGTATTGCGTATTACACACGCTATCGAGGAAGGTCGCGATTGCGTGTAATGCAAGGAAAGACAAGGATGCGTGTTGTGCAAGCTCCTTTTGGTGTAGCTTACAACACAAGACATTAATAAAATTAAAAAGAATATTTTTTTATAAAATCTTGGGCTGTTACAATATCATTGTTTAGTTATAAACCCCATCCATTAAGAAAACCAAACTATTGTTTGTGCATTGTACGTACTAACACATCCATAATGCAACATAATATAATTTCCATCACTACCTTACAAGGATGGATAAAATGATGGTATTAATGGATAAATATTATCATTATGATATCATTAATATTATATTAATAAAAATTAAGAAGTTATTAGTGATATGATTAATAAAAAATAATCATTGCTCTAATAATTTAAAATAATCCCACCAAGAGAATAAATATTTATTCAAATTGTGTAATATTTTGATATACAATACTTATTATTTGACATCCATATATATATTATACATTACACTAATAGCCACTAAATATTCTTTTTATGATTCTGGTATAATCATGTTATAGTAAATCTACTTCATAATCATTTATTAATTCAGTGTATGATCATATTTGGGTCGGTTTAACTATATAAATGAACAATATTTGGAATTTACGTTATGAATGAATCTAGGTACATAAGTAACTGTATAATATAATATGATTTTTTAATAATGATTTTTTATGTGGATGTCATATTTATATTTAAATCGTCAATTAAAAAAACACCCTTTGACTGTTAATAATCAATAAAACATGCTTATTTTAAATGTCATCTTGATAAATAATGAATGAAACACTCATGAAATAAATTTGAAGCATATTTAAAAAATTAAAAGATATCTATATTTGTTACCATAATGACCTATTAATGATTAATTATGGGTAAATAATAAACATGGACACTACTATTATGAATATAGTACAAATGAATACGATTATAAAAACCTAATGTGGAAAATAGGAAATTTTGGGTTGAGAATGATTGTTCATGAAAAGTATTAATTAAAATGGATATGAGTAAGGTTATAAATTATGCTATTAAGATATCTATTTTTTCATATGATTTTAATGTAAATTCATAAAATTTAGGAAAATGTGTAAGGTTTTCCCTATCAAATTCCACTTTTTAAGAGATGTTTTTAGTTATTAAAAAATCATTTTTGATGTGAAAATATTTTCTATTTGAGATATAATGTCATCAATTATCTTTTGATAATTGTATTTTATGTTCAATTACAAGACCTATATTTCAAGGCCTATTGATATGAATTTATTGGAAGCGGTATATGTTTTCTATGTCTCAATTTTGATTCATTGAGACAATTCATTTTTTTCACTATACATTCTTTTTATAGTGTATTTTCTACCCATGGATATATTTTTATCATATATTTATGTTTCATTGGTTTAATAACCAAATCATGTTCCCTTATTCAAGTGGTTATTTATTTGGTTTTTTCTACAATAGTAATTATTTTTTGCATCTCAACTATATTTCATTGATCTATAATCTTTCTCTTGATCTTATTTTATATGAGATGGATATACCCTTACCCTTGAATATTTTATGTGGTATTATCTCGTTGTTTTATGAAAAAATACATTACTACAACATAAAACATTTTACATACATTTAATATTTATTGGGATATGTTCCTTTGAAATAATCCACATCCTTTCTGAGAATGTATTATGATCATATTATTCATATATTGACTTAGTCATATAATCATTATTATATAGGTTATGGACATCATATTTTATATAACTCTAATTGAATTATGTTCACCAGAGTGTATGATATTATATTTACAAGTCTCAAATTACTGGCATACAATATATTGTTATTCCAAAGTGGATGATTATTGGCATGTTGACTATATATTGTTTGATCATACACATTATTTCTAGGAATGGGTTATGATCATGATGTTCATTAAATAATATGTGGAAAATTATTGAAATTATTGATGATTATTTGTTTCTAACCTAGTTTGATCATGTATTGATATTCCATATTTTTCATTATATGGATATCTACTTTTTTATTTTTCGAATGGTTTCTTAGGGAATTGTACAGAAGGACTTATTTACTCCAATAGTGATTTCATTAGACTTAGTCAGGTGAAAATTAGGGTTTGGAATTTTTGAATACCATAAATGAATCAAATTTTCATATGAGAAAAAAATTGTTTGGGTATTTTTTGTATGCCATCACAATTCATCAATATGTATTCACTACAGTCTCGATGAGAAGTAAATATCCATGCACGAGGCAACGATAGTAGGTTTTTTAAATCCTTTATTATAAATTCCATCAGAATGATATCAGTATTATTTAAAATTATGTTTTTATTTATTTTAATTAATATAACATGCTCCCATTTTCATGTTGATTATGGATTCATGTGGTATACTTATTCCTGACAAAATATTGTTTCCTTGCTTATTCCATTATTAACTTAGTTGTATTTTTTCAATTACTATGTTTTTGAGTTCACTCCTTTTTATGTTTCCATTTTTCATTGTTATAACGATATTTAGTACATGTGACATGTTTTGAAGGATAAAACATGTGAATGAATTTTTGGGATACGTTGAAGACTTTTTATGGATAAATTAGTTTTGTATATAATGGTAAAATGTCAATTTGATTCTAAGAACATGACCTTTACTGGTTGTTGTTTTGTTTTATAATTATCTAAATCTATAAACTTTAAAATATACTTTTTAATGTTATAAATGAAATAATTTTTTTTTATTTTTTAATTAAGGTTGGTTATATCCAAGATTTTATAGATTTTATTAATATGAATAAATAATGTATGTGTTTATGGTACTAAATCCAAAAGTGTGGGTCTGAGGAATCAAATTCTGAATGGTTCATTGTTGGTGAATCCAAAAAGATCATAATATAGTTCTACTATATGAACAAATTGGTCCCACTATAAATGTGGGGTTGGACCACTTGTATGCAAGTTATTTCACATGATTGATTAATGAGAAAAATAATGTATACCGATATTTATTGTATCTATTGATTTTTCATTAATACATTGTAACTTATGATTATAACTAAAATGGAATGAATTTTATCCGATGGATATATGACTCTTGTATAAACTATGTAAAACCCTAAATGTTATTTTATATTTTTTTTTAATTATCTGAATGTTTTTTAGGTTATTTAATAATGTGTTCAATAATGTTGAATTTTTTATGGTGAATATTGCATGGATAATATATTATAATACATCACATAAAGTTGAGAGTGTTCTAGTAAAGGATATGTTAATGAATCAATTTCCACTATTTTTATATGATTTTTGGTGGGAACCTCCATCCAAAGGAAAGAGGGCCCTTAATGGTTAGAGTTAGTGCCTAACATTGAATAACATTAACCTATAAAAATATATAAATAATTATGTTATAAATTATAATCCCTAATAAGTATAATGAGTGTATTTAAATATATGTAACTAGAAATACATTTTTTATATTGGTGTAAATTTCCTTTACCTGACCATGGAATTGAATTTCCTTCATTGAAAGAGGGGTTTTTTAATTTTCATAAACTAATATAAGAAATGTTCACAATGGGTTGGTAATCTGATTATTTTTTTACACCACCTTATTAGGGGTACCCTCAACATTAATTTCACTATCTTAATGAATATCAACAATTAATGGGATACCTTATGATTCATACATGGTATATTGTAACAAGATTTGTCATATATCTCATATAATTTGAAAAATAATAATATTTATCAAATGTTAATCAATAATTGTTTAAGAAAATTGAATATATAAATCAAATATTACTATTTATAATCACTTCCATGTTGAGAATCACTCCCTCAAGGAGAGTCTTTTCCTTGATTTGAGCTTAATTCTAGTGATATAGTGTATGATGATATGGAAATTCGAAAACACATAAATTCTTATAGATTTATGATGGAAGGTATGTCCAAGGTTTTCCATACCCTCTAGTTCATGTTATCATCACCCATTATTATTTAGAAAGTCAATTTTATCCCATTCCCATACAACCAAACCTAAACTATGATGTATTTTATAGTTAATATCCACTAGTTTCATGAAATGTGTGAGTCTTGGGAGATCCACCCCAAAATTAATTATAAGATCCCGAATATTATAAAGGTATGATCTCATTTAAGTTTTGGTTTTAATCTCTTTTTTGGTTAATTAAGTGCTTACCCAAGTCCTTGTGGAGGCTCGAGGGTGTTCCAAGGGTTAGGGAGACAAAAAGTGGAGAAAAGGGGGGTTTTGGGTAGGTCGCACGGTTAGTGCTAACCATGCGGACAGCCCAGGAAACCATTCGGGAGATGGGTTCTGCGACAGTGACCTCCACATAGTTTGCGCATGGTTTGGAAAACCGTATAGGAAAACTGTGTGGCCCATAAATGTTTAGAAAATTATAATTTTTCCACACAAGGATTTTTAACCCCAACTCATAATTTACTCCCATTTGACCCCTCTTCACCCATGGGACGAACCAAATCTCCCAACTCCTCCAAGAGATCAGTCTCCCTCATTTATAAGGCGTTTTTTGTGTCGTTGGTTGTGGATCAAATATCTGGATAAGGCTAATCCCATCACTGCTTCTCTTTTGAGTTTAGGGTTTGTATCTTCTTCTCCTCTCCTTCCGAAGCTATAAAACCATACTATTTGGGTGAAATATAGTTTGAAGCTTCAAGTTTTGGTTGAAGAGAAATCTAAGGGATATATTAAGAGTGTGTTCACCCACGAAATTGAGGTAGGTGGTCTAAAAGTTATATCCCATGGTTTATTTGAGGATTTGTGCATCTGTGGTTTTGTTCTTGGGTATCTATTGGTATGTTTTAATCACCCTCGCCATGTTTAGATAAAATGGCTCTTAAAAAGGTAAATGGAGACCCTCACAATCCCCATGGGATGTTCCGAGGGAGATGAGACTTCTTTAGGGCCACCCATGGGGTGTTTCAACTTTTCTAGACCCGGGGTTTTTTTGAAGAACAAGTGAGATTGTTGTGTAATTATGTAGAGCCCTTGATAAACATGTTTATGTGACTAATTGTGTTGGGTTAGGAGTTAGGCAATGAACCTGGGATTGATGATAACGTAAGGGATACTGGGTTAATATGTGGAAATGATTAAAGACCATAATGGAATTGTTTATGAGCATGGTAATGAAGCCTAGTGATTTTGGAATAATGAACAAAGCCTAGTGAGATAGGCACAATGAATGAATTCTTAGTGAGATAAGCGTAATAAAAGGGAATTGGGATAAATTTCTAAATAATGTGAAATGTGGTAAATGTGTTAATGAGTTGTTAAGGAATGGTGTTAACCCTCATTTTATTGTTATGGTTTGTGTTTTCCTTGGGTAATGGTTGTGATGTTGTGTGAATGGTTAATAGATACATATCTGTATAGCATGTGCACATAGCTTGGTAGTGTGGGGTATTGATTGAGGTTCTACGCCCATGGGTTGAGTTAAAATAAGGCTCTAAACTCCACCCCTAATGCACGGGTTAGGGAATAGGACTGATGCTATGTTTTCCTATCGGTTTCATCCACTCGGACTGAGGCTTCGAGGTGAGGATATGCTTGAGACAAGGAAGTTAGTCCTAGTCAGATAGGACTACTGTGTTTTTTCCCTCATGTATGTTATTGTATACTTTACGCCCCTATAACTTTTTGTGTTTGATTAACCCATAGTAAATGCATTGAAATAGTAAGATACGGAAATGGTAATAAATATTGGTAATGGATCTAAACTAGTTAAGGTCACTTAATCTTTTCCCTGTCACTTATTTTTCATTTCCCTTTTGCATTCAAAATTGTTTATACCGGATAGTTTTTGAGACCATTTGTGGTGTCCAAATGATTTGTACTCACACCCTGCTCGGGCCATCATTGGGTACCTGAGCAGACTTCATGCTTGCAGATTAGGACAAGGCAAATGGCTCTTTCTAGGGAGTTGGGTTGGCATGGGTATTCATGGAGGATGACCCAGACATGGTGTCAGGACCATTTTGGGGATTTTTCAGTTTGTCTTCATTATAGGATTTGTTCACTTTTTCACTTGTAGCATGGCATGGCATATTTACTATTGGACATGATCATACCCCATCTTGGGAATGGTTGTTTATGCATGCTCTTGTATTATTTTTTATTATTCTGCTATTTGTTTATATTCTATTATGGATTAATCTAATAAAAAGGGGATATAGTCTCTCCATGTGACTATTTTGATCCCCACTGCTAGTCAGTAACCTTTGACGAATGGGGAGGCGCACTTAAGGTCATGCAACCACCTGGCTTGGAGCACCAGTTTACTGGATTCTGAGTCAGGGATGTTAAAAAGTGGTATTAGAGGAGTTATTTCTTCTCCTCCTCTGGAATCTTGTTATTTGGGATGGTATATGGGAGTTGGAATGTGTCATGCCTTGGTAATGAGCTCATTCTTGGGAGTATCTAACCCATGTAGAAGGGATAACCCAAGTCACCTAGGGCGAGAATTGTTGTTCTTGATTGTGTGATGTTACAGTTGATGATATTTTACCATTGGGTGATTCATAGGTTGTGTTATGTGATTGTTTCATGATATTTGGCTCATGGCCTCAATGGCACTAGGTTGTGCATTAATGAATAATTATAGGCACATGGAGATATAGGTGGCAGGAATCATGGTAGGCACACATGAGATGGGTGTGTGAGGTATGAAAGATAGAATGCACCTTGTATCCTGATAATTGGAAATGGAAAATTTTGTAAAAGAATCAATATAAGGGGGTAAAGATAAAAAAATGATAAGTGATGATTAATAAAATATGTGTAATTAAAGGTCTGTAATTAATTAAAATGTTGTTTGTAACATGTTGTGTGATCCTTATGGTGGTGTATGGTTGTTTACCCTTGTAGACCATGGCCCGTGGTAGGGATGATTAGGGTGGTGTTTTTTGAATGTTAAGGGTTTTTGTGGCTGGTGAAGAGCCTTATTTTTATGAAGTTTTCAATGTTTTATGGTATGTGTTCTAAACCTCGTGTTTTTCAATGTAGAAAAATTCCACCATGACGTCATGTGCTGGTTGGGCAATAAGAGGATGTTGCTGAGAACACTCCTCCAGTAGAAGGGAAATAGAATGTGGTGTTCCAAGAAAGTGGGAAAGAACGATTCCAAGATAAATTGTATTTTTTTATGTATATGATGGATCGAGACCCAGGGTGGGTCGCACCAAGTATGTTTGATATGACCAGAGAGTTTTAGCTACAACACCCTCCGACCTTTACTGAATAGGGTGGGCCAAAGACAATAGAGTTGTGTATAGAGTCTGTCAAAATGATACTTGATCATCTGGAGACTCGTATTGGGAAGTGAGTCAAGTTGGAATCTTATATGTTGTTGGGTCAGGGAAAGAATTGGGGGGACATCCTGGCTTAGACTAAGTAGGATGAGGGGATATTGTGGAAAGATTTCCAAGAAAAGTTTCTAGAGAATTTTTATCCCGAGACTTTGAGGCAAGAGAAGGATACATAGTTCATGATCCTGAATCCGGGATCGATGTCAGTGATGGAGTATGATGGCCACTTCACTGACCTGCGAAGCTTTGTTCCAACATTGGAGGGGGATGAGGCAGTAGTTATGAGGCGTTTCCAGGGTGGTCTGAGACACGATATTATGTATCCAGTGAATATCTTTTTCTTGAGGAGGTTTAAAGAAGTATTAGACCAAAAATTGATCTTAGAAGGGAATGTTAAAGGAGATTTAGGTAGTGGTATTGTTGTGCCAGCTTAGTAGAAAAGTGGCACAACTTCTGAGGTTCGAAAGTATCGTTTTATAAGTTTTCAGCAAGGTGAAAGTGTGCACGGTGGTGAGAAGAGAGGGTCAACCTCTCAGGGTGGTGATCGGGTGTTCTTCTATTAGTGTGGTGGGATGAGTCATATGTGTGGCCAGTGTCCTCGACCTCCAGTTGAGTGTCGGTCATGTGGAAGATTAGGACACATGCAGAGTTTCTGTAGGAACCCTTAGTAGGAGGGTATGAATGTTGGTGATAGGAAGATTCCAAGTTGAGGCAATGGATCAGTTTCTCCATATGATGTAGGTAGTTGGAGCTCCACATGCCATACTAGAAGGGGTGGAGGATGTGGAACTCTAAGGAAAGATTGCCTACTTCAGCAGGGCAGTGTAGTGTAGGGCACACAGGTTGGAGCCCAGGGTAGAGGGGCAGGTCAATTTCATTCTGTCCGGTCTACACCTGGTAATGGAGAGGTTGGGCCATCAACTATTCGAGGTACAATCCTTGTATCTTCTACACTTTCTAGTGAATTGTTTTAAACTGGTTCCACACACTCTTTTATTTTTTCACAGCTTATGGTAGTGTTGGGTCTTTCTATGGAGAGTGTGTATGGAGTTATGGTGATTGACACTCTGTTGGGGGTGTGAAATGAAGACATCAGTTAGTGTAAGGAATGTTCTCTGGAAGTCAGTGGGTATCATTTCCCATGGGACTTGTTCATTCTCGAGATGTCCGTATTTGACCTGATCTTGGGTATGGAATGGTTAGTGTTGTATCGGGCGCACATAGACTGTTACCATCATAAGGTATCCTTCAGGTCACTTAAGGGTAAAGATTATGTCCATCGTGGAGAGTGGTATGTTTGATCAGGTCATGCGGGGCCATTTTTTCAGTAGTTGGGTAGGCTCACGACTCAAGTATCTTGCCTTGTTCTTGATGATGAAAGAGGGGAACATTCTTTCTTCCCTCTAGTAGTGGATCGGTTTTAGGATGTGTTTCCTAAGGATTTCTCAGGTTTTCCACCTGAGAGGGATGTTGATTTCACAATTGAGTTGCTGCAAGGAGTAGAGCCAGTTTCTATTTTTCCATACCGAATGGCACCAGAAGAACTCCAAGAGTTGAAGGTTCATCTTGAGGAGTTGGGGAATAATTGTTTCATACGTCCTAGTATGTCTCCTTAGGGAGATCCTAGGATTTTTCAAAGAAGGATGATGGATCATTAAGGATGTGTGTTGATTATCGAAAGTTAAATTAGATGACGGTGAAAAAATGGTACCATATACCTAGAATTGATGACCTGTTTGATCATCTAAGGGGTTCATCAGGGTTTTCTAAGATTTATCTGAGGTTGGGTTATCACCAGTTGAGGGTGAGGCCTTCGAACGTACCACTGACAACTTTCAGGAGTCATTACGGTTTGTTTGAGTTTTTATTAAGACCTTTCGTCTTGACCAATACACCGGTGGTGTTCATGGATTTGATTAACCAAATCTTTCACCCTTATTTGGATCAATTTTTGGTTGTCTTTTTTGATGACATCTTGGTGTACTTGAAAACTCATGACGATCATGCCCAGCATCTTGATATCGTTCTGAGTACACTAAGAGATCATCAGCTTTATTCCAAGCTATCAACGTGTTAGTTATGGATTAAAGAATTGAATTTTCTATGTCACATCATCTCTTAGGCATGTGTGTTGGTGGATCCAGAGAAAGTGTAGTCTATTTTCTCTTGGGAACATCCCAAGAGTGTTTTAGATGTTTGGAGTTTTCTGGGTTTGGCCATATATATCTGAAGGTTCATCCAGGATTTCTCTTACTTGCAAGAACCACTTTAAGGATTGACCAAGAAGGGAATCAGGTTTGAGTGGTCTGATACATGGGAGACTACCTTTTAATAGTTAAAAAAGTGTTTGATGATAGCACTGATCTTGATCTTACTCGAGCTAGGTAGGAAGTATGTCCTGTTTTGTGAAGCGTCAGGTATCGGGCATGGGGTTGTGTTGATACAAGATGGTAAGTTCGTGGATTATGGGTAGAGGAAATTGAGACCCCATGAGTGGAATTATCCCACTAATAATCTTGAGTTATCTATAGTAGTATATTCTTTAAAGTGGTGGAGGCACTACTTTTTGGGGGAACGGTTCATGGTGTATACTGATCATAAGAGGCTAAAGTATATATTTTCATATCAAGATTTGTATCATCAATAGTGAATATGGTTTGAGTATCTTCAGTATTTCAAATTTGAGGTGGTATATACACCAGGAAAATGGAACAATGTCGTCGATGCTTTGAGTAGGAAGGCTCAGAACCAGATGGTTCAGGAATCCAGCACCAAGTGGAAGGTGATGGCTTTTTTTATGGAGATGCACCTAGATGTGCTGGAGGAAAATGATCGGGTGACTCTTGATTCCATGGTGTTTGAGTTGATACTTTTGATCCAGGTTAGGTAAAGTCAGGTTGATGATCCTGATGGTTTTTTCATAAATAAAATACTCAAAGGTGTAAATTCACCTTCTGGTTGGGTCGTCGGTGCGGATGAGGTTGTTTGTGTTCATGGTTGTGTGGTTGTGCCAGTATGCATGTGGGAAGAGTTGAGGCATGAGTTCCATGCATCAAAATAGGTAGTGAATCCTAGTTTAACCAAGATGTTTCTTGTTCTCCACATACAATTTTGATGGTCGAGAATGAAAAAGGAAGTTGTGGGATTTGTGGTGCAGTGTCTTACCTGTCAGGAGGTGAAGGCCGATCATCAATTCCCAGGTGGACTATTACACCAATTTCTCATTCCTTAATGGAAGTGGTATGATGTGACAATGGATTTTTTGGTGGTCCTTCTAAGGATTCCTTGGAAGAATGATACAATTTGGGTGATTATGGATCGACTAACGAAAGTGGTTCATTTTTTACTAATTCAGAAGACTTACACAGTTGACTTGTTGGGTGATTTGTATGTTCAGGAAATAGTGTTGTTTCTTGGTGTATTGAAGACTATAGTTTCAGATCGTGATCCTCATTTCACATCACACTTCTAGAGAGGGTTATAGAAGTCTCTTGGTACATAGTTGCTTTTGAGTACGGCTTTCCACGCGCAGACGAATGGGCAGTTAGAGCATACAATCCAAGTGTTGAAGGAAATTTTTAGGGCTTGTGTCTTGGACTTCATAGGTTCCTAGGAGAAGAAAATATCTCTTGTTAAATTTTCCTACAACAACAGTTTTCAATCTATGGTTCAGATTTCATCCTTTGAGTCTCTCTATGGGAGGCTGTGTAGATCTTTCCTGTGTTGGTTGGAGGCCGGTGAATATGATTTGTTGAGATCGATTCTTGTGCAGGAGACATTAGATAAAGTTGAGTAGATTCAGAAATGGATGGAAATAGCTCAGAATAGGCATAATTCATATGTGGATCAGAGACATAGACCCCTTGAGTTCGAGGTGGGTGATAGTATTTTCCTTCAGGTGTCTCCAAGGTTGGTTCACTGATGAATTCAGAAGCAGGTAAAGTTGGTACCCAGGTTTGTAGGGTTGTTTGAGATTGTGAAGAGGATCAGGCCAATGGCATACCGATTGGATCTTCCATAGTAGAATAGAAGGATGCATGATTTTTTTAATGTGTCGCAGCTTCAGCGGTATGACCCTGAACAATCTCATGTGGTGGATGTTGAGGATGTTGAGCTTGAGGTTGATGCATCCTTTGAAGATCATCCGCTTCATGTCATGGATCATAGTGAGAAAGTACTGTGGGATAAGGTTGTTCCATTAGTGCGATTACTATGGCACCATGGAAAGGTTTAGGAAGGAACATGGGAGTGGGAATCCAATATGCGGGCTCACTATCCCAATCTCTTTTCCTCATAAGTGCAATGAATCTTGGGAGCTCGGCTAGAGGAAGAGCTGTTATAAGGTGGGTAGGTTGTAAGATACCTAATCATGGAAAGGTATGATCTCATTTATGTTTTGGTTTGGATCCCTTGTTTTTGTTAATTAAGTGCTTACCCAAGTCCTTGTGGAGGCTTGGGGGTGCTCCAAGGGTTCAGGACACAAAAAGTGGAGAAAAGGGCGTTTTCTGGGAAGGTCGCATAGTATGCACATGGTTAGTGCTAACTATGTGAACAACCCTAGAAACCATGCAAGAGGTGGGTTTTGGGATAGTGGCCTCCGCATAGTTTTCACACGGTTTGGAAAACTGTGCAGGTAAACTGTGTGGCCCATAAACGTTTAAAAAATTACAATTTTTCAACTCCGAGATTTTTAACCCCAACCCAGTACTTCCTCCCATTTTATCCCTCTTAACCCTAGGTACGAAGAAAATCTCCCAAGATCTCTAAGAGATAAATCTCCCTCATTTATAGGATGTTTTTGGTGATGTTGTTTGTGGATCAAAGCTTCGAGTAACACTAATCCCATCCTTGCTTCTCTTTTGAGTTGAGGGTTCGTATCTTCTTCTCCTCTCCCTCTGATGCTCTAAAACCCTACTATTTGGGTGATATCTAGGTTAAAGCTTCAATGATTGGTTGAATCTGATTCTAAGGGCTTGAATAAGAGTGTGTTCACCCACGAAATTGAGGTAAATGGTCTCCAAGTTATATCTCGTGGTTTATTTGAAGATTTTTGCATGTTTGGTTTTGTTCTTGGGTGTCTCTTGGTATGTTTTGATCACCCTCGGCATGTTTAGGTCATAAAAAGGTAAATGGATACCCTCATGATCCCCATGGGATGCATTGAGGTTGATGAGATGAATCTAGGTCCACCCATGGGGTGTGACGACTTTTCCAGACCTAGGTCTTTTGTGAAGAACAAGTGAGATTGTTGTGTAATTATGTATATGCCTTGATAAACATATTGATGTGATTAATTGTGTTGGTTTAGAAGCTAAGTGATTCAACTAGGCTTGATGATTACTTAAGGGATATTGGGTTAATATGTGGAAATGATTAAATACTATAATGGAATTGGTTATGAGCATGGTAATGAAGCCTAGTGAGTTAGGAATAATGAACAAAGCCTAGTGAGATAGGAACAATGAATGAATGCTTAGTGAGATAAGAGTAATAAAAGGGAATTTGAAAAAATGGATAAATAATGTGAAATATGGTAAATGTGTTAATGGGTTAAGGCAAGGTGTTAACCCTCATGTTATTGTTATGGTTTATGTTTTCCTTGGGAAATGGTTGTGATGTTGTGTGAATGGTCAATGGATACATATATGTATATAATGTGCACATAGCATGGTAGTGTGGGGTATTGAATGATGTTCTACACCCACAGGTTGAGTTGGACTAAGGTTCTAAACTCCACCTTTAATGCATGGGTTAGGGAAGATTACTGATGCTATGTTTCCCTGTCAGTTTCATCCACCCGGAATAAGGATTCGAGGTAAGGATATGGTTGACATGAGGAAGTTGTTCCTAGTGAGATAGTACAATTGTGTGTGTTTTCTCATGTCTGTGATTGTGTACTTTAATCTCGTGTAACTTTTTGTGCTTGATGAACCCATTGTAAATGCATTGAAATGGTAAGATAAGGAAATTGTAATAAATCATGGTAATGGATTTAAACTAGTTAAGGGCACTAAATATTTTCTGTGTCACTTATTATTCATTTCCCTTTTCCATGAACAATTCTTTATACCAGATATTTTGTAGACACCATTGGTGGTGGCCAACTAATTTGTACTCACACCCTGATCAGGTCGTTGTTGGGTACCCGAGCAGACTTCATGCATGCTGGTGAGGACAAGGGCAAGGGCTCTTGCTAGGGAGTTGGGTTGGCATGGGTATTTGTGGAGGAGGACCCAGACATGGTGTCGGGACCATTTTGGGGATTTTGAAGTTTTTCTTCATTACGATATTTTTTCACTTTTACACTTGTATCATGGCATGGTATATTTACTATTGGACATTGTTTCACCCTGTCTTGGAAATGTTTTTTTATGCATGCTCTTATATTATTGGTTATTATTCCACTATTTGTTTATCTTCTGATGCGGCTTACTCTAATAAAAATGGGGTATAGTCTCCCTAAGTGACTATTTGGACCCCCGCTAATAGTCGACAACCTTTGGCGTATAGGGAGGTGCACTTATGGTCACATAACAACCCGGCTTGGAGCACCGATTTAGTGGCTTCTAGGTCGGGGATATTATATGAATGGTGGACCATCAACATTCTAAATAATGGTTGTCCTTATTGAAATTCTATCTTTACCATGATTTATATTATTTAGTATTATTATTCACATTACATTATTCATATTTCTTCTTAGAGGAAGATCCTATAAAAACTATTGAAATGTTTACTAGTATGGTTCACCACCACTGTATATCGATTCTCCTATATCATGGGACAAAAAACCCTACTTTTAGTATGCCTTCAGTTGTCGGTGACTGGACAACTTATCTCAATATGTAAGCCTAATGTACTAATGTCTTAAATGTTAGTATATATACCCTTCAAATTACAAACCCTAGAATTTCTAGGGTAACCTCAATAATATATATTTTGGTTAGTTTCCCAACCTTTCATTAGGATTTTATCTTCTGGTGAGGAACAATTCATTTCTCCATAGTGTTGAGATACATATTAATATATGATCTGGTGAAAATCTATTGCATCTTGATCATATAAATTGTTAGAGGGTGATTAATTTAGGAACTTTATTCTTCATTCATCATAATCATGAAATGTTTATGCATGATCATTGTGTTCTTTCAACTTAACATTCATAAGGTTCTTCGGATCTCAACCATTTCATATAATTGAATTGTTATACAAATAGATATATCACATCGTGTTTAAAAATGACCTTATAATCAATAAGATATTCACAAAATCCATCATGAATAGAAATTAAATAGAACCCTTCCTCAAATTTCTCCTCATGATTTTATAAAATGGTCTTTTATTACTTTTTTTTATATGGAGGTAATTGTAGAGTGCTTTACAAAGAGATCTTATACCTTTTTATTTTTAATGATTAGTGTAGGATAATACCAAAAAACTATATGGATGGAATTTATGGTGATTTGGGAATAAAACAATGGCTTTGAAACTTATAATAGTTGAAGTGTGTTTCAATCCATGCAAAAAAATTCAAAAAATGTCTCATGATTTGGACAAGGCCCCTTCCACTATATAGGATTCAAAATATGCAATATACTTTTACTAATACTGGAACTTCTAAATTAATAATCATCACTCTATGATAACTCATTGGGAATAACAAATTTATCTTCTCATATTGTGTGGTTAGAATCCTGAATAAGCAATATATACCCACACATTCACATGAATAAGTGGTTGGACAACAAAAATATTTCTTTTAACAAAATATTTGTATATCCAAATCCTTGTTTCATACTCACCATTTTAATGGGATGTTTAATATTTTACATCAGTTCCTCAATATTTACAGTTCATTACCAATTGATAAAAATTATATTGGGTGATTTTACATGATATTCTAAGAGTATTTACATCCACTTGTCAAGTTACATACATTTTAGGTGATCAATAATTTTTCATAGGTTGAGCCAGTAGTAAATGAGAATGATGTATAATTTAATATATATATATCATGTTATATCATTTAAGAGAATGTTATTTGGGTAGAAAATAATATATGGGATTGATAATGGTTATTTCTATTTGAATAAAGAAGCAAAAACCTTGTAAAATACTAGGACCAAGGGTAGATGAGCAGTGTTAGTGATTTGAGACTGGTTAATTTTTTGTTCAAGGGAATGATATCAAGTTACATTAGGAATGTGAAGTATATTAATGGGCTAGTAATTTCATACATTGATGGTGAAAAACATAAATAAGGTTATTTTTTAATCTATGTAATATTTTGTTAACAAAGTGAAGAATACCATAACTCTTAATGATTATTCCAACTTACAAAAACCAATGACTATAATATTGGTTGGTAAATTAAATTGTTCCAAAGTGTGAGGTAGGGGAGAAATTTTAGACATTGAATCAATTGGACAATAATAAATTGAAATTTAAGTTCTTATAGAAAGGAAAGAGGAAGCGACCAGTGAATTAGAGTAATTGATTGATGTGGGCATATGTCTTAACGTTTAGCGTTATCTTGAAGATAGGGGGTGTAGGAAGGGATAATGAATTGTATTTCAAAAATGATCATGTCTTGGACCTAATTATGCATTCCATAAAGGATATGGTTGAAAAAACTATTACTATTGATGACTCTTATAAGGATTCCAACAAAATGTATGAGATTCGGTTTTTTATCAATACAAATGTTGAAAAGGGGAATTGGATTAACAACCAAATATGATATTGATTCATGTTTTAAAAA
Source organism: Viscum album (assembly GCA_963277665.1). Lineage (NCBI taxonomy): Eukaryota > Viridiplantae > Streptophyta > Magnoliopsida > Santalales > Viscaceae > Viscum > Viscum album. The sequence continues at coordinate 179,701,481 of OY728145.1, forward strand.
ATGAAAAATATAGAGGAATATATATATTGTTTTTTGGAAGTATGGAATCTTTATTTAAGGACCTATTGAAAGATAAACCAAACCTAAGTAAATTCAAAATTGAATAGAGCATGCAAAGTGATCAAGGTGATAACATGTTAATATTTTTTAGGAATGGTTTATTTTGATCCTTTTTTGTTTATCCAAATTCTTCACCTTTGTTTATTTGTGTTCCCATTACGTACTTAAAAAAGATTTATTCTTGAAAATAAAAAAATGGAATTAGAAGGCTCAGTTGGATGTAATTATGTGGGTGAGGAACCTTCCCTATTGTACTATTTCCAACTTGGAGTAGTGGTCACACTAGAGGAGGAGTTTATCATTCTATTTATAAGAATATTCTTGACGAAGAAAATCATTATACATATTTACCAATAAGGTGATCCCTTTTTTTTGATATCCTGTGGAATAATTCATACCTTCTCAAGAATTATATGAATAGTATTTATCAATAGGCACCAATAATTTAGTAGGTATGTGTGGATATTATTTGAATTTTATGTACAAGATTTATCCGTACCACAAACAAATGATACCTTTGATAGTCCTATTACAATCTAGTCCACTTAAACCCACCACCATGATAATTTCATCAATTTGACTTCCTACCACACGTGTGATCGACAAACACCTACCAACATACAATTATATAGTTAGGATCAATCATTTCATGGATTTGATATTGACCATTTTCTATATGGGGATAATATAATAAAGATAATTTGAGACTAAAATCATTTTATTAGGTGTAATAAAATTAATAATAAAATTTTCCCATGAAAAAATAATTTAATAAGTGAACTATACCTAGGGAACATTCCATTATATATTTATTATTCTATCCTCACTAAGAGGACCATAATTTTACAAAATCAAATGGTTAGATAATGAGTATTGAATTAAACCATGTGTTAAATTATATGAAAAATATTAGTGGTAGGAAATTGTTTGGCCATGTTTCATAAGGTCCACTATGTCGAACATTTACTCCCATAATTCATTCAAATATTCCTTCAAAGGATGAGTTGATCTAAATTTCATCATTCCTATAAATTTTGGTAACACCATATTTTTTAAAATAAGAAACTTTTATAAAGGCATTTAAATCAAACTAACCCTACACAATGAACCCTTCACATATATCCAAAGAAAATATGATGGGGCTTATGGTAAATATTAAATTAAAAAGTTTAATTTAAGTGACAAGGGATCTATGAATCACATAGTTACTAGGTTTTACAAACCAGAGATAAATTTTTCTATTCAACACATAACATGAAATAAATTACCCAATAATTAAGCTGCGACTATTTATAAAAATATTGATGTTTCCCAAAAACCATATCCATGTTTTCTAGATAAAATTATCTAAATTATTCTTTTTTAATCATAATTTGATCTATTTCATTACAAATTGATTCAATTTTTAGTAGTTTCATTTTCTACACTAAAAATATATTATACTAATGGGATTTTCTATCTGTGAAGATATTTTTTGTCTTTGTATTTTATTTTTTGAAATAAGAATATTTTAGAACTATAAATAGAACAAAATGAAAAATATTATAAAAAATCCTATTCTAGAACTATTAGTAGTTGTGAAAGATTACAGATGATGCATGTGTATACGTATTAATCTTTATTATTATAACTATAATGATATGTATGAGTAACATGAGTTTTTGAAAGACTGTATAAATTTTATTCAGTGGGATAAGTAAGTATAAAGTGATGTGTTTTGAAATTATTGTACTATTAAATATGTGGATAAGTTAAGTTAGTATTAGTTGAAGTCTTAGTTGTGGTATCCATGATCAAGCATCATTCACCCAAAAAAATATGATATTGGTTGAACTATTATATAAATCTAATAGTTTTGAAACTAATTTATAAATATATAGAGTGGTGTAACATGAAATTTTCTTGAAATTATCGCATTTAATATTACAACATTTTTTTCTTTAGAGTAATTTTTTCATTTTAATCATGTGTTTTCTCTTATATTATGTATTTGTTTCTTATGGAGTAATTCCTTTTCCAAAACACAATAATTTTTTTATTAGTTTGGTGAATAAATTACTTCGATATATTTCTTATTCTATTTGGGTTGTGTGTAGTGAGTTCCAACTATGGTTTTCATGTTGTGTAGATGGGTCTCTTGGTCTTCTTAGTTATAGATAAATCTACCCATGGAATCATGCATCCAATCCTTTGGAATTTCCTTATACCATATTTGAGGAGTTTAGTGGTTAGGCTATTCCGAATTTATTCTTTTTATGTGATATGTTGTATCAGATCTTGGTATAGGGTTATTAAGGGTACCTCAAATAGAAACTTCTAGATAATGTGACTTACCTATAATTTTCAATTTTCTTATTCAGTGGGATATATCTATTTTATAATAAGTCATTATAAGTGGGAATGGTATGAATAGTTATGATCTATGGATTAGACATTCATTTCTAGAAGATGTAGGTGGTAAAATACCCATTTTACTAGGATCTAAATATTTCGTTGATATGGGTGAACTCAAGTGAAACGTCAAAAAAATAATGTGATAGATATTAGAAGAAAACACTTGATGTAATTTTGATGAAGTTTGACCAGAATGTGGCCTTCAACACACATAATGTCAATAAAAATTATAAATTAATGGTGAATCGTATAAACATGTATGAGAATACTTCTATAATGAATATATTTTTCATATTTCAATGAATTTTTTGAATGATGATGTCATAAGTAAGTTTGATCAAAGAATATTTCATTGAGTATAATGTGATATGATGCAATAATCTCAAAATGGCCTCCTGCTCTCGGAAGAATGCGCCTCACGCACCTGGATGTTTTCAAACTTTTTCGACCGTTACCGGCCCTCAGTGGACCTCTTCAGTCCCTTCTTCGTCGGTGGAGGTGACGCTTTTGGCGTCGGTTGCGCCTATTCCGTCGGATCCGTAGGATGTTCCCGCCTCGGCTCCTCCGCGCACTTCTGCTCTGGCTTCGGACCCTCCTCCTGTGGCGGGTTCTGCGTCGGTGTCGCCGGCTCCGGCGCCTGTTCGTCCTGGTTGGTCATTTCGGGATGCGGTCAGAGGCTCGGGGGTGGGGGTTGCGTGGCCTTGTTTTCCTGACATTGCGCTGTTCTTGCACTCGGTGGTGAGGGAGGGCTCCTCGGTTTCACTGGTGGCGCCGGAGGCGGCTTTCACCGAGGCGGTTGCGGGCCTTAAATAGACCCTGGTGGAAAGGTTTGGGTTCCTCAAGCCTTCTCTCCCTGTTTTCCGTCGTTTCGTGGAAACCTGGGGTTTGCAGGGGGCCGCTCGGGTGTCGGTGCTGCATCGGGGTTCCTTCTATGTGGTGCTAGCCTCGGAGGCGGACTTCTTGCAGGAGTGGTGCAGGGGCCCTCGGGCGTTTGGGCGCTGGAGGTTTAGTCTGTCTCGGTGGTCGATGGAGGCACATCAGGGCAGGGAGGGGCCGAAGGCGGCAGTTTGGATCAGTCTTCCTGGTCTACCTCTACCTTTCCACAATGGCACCTTTTTAAAGGCGATTGGGGATGCCTTGGGGGGGTTCTTGTGTGTGGCAGAGTCTTTGGTGTCTGGCGTGGAGTCTTTGGTGGCTAGGCTCTGTGTGGAGCTGGACCTCTCATTACCGGTACCGGAGAAGATCACTCTGTCAGTTCCGGGTGCTATGGAGTGGGTACAGGATGTTGTTTTTCCGGTGTTTCTGCAGTATTGTTCGGATTGTTTGTTGTAGGGTCACTCGGTGCAGTCTTGACACAAGCTTCAGGGTTCTCTTCGGACGTCTGGTGGCAGTCGTATTTCCCAGTTTGCGGGGGCTCGTCCTGGTAGCCCTGCTTCTTCTGCCTTGGTGCCGGCTCGCAGACCTCTTGCTCGTGAGAGGGAGGCGGTTCAAGGTGGTTGTCTAGTGGGGTCTGGCGGCTCCGCTGTTGTTGCTGGGTGTCGACAGCCGGTTTCTGGCACTTTGAATCCTGCGTCGGCCTCTGGGGCTGTTCTAGGGACGTTCTTAAGGGGCCTCTGGTTTTCTGGTCTGACGTCGTTCCCTGCCTCTTCGTTTCCCGGGGCCGGTTTTAGTTATCCTCGGTCGGATAGGGGGGCTGGCGTGCGTGCAGTGGTGCCTCACAGGGGTGGATTTTATGCAGAGCGGGTCTCTCAGGGTGGCGGTTTGCAGAAGGGGTTGCTTGGGGATGGTAGGCGGCGGTGTGAGGGGCCCTTCAGTGAGTTTCTTGTTTCTTCACAGGCTCCGTGTAATACAGAGGCGGGTCGGGTTTCGGTGCCTGTTTCTGTGGGGGGTGGTGGGTCATCTAGGGATGCCGTTAGAATGGAGGGCGGCTCCTCTACTCCCCGCGGGCGGTCATGCGGTTGGGAGGGGCTACAGGGAGGGAGCCCCTGGGTGATCACTAGGAGGATGATGAAGAAGCTACTTGCTGGAGGGTGGTCCATCTCCCCCGTTCGGCAGGCTACATCGCCTGGGGCCAGCACCAGGACGACTGAGGCTTAATGTCTCCCTTTCTTATTTGGAATGCTCATGGGGTGGGGGCTAGGGTTAAAACCGACTACATTGTTTCGGAAGTAAGAAAGTATAAAGCCATCTTGGTGGCGGTTATCGAGCATAAACAGAGGAGTGACAAGATACCGGAGTTTTCTAGAAGGCTGAAGATGCATGGAGCCATGCATGGAGCCCCGTCGAATAACCATATCTGGTTGTTCTGGAAGAGTGGTGTTTCAGTGACACTGTTGAAGGTAGGGGATCAAGTTATCACTACGAAGGTGACGTGGAATGGGTTGGAGTGGTTCATGTCGTTTTTTATGGGAGTTGTGATGTACGTTAGAGGGAGGGTCTTTGGGTGGAGCTAGATGATTTCGACTCAGGGGATTTTCCGTGGATAGTGGGAGGGGACTTTAACATTGTTGCAGGACCGGAAGAGAAGAAGGGGGGTGTATTTTAGAGCCGGGCGAGCATGGTGTTTGTGCAGTGCATGGTGGGGAAAGGTCTCAGGGATGTTGGCTTCTCGGGGGACCCTTTCACTTGGTGCAACAACCGCAGAGGGGAGAATCGCAGCTGGGCCAGGCTGGATAGGTTTTTCACGAACCTTCGGGATTTTGAGGTGCTCGGGGAGGTGAATGTTCTCCATTTGGCTAGGGGGTTTCGAATCACTCGCCGCTACTATTATCCTTTGGAAGGGCTGAGAGGCCTCAGGAGGGCTTTCGGTTTTCCAAGTGGTGGATTGACGACCCGTCTTTACTTGGGATGGTAACGCGGGTTTGGGGAGAGCCTTCCAGGGGGCACACGTGGGTGGCGTTGCATGGTAAGTTGCGGCGGTTGAAACAGGAGAACATACGGTGGGTCAGTTCTTTACCAGCGTGGGATAGGGAGCTGGAGTCCCTCAAAGCAGACATTGATATGCTGAAGGTTAGTCTGGAAGGCAGGTGGGACGAGGTTGTGTATGAGGAGCTCTCGGAGAAGAAGGAGGCTTTGGCGGTGAGGCTGCATTTCCAGGAACGCAGGGCAAGGGATCGGTCATGGGTGAGATGGATGAGGGAGGGTGATAGAAACACGACCTACTTCCATGCATGCTTAAGAGAGATATGGCGGGAGGTGAAGCCCAAATTGGAGTTGGAGGACGATACTTTCTCGGATGACAGGGAGGTGGTCAGGGGTCGCGCGTTGGAGCATTTCAAGGATTTGTTGGCTGGTCCGAGAGGCGATGGGCAGGAGGGGTTTCCCTCCGGTGATTCTCGGTTATGGGACGCGATACCGGAGGTGGTGTCAAGGCAGGAGAACAAACAGTTTGAGGCCATTCCCGATGAAAGGGAGGTGCAGACGGCAGTATGGCAGTTGAACCCGGATAGTGCTGCGGGGCCGGATGGTTTCCCGGGGTGGTTTTACAGAGGGTTTTGGGACTGTGTGAAGAATGATCTAGTGCAGCCCATTCAGGAATTTTTTCGAGGGGGCGTTCTTCCTCGGGTAGCGGCGGAGACTACCTTGGTCCTGTTACCTAAGTGCAAAGACCCTACCTCACTCAATCACTACCGGCCGGTTAGTATGTGTAATTTTTCGTACAAAGTATTGGCGGTTGTGATCAGTAGTAGGCTGTCTAATTTGCTACTGAGGTGGGTGTCGACGGAGCAACATGGTTTTGTAAAAGGGAGGTCGATACAGGGAGCTATGGCGCTGACACAGGAGCTGATGAGGGATCTAAACATGAAGACCTGAGGTGCCAATATGGTGGTCAAGATGGATATGAGTAAATCATATGATTGAATGGAGTGGGGATTCATGAATGGAGTTCTGCGGAGGATGGGGTTCTCGGCCTGGGCATGTGATATTTTCTTCAGATGTGTTAGTTCTCCGTGGATGACAGTGTCTTTCCTGGGGAGAACGCATGACTTCTTAAAATCCGTCCGTGGCCTGCGACAAGGGGACCCTCTATCCCCTAGCTTGTTTATACTGATGCAAGACTCTTTTAGTAGACTTATCAACAAGGGAATTGGCAGGGGGCGATATTTCCATTCTGCAGGAAACAGGGGCGTCTCTCGGTATCTCACCTCATGTATGCAGATGATACGATTGTGTTTTTGAATGCTGGGATGAGGTCTGTGAGGGAGTTCAATGACTTACTGAAGGAATACTGTCATTGGAGCGGCCATCTGGTGAATCGGGAGAAGAGTTGCTTTTATCTGGTGACTTCATGTGGAGAGGACAAGATGGATGCGGTGAGAGTGGTGTCGGGCATGGGGAGAGGGTCCTTACTGACGGAGTATCTGGGTGCGCCGGTGTCTACTGGTCGGTTGCGGAACATGGATTTTGACAGGGTGGTTGCCAAGATGCTGACCTGGATCTTGGATTGGAAAAATCACTTCCTATCCTTTGGGGTCAGATCACCTTGGTAAACAGTGTGCTGGTGACTATACTGGTGCATGCGCTTGTGGCGGTTAACGTAACCAAGGGAGTCGTTAACTCCATCGACAGGGTGCTAGCGTGCTTCATCTGGGATGCCTCGCGGGAGGGGAGGAGATAGTGGGCCTCATGGAGGAAAATGGAGAGACCGATCACAGAAGGAGGGATCGGGGTTCGATGCATGGCGGATATGGTGCATGGAGTACGTGCGAAGCTGGCATGGGAAATTACGGAGGGAGAGACGTTGTGGGGCAGGTGTATGTGGGGAAGGTACGAGGATAGTGTCGCCGACCTTCCGGCGAGAGGGTTTTCCATATGGGCCGAGGTGTGTAATATAGTCCCAGTGTTGGGAAATCATGCTCAGTGGATCATCGGGGAGGGGAGGATTGGTTTCTGGGATTGCAACTGGTCGGGAAGGGTGCATGCGTTCCCGGGGTGTCCGGCCCCGAGGATCTCTTTAAGGGAGGCAAAGAGTCACCCTCTGTTTTTCAGAGCGGTGCTGGATGCGGAGTCACGAAGGATCTTTGACTCAGTGGTGATTAACCGGGAGAGGGATAAATGTGTTTTCATGCCCTCGGTTTTGGGTAGTTTCAACTTGAAAGATTTCCGCAGGAGCTCCAATGACCAGCAGACGCAGGAGTCGGGAAGCAGGGTGGAGTGGAGCAGAAGGGCCCTTCAGAAATGAATTTTTTAACGTGGAGGATCATGCAAAATTCCATCTCCTCAGATGAGAATATTGAACGCCTGGGCATCGGCCTCACTTCTGGATGTCAGTGCTGCAAACGGAGGAGGGAGGAGAGCATGGAGCACATTTTACTCGAAGGAGAATGGGCTAGAGTGGTTTGGAGTTTTTTGGGTACCCTCATAGGGTACTCTGGTCATGCGGATACCTGGGAGCAGTTTTCGGGCTTGTGGTTTCAGGGGGGTGGTGGCAACGGGGAGGAGAAAGAGGTTCGATCAGTGCTTTACAATGCGGGGTGCTGGGTTCTGTGGGATGCGCGGAACCAATCTAGGTATGAGGGGCGTGTATCCACTGGGAGGGCGGTGGTGGCAAGGGTAAGGTGTCTGCTGCATGATCTTGTGAAAACGGCAGGTTTTGGGGAAAATATTCCCTCTTTACGGGGGTTGATATCCCCGGGGATGAGAGGTGGTCAGGAGACTTTCAGGAGGCGGGGGTTGTCGGTTCGATGGATTCCTCCAGTGAGCGGTCTGAAGTTGAACGTCGATGGGTCGTGCGCAGGAGAGAACATGCGTGGTGGTGGGGTGCTTCGGGATGGCAGCAGTAGTGTATTGCTGGCTTTCGCGGTACATTACGTGAGTGGGAGCTCGGTTCAGGCAGAGGCCTTGGCAGTTCTTTCAGGGATATCGTTGTGTTTGGAAAAAGGCCTGGGGGTGGAGCAGATAGAGACTGACTCAAAAATCATACATGACGCGTTACATGAACAGGGCACGATACCGTGGAGGATTTCTTACACTATTAAGTAGTGCAAGGCGATCATGGTGAACAATGTAAGGGTTACTCATACCTGGCGGGAAGGGAACAAAGTTGCAGACTACTTTGCCTCAATCGCGGTTCCGGGGGTTAATATGGTTTGGGTGGATAATTTGCTAACCATTAGACCTGAGGGAGTCAATCTGATTAGGGGATACGCACTTGGGCTACATTATTTTCTCCCTCCGTAGGGGGGACCGCATTTGTTGTTGTTGTTATGTGTTGGGTGTTATTTGAAATAAAAATCGTAATTTTGGTGGTGATACGATGCCATAAGGAATCCATTTTTTAATGTATAATGAAGTCGTGTGTGCTATAAATATTTTATAATTTGTTTTTGAAATCATGGTACATGGTTCTTAATGTTGTGATAAAATCATGTGGTGCAAATTAATTGATCTTTGAAGAAATCTATGATCTGATTCCAAAGAAGGAGATTCAGAATAAGGAGGATTCCACTGCTACTGAATGTTCTTTTGTTATAGAATTTATGGTAATTTCAACCAAAAGAAGTCAGAATATGAGAGGTGAAAGAAAACGATATATAAGTTGTAGGAAGTCGACCTATCCATGTGACTCTATATGTTTGAGTTGAAAAAGTAAGGGACATTTGTGTAATAACTCTAGGGATAAGTTTGTTAGCTCAGGAAAGTATTATTCGATTTCATTTAAATACTCTATAACAAAATGGTAACATTACACTTTCATTTTTAATGCCATGGGTTCAATTGATTCATGGATCCTTGTCATATATTCCTCATTACACAAAAATTCAAAAAAATAATGTATTCACAAAATTTTTTATAGAATCCATTTTATCAATAATAATATATAGAGAGTGGTTTGTGATTTATTGACAAAGAATAATTGAGAATTCAAATGAATAATGGTTGTTTTATATATTCATAAATTGTTTGAATTGTCATCAGTTTCTAGATGAAGTTGAAATTTATGTATTTATATATTGATACGAGATTATATAATTTTTTTATTGATGGTGTGTTTAAAATCACATAGATTTACATAGTACCAACCCAAGGCATGAGTGATGGAACAATTTACCTCATTAGGGATCTAGATGGTGTCAAGAATGATAGATAAGTAACTTTCAAAAAAAGATTTATGGCATTACTACATTGTTCATATCGATGAGAATGGTATATAGACTATGGTTTTTAGTGGGTTTCTAAAGATGTATTGGATGAAGTATGGAACATGAAATGGTTTCATTTAACGAAAACAGATGAAGGTGTAAATCAATATGAATAGAATGAAACTGAAAAATAATAAGAATGGGTTTGTTTATATTGATGTATAGGGACCACTATGAGTTCAATCCCATGGTGTAACATCGTATTATGTTACCTTAATTAATGGTTACATAACTAATGTATGTGAATTTTTACTCAGATATAAGTTTAAACCTTTCAATACATTCGATAAATGGATATCCATGGTGGAAAATAAGATAAAAATAATTGTAAAATTCTATTTCTCTAATAATAATTGTGACTATGAACGAAATGTGTTTTGGATTTTATATTGGATGAACAAGATTCAAAAATTAAAGAATATTCCCATAATTCTTGAAAAATATGGCATTGTAAAATTGATGAATTAATGTTCTAATGATATATCTTAGAGTATATAGTTCTGTTCTGGTTTCCTAAGGGAGTTTTTGATAGAAGCTAATTATTTTGAGGGATGTCCCATAATTTTGATTCCTTATAAACTAATAGGGAAACATCATCTGGAAGAAATCTATTTTGGAATAAAGGTAGGCTTTACTCATCTGAAAATTTTCAAATTCATTATGTGTGTCGTTTTAAACTATGGGATAAAAATTAGAGAAAGTTTATGAGAGTCTTTAATTTCCTATTGAATGAGAAGGTCATGTTGAAAGATTAAAACCATGTAATATATGCTCTCGGAAAAAAAGAACCAAGAGTGTGTGTCATGGTTGGGTTGATTAGAGTCTAGGTGGGTTCAAGCTATTTAAGGAGCAAATAACAAGATGTTTGATATGTAAAACCAAGTTCTATGATGGAATAAATTAATGAAGTCATGTATGTACTATATCTTAATGTATAGAAATTCTCAAGGTGGTGTTTAGGAAACACAAATTCCAAAAGAAGTATAGCATCAGTTGTTGAGGCTCCTTACTATGGTTAGAATAGTAGTATAGAGTTTGGATTCTAAAATGCACTTTTATTTTCATATAAATCATGGAAAATTTGAAATCCTTACTGAGGTGAAAATTTTTAGTGACACGTAATTAGTATAAGTTAACAATGACAAAAAAAATTGGGATCCATAAATTTTTTTGATACAAGGGAGATAAAAGAATTACTACATTGATGGAGGAAAGTTAGAAACAAGTAGGTTTATTATCTTAAGGAAATAAGAATATTTTAATGTTTGTAACATGGAAAATTTAGTTTTTAAGGTATTTCAATAATTGAATGGTATAAAAATTGGGAAAATTTTCTCTTTTATTATTAAGAACACATAAATTCTAATGTTGTTCTACTTGGTTTCATTGGATGTTTTTTCTTGAATAACTATATATAAAGATCAGGATCCTTCATTTATACTTGTATGAATAAATCTACATGGTGAAACTGAAAATTCTTATTCTAAAATGGATTGATGATATAGTGTACAAGCTCAAGTGGGGTGTGTCTGGAATTAAGAAGACACCAATGTAGTGAAATTATAGGTTTGATATCTTCATTATTGAATATATAACCATCTATAGAAATGTAGATCATTTTTATATATGAATGTATATATTTATAGGATTTTCTCACTTGTTCTTATCTATTTGGTTGAATTAGTCATAACTAGGATTGTATTGGAAAATGGAATAGTTGAAATGTGAAATTCATATAATTTATTAGATAATGGATTTATGTTTCACAATTTGGATGATTGGGGTATGAATTGAAAGATAAATGGGATTAATAAAATTATTCCATTTTCAGTCATAGTACATCTAGAATGTTTTAGAGAGATTCAGAATAAGAGATCCAAATCCTATAATAACTCCCTTGGATGAAAAATTTAAACATTCAATGGTGTATGCATGTAAAATAGATAAATAGGGAATTTATTAGATGAACTAAGCATAATAAACATAGATCATACATTATTTTACATAATTAAACTTTACATCTCATAAATATAACATTCAAAGGTTTAGTGTCCATTTAGATAAACTATATAAACAAAATTTTCACCTTATTGCATCAAAGTATCACAAAATATTATCCACACATGAATTCCTCATCGATATATTCATAAATATAATTTCCTAGGGAAATTGGAAACATATTAAAGAGTTAGATTAAATGCTCAATAATTGGAAATCATATCAATGAGTCATAAAGAGTTAAATCATAAGCATGTTATAAAACATGAACTTGGGATAAATACTGGATTGAATGGACCATAAAATCATAATATTTCATAATAAATCATGATAACATCATATAGATCATAGAGTAACAACATATAACTTATAAGGATCTACATGAAAATAAAACATATACCATGGGATAAGAATATAGAATCATGGTGAAATAATCATGTTTCATAGAGTACTACATAAGAATATTTTAAAAATATAAGCATAAGAAACCATAACATTATGAACACATCTATCTGTAGTAATTTCCATTCAGAAATTTATGATCATAATTAACTACAATCATGCCAATGCATAACCGTTTGAACATAGCTATCCACAATCATGTCCACGTATAATGGCTAATTGTAATCATGTCGGTATATATCATAATATCAAGAGATATAAATCTATAACAAATGAATTGTAAGGATATACTGGAACCAACAATCATGTAATGATAAAGCATACATATTTGTGAAAAATTTCAATCATACATCATATCTTGAAAATCCCTATGAAGATAAAAATGGATATATTGTATTTTTAATGGTATCATAGAAGAAAAAATCAGGGGATTGAATGGACATAACAAATAATTTAATCACTGAAAAGTAACATATAAAACAAGAACTAGTAATTTGATACAATAAATATAATTCCATATTTAATTGATCATTTAGAGGTAAACAGAAAAATTATTCAAATTTTAAATTTTTTTTATTTTATTTTCAGAAATATAAATATATATAACACTTTCTAGATCATTTTAAATGGTTAAAAGAATTAATATAAAACACTATTTTAAAAATAAACAACCCTATAAATGAACTTTTAATTTTTTATAAAGGGTAAAATAAAATAAATATGGAGTGGAAGATACATGAAATATACAAGTAGGAAGAAATTATATTTATTAATTTTTTACATTCTAAAGAATCCCAAATCGATAAAAGAATTATAAAATTTACTTTTTATAAGAGATAAAAATAAATATGAAATATAGGGAGTGTAATTCATAAAAAGATTAAAAATATTTAATTAAAATATTTTTTAAGGGTGTGTATTGACGTGGTAGAGAAATAACCGATTTTGAAAATTAGAATTATTGTCAACAACATTACATTTTAATCAACTATGAAAAAACTAAAAGAAGAAAATTTTGATATGAAAAAATGAATTTCCATAGAATGAAATATATAAAAAAATATAATATAGTGTAGGGATAAAATAATTCACACATTAAAACCCAAAATCAAAGGGTAAAGTGGATAAATTAATGAAATAATGATGGAGTAATGAAACCATGAACCTTGGATTACTTCTTGGTCAGACATGCTCTAACAACCAATATAAAAAATTTATGTTTATTATTTATTTATATAAAAAAATTATTTATATTTTTTTACTTTATTACATCCTTTTTTTAATTATTTATCACCCATTTATCAATCATTTTAAAATAAAATTAATATTCTGGTGTTAATTATCATGTTTGTTCGATGTTGGGTTCTATATATAGACTCTAGTCCATGATCTGTGATCATATATTCATCACCAATAAAATGATCAAGGTTATTTTATTGATTTGTTTGATATAGTTACAAATTCTAATGGTCATTTTATATATATTATTGTGACAGTTTCAAAAGAGTGGTTCAAATCTTATTCTTGTGAATTTTGATTCAATGAAAATAATTTTTTTCCAAAGAATATAGATGCATATATTTACTTGGAGTAATTATAAATAATATAAAATTAATCATTATTATAATATATTAGTATTATTTATATTTTATTAATCATTGATGATATAAATATTACAGAATCAATCATGTAGGTGGTAGAACTAACCAAACAATGAATATGTTAAAAGGAATGAATGAATAAGAAAAAGATATTGAATATATATAATATCACCATAATAGAAGAATAATTATTTAAAAACATGTTATTAATGTGATTAATTATATTAAATAATAGTTGGGTGATAAATAGAAATAAAAATTCAAAAGGAGATGTTAACAATTACATTAAAGGGTTGAATGTTCTCATAGAGAACCTTTTAGAAATGAAGGTTTTGTTACTTCTTATTGATACCATAATTTCTGAAAAGTGGGAAAGGATTATTTAAGAGATTAATTGTGTATTTAATCTAGTGGAAACATAAGGAAAGGTAATAATTTATATGGGAAGAGGAGGAGTCCTTTTATTGGTGATCATGAGTGTAATTGTTTTCCATTACTCACTCTTTAATGTTAATATAAATAAATTTCTCAAAGAAAGTTTATCCCAAGTGTAAAAATAATGGGGAAGGATGGAAAATAAAACCATCCACAAATATATAGAAAATTTTAGTGATATTTTAGGATTTTATCCCTTAATTTAACCCTTTTATCTTATTTTAATTTTTCCTTTGTAACTTAATTTTCACCTCAGTTGCTTATTTTTAGGGTAAAAATGAAATTTACTTTATAAATTATTTTAGACTTGATTAATACAAATATGAAATATATTTTATTGGGTTTAATATCTAAATTATAAATAAATTAATTTTAATATAATAATTCATAATGCATAATTTTTTTTGTAAAATGTAATTTTAATAAAAAATTGATTTTATTCTTATTCCTTATGAATTAAAATGATTCAATAAATATTAATTATAGTGACCCATTTTCATATAAAATTCTTCAAATCATAAAAGAAATATATTTTTAGGAAGTATCTTCAAATAAACCTTGATCTAATAAGAGTTATATACATTAGATGCAATCATCACACCATCGGACGTTTTCCCTGATAATTCAATATCAAAAGCCTGATGTAGTGAATCAGTGTTCTTAAAAAATATACAAGATATGTAAAAATGTAGATAACCATAAAAAAATATTCATACATCTAAATTGGATAATATATATAACTTACACTTCTTAATTATCATAATTCTATTTAGAGGTAGTGATTACATTGTATCTTCCATGTTTCAATGGCCTTTTAGGTTAATTAGGTCAATTATTCTCATTATCCATTGAATCAGGGAATTGATTTTCATAATTCAGTAAACTATTTTATATTAAATAATTTATGTGTATATGGTAAATTAGGATAAAATTTCATCCCCATAGTTGTAATAACCAACCTATTAATATCTATTTAGCAATATTGAGATCAGTACACAACACTCCCACACATCAAACATTATATTTTTCCTTGAGGAAATTTTTTTGGTGCTTCCTCTCACATTTTTAAATATATGGAAATTAATTTTCTTCCAACCTAGAGCTTTATTTATTTATATTATATGATAAATTATTTCCTTTTCGTATCACCATATCCATGAGATTAATGAATCTATATATTCTATTTCCACTTTGAGTTTACATCAAACAATTTCTTCATCACTTCTGCAGTCTATTAAAACAAATTATTTTAGGAGACATAATTTCAAACCACTAAAGAAATAACAAATCATTTTTAATGGCCAATAATAAAAAATAGGCATATAATTTTTTTACGTGGGAAGTTTTTTACTTATCTACCAATAAATTAATGATCTATTTTCTTTAATATAATGAATTTTCACTTTATTTTTGAGTGAATAGTTCAGGGAAATTATTTGGTGAATAATATCTTTTTAAACATCCCCATATTACATAGTGTAAAATTATTCCTTTTAACCCATGTTAATTATCAAAGTACACTATCTATTTGGTTCAACTATCAACTAATAAATATCCAAGATTAACTTTTTATTTTCTGATAATTAATAAACATGAAATAAATTTTCTGGCATGTTGATCCATTTCATCAAAATTGGTGGATCGAATGATCCACTAATGGATGGGGTTCATTGATGCATGAAGACCTCCATAGCACGAATATCCTTATTTGGTGTGTTTGAGAGATCAATATGGTTCAAATTATTTCTATTGTCCTGATATATAATTCTTACAATTTTTTTATGTCATCTCTTCTAATATTTGGTTTCATGTTGATAAAATCACCATATAGTCCATCACACTTGTTGTTAACTTAGTTTCTCTTAGGTCCACCTATTTACTAAATTCAATAGGGTTATCATGAGTAATAAAAAATATCATAATAGGATCAATTTAAATAACTATATAATTATAAATCATTGACCTTATGATGTCTTTCTCTATAACACCTTCTTTTTAGTGTATGATACTTTTTGTTCAACTTAGGATTCTTTAAGTTGGGTTATCATATAATTATTATCTGAATCCTAAAAAATAATTATTCTCTACTATGATACCAACTAATGTTACACGTGAATAAAATATTTAGACATTATATCATTTCACATAAATAAATAATACATCTCAAAAATAAATCAAGTAATCCTCGAACATGATGGTTTTGTGTCATTGAAGATTATCTTCAAAAACGTATTATTTCACATTATTGCCAAAATATGTCCAAAATATTATATAAAAATAACTTTCTTCGAGACTTATTATTTTATGTAATTTTTTAGATAATGGAAAACATTAGAATATATAGATCAAACACTCTCTAAGGGAAAATAATAGCAATAATCCAGGAGGGTTTAGATCATATCATATGAGGAAATTTGAAAATGGAACTGATACCTGATTAAATGGAATATAATATATTATGAAATGATCATAAGGCAAGATATATTATCATATATCCTAGAATAAGGACATATATACTCTAAAGGATCATCATGAAATCATTACATAGGAAATAGAATAAGAATAGAACAATGTACAAAAATTATGATCTATGGGGCCAAAAAATAATAATATAAAATAATAAAATTGTGAACATATCTGACCATAATGAAGTATAGATATAAATTATTTATAATAGATAACAATAATCATACCCACACAAAAATTCATGAACATATCTACCTGCATTCATTCTTATGAAAAATGTTGTGAATGTAGATAAACACTACCACTTCCAAGAAAAATATTATTATATCATGAGATATACATAATTATATAATGCATTAGATTGAAAAATATGGCTTACACATCACATAGTGATAGACCATAAATCTATTTGCCACATTAATTTTATCATACATTATATCTTATAAAACCAATGAAATGAAAATATGTTACATGAAAGTTTCATAAGTTATCATATATGAAGAAATTTTGAGATGAATTGAATGGTAATAAAATTCACTCACCCAAAAGAAACAATGAAAAATGGAATTAAGAGAGTGATACATGAAACATAATTGAATATTTTATTATTCTTTTAATTGTAGAGAGAAAAATGGAATTGAATTTTCAAAAATGTTTTAATGATGTTTTTTTGTCATAACAATAATGTTTTACATCAGTTTCAAAAAAAATTCTAAAATGAAAAGAATAATTTAATAAAATTTTAAATATAAACATCCCAATAATTTAAATTCTTAAAAATACATAAATATTAAAATATAATTAATGTGGAGTGGAACATAAAAAATTTAAGAAATTAGAAGGGAATGTATTTTTAATAATTTTTAACATTTTGAATAAATCCATATTGATATAAGAAATATGTTATTTTAAAAAAATAGATAAAAATAAATATAAAATATATGGGAAATGATGTATATAAATATTTCAAAATAAGGAAAGAAAAAAAAATTGGTATGAAAGAATATGGGCATAGAGGAGAAATATCTAATATAGAAAATGAAATTTATTTTTAAGACCAATATAATTTTATCAAATATAATATAAATTATAAAATATTATTTTTATATGTAAATTTAATTTTCCTAGAAGGAATTATATAATAATTTTTTTGGTAGACTATGGATAGAATATAACAAATTAATAGAGGCATAGTTAAAGAGATAAAATGATGACTCAAAGAAATGGGGATTTAGAAATTAATACTCATTACTTGGTTTCCTACTAGTACAAATAATATATAACACTCTATATAATCAATATATGTTTATTATTAATCTATTGAAAAATCTTATTTATGTTTATTTTTATTAAACCCATTCATTTTAAATTTCTTATTACCTATTTATTAATCATTCTTCAATAAAATTAATATTCAATTTTTAATTTTCATGTTTAATCTATTCTAGATTTGATATGGTGATTCCAATACATGATTCATGATGATGTATTAATTATATTTGTAATGGTTATTGAGAATATATTTTGGGTTTTGACATATTTTTCAATTACCATGGTCATTTCATGGAAGTTATAGAGATGGTTTATAAAGAATAGTTAAAATTTCTTTTTTTAGTACAATTAAATTAGAATAATTGATTTGATTAATGTATATATTTATTTATATAAAAAATAAAGAATTATGAAAATATATTTAATTCATATTTACTACTACATATAAAAATTATTTATGTCTTAGTAATCAGTTATGAAATAAACATTATAGCATCATCTATATAAGTGGTTGAAATGACCCAAACATTTACTAATTAAAATTAATTAATGAATAAGAAAATGTTATTATATAGATATAATATATCCATTATAGAAAAATAATTATTTAAAAGCATTTTATTAATGCTATAAATCATATTTATGAATAAATTTTTCGGAAAGATATAGTAAAATGCATAAGGAGATAATAACACTAACGTTGAAGGGTTGAATGTAGTCATATTGAACCTCTAAAGAATTATGAATCTGGGACTTCTAATTGTGAATATAATTTCCCATTAATTAGAGAAAAAAATTTCATAGATTTAATAGGACACTTAATGTAATGTTTTCTTTGAGGTGGGTTGAGGAGCGGTCCTTTTATATGTGAGATTAAGTGGTATTTTTTTACCAAAAATCAATCCTTAATGTGTATGGAATTTAATTTATCATATAAAGTATATTAAATGTTGGTAAATAATTTTTATAAGTATATATTACTCTCATAAACCCAATATAATTAAATTTTTTTGCGATATTTTGGGATTTTACACCTTAATTTACATTTTTACCTCATTTTACCCTTACTATGGTAACTTACGTTTCACCTCAGTGGCTTATTTTTTAAAAACAATGACTTTAAAATTATTAAATAATTTATAAACAATGATTCCAAATATAAAATCCATTTTATAGGATTATATTTCTAAAATTAATAAAAATTAAATTTAATATAAGAACACATGACAAAGAAGAATCCATTTTTATAAAAAAATCATAAAAATAGTTTTATTATAATTCCATGAAACATAATAATAATTATAATAATAATAATAATAATAATTTGTATGTATACATATAGTGTCAATATATTTCTTTAAAATAAATATTTAGTATTTATTAATTTAATTATTATATAAATAATACCACATATAAAAACTCAAATATTTGAAAACCCTCTCTTAAAATTAAATGATTTTATTCCTTTTTAAATTTTACTAATTTCACTTCATTTAACTATCTTTTAATGTATTTAATTTTTTATTACAATGTTATAACATAATTAATAGGTATATATTCATTTTATTATGATATTGTTTGTGAGGAAATATATCATGGATTTAATGGAAGTTTAGTACTATGAGTTAGGGGTGTTACAAAGTACCTAGTGAAGCTCTTGTATGCATTAGTTATGAAATTTTTGATTCAAAAAATGGTTTATAAATGGAATTATATCACTCAAGAAGTAGTTATAGTTAATAAGTTTATGGAAAATCATGGAAAGGATCAATAGGAGTCTATTATGTTGATCTTTGAGTATTATAATGGTACAATGTATCTGGTACGCCTTTTCAGAAAAAAAAAATTAAAATAATTTAAAAATGAGGAATTTGGTGGAGTTATAGATTAAAAGAAAATAACCACTAGTTTTTTATTTAAATTATGATGCACTATTGTGATTTGTATGTCCTTATTTTACCCTACATTTTTTCTATCAACCATAAAATCTAAGTACACTATAATTATGGAATCATATAAGTTGGTGTGGTTTAAGACTATATTGTAAGAGATTTAATGAAGAAAATAAATCATCATTTTGTATAATGACATCCAATTTGAGATCCACATAGTCAAGATATCAAAATTTCAACCCCATAATAATCACATTCAACTGAATTATAACATCATATGAAATATCATTGAATGTAGAGTGATGGAACTGTAACAGTTTAAAGGGAATCAGAACGTAGGTTATATGATTATTAATCTTGTATCTTAGAAAACACTATATCATTATTCACTTTAGTAGGCATTGTAATACTAGGAGTTCATGATATCTTGGTTCCTCTAATATAATATAACATAGGAACCAAAGAAGGTGTTTTTTGTAATATATATTCGGTTACCCAAAGGACTTCTTGACGATGCTTGAAGAAAGATTCTAATGTGGGATATTATTTGGTTTAGTTCTATGATAATTCATTATTGGAAATATTTTGTAGCTTATATAAATGAGAAACATTTGGTATTATATATAAATCATAATAAAATATGGAACACCAAATCCCAACCCCAAAAACCAATAACAGTGGTGATTGATCTGGGATTATGGAATTACAATAGCAATAATACATGTAAGTTTAACTCTAATGATGTATATGAGTAACAAGTGTTTAAAAAAATTCTATGTTAGGATTCTTTGGAGATTTATTTAATAATAAAATAACTTTTTTGGATTATTTCACTATTCATTAAGTGGATCAGTTATGTCAGTAGTTGTCAAAGGCGTATGGGTGGGAGAAATGATAAAGTAGTGGTCACCCACAAATATCAGATGGTGATGGAACCATTTTAACTATAATATGGATATGGAACTCTTATATATAGAGAGAGAGAGAGTTAGGTCACATGTAATATACAATAAATTTAATCAGTTTGACTTCTTCCATCTTGTGATGTAGTGAATTTTTTTTATTGTAATCTATTGTTTCATATTATATTGATGTTTTTGTTTCCTATCATATATGATTTCATCAAAAAACACATTTATTCGTATGTTACATTTTGAGTTATTTACTTCCACAAATTACATATTCCATTTATGTTTTATGTAGTGTGTACCTATTAGGGTTTAGAAGGTCTGTGTTTGGGGTGATCAAGAATATCATTTGCTAATAAATATATTTATAGAATAATTTGATTAGAAATTTTAAAATACATTATTCTATATTTGATTCTTATAGAGTTTGGGTTATTCAAAAAAATTGATTATGGAATAACTTATTAAGCATCAAGGGTATTAAGGAGTAGTTTGAAGATTCTCTAATAAAGGCTGAAGATTTTACCAAAGGCCATCGTACATATCCAAAAAAACTCCACCTATTACTTACATGATAAAAAATAATTTTTTAAAAGGATACATTCTCATGAATCTACCATCATAAAAATATGGGGACCAGTTTCTTATAAATACCATAACTATTCCCTCATTTTAGGAATAGGTAAATTTTTTAGAGAATTCACAGTGCCTTAGAGTTTAAATTATTTTAATACCTCATTATGATTCATACCACCATCACTTCAATAATTATATTGTTGAAGCCACATTGATGCATGTGTGATTCTTCGGATTCCCTCTCTTACACACATTACATCTATGATTTACGAATCCCTAATGAGTGGAACTTTTATTTAATCCTCCTAATAAAATTTTATGAATGAACAATATATATACTATATACATTATATATCCACCTCGTGTGGGATGATTAAAATTTTATTAATGACATGCACTTCATGGTTGAATATTATACAATAATGTATCTTTTAATATGGACATATATGGTAAAAAACTAAGGTTGAATCTGAAAAAACCCAACCATTTATATGGATATCCACATCCATGAAGCCAACCATTTGGCTATACATGATATCGTAACCCATAATGGGATCTTTCATGGTCTAATATCCCAAATTAAAAATCATTTTGAATTCAATACTCAATGACTATGTACCCATGTCGATATACTTTTTTGCACTCATACAACCATATTACAAGCCCACATGGCATGAGTACTGGCCAATTCTCATGAAATGATAATACCATTTCTCACATTTTGATATGTGATATTCTATAGTTTGTGTAAGGTCTCCCCCATGGAATTCATATTCCTTTAACCAGGACCCATGGTGTGGTCAATTGTACTCCACTATAATAATAAAGTCATATTTTCCTGGTATACCAATGTATACCCTATCATCCTTCATCATAGAAAATATATTGAGTAATCCTTCATTATTTTAGGGACTCTATTCCAGTGTAATTCCCACATCTTATCATAGAAAATTTATAAGAACCCTTATAGTCTAAAAGTTTTTGGTGAAATTTATTTATCAAAATAAAAAACATAATATTATTTTTAGGAATATACCCTTATTTAAATATCAATGCTTTCACCATAATAGGCATTTGATCTCTCTATAACTGACTATGTCTTTTTCATAAAATTAACATCTCTCCCACTTTTTCACACCCTTTGTAATTTAAGTGATCTTTTAACCTTTATAGTTACCAATAAGAAGGGAGTGACTTATATATGGGACTCCATTATAGAGACATAATTATATACCCTTCTCTAAATTCACTAGTGAAATTAAAACATCAGGGGAATGGATTTGATGTTAGACCTATACCATTATAGGGCACATCTATTAGTGAAAATAATAAAATGTTAAGGCATTCATAATTCCAACACAAAACCATAGTAACAATTTTATCACCTATGGGTACTAGTAATATTACCATAAAATACAATACACAATACTTATAGTTTCATTACCATAAAAGGTTCAGCTTTGGTCATTGGTGCCTAACAATAAGAGGAACCACAACAATCTTTATCATGGGACTTTAAAGGTATGATGTGCCTCATTCCATGGTACCAGAATATATGGATTTTTATTACATTAAAATGGATATGTAGGAACACTATCTTATGGTCCCAATATCAATATAAATATACCTATAATTGGTAATGATATTTTGAACCACTTTTATGTCCCTTTAATAATTATTAGGAAGCATAAAACTCCAACATAAACTTATATCCTCCAAGTATACCTTAATCCTCATCATAAACCCCATTAATCCTTCTTGGATAACACAAAAAATTAATATAACATTAGGTCCTTTTCAAATACCTTAATCCCCAATGTACCCATTAAGCCTTTCTGTATGGAATAAGACTCCAATGTAACCATATATCTTACTAGAAGACCATAAACCACAGTTCAAACCCATTTAAGCCTTCTTAAATGGTATGAAAATATAGTATAATCTTATTTTATTCTATAATAATCTAAACCCCAAAATAAATCCACTTAATCCTTCCTAGATGTCATTAAACTCTAATGTAACCTTAATTCCACTTTGTGGACCCTAAATCCTAATTTAAACCTATTTAAACATTCTTAGATGGAACAAAACACTAGCATAATCTTATATTCTCTTTAGAGAACTTAAACTCCAAACTACCATATAAGAATTCAGTGTTGGCATGAAACACTAGTGTAACCTTAGATACTCATAAGATACCTTAAACCCTAGCATACCCTATAGGCCTTCATGGAAAACATGAAACTAAAATGATACCTTAAGTTCACCTAGGAGACTATATACCCCATCCTACCTCTTAAGACTTCTTGGATGAAATTAAACTCCTTCATAACAATATTTAATCCTTATAGAGCTTAAACCCTATAATATCATATAAGAGATAAATTTTATATAATTTTTTATTAAATTACATAGTAAAATTCCATATACATTCATAATTGAAGGGAAATTAAATACATCTTTATTTTTTTAGAATAAAACGGAATTAAATTTATAAATTTATTAGAAATGTGATGTTAATTGATTAAATTACTTTTGATATTACATTTGATAAAAGCTATATTAATTTTATTTTGGATTAAAATGTTTTGTTCCTTGAAATTATTCCATCGAAAATAATGGATGAAAATAATATATTCATTTGGTAAATATAAGGGACTATCCCATTAAAAACTCAACTATATCTCATAGAGACCAATATATTTATTGAAGGTCTACATGGCCCTATGGAATTATTAAGGGTTGGTAAAATTATTCATAACATAGATAGAATTCACATAGAGACTGATGAGAATTGGGGTGGATCTTGGGAATGTGGTCAAGGGGAAGACACCGCATGCTGGTACCTCTTGAAAAGAAACATGTTTCCAATAAAGAAATGGGGTCATGCACTCATATTTATAATTTTTTTCTCTTACATAAAACAAATACAGATATGGGGTGGTACATAACCTATTGGGCATGAAAAATATTCAAAAAGCATCATCACTATAGTATTCATTATCTATTTGTAGGTATCACCTATAACTTTTCCACCATGAACCAATCCACCTTTAGTCATCTTTAATAACCTCAATGAACATCTAAAAATCATAAAATCGCTTGATATAACCACAATAATCTTTATGAAGAGCCATTATATCCTCGGATTGACCCCCTACCACATGCTTGACATGAACACACCCCTCACCTAAAAAAATGTACATTCCAAAAATAATTATGCACAAGTATATAATTAATGGAAAAAAAGTATAAAGAAATTAACATCAATTTAGGAATATCTTGGGGTGATCTATGGTCAATGTGGAAATAAATAGAAGAATTATACTTAGAAGAAATATCGGGGTCTTTTATTTCGATGTGGAGTCTATGCAGGAGGAGATGAAAGCTTAAGACCTTGTAGTTGTAATTATAAAAGGAGAAGGTGGTATTAGTTTTATGGGTTTGGATAGTTTTTATTAGTCTATTAGTATTGTTTTTATTCATTTTCATTTGACCCCTATCATATTTTTTATTCACTCCTTTTAATATTTTTATTTTTCATCTTTTTTTATAGTTTCATTTTCATAAATATGGTATTTTGTTTCACTATTTTCTCTCACTATGCTTCTCCATTAATCATTTTATATTA
The DNA here is from genome assembly GCA_963277665.1 of Viscum album. Lineage (NCBI taxonomy): Eukaryota > Viridiplantae > Streptophyta > Magnoliopsida > Santalales > Viscaceae > Viscum > Viscum album. The sequence goes on from OY728145.1 coordinate 179,726,258, forward strand.
TTTTATCTTCTACTATTTGGTTATGATATATCACATACATCACAAAGGGTAACTATAATTTCTCATTCATTTTACATAATAAAAAAATAATTTTAGTTCTAATATCATTTTTTTATTTCTCATGTTAATTATATGTAGTAATTAAATGGTTCAAGGAGTGAGGCAATAACCTACAACTACCCACTTATTTATCACTACTTATCATACCTGGGGGTCCCATGTTACATCTTAATATAGGTTTGGGGGATGAATTAGGGTGTCTTGAAATTTTTTCTTTTATTTTAGATTAATCAGATTTTTTATTTGAATCACAAACATAACATGAATTTCTCCATACATTCATGAAAATTAAAAAAATAGTAAAGGGGATCGATGTATGGTTTTTACATTATTCACCCATAAAGTGTTATATCTATGGAGTACATATAAATAGTGTGATGATATTATAATTAACCAACACTTCACTAGTATGTAAATAAAATATTGTGGAATATCTTAATACTTGGAAAAGGTCTATGACCTAATCCTCTTGTCCATGCACTACATTAAAGATACATACAAAGATGTAATTTACAGACTTGTCAAACTCACCAGATGCAAATTAAAAAAATAAGCCTAAGAGTAAAGTTGTTCCCTAAGATGCCTTGTTCATAAGTTATAGATCTTCAATGATATACTCAATAATAATTTATTATAATACTTATATTCATTGAAATTAATTTTCATAGACTTTTCTTTAAAATTATTATATTCAAGGATGCATTTTTCTTTATGATCTTAATTATTCTCATCTTCCTAGTGTGTGATTAATTTTCTTCATGCATACAATGATCTTATATATGTAGTAGTATTTGAATTTAACATTCTAATTCCAATATCCACATTACTTATTACAAAATACACTTTAAATCCATTCATTTTATTCATCCCATATTGATCATAATCATAGAAATTTGATTGGTTATTTGTTAGAGGTTCAAATAATTACCCAATAATTATGATAATTCCATTTCAAAATTTCTATTTCAGATGTCTATATTCTATAAATTATGGTGATATTTCCTCCTTCATGGTGTGGTAGGATAGTTTCTCCTAAAATTTAGTTCCACTATCAGATATTCCATCATATTTTGAAATTATTCACAACATGTACTAGTTTTAAGTAGTAGATAGTTGAATCATAGGAATTCCATGACCGAGTAGGAAATTAATAGAAGGTGTTCATGATGTGGTCTCATCCTCTTTGAGGAATGGTATAGTTTTTGAGGTGCAACACTCCACTAGATAGAATATCTTAAATTTTATCATGAATTTATAATGTAATGAACTTCATGGTATCAAAATTCTAGAACCACATATATAATCAGATATATCCTTCACTACATGATGTATTATGTCATTGTATAAATCGTGAGAAATCCAATTTTACAAAGGAAAAGAAAAACTTTATAATATAATCCTTTTATAAATGACCACAGAACTTAGGGAATTAATGAACTATACAAAGTTTTTAATGAGAAATATAAAACAGATTCTCTTAAAATTATGAATGGCTCATGATATATACCATCTTTTTCTTGTAACTTCTGAAACTAAATCTAGATATCTGAACAGTCTTCTCAATTATTCAAAATATTTTCTAATTGAAAATTTCTAATATTAAATCATCTAGTTTAAATAATAACCCCTTTGTATTTTTTTTAATCTACTTATATTGATAGGTTCTTTCAATTATACTCCCCACATCATATATATCCATTTTCATCCCCTAAAAAATAACCATTCTATTTGTTAATTATTTTTCTCTATTACTTACTCTTCCACATTTTAAATTAAATTTGAAGAGTTATTTCTTCTTGATTTGACTAGTTCACACATTCACTATTCCATGCTATGAAAAGAGTAATAATAAAATTCATTAATACTACATGAGTTAAGGATCATTGTTTAAAATAAGAGAAAGAGTTAACTACTTCTATGATGTTCACTAATAATAAATCACCTGATTATACATGTAAACAACATCCATGTTCCCATGAATAGTGTCTCCCCTATATTCTATCATCCAATATATGATAAGATCCATGAAAGAAATTATCAAAATATAACAATTTATACAATATGAAGAGGGGACATATACACCTTTTCAATTCAAGGAAATTGTTTAAAATCCAATGGTCAACTGATTCTTCAAAAATATGAGTGCACACATTGGATTAGTAATTATATATACCATTTAGAATTGAGTTCTAAAAAATTACAACTTTACAATGTTATTATCAACCTTATATTTTATAGAATGATATCATTTTTCAATATGATTAATATTGAACTTGGTTCTATGTTTAATTTAATTTCAATTTTTTTATTATAATTAATCGACATTGGTTGTTTCCCCACTTAACTAAGATCATTTAAATATTCCTTAATACATATTATATGTGTAAAATCATTAGTAACAACAATATACATTGCATATACTTTACTCATATAAACACAATATTTTTTCTTACTTATATAGCCAATAAAATTGCTTGTAATACAAAACTCTCCACAACTTGTGAATTTTATATCCATAATTTCATGTTCCCAAGAAGTATCAAAATAATATATTTAATAAAAATAATTTATAACCTTGAAAAATAAACCATAATTCACTATTCCTAAAATATATATATAATTATTATTTTCACTAATAATAAGTATTATTTTATAATTCAAAACTAAAATCATGCTGCTAAGGACCTAGCATAGAAAATATTTGTCCCCATCACAAACAAAATATATTATACTCCCAATAAATATTAAATATATATTTTAGTATACTCACTATCAAAAATCTTTTATAATTTAGTTACAACTTCTATCAAATTTGCAACCGGATTAAAACATATAATTTTGAATTTTTTAAACACTTGTGTTTCTTATTTTAAATATGATATGTATATATTCTATAAATTTTTATAAATTCATAGTTTGAGAAAATATATCAGGTTTAAAATCATTAATATCCAATATTCAAAAATCATTAAAATATAAATCTTATCTACTAAATCCTATTTTTTTCTCCAAAATGATTTCATTAACATACTATCACTAAATATTATTCATATAAATATATTTTCATGTTGATATTATGACCAACGCTTTATTTATTAACCTATATCTTCATCATGAATGTATCCAAATGTACATACTAAGAATGGGGTACTTCATTTAGGCTATATAATTTCTTTATTATCTTACACACGTAAGAATCATAAATTACAATAAAAAAAATACAAATGGTTTCTAAATGTTTATATCTACATATATGAATCTATTTAGAAATGTCATATTAGCATCCATCTATAATACTCTAAACTTCTTCTAAACTTCCACTGCAATAAAAAGTCTACGAGACTCCATTATTGCTAGAGTGTTGAATTTTTCTTTCAGATCAACTCCTTCTAAAAAATAATAATACAAATAATATCTCCTTACATTATTATAGAACAATTTTCCATTTTCATTTATTTTTTTAACTCCCACTTTAAAATAATTACATTATGACACTTTGGTCTATCCATAAAATCCTAATTATGATTTTTATCAGTTGAGTCCAATTATTCATTAATGGCCTTTACCCTTGTATCCTCCTTTTCTTCATTATCAAATGAGGGTGGTTTAATATCATATTATATAGTTTTTCACTCCATTATTATCGTCTTCCATGTTTGAATCAGAGAATATTCTTCTCCAGATATTTCTTTGATCAATTTTTTCTCCCCTTATTCTTGATTGATTCATACATTGACATTATCCATCACTTTTTTCTTTAATTAATTCAATTTTCAAATAATCTTCAATATGAATATGATGATATTCTATTGAATCTACATTTACCCCTTCATCTTATACATACACTTATTTATAAAAAATTATTCTATATTTTTTCAATTCATTATCAATAACTTTCACAACAATACTTTTGAAAATCATGTAGATCATTTTATTGAAACCATTTTAGGCCTTACTGTTTTCTAACTAACCTATGAATATTCCTTAATCATATTTATCACTATATTTTTCATAATTTCATTATTTAGTTAGAATAAATTGTTCTATCCCAAATACCATAAGGTGTTTCAATGAGAGATTATTTTCATGACATATTTCATATGGATTACTCTCAACTTTATAGATGGGTAAAGATCTATTTTATGTATAATGATCAACTTGAACAATTTATTTCTAGTTGTTATGTGAGATTCCATTATCATTCAATATTTTTTCCATGTTTTTAACTATATGTATTCTTCTTTCCATAACCCCATTTTTCTAGGGAGTTATCACAAAAGATACTTCATTTTTACTATAATTTTTTCAAGAAAATTCTTAACCTCATAGGATTTGTGTTCTATTACATTTTATAAATATAAGGTTGTCATAGATCTTGTAGTATAATTATCTTCTCCTTTTAGAAATAATTTTATATAATCAATGACACTGATGTTTTATCAAATAAACATATAAAATTTCATCATGAAACAATTTTTAAAAAATAATATCAAATACTTATCACTATATGTTTCAGCATAACCAATTGGACCACAAACATTGGCTTATAGAAAATTTTTAAAAAACAAATATATTTTCCTTTCTAGATGATAATATGTTATTACCGTATTTCCTCTCAATAAAGAATAAAAAATATTATCTCTCTTTCTCCTCAACAAAGTAATATCAACAAAAATATTTAACATCAATAAATTTTGTATATTTTGCTGATGAATATGGCCAAGTCACCTGTAACAAAACCTATTTTATTATTACACTATTAAAAGACTTTTATTCTATTTTCGATCCACCTAATATTAATATTCATTCATCATCTATCCTTTCAAAATATAATTCCCTGTATTAACTTTGATACTATATATATTCTAATTGCATGTGAATTCCAACTATGATTCACAAAGTTGACTAACAATCAATAAATTTTGAGAAAGACCATCAATATAATGTATATTAGTATTCTTTAATTCATAATTAATCAAATAAGAAGTTTTTCTACCATTAATGTTTAATTCTACATCATATCCAAAAAAATTTATTCCATCAACTGTATAATTGACACTCTTCAAAAAATTAATATTACTTTTCATGTGATATAAACACCTCTAGTCCTACATCTTACTACTCCATTTAATTGATGACTTCAATGAAATTTTAACCAAATTTTCCTTTAAATTCATCTATATTTCCTTATATTAAATTAACGAATGACTTGGAATATATTTTATTATCTTCTCGTTCTCTTCAACATAAGATATCAGGTCAAAATTCTTCTTCAAATGGATAGAATATTTTTTTAATGAACTTTAATTGGGTTGTTTTGTATCCATTATTGCTTTACATCCATAAGAAGAAATAACTCTTATATTATTATAATATAATTATTTATACCTGATCTTTGAGAAATTAATAAAATAACCATTGACTGATTTTCCTATTTTGATAAGATGAATACATTTTAACTATCCTCGGTAACTTATTAAGGCTTATCCTCATAGAAAAATTTTATCCTAAACGAAATTGAGAGTACAATGGCATTTAAAACCATAAAACTGGCACTTAATCTATGATAATATTATATTTTGGTCACCTCTCCACTTATCCCTAGTTTTTTTACAACTCCATATATGTTGATAATTTCTAAATTGTTGATAATAATATCATTTCTTCCATTTCCCTCAATAATTCATATTTATTGACTTTGTATTTGATGTTTCACTATAACAACCAATTCCGGTTATACCCATAAAATTTTTCCAATGATAAATAATTATTTCTTAAAAATTTATTGTTCTTTGATTTTTCTTTTTCTTAAAAAATATAATCTAATTTTTTCAAAACCGATGTTTCTTCTTCAAACTATCTGTTTTAACCACTAATTAAAAGTTATTTATCTAGGATATGATAGCTAAATTATTTCAATGTTATTTACTTTCACCTTAAAGTACATATAAAGATCCTCAATAATCATTCTATGTTCTTTAATATTTAATCTATAATTCACAACTTCTTTAAATTTGATTTAATTCTTCTCATATTCATATAATAATTTTTCAACATGAATAAATTATAAATTAATTTCACTGGTATAACTTCATGAAACCTTCATGAAACCTCAAAATTTTATTTTCTAATTTATAAACAGATCAAAATCCTCAATATAACCAAATTATTCTAATTATAAATCAGTATCTCATGGTTGAACATCTTATTTGACTATAGTTTTTTAACCGATTCCATTATAAAAAATTCATTATATGTGACAACTCAATCTCTATTCATTATAGTAAATATATATAAACATAATATTATTCCTTTATAACCAAAACTTTTCTATGAAACTTATTTCCATTTAAATTTACACAACTGGAAATTATTTATTTTAGAAAACATTATCTTATCTTTTGGTGGGACTTCAAACACACCATACACTTCTTCAAACATCATTAAAAATCTTGTAGTGATATTCAAATATTCTCTAATGAATGAAATGTATATATGTAAATTACATTAAAATATCCCTTTAAATATTTTGAATTTCCTGGATACAAGTTATAAGAAATAATCAGTTACATAATCTATAATTTCTATATGTCAAAATTCTTACTTATCAAATAATTTGAACATTATTTTCTTATATTAATGTTATAACACACTATCCGGATTCACCCTCATTTCACATACTTCCATCATTTTATATAGTTCCTCAAAGGATAAATCTGTAAGTTTCATTTATTTAAGTGACAGAACCTTTTGGTTTTACATATCTGGAAACCTTATGATAATTTTCATTAGAATATCAAAATACTTGACCTCATGTTTGAGTCCACGTTTTACAATATCAACATTTATGACCAGATTGAAGAACCCATTAACATTTTTTATTAGATTCATTTTTAGAACATAAAATTTGTTTTAAAAAACCAGTAATTTTTTTATTTTAATTTTCTATCACCTTTAATTATGTAATTAATTTTATCCCAGTATCATTTATGATATATAAGTCCATCACATTCATATATATTTGATTATAAAAATCTCCTAAAATGTAGTTTTATACCCTAGTAACATCATCATACAACATCAAATATTCTTATGTCATAGACTTGTTGGAGAAATCACTATCCTAAATTCCATGATCTACTCCTATGTATATATCTATACTAAGAGATAGTAAAATTCATCTAATAATATTTTAAAAAAATTCATAGTTTCGCCCATCAATGAAGGGTACTCCCTTATCATTCACATTATTCTCTGTGATAGTATATTTCCCTCAATTTATTCAAGAAATAATTAGTTTCTCTAATACCACATGTTATACCTTGTGGTCATGTTGTACATTATATGAGATGGAACAAAACAATATACATATATATTACACCTTATTAATTAAATATTCATTATATATCATTATGAACCATGCATAATCCATAATGGTTTAGTATCTTTGGAAACCTAGGAAAATGAACAAATATTACATAAAAGATCATCATTATTTCTCACTTCATTATTCCCAACTAAAACCCTTATTATACATATCATTCTCAAAACCTTTCTTCACATCTTGAGGAAACGAACACATAATAATGGGTGAGTTCAAATACTCAGTTAAGATAAACAAGGGAGATATCTATGTAAATTTAATAATAACATGACCATATGTCTATAAAAATGTGAGATTATGATTTGAAAATGATACCCTGTTCTCCAAATACCATAATAAAGAGTCACAAAATAAATCTTAGTAGGTCATAACACATGAATCATAAAGCAATCAAAGAAAATGAGTTATGAGAGCATAACATTAGTGTAATATCATGTCATAAATGAGTGGCATAAATTATGGCATAGTCATAATCATAGAAATATTATTACAATGCTACACACCAAGTCATTAATCACATGTTATACTTAAGTTAACCGTTGATGTATTTGATTTGATCTTGGGATAACCTCTCATTTTCCCTATTTTAGGCTTGTGATAAACTCTATTTTACGCTCTATTAGGCTTAAGATGACCTATCGTATAACCTCCGTTGAGAATGGAATAACCTACCATAAATCTTTTGATATCATAAAACATTAATATTAACCCAATACATTGCAAGGCTATAACTGACACGCCCATCACATAATCATAATCCATTTAAATGTATAATAGAAGATAATGAAAACATTTATTATTTGATCATAACTTAACCAATGGAGAAGAGAATGGGTTTGATCATAATTTCATCATTATAACCCTAACACATCTAGAAATAAGAATGTGGATTGTATCATAGAATAATATCTATAATAAAGCATAACTTACATCTCATTATTTTATGTTAGATGATAAATTCCTTTTAAATAACATTGGACCATTTCTTATGAAAAATACACTTTTCATTTTGAAATAATATATTTGAAATCTATACATTTCTATAATATTAATGAAAACCTTTTATTTAAATAGAACCTTGTAATTCAGTATAGCATACTTAAAATAATTGAGTGGTAATGATGGTGGTAAATACTATTAAAAACCAATATGATAAAAAAAATCATTACCATTTTCAATAAAAATTCAAAATTAACTCATTCAAAAAATGATAAGAAGATAACATTTAAACAATTTTATTAAAAGTAAAGTATGGGTAAAATTACTTTAATCAATCATAGGTTAATATTAAACACACTCATGATGGTTTCTTGAATATGTTATATAAATATAAGAAAACATTTTCCAACATAATAGTAAAACAAAGTCTATTTTACTTAAAAATACTTTCTCTCTCTTTAATACATAAATGGAGGGAAATGAAAGAAATATATGTAATTTTTTGAAATAACTATAGTAGAATAAAATATATATGGTTTGAAGGTAGGATCTATATAAATTTCCTTAATATAAATTTTTCATAGAAAATCCTGAAAATAAATCATATTTTAACATAAATCCCTTACTTGAAGACTCATTTTACTTCAGACGTGTTTGAATCTACACTTCATTGAGAACCTAACTTTGGCGTACACCTCAAATTTTGGGAGGGTAGTATTTTGGAAGTAATAGAATCTCTATAATGTGTAAAATAAATCTTGGATATTATTAGGGGATGGATTTTCTAAGCTATAGGGATCAAACTTTGTGAATAATAGAGTAAATAAGGATACCTTTTTTAATTTAGAGCAGGGGCACCCTTGGAATTTCTTAAAGTAATAAATTAATATAAATTAATGATCATATTATTATGGCCCTAAATTGATATATTTTATACATAACCTCATAATGAGTTGAAATCCTCTCATCCCTTAATATTTATGAGAGGATATTTTTTAACACTTATCTTTTAGTTTTAACCCTCATTAACCCTTTTAATGACTACTATGATATCAAATGTATTTTCATTTTAATAGTCTTGAATATTTATAAAAAAGGAAAAGATACCCATAAGTGTAAAATGGTTGATATTCTCAACCATATAGCATTTAATTCTCCAAGGATATGATTTTTATAAATTTAAATGGAATTAATAAAATATTATATAATAAATTATACCATTAAAGTCATTTTCAGGAAAATAAAATAGTTTGACATTAAATACAACATAGAAGAAATTTAATTCAAATATAAAATTTTTAAACACCATTAATAATTTATATTTATCTAAAAAAATCACAGAACATAATAATTCATCAATATAATATTACTTTTAATATTTTTAAAATTATTTATTTGATTTTACTATTAGTTGAAAAATAATTGTTTCAGCTTTGAATAAGAACATAATGTAATTATTTGATAAATAAAAAATTACGAGGATAAAAAATTCATTCATATTTCAAATAATCATTTAAAAAATCATAAAATCCTTTTTATCCCTATGAAAAAATATTATAGTTAATAAAACCAAAAGTGTTACACTTTGGGTTTATTCTTTGCATTAAATAATATTAAGGCTGATATCAAAGAAAAATGGAAACAAATTACTATATCATATAATATTAGATGATTATGGTCAAAATAAACTCATACAATATAAATAATAATGTTTTTATATGGATTTTTAATGCCTTATAACATTATTTTTAACTATAATTACCTCATTGACCTTTAGCGAGGTGTTAAATATTTACCACAGTTATTATTCATAATGTCAAAATATAATGTTTCTATATTTACCAAATTTGAACATGATTATTCCAAATATGAAATCCATTTCTCAATATTAAATTTCTAGAAATAGCATAAATCCATTTTAAAATAAGCATGGAAAACGCAATAAAGGTCATTTTTTGAAAAAAAAATGTGTTTTTAAGCATAAAACTGGATATATTCTTATATCATGCCTAGTAAAAACATTATATGAATAATAAAACATTTTATTGAATATATAATATAAATTTATCATTAAAATAATCCATCAATAGTTATTAATTTTCATTATAAGGATTAAAACACAGCACACGCATAAAAACATTTTTTCAGAAAAAAACCACACTTTTTAAATTAAAATTATTTTATCAGTTAATAATCAATTAATTAATTAATTATATGTTTAAAGTATATATTTTTATAATTTATTTAGTCCAATTCAAACCCACCAAAAAATGTATAAATAAAAATTATCACATTAAAAAATAATAGTTTAAAATTATAACATGGTTCATTTAAACATAGCATTGTGTGTAAAGAAATATATCAAATATATAAAGCTTATTTTGATGTAAATATATATATAAATTTCCATTTGTTACATTACAAACCCTTAAAATTAAATTCCCCTTAAAATTAAATAACTCTAATAGAAAAAAAATGTATATATCTTCATTTCATAACATTGGGTTCCCATGTAGATCCTTTCAATTTAGGATTCCTCAAGAGAATAATAACCTAGTAAGTAGTCTTATTCCGTATCACATGACCACTATGATCTAACATTTATACTAAGTGTTCATCATAAGAAATATCATGCTCTAGTGGTATAACCTCTATGTTTAGTACATGTGAATGATCTTGTATATGCAAACTTAATAGAGATATGTAGAACACATCTTCAACTTTGGAGAGGTTTAGTGGAAGCACCAAGCAATAAGACATAGTTATTTATTGATCAAGAATCTCAAAGGGACCAAATAAAAAGGGATCACCTTTACCTTATTTCAAAATATCATATACTTATTCCATATATAAATTCTTATGAATTCATTTTTAAAAACATTGAATTCCAAATCTCATAGGAAATTGTCAGCATAATTTCTCTATTGACTCTAAGAAACTTTGGTATGTTGTTGAGTGGATCTAACTTTTTCTACAATTTTTATAGATAACATGATTCCCAATAAATTTTATTTTCCAAAAACATTAAATCATTTTAGTTTTATTCAATTTTTTCCATTGACGAATTCCTTCATGTGAAATATATTATTATAAGAAATCTTGAAAGGATGAAGGTGTTGATCCCAAAAACCACTAAAATATAGACAATAAAATATCAACATAACCTCTATTTCTTGAACTATTATTTTCGCCTAATTATATTTCAATGGATGATAGATAGCACTGAAACATAACATAGTATCCAGAGCATACAGAATACATCCATAAAACATTAAGGTAATCCTCAGATCTTGATCAAATTTAACAGAATTTGTTACTCCAAGAAGCATCACCACATCCTTAATGTCTTTTTTTTGAAATATGATCAGGAGTGAAATATTATCCAATAAAAATGTAATGTGGTGACTTTATAAGGTGAATTATTACAACCCAAATAGCATTATAAGCTTAACACATTTTGGGGAGTCTGAGGATAAAACTCATGGTGATTTTTTACAATGGGTAATGGTTTTTATATCACCGTATACATCTATCTATAAAACATGACTTATAGACATTCTATGAATTGAGATGCATTCTATAGAACATATCACTTTATGTTACCCAACTATAAATACAATTTTAGTTACCTATACATTTTCATAATCTAAGCATGAATAGGTAGTGATGAGCTTCAAGATTATTATAATATCTCACTCTTCACATTTGATATGGATGGGATAGAAATTTGGTTCTTATACATTATCATTACATTAGAATCTTGGTAGTAATCATGAACATTTTCACATTTTTTACAGCTCTACTTCTTCTTTCCATACTATGTTAACATTCACATGGTTATATGGTTGAAAATCATTTGATAAAATAAATGATTTCTATAATTACTTGAATATTTCAATGTGCAGTCTTTATAAATATGGAAATATTGGGTCCTTTATGATATTCATCATTGATCAACTAGCTTTGTCTATTTGAATCAAAGCATCATCTACCTTGTCTGCATTCCCAGGGTTGTAATATATTGATCACTCATAATAATTTATCAACTCCAACCATACTCTCTATTCCAAATTAAAATATTTCATATTTAATATATAAATTAAACTATTATAATCATTATATATTTCACACCATTCTATGTAATAAAAATTCCACCATATATTTAATACAAAAAATATTGTTGTTAACTCAGGGTCATTTTTCAGGTAATTATATACTAAATTATTCAATTGTAATGTGTAATAATTTTTCACTATACCATTTTTCCCATTGACACATCCTAAAGCTTTCTTTGATGCATTACTAAAAAAATAAATCCTTCTCCATTATAAGATTATTTTAGCATAGGTGATATGGCCAACCTTACCTTTATATCCTTGAAAACTTCAACATATTAATTTATACAATGTAACTTTATTCACTTCCATGTTAACATAGTTAATGGATTATAAAATTATGATAAATTTTTCAAAAATCATCGATAATATCAGGCCAATTCATGAAAATAAGATATCTCAGTCACTATAGTTGGTCTGGCCTAATGTTCAATAACTTCCATCATTAATGTATCCACCGATATACCCTATCTTGAGAATAAATAACCCAAAAATTAATCCTTTTATTGTGAAAATTCACAGATAGTAAGTTATTAATATATCTTCTCCTTCTATAGGGTCTTCATTACATTTAACAAGTGATATTCATGCTCTTCCTTGTTACTGAAATATATGAAAATATCATCTATAAAAACAACTGAAAACTGATCAATGTAATCTCTAAAAACTCTATTCATTTAATCCATGAAGTTAATAGGGGAATTATTATGACCAAATGGAATCATTATAAATTCATAGTGTCTATACCACATAATAAATATCAAATTTGGTTTGTATTCGGTTTTGAACCTCAATTGATAGTATCCATATCGATGATCAATCTTCAAAAAATAATAATCACTTCACAATTGATCAAAATAATCTATAATAAAAGGTCTACGATACATTGTACTAATTGTGACCTTGTTCAGTTCTCGACAATCAATGTTTATCCACATTGATCGATAATTCTTTTTAATAAAAAGAACATGTGTAATAGATGGTGATGCACTTGCATGAATGAATCTTCTGTCATGATTCTCATATAGTGTTTCTTAAATTCCTAAAACTATATCAAGACCATTCTATTTGGATTTTTTTTCAATAGGTGTAGCACTGAGTAAGCAGTCTATTGAATACTCATCTTCATGATTCATAGATAGACTAGGAAAATATTTTGGAAATACATCAACAAAATCCCCACAAAAGGAATATCATCGATTTGGAGTTTCTATTCAACCATCTGATCTAAATACCATTTTTTAATTGGAATCAAGACCCATAAAAATTATTTTATTTCCATTTTAAGATCACATTTATCTTGAAATTTATAAATAATCCTAGGTTGGTTTTGAAAGAAAAATATGACTTCAGTTCCTCACTAACTGATCTGGGGATTATATAAAGATTTTCAATCCATCCTAAAATTAAACTTTAGGTGGAATAAAAAGAATTATAGGACACACATTCCCACAAACTAAAATTGGATAAGAATCATAAACTTGATATTTATTCATCTTAGAATTAGTATTTTTCAATTTTAATTCAATATATAGTCATTGAGGAGGTATTTTATACCCTTACAAAATTCTTTAGATATAAATGTGTGGGTAAATCCAAAATAAAATACAACATTATGAGTTCTAGAGATGATGGTAAGTTTACATATTACCACTTAATTATCATACCTTATATCATCTAGAGTGATAGGATGAGATTTTTGTTTCTCTCTAGGATTAATAGGTTTTTGGCATCGATCATATTCATTAACACTCAGATTCTAGAATTGTTTAGTGTAATACCCGTACTCCTTGAAATTAAAGCATTAGAGTATGGGTGTTGCATTATATGGATCTCTATAAATATTCACATCATTAGTTAACTTCTTCTCATTACTTTGATATTCAATTTTTTAATGACCTTCCTTTCCACACTTAAAGTATTTACAATATTCTTTAAGAAAATTTGATCAAAGGTTTATTCTACATTTTTGGCATAAAGGAATATTCATATTCTTACCTCTATGGTTTTTATTATTATAATTTCCATTTAATTACATCATAGTTTTCTTATCAAACCCATGAAATTGATGGGTAACTCCAATATACATTACTACCTTTGTATCACATCGAATGATTTATTCATATTTACTGAACAAACTTTTGGATAATTCCTTTCTGAGTCTTGGTTTTAATCCAATGAATAATTTATTAATCTTACTCTCTGGTTCAATGATAATTCCATAAGCATACCTTTCCTGTATTAAAAAAATTCCATTAAATGTACTAATTGATCCATCAACCTTATAAGTTACCGATAAAAATTCATTCTTCATTCATCTATGAAGAATACAAGGAAAGTAATTATTGAAAAATAACCATATAAACTCATCACACTCTAATGAATTAATTTATTCCTATTTAATCATGATCTTGATGGGATTCCACCATTGATCTAATTCACGTTACAAATGATAAATAGATAAAATAACTTTTTCATGATTTAAAACTTTTTGAATGGAAAATAACTTCTCAATGGTACTAATTCATTTCTCAAAAACCAATGGATCATCAAAACCACTGAAATAAGGTTTATGTTGTCTTATGAAGGACTCAACAAAACTTTCTTACCTCATTTTCTCATTTTAAATCTCATAATTATTCATATCTTGAGAAAGATAAATAATCATAACAATGAGAATATACATAATGAGAATATGCATTCCAACTTCCATAACATTTAGTGTATCATGGGGACTATCATTGAATTTTTTATAAAATTCAATTATAATACAGTTCCAATAGGTTTAATCAACTAACTAAAACCAAAAAACATATTGAAAACAACAATAATTATAGTGAGAAACCTTATAATCATGAAAAGCTATTCAAAGGATATCTAAATCGTTACAAATTATTTTCAGTCTATGAAACCATATGTTTAACCTAAATCATTCATGGTCATCGTATATTCAAATCTATCATAATGTTTAAAAAGTAAAATATGGTTTAACATATGAATATCCCCCATGAGTGTCTAGATAGGTCTAATGTTTTAGTCCTAATCATTATGTGCCTATGATGATTGAGTTACTACCAATCATGCACACTCAGAGTTGTTACCCAATGAGCATATGTGCCACAATCACAACCACTTGATATTATCTATAAAAGGGTTTATTTTCATGAAAAAACTATTGAGTTTAAATTTTTATTTCTATAATTTCTAACCATACTTTTGAAAATTAGAAACCATTATTTAATTATTTATAAATTTCAAAAATTTATACTTCTCAAATTCTTAAGAAAATTATATGAATGATGTTTTACTGGAAGAAGAATATAATTTCTAAATAGTTGAAACTTTGTTAATTTTTTCCAGGTGAATAAAATATGGTGGAATGTTTTTAATAGATTAACATGTACATTATACATTAAATAGATAGAAATAAATTTCACTAGACATAGTTTTATAAAATTCTATAGGATAAAGTATTGGAATGTACTACCAGATGAATATTTACTAAATATAATGGACATACTTCATTCAATAGAGGTAAAAATTCCTTGCAAGAAAAATTTTATAAATACTTAAAAATAGAATAGCTTCATACATTCCATGGAAATAATATTTATTACTCAACTGGATGGAATATATAATCATTTTAATGGTTCTTTGACAAGATAACCATTATATGGAGATGTTGTGATGATCCTTTCAAGAGAATAAGGCGTTCATTTTATATCTATGAAACCACCACTGAGATATGAAGAATATTAATTTTTGGGAGTGAATTTATAAAAAATATTCATTCATGGTGGAGGAATCTTTTTCACCATCAATATGAATATTTTTTGAATCTTTTGTAACATCTTGTTACTTGAGTGTACTACATTATAACATTTAGTAAATATTTTATTAGTGAATACATGTGGGGGTTACTTTTGTATATTACATAAGAACTTTGATTATTGTAATTGATGTATCTAATGTGGTGTGATCTAAGGATTTTATGGGTAAGGAAGATAGAGGTTTCTATGATCATCTGATCAAGGGTTCCTAGGGTTAGGGAAACAGAATTTGTTATGATATTTTTATCAAGGTATTCCTTTGTTAAGGAAGACATATCATTAAATTATGTTGAATAATTTGGATACCTTATGTAAAGGTTATTGAATTCCTTTACTCTGATGTTAAAAGTGTTGATATTTATTTTATAATAATTATATAAATTTTCATTAGAATAAAATAATGTTTTGTATACTTGTTTTTACGTGTTTCTAATTTTGACATTTCATGTTTTGATAAATTTTTATATAGTTTTTTATAAACACTCACTTACACTGAAGATAAATTGAATCAAAAAAATATTCTTCCAAAATGATTTTTTAAGTGGTTAAGGAAAAATGTAATTTTTATCTAATAAACAACAATTCACCCCCCCCCCCCATTTTATAGTAAAACACAAATATTTTGATCCTACATATGATCTCAGAGGAGGATTCTATTTTTATAAATTTTTACACTAATGTTTTTTGTAGAAAGGAGTATTTTTTTAATACTATAGTTTTTCTCATTTAGATATTAGAAAATATAAATCTAAGCATACCACTTATATTTGATGGTGATAATTATGAATACTATCATAATCATATGAAGATGTTTTCTATAAATACTAGAGTTGACAAAATTGTTATATGGACAGGAAATTATCAATTTATGGATAAGGATGTTACTATATGTACAATATATGAATTTTGGAATATCAACTAAATTATTGTGTAAGAAACACTCTAATTTTCTCAATGTATAGAAATATCTATATCCTATTTTGTTTTGTGAAACTACAAATAATATTTAGAATAAATAAAAAGTAACAAAAAAATTAACTACCACAGTCATTGAAACAAGTATTGGTTTGATATGTATTGATTATTGAGGTTTTTATTTCTTACATGGATAATCTGTTTCAGAGATGAATCAAATATTTATAAACATTATTTATAATCTATTATATCTTGGAGAAAAATATTCAACTGATAAATAGTTATTTGATAAAATTATTAACATCATTACTAATGAATGTGAATATGAGATAAAAACTTTTGATGATATAAAACATATTATTGAGTTGAGTTTAGATTATTTGATTAGAAATATCATTCAGTACGTGGTTATATTAAAAAGAGATGTTGAAAAAGAGAAAAATTTAAATATGGTTGATTTTTCCTTAACATCTATAATAGTAAAGAAAGTCAGTTCATTTGATAAAGCTACTAAATTTTCAAACAAGATAAAAGTAAAAGTTTAGATTGAATATAGTTCTTCTTAAGGGAGTAAAAATTAACTTCATAATCTTTCCAATATAATGAAAAAATAGTTGGAAAAATATGTTTGATATAATTACAAGATAAATAAAAAATAAAGAAGTGATATGAATGAATCATCAGATATGAGATGTTATGAATGTAAAAAACATGTACATTTCAGACTATATTGTCTTAGACTAAATACGATGAACAATAAAGAATAGAATCTATGAATTTTATAGAATAATATAAATAAGAAACATCTAAAATCTTCTTAAAATTATAGTGCAAGTAAAGAAGTTAGTTCTATTTATAATTATTCTAAAAATAGAAGTGATATTCAGAATGTTTTGGGTTTATATTCAAACATTACAAAGACCAATCAATGTTATATTGATAAGTTATATAATGAATAATTGAAAATTTTGACTTTGAATATAAATAATAAATATTCGAATGATGAATATTCTACTTCTTCTGGTGAAGAAAACATACTATATTTGATGATAATAATTGTTTAACTAATATTAAAAAAGTTTCGAAATTTGGAACATTACTAGAACAAAATTTGGAAAAACTATGAAATTGATAAGGCTAAACTTTTTAAATAAAATTTATGGATTTAAAAACATAATACAGATATTTTTTAGCTTACTAAATAATTATATACCAAATTTAGTTCCTCATCATCCACTTAAGATAAGAATTTAGTTGTAAAAATAAACTTTGAAAATTTTATACAAAAAAAATACTATAAAAGTTTAATTTTATGTTGTAAAAATTAATAACATGTACAGAAAGATGAAAACTAATAGAAATATACATGGGACTAGTTTTTTTAATAAAAATGACATTTTGAAAATAATTACTTTTTCCTTATAAGTGCTTTAATCTATAAAAAAATGTCTTAGGAGTATACACATGAAGAAATTTTTTTTATATAATGTTTAATATTTTGGTTTTGAAAATTCATATATTTCTAAATAATTATTAGCTATATATTGATAAAAAATTTATACATATGTGGATTCATAATTTTTTATTTTTGAATAATTTAAAACCCAAGAAATTTTGGGAACTGAAAGCTTAAATTTTCTATTTCTGGAAAATATGTAATGTTACAATAGGAGAAATATAAGGTACATCAATTATGGATGTTCTAGGCATATGAATGGAAATAAGAAATTATTTTAGGATATTTTCAAGATGAAAGGTGACAAAGCCTCATTCAGAGATAATTCTCAACGATAGATTTACAATATCGATGATATTGTTCTTCTTGTAAAGGGATTAATTTTAAATGTTTTATTTTTCATAAGACTTATAAATAACCTCATAATTATAAGTAAATTATGTGATGAAGTGTACCTTATTAACTTTTATAATGTTGGATGTGTTCTTCAATGTTCCGAAGGTAAATTTATTTTTATTTTTTTTCTTATAGGCATGATAATTTTTATACACCAAACATAAAAGATATTGGAATACATGATCCACCTTATCTAGATGTAATGTATGATCTATAGTGGTTATAGATTAGATATTTAGGATATTGTAATGTTATAACTGTAGCCAAACCTTTTATGAAAGGAAAAGATACATATTTTCCAAAGCTAATGTTTACTTCTTCTAAATATTGTGATCCTTGTCAATTTAGAAAGCAACATAAGTAATGATTTAATTTTATTAGTGATGTTTCAAATTATGATACTTAATATTTAGTACCAATGGATTTATTTGGTTTAATAAATGATGGATGTTTTGATATAAAATACTATGCATACGTCTTTTTATATGAATACACTAGATATACATGATTCTATTTTCTTATGAAAAATTTGGAAGCATTCTCTATTTTAAAAACATTATACCCCTTGTTAAAAATGATAAAAGTATAAATTTGGTTACTATTAATAGTTATCATGGTTTAGAATTTGTAAATTCTAATTTTGAAACTATTTATACAAAAAAATATTATACATAACTTCAAAACTCATAATTTACCCATGATTCATCTCTATAGAATCTAACACAGATAGCATGGTTCAAACAATGTCGTTTGTCAATGGATTTTTTCAACCGAATCATTTTTGGATATTTGGGTTTACAGGAGCGAGAAATAGTGGGTATTCTCGATACCAAGCACATCATGGTAAGGTTTTCATTAGAGGATGACCTATTCTTAGCTTGGTCGAGTGCTCCCTGTATCTGCAACGAATCCCAGTTCTTCCTTTATAGGTGGACTTATGACTTTCACATGAATTGTGATTTACTAACCATGATGATTTGGGTTAGATTTCCAAAACTCCTACCTCCATTTCAAAATACTATGATTATTTAAATGTTAGTAAATCTCATAGGTTTTTGTCTTTTCTTTGATAGTAGTACTAGATTAGTTTTCCATCCTATTTCTCCACGAATCTACATTGAAGAGGATGTTTCAAGATTGCATGTTGAGTTTATTTGGGTTCTTATTGAAGAAGAGTTTAATTAAAAACTAAAGGTTGTTTTTGAATCATGGTTTTATTTATGTTCATCATGAAATAAAATGGGACATTCATCTATAGTGTGTAGGTGTGGGAGGCTAAATCCTTATCAGAAGATAGTTGCGGGATTGGGAAGTAATTATAAAGAAGTGGTGTCTAGTTTTGGTGAAAATCGGATGGATTAGGATCTAGTTGGAGTGTCAGTTGATCAAATTAGTTTCTAGAATGTTGTTCATAGTGGGGAACATGAGGGTGTGGAGTCTGCAGGGATTGAGTTGCTTCATATCCATGCTATTTATCACCTGATTTTGTGTGGTTCAGAAAATAATGTCACCACACATAAGAAGGAATGGGTTCTACCTACAGATCCAAAAGTTGTAGATATATATATTAGATTGAATTGTGACATAGAGGTGGTGTGTTCATCAGGGACCATGTAGATTCATTTTAATGCAACGAAAATGAGCGACGGAGCTAAAGGTGATATGGTTCTATAGAAGGAAGGTGTGTAAAATTCATTGGTCTGCTTAAAAAGAAGAGGCAGTGGGGACAAGGTGCATGAAACAAGTATGGAAAGGTCATGATGGATAAATCCAACAATTAACATTAGTAATATCTTTGAATATTTGTACTCTGAAGACTTTTTTATGGAACAAGGGGACAATGTAAAATCTTGAAATGGTGTGCAAACCTCGTTACAAAAGAAGATATTCTCTTCTGATCAAGCAGTTTATGGGGAAAACTCATAGGATGGGTCATCTAGCTATATTTCAGAATATATATTTAATGTAGAGCATGAAAGATGTCTATAAATCCCTAGGGGAAAGAAGTTGTGAATGGGTAAAATATATTTAATGAGCTTTATGATGTTAAAGGAGAATAAGTCTAAAGGTTTCAAGGACTCTTCTCAGCTACCTAAGATGATGAAAAAAGGTCCTCTAAAAAGAATAAGGTGATGGATAGTGAATTCACATCACATGATCAGGAATAAAAAAAATACTTCTAAGTTAACATCAAGAGTAGGTGGTTTCTAATAGTAAGTCCAGGGTAGCTAATAAGGAGGATTCAGGAAAAGAGGAGGCATATGAGATCATATATCAATCTAATGAAGAAATTTTGGAGGTGGAATTTTAATTTAATGCTACCCATGAGGATTTTGATAAGATGGACGAGAGAATGATTTGAGTAGACCTCAATGAAGAATAGACTACATGTATTGATAAGAAAAATTGTATTTCAGCACATTGCTTCAATGAAAGGAATATTGGTGTGGAAGAGTTTATACAAAATTGGGACAACATGGCATGTAGCTTTGAAAATATCATTATGGATGATCTAGAAATGAAGTATGGTTTACTTAAATGGAGTCTCTATAGAGGTAAGGTCTTAAATAGGGTTAAACTTTATTTCAATAAATCGGTTATTTCTTATGGTGTTGAATGATAGCATGTAAATAAACTTGTTCGGTTTCTCACTACTTACAAAAAAAGTGATTTTTTTAATAAAAAAGTTAATTTTAAATCAAATATTATTGATGATACAGTGCATATGCAATTTGATGAAACTGGTCCAATAATTTTTAACCATCCCAGAACCAAATCATTAAATGATATTTTTGAAATTGGTTTTTAACCTATATTGTAAAATTCCACACAAAGATAGAACTATAGAAGAGACTTCTTCTAAAGTGTTTCCTTTAAAAAGGATTAAACATGTTATTGAAAACCAATTTTTTATTTAATTATCAAATTATGAAATCTTATAGATTCATCCAACTAATAATATTACTGGTGATGTAGATCAACTAGTCAAACTAATATTTCTTTATGAAATTAATGTAAATTTTAGGAATTTTTATCACAATTTGAACCTAAGAAACTAGATAAATCTTTGGGTGATAAAGATCAAATAAAGGAAATGTTAGGTTAAATTAATAAATTTGAAGGGAACAATGTTCTAACTTTGTTAGAAGTCCGTAAATATTTTCCTATAATAGTAGTAAAATGGGTATTTACAATAAAATTTGATGAAAATGGAATAATTGATTGAAATAAGGAAAGTCTTTTTGAAAATTATTATAATAAAAAATAAGTAATTGACTATAAATAAACATTTTCTCCACTACCTTGACTTGAATCCATTCATATACTTCTATCTTATGTAGCAATATTAAATTTCACTCTTTATAAAATGGATGTGTAAAGCTCTTTTCATTACAATTATGTAATGGTGGATGTTTATTTTGAATAATTGACTAGTTTTGAAATCAAAAAAAACTCTAGATAATGCATTTATAGTTACTAAGTTCCTTTATGGACTTAAATAATCACCAAGATCCTTATATGATATATTTACTATTTTTTATTAAAAAAACAATTTTTAAGAGTTTTTTATCAAAAAAAATTTATTAATATTTTTTAATGAACCATAATTGTTTAAATTTAGGTTAATGGTATTATATTTGGATTAAATCAAAAAATAAATTTCTAATTATATTGTAGATACTTTAAAATTAGCATGATTAGTGGAATTAACTTTTTCATAAGACTTAAAATTTCTCAAAAACCTAATGAAAATTTTATACCTAAACAATTTATATAAAATATCTTCTTAAAACATTTCGATATGAAAATATTAAAATTATGATTACTCCTATCATAACCTTAAACACTTTAGATATTGATGAATATAGAAATCCAATTTGATTAAAATTATTTAAAATGAACGATTGGTAGTTTAATGTACTTTACAACTAGTTGTGTATACTTAATTATTTCAATATTATTATTTATTGTATTTCTAGATAATCAAAAAGATCCCATTATGAAGATTAAAAATTAAATTTTCATCACTTTTAAGGAAATATATATCTTTAACTATTTAATTCTTCTAAAAATGATTTCGAATAAAAACAAATTCAGATGTTAAATTTAGTGGATATAAAATGGATAGAAAGAATCACATCAAGTACTTATAATTTCATAGGAGATACTTTAGTGCCTTGTTCGTGTAAGAATAAACATTTAGTAGAACTTTCCATTTCTTAAGATGAATATATAGCAGTTGGAAGTTTCTGTTCCAAAATGTTGTGGATATAATACGCACTCACTGGCATTTATATGAATTTAAGAAAAAATCCTATTTTTTACAACAAAATATCCGTATAATTATGTAAATATATAGAAAATGACATACTAGCTAAGAATATAGATATAATAAACAATTTCTTTTGGTACCACACAAAAAAATAAGATATCATTTTAAAATTTATCAAAATAGAATAAGAAATTGAAGATATTTTTAAAAAACCCTTAATTATGATATATTTGAATATATTAAATAAAATCAAAGATTGTTTAATACAAAATGGTCATTTATCTAGTTTTTTTATTTAACCAACTCCTTACAGTGAATAAATCCTCAAAAAAGTGGGACAAAATTTATAGAATTTTATAGAAATTTATTTTATGTTATGAATTTTTTTTCTAGAAAAATACTTCTCATGTAATATTTCTAGACAATTTTTTCATAAAATTTTTAGAAAATGATTTAATTCATAATTTTTCATTGGAATTTTTTTCATTAAAAATTCAATCAGATGTATATTTTTTAACCAAGAAATTCATATGACCAGATAAACATTCATAAATAATTTTTACATGTTTTCCTCAATGAGGTAATTTTATAATAAAATTTTTAAACTCCTCTATCTATTTATATATATATTATATACTGATTATTAAATTTTACATTCTGAAATTTTTCAATAATATTTTATGTTTCATTGGAACAAATGGTTTTCTAATAAAACTCATCACAAAAGTTATATAACTTCAATAGTTTAGATATTTATTTTTAAAAATCAAGAAACATTATCAAAAGGGATATATATATATAGGGACCTCAATATAGATAATTCAATCCAAGGAATATGAATCATATTTCACTTTAAGTCTATATAAAGTTAAATTAGGTGACCACATCTACAACCCCAAAGTGTTTTCAATGTCTAGCTCTTATCACCTTGATTTATTATTTTACAATATTCTTTATGTTCATTTTTTCATTTTAATATTTTATGATCATCGAGAATGAAATCCTCATGTGATTTATCAAAAAGAACGTTTATTGAGGAATGAATTATTGTGAAGAAATGGTATGAAAAATATGATTTTATACTAATGTTTTGGATTATATTTAATTTTTGAGAAGTATATACTTTCTCTAATGATTATATTTATTTTCACTAAACTAGAAAATTTAGATAATCTTAATAATCTTTCAATTTTAGTGAAGTCTGAGTTCTAATCTTTTTTCCCTTATATTGATTGCAATTTCCTACAACTTCAACTATAAACAAGTAGTATATTTGGTTTAAATTCCATTCAAATGTGAAGTAATTAATGTAAACCAAAAAGTTTCATAGTAATAAGGATGTTTTAAAAAAATGTGATTTTCATCTTCTACTTTTAATTATATTAAAAAGTTAGGAATGTTTCTCACTTTTCAATAGATGAAGTAATCATTTTTTTGTGGGAAGAGAGCATTATTATTCCATGAAAAGTGGATAGAGATAATCTCAATGTTTAATATATCTTGGTTTTTTATTTTATTTTATGAAAAATTAGGAAGATCTATTTATCATAATTTATGTTTAGATTAATATAAAAATTGATTGTTGGTTCACTAGAATTAAAAATCCAAATTTTCTTATATTTCATTACAAAAGTTTGGTAACTTTTTATAAGTTAAAATAATAATAAAAAATATGCAACTCTTATGATGGAAAAAACATATTTTTTTATTAGAAATTATCAACAATATGAGTATTCTCTTTATTCCTTCATTGAATATGTTTTTTGATAAAACTAAAAAGGTTGCATCCTATATTGAAAATGAAGAACTAAATGAAACTTTTTTGGGTAAAAGGAATGATGGGGAAATATCCCCACCATTTCCTATGAATAATTCTAAGACAATTTCATATGATTAATTTCAATAATTTCATAAGAAGAAAAGTGATAATAATTTTGATAGTCCATATTTGTACTAGATAAAGTTTTGGATTCATCTCTGAAGAAGAAAACCAAACAATATTAGAGAAGGGAATAAGAAAAAAAGAAGTTATGAAGGGGTGAAAGGGATATATATGCAGGGATTTCTTATAAATATTGTATCAAATTAAATCTAGGGTTCATGTATTCACTAAAGAATATCCTCTGTCTATTCCTCCATTTCCCATTATTCAATCAGAAGTAAAATCTGATAAATATTTAGTCCAAGTGATGTATTATTAAATAGAAGAACTAAAAAAAGTTTATATTTAAATATCAATATAATAATTATCCATCTCATGTTGACAAATTTTTTGAATAATCAGGAAAGGTGTGTTTGAGAAATGATGATGATATTGGAAAAGTGTTAAATAAAAATCAATATATCGATGAAATGTTTTCTAATAAATCTACTTAATTATCTACTCGATCACATAAAGTTGTTAAAAATAGTTTTTTAGAGAAACAAAAATCCTCTTAATAATAAAATCAAAATTGCTAAACAAAAATATCAGAAAAAGAAGTAAATTATTATGATGTTGAAGTTATGAAAGTCTCTAAAAATAAATTTAGGAAAAGAAGAGCAGATCATTAACTATATAGACCTTCTTCTCTAACTATTCCTGATTTTCCCTAGATTTTACTAATTATGTAGAAGGAATAATAAAAATGATAATTGAGATGAAGATAAATAATTTTAATGAAATTATTGAAAAACATGATGGGATAATTCAAATTTTTTTACATACAATCAAGGTGAAAGTATATTCAAGGAAAAATTATTGTGTTATAAAATTTAAGTTCTTTAAACCTCCTATAAATTTTTTTTATTCAAAATGATATAAAATTTACAAACATCAATGAAAAAATAGAAGAAGATTCAAGAAAATTGAAAGATGATTTCAAGTTGATAAAACATATTGAAAGGGATATCAATTATTTGGATGAAAACTTTTATGATATAAGAAAATAAAAAAAAAGTTTATTTCATAATTTTTGAGCTTCATAAATTCTTATGTTTGTGAAAATTTAACAGTTGTTGATAATCTCAAATCACTTATAATGAAATAATATGATGAAATTTAAAAGGAAGGGAACAAGAATCATGATTTGTAAGAAGAAATTACAAAAGTAAAGAAACATACCATGAAGATTATAGTTCTATAAGAAGTATTTATGATAATGAATAATGTTGTTTTTGAATCAGAAAACTACCCGGAGGATGTGAAGAAGATTAATGTGATCATTGAAATTTTATCTAATAAATATTGATTTTTTTAACTCTTAAGTGTTTGTAATAACTAATATAATTGATTTGATTTATATATTGGATGTATGTTCTTCCTTATATTTATTGTATAAATTTTTTAAAAATAACCATGGTTGAATGTTTTTTCCATTACTTTTGGATGAATTTAATTCTTATGTTTGTAGATGTATGTTTATTTGCATACAACTTGTTTCGAGTAAAATTTATTCACTAGTACTTTATACATCCTAAAATATTTTTAAAAAAATGGAATAAATGGATGGGAAAAAGTATCTAATTTTTTTAGAGAGAATGGAGTAAAGTTTTGGAAAAAGGGAACCTTCTAACAAAAGGGGAGATTTAAATAAAGATAAAACTTTACATAAAAAAGGTAAAATGTAATGATTATGTATGATTGGGGGAGTAAGTATTTAATGGTTTTTAATTTTAGTTTTTACCTTTAAATGTTGAGATTTTTTATTTTCAAAATTGGGATGAATGTTGAGTTGAAATATTTCTATATACCCATTATAAATTTACTTTTTATAATCAAAAAACACTTCTTTAAATAATTATAAATTTTTATATTTTATACATCCAATTTCTTTATGAATTTTTTGTGATAATTTTGTTTTACTAGATAAATAATATAATTTCCCAATGGATGAATCTTTCTTATAGTTCTCCCAAGAATGGAAATTAGATGGAATATTGTTAAAGGAATAACATTTTCTTTTAACATCAAATGGACGAACATGATGTTCCCCGAATGAAGGTTTATAAAATACTAGCTGGATAATTATACAAAAGTAATACTGAATGGAGTTTTACTAAATCTAATAAAAATAATTCTTCATAAAAAGGAAGAAATTATTTCAAAATGAACTTTTATAAAGACTACCAGATAAATGAACATCATACATTCCATCGAAAGAACATTTTATATTCTACTGGAAAGAATCTACAAGCATTATAGTTGTTCTTTTTCAAGGTGATCATCTGACAAAGAAGATGTGATGAGCCGTTAAATATAATAATTTCATCTAATATCATTGTAACCACCATCGATATATGTATAATACGACCCCTCGTAGTCTATCTATATGTAAAGATACATTTTAGGGGGAGGAAGACTTTTTACTATTGAAAATATATAGTTTCAAGGAACATTTGGGAACATCTTATTGCATTATTGTGCTCCATTATAACTTTTTGTGAGACATTTTTTAAGGTATTCATGTTATGATTTATTTTTTAATTTCCATAAGAAAATTTTTTGTTGTAATTTATTTATCCAATTTGGGGTGATTTAATAATTCCATAGTCAAGGAAGAAAGGGGTTTTTTTCAATCTTTAGATGAAGGGTTCCTTAGATAGGGAAACAAAAGTTGTTATGATATTTATATTGAGGGATTACTTGGTTAAGGAACAAAGACCTATAGTAAGATGAATATTGTGGATCCCTTAAGTCATGTTTATTCAATTCATTTAAATTTAAGGTAAATGTGTGGATATTTCTTTAATAATTCTTCTGTAGGTTTTCATAATAACATTATAATGTTTTTTTATAATTGTTTTTACATGTTTCTAAATTAATTTTTATATGTTTTAATAAAGATTTATTATTTTGTAAAAAGCACTTTCATACTCTAATAATAAAGTGAATCAGACAAATTTGTCTTCCTAAATAAATTCTTAAAGAGGTTAAGGAAAATTATAAGTTTGATTTTATAACGTACAATTCATGTCCCACCACATGTAGAGAAAAACATACGCTATCAATCCTATAACCACACTCATTACTAAAACATTACATAGGATGATATCTTATATATAGTGAAGAAAATAAGTTCATGATTTTTGAATGAATGTTTTATTCATAGTTGGAATATCATAAAGTCAATATATATGGAAGACTTATATGAGGAGTTGAGGATTCTTAAAGATTCATAGAGAATTTTTATGGATAAATTTGTGATTCTAGAAGAATTTTCATGGATCCATCTTATGGAATTGGATGTAATGCTTGGAAAATTATTCTAGGTACAATTTAATGATTATCCTACTGAACTTAAAAGGAATTCAAGAAAAGTATTGATGGTGAAGGAACTTTGTCTCCAAAAACTTTAAGACCATAAAAATTTTTAGTTTCATGAAGTGAATAAAAACAAAATATTTCTTAAAGTGAATTCAATAAAATATATATATATATATATATATATATATATATTTCATGATGAATATTAAAAGAGAATAGGGCTTGAGTTGGAACCATGGTGGGCCTGTTTGTATGGCATACGGAGTATATGGGTGCATGTAGTGCGCCCGTAGGATGTCGATAGCCACACCATTATGGTGAATCCATGAGTAGGTGTGTGCAGGTCTACCAAGTATTAATCCTAGATGATATCTCAAATTTTTTAGTGAGAGAGGTAGATTGATCAACAATATAAGATAGGATTTAGAGATTCGATGTGAGATGTGTACAATTTGGGTTACTATTACTCTGCTTAAAAACATACATATAAAACATCTCTTATATGATCTATCGAATTTTGGTTGTTCGATCATGTCTCATGATTATCTTCTTCCTTCTGTAAATGAAAACCTTCATAGATGAAGGTTTGTAGACTGAGAAACAACAAAGTAATTTGATGTTATGGAGGATCATCAAAGCTCATTCGGATTCTGAAAAATGGGAATGTACAATTTTATGAAAAGCATACAAATTATTTGAGAAGGTGGTCCTTAGATGAATAGATTATATTGGGAAAATTCTTTGTGAAGACCAGTTCCATAAATATGAGCTTAATTATTTTACACCACATAGAAAATTAAATGATATATAGGAATGGAATTGTGCTTTTCTGAACACATGATGAGAACAATTTAGAGTGGTGAATGCAGTATACGAACTTAAAAATTCTATGTGAACTAATTGAGTTTGCATTAGACTATTTTCGGAATTCCATGAATTATATGGTGAATCCCCCATATGGATTCATGTTTTTTGGATGCATTATACAATGAAAAAAGGATATATTACAGTCTATCTAAGAACATGCTTTGAGAATGAATTTGGGTTGTGGTGAAGCTACTACGCAAGGTGGGGATTGTATACAAGAATAATGTGGAAACAAAATACAAATTGAGTTCTTTATAGATAGCTAAGACTTCACTACCACAAAAATGGGTTTTCACAGTACCACTCTTTAACAGTAGTAAAAAAGGTGATGATAAAGGGGATACCTTTATCAGTACTAAAAAAAGTGATGATAAATGGTACTTTTAACAGTACTAAAAAAAGCAATGTTAAAAGTACCCCTTAATCAGTGCATCTTTTAGCACTGATAAAGGTACCTCCTTTATCAATGATTTTTTTAGTGCTATTAAAGGGACCACCTTTATAAGCCCTTTTTTAGAAGCACTGATAAAGGGGGGGTCTTTATCAACACTTTTTTACCAGAACTGATAAAGGGTATATTTCATAAAAAATAAAAATAAAATATTATTATATAAATATATTTATATTGTTATAAATATAATATATATTTTTTAATTATGTTTTAGATAAGTATAAATAGAAATTTACAATTAATATATAAGATATTTAGTGAAAATGGATTATAGAATAATTTAACAAACAATATAATTAATAATTTGCTAATTATTATCAAGTAATAATCATTTAATAACAATTTGAAGACCAAAAAATAAAATATCCAAAAGAAGTTGAAAACATAACTCAAACTTCAAACAACTGTAACTTTCGATCTGGGTGTCCTTTTAAGCTCTACCATATATCAAATCAAAGTCTGCGATGAGCTATACATACTAGTGACGTAGGGGAACCCTTTATCACATTTTTTAGGACAAAAAGGCTCATAAGGCCTCCAAAATTGAGTTTTTAGTTGGGATACCCAAATATTTTAAAATTTGATTAAATTTTGACCTCATTTAAGGGGGAATTTTTTCTCTTTTTCATCAGGGAATGGATTTATTCCCAATGATTACATTTATATTGATATTATGGCTTTGAAATTTTATCATTTTCCATAATGTACTGTTATTTATAATCAAATATATAATAATATATACATTTTTTTATATATTCATACATAAATATTTAATTTTATAAATAAATAATTAAACATATTTACATATAAAATATATTTCTCAATATATAATACTTTTCTAAATAAAAACTAATATCCATTTTATTTAATATAAAAATATATGAATATTTATATACCTATATAATGTGTGTGTGTGTGTATTGGTGTGTGTCTGTATTAATAAACTGATATATATTATCTATATATTCTAACATATAAAAATGCATATTAATATATAATATATGTAAATATATATAAATATGTATAATTATACTTATAGATACATATATATATATATATATATAATATAGATGTGTATGTGTGTTGTATATATGTATTTATTTATTTATTTATACACACACACACAAAAACATATTTCATAAATTTATTTAATACAAATATTATAAATATATATTAATATATGAATAAATATACGAATAAAAAATATAAATATATATATATATAAATAAATAGATATAAATATATATTAATATACGAATAAATAAATAAATATATATATAACTATATATATATATATATATTAATATGAATCTATATTAATATATGAATAAATATTACTATATATATATATATTATTATTAAATGGAGAACAAAACAAGATGGGTGGGTGGTAAAGGTACAGGCGTGCAAGGGAGATGTCTTAGGTTCGAATCCAAGTAGAGGCAGGGGTGTGCGGGTGGGTGTAGAGGGGCCTGCTGCTATTAAAGGGTGGGGGTGTATGCCTAGCGCTGTTAAAAGGGTGTCAGGGGTTTACGGGCAGGGCTTCCTTGCACTGTTGATAGGGGTCAATCACTATTAAAAGGGGGTGGGTCTACCCTCCGATTTACAGAATTTTGTAAAAAATATTGAATTTTATCATCTCTTTTTTATCATTGATAAAAGGTGTCTATAATATCTTTTTTAGTACTAGTAAAAGGGACCCCCCTAATAGCACCTCAATTATCAGTGCTGATAATGGCTTTTTTAGAACTAATATAACCTTGTTTTGTAGTAGTGATTCCAAATGATACATGACATGTGAAATAAGATATTCTATGTGAAGATGATTTTTTGGTGTACTATTTTGTGGTGAGTTTCAGTGTGGCTGGAAAACTAAAATTTTATGCATAAGGGTGGTTTATCAAGATAATATGAAGACTAAGACATGTTATGCGGTCTATTATAACCATTTGAGTTTGGAGATATTCTATGTGGATATGAATGCTTTGAAAGATGCTTCTATACGGATGAAGACACCTTGAAGATGAGTGTTATGCGATGATGAGTTTTCAAAAAATTGGTTTGTGATACATACTCTGTTGAAATTATTCTTGAAAATGCTATATGGACCATGTATTATGAGATGAACTTGTTATTTGTAGAGATAAGAGATGCGTTAAATGGTTAAACCTATTTTTTGTAATGATCATGTGTTAAATAATTTGTTAACCTCTTATTTATTTCCTATAAATACATGGTTAACATTTGGATAAAATATTATCAAAAATTTTGAAGAAGTCTATCATCGTGAGAAGAATATTTTATATTTCTCTAGTTGATTTCTGCAAATCAAATTGTGCTATTAGTAAATAAAAAAATTCCATGTGGAGAAATTTTATGATAAATTATTTTAATATGGAATGTTATGCTAATTACACTTTTTTTAATTTCATAAATAGAGTTCCACATACATGAAAATGAAAAAACTCTATGTTTGAAGCATCAGTACGTGAGGCATCAAGAAAGTTGACCAACAATATGTAATAAGTCATACATGTTATTCCATAGTCTTATGATGGGCATTAAAATTTCACGTACTATTTAATTTATATAAATTGAATAATTACTGATGTGAAACACAATCCAATAATCAGGATGATAACCATCAAGGAAGTGGCCTAATAGTATGAGACTAAATATATATGTTGTGCTCTTATCATCTGATGTGTACAGGATAAATTTAGCATACTATTTTTATTTTACACAGTAGATAATTAAATACATTCCACATAACGTTACGGATAATTCCATGAAATACTCATGATTTCATGAAGTATTTCAGTTAAGATTTAGAATACTGATTATTTTTATATTTTCTAGTTTAATATTTCTTAAAATAATATTGAATAAATTGTGTGCATAACTTGAATACATTAATTGAGGCCAAGAATTACTATAAATAATGAAGAATACATACCCAAGAAGTAATATAAGGAAGACCTAATAATTCAATGGTGGTCAGAATTAGAATAGACTCAACCCAAACTATAAACTCATGAGAAGATAGACAGATTTGACAATTCAGTTATTTGAGAAGAACCAGATCATTTGATATCAGGTGTAAACAAGTATCAAGACAAAAATGCTTATTCCAAGAATCTATTGAAGTTATTGAATTTTACATAGGTTTAACAGATCTAGTACACTTGTTTAGAAATATTTATTTCACGTGTTGTAGGAGAAATCCTAAGCAAATAGATATCTTTCTATTTTTGGTTCAACATCATTGAGAAGAAGGATCTGGTGATTGGGGTGTCTAACTAGTGGATAAGGAGGCTCAGGTATGGGGTGTCTAGCCAGTCTAGAAGAAGGAGAAGAGAAAATGAGTGGGGTTTCTGACAAAAAAAAGGTATAAGAGTTGGTTACTAGAGTGTACAACTAGGATCAATTAGAGGATCGGCTACTAGGGTGTATAACTAGTTGTTTCCTTATTCATTGTAATTTCCTTCTTATATAGTGGATAATCAGTGTTGGGCTGATTAATGAACACATCAATGAGTAGGCCTTTGTACTGAACCTTGTAAATACCATATGATGCGCTCTCATTGATTATTTATACATAAGAAGTGAGAATATGATATATCACTAAGTGGATCGAGAACCATAACATGTTCGAGCAGTTGAATTCAAAGGAAAGGAATTTTAAAAAGTAAACCACCGAATCACCCCCTCTTAGTCTTCAATCTGGCTAGGGGAACTACTGTTGTTATCAGATCATGGGTTCCCTCTAATGATCTAAAACTTTTCCATGATTTTTTTAATATCTATTATGAAGGGAATATTTTAGGACGTTTTTGATTTACCTCACGTAGAGAGAAAGGAATATACTCTTGGCGATAAAGATCTATGGATTTTTTCTAAAACTCATAATAATAGGAAGAGTAGAATGGAAAGAAAGTTAAAGAAGAATCCAATTATTAATGGAGAAATACTACTAACATAATTTTATGAGAGTGGTACAAGTAGTAATTATTCTTTTGATCGTGTTTCTTATAATTAGTCATGTTCAAGCTATGAGGATAATGAATCACTTTGTAATGTTCATTTTGAATTTCAAGAACATCTGAAAAAAGTTTACAAAGAAGTGTCCAAGTGTATTTTTGATCCTATCATGGGACTCATTTTTGATAAAACATAGCAAGAATCAGAAGATGGATAATTAAATGATGCACAAAGTAAGAAGTTTAGAAAGTGCATCACTCTCATACACCTAGTGGAATTAAGGGATTAATTATTTTTTTATACTGAAGATGAATTTTAAATGTAGATCAGTGAGAAATTTTTTTGAGATTATTTTTATACATACCTTTTATCCAACTAAACAAATTCACAATGTTTCTAGGGATGTCAACAATGCTATACTGGATATCAAATCCAAGAGGATCAAGGAGAATGACTTGTTATTACAAGATAAGGTTACATTTCATGAAGTGGGTGTTGAGAAGATGAGGAAAGACTATGATGATAAAATACTATTTTCTAAAGATCATAATAATTCCCTGAACATGAGATATATTGAATTGAAAATTAAATTGAACAATTTTGAAAATACTTATGTTAAGACTTTTCAATCAATTATTTATGTATATTTTTCCATACAGTGATCTTCAAATGATTATACAGTTAAAGAATAATCATCATATGTGAATAATATCATTACATCATCTAATGATCTTTCGAAAGTATTAATAAAGAAAGAGGTACCATTGATATGTCAATGAAATATTTTTTCTAAATCTATTTCTATAGAAAGTGAAAGTTTAAATAAAAACTATGTAAAAATATGGATGAGGATAAATGGGGAAGATTCTACCACCATTTAAATGGTGGATAAAAGAATATATATAAGTGTTTGTTCCCAACAAGAATCCAAATAGGTGATGAGGAAGACCCAAAAACATTATGTTGTAATTACTAAACAACATATAGAAAATAAAAAGAAGATCAAGTTTTGTAGTTCAATGTTGGTCTTGCAAAAAATTCAGGAATTGTGTAGTGGATTGTTGGTGAAATATTTTAAATGATAAAGCACAATGGAAGCCTATATCAAGGGGAATAAATTAAGAGAATAATATGTAACAAAATTCCTAGACAAAGAAAAAAAATAGGTTCAAACAAATTTGAACTTCTTGGTTATGTATATGATGTTTGCAAAAAAATTAGTTATAAAAGTGATACACGTACATCTCAAAATGTATCAAGAAATAATTGGAAGAGAAGACCACATGAGAAAGAAGTAAAAAAATTGGGTAGAAACCTAAAAAATACTATAAATCATATTACTCTCAATATGTTTCAGAAGAATTCATTATTGGATATAATACATAAGAATTATCAGAAACAAATCAACTCCATGAAGATAAATAGGAGTTATGCATCTCAGAATAATGATATGAAAAAAGTTACTCATGTGAAGCCTTATGGAAACTCCAAACAATATTTCAACAGTCCTAAAGACATTATTTTTATTTTTCTATCTAATTTAGAGAAATATAGAAAGTTATGAGAAGAAAAATAAAAAACTCATGCTAAAGTTAAAATGAAAATTCCACAAGAAAAATCCAAATTTCATGAGAGGTTGTCAACAAAGGACAGTTCAAATGTTGAAAATGTTCTATGTGATAGATGCAACAAATCTAGACATCATCTTATTCCTCTCAGGAATGAAAACCTTCATAGAAAAATTATTATAGATTGAGAATCCAAAAAATAATCCAATGTTATATAGGATCATCAAAGATCATTGAGAGTTTGAAAAAATGGGAAAGTACAATTTTATACAAAGAATATAAATGTTTTGTGAATGTATTTTGTAGATGAATATATTTTATTCAAAAGGCACTTTGTGAATACCAATTCTAGGTAGATGATCTTAATTATGTGACACCATATATAAATTGAAATGCTATGTGGGAATGGAAGAACCTATGTGGATGCATGCTTTGTGGATGAATTATGCCATGGGAAAATAATATACCACAGTCGTTTTGCAGACATGCTTTGAGAATGAGGCTGGTATGCGGCAAAGATGTTATGCGAATTAAGGTTTATAAGTAACAAAAATATAGAAACAAAATACAGCATGATTTCATTGCATATAACTAATGCTACCATGTGATAGATCTGTGTGAAATAGGTATATTCTATGTGAAGATGATTTTTTGGCGCATACAGTTCTGTTTTTATTTTCAGTGCGGTTGGAAAACTAAAATTCAATGTGCAAGGATGGTTTATAAAGATTATATTTGGAATGAGATATTTTATTTGATATATACTAACTAGTTGTGTTTTCAGATATGCAATGTGGATATGCACACTATGTGAGAATCTCATATACAAATGAAACCACTATGGGGATGAGCACTATGAGATGATGAGTTTACGGAAAATGGTTTTTGTGACATTCTATACAGAAAATATTCTTAAAAATGTTATGCAGACCATGGAATATGCAATGACCTTGTTTTTTGTGGAGAGAGGTGACATGTTAAATTGTTAAAAATATTTTTCAGAATTATCATGCATTAAAAAAATTAACTACTTATTTTTTTCCTATAAATACATTATTAACATTCAACTAAAACATTATCATGAATTTTGAAGATGTTTTTCAGTGTTATTGGAAGCTTTTATATTGATCTAGTTGACTTTCTCAAAGAACATTGTGTTTTTTTTAGCAGAAAATTCCATAATGATAAATAATATGCTAAATTATTTTAATATGTAATGTTAGGATAATTACAAAATTTTTTAATTTCATAATTAGAGTTACATATAAATGGAAATAACTAACTTTTTTTTGAAGCATCAGTACATGAAGCATCAAGAAAGTGGACCAACAATATGAAATAAATCATACAATCTATGTCATATTCATATATTGTGCATTGGAAAAAATTTCATACTATTTTAGTTATATATAGTGAATAAAAAATGATGTGAAACACGATATGAACATTAGTATTATAAGAAATAAAGAATTTTTCCAATAGTATGTGACAAATTATATATGTTGTTCTATTGTCATTTGATATTTATAGGATGAATTTAGCATACTAATCAAAGTTTAAATAGTGAATAAGCAAAGCATTTCCACATAACATTATTGATTAGTCCATGAAATACTCATGATTTCATGAAGTATTTGAGTTGATATTCAAAAGTAGGATTATGCTGGGATTTGTAAGTTAAATATTGATTAAAATAATGTTGAAGAAATTGTGTGCATTACTTGCACATGTTAATTGAGGCTGGGAATTGATTTAAATAAGGAATAATAATTACCTGATACGTAATCTGAGGAATATCTATTCATTCACTGATGATCATAAGTATAAGAGACTGAATCCAGAGTATACTTGTAATATAAGATAGTTAGGTTTGAGAAATCCATAATCTAAGAAGAATCGAATCATTCATGATCTAGTGTGAATGAGTTTCAAGACTATAAAGATTACTTAAAGAAGGTTTTAAAGATCTATATGTTTTGCATGAGTACAATAGATATAGTACACTCATTTAGAATGATATATTTCATTTTTTGTAGAAGAAATCAGAAGAAAAAAGAGATCTTGTTATTTTTGGATCAACAACATTTAGAAAAAGGAGCATATAACTGGGGTTCCTAACTGGTTGATGAAGAGGCTTGAGTCTGGGGTGTCTAACCAGTCTAGAATAAGGATGCGAGAATATGTTTTGGGTATCTAACCAAACAAGTAAGAATAATTGGTTGTTAGGGTGTAAAACCAAGATCAATTTTGGGATCGACTATTGGGGTGTATAACCAGTTGCTTCCTTATTCATTTTAATCACCTTATTATATAGTAGAGAATTCATTTTTGGGGGATAATTCAACATGGAAAGGGGTATATATTTGTACGAAACCTTTTAAATACGTTTTTTTGTTCTCTCTATAATTATTTCTTCATATGAAGTGATATTGTGAGACATCACTGAGTGGATCGAGAACCTTAACAATTTCAAGAGGTTTAATTTAAAATAAATGAATTTTCAAAATTAAACCATTGATTAACCCCCCGATTCAATCTTTTCTATGGAACTACAAATAGTATTATCCTAAGGGTTTTAATTAAATTTATGTCATCCTAGTTTCCAAAATATCAAAAACTCGGTCTGATACCAACTGAGATGATCTAATAATTGAAAAAATAAATATTAAATATTATTATATGAATATTCATTATATATAATTACAATCCATGCTATAACCATAACGGTTTATTGTCCTTGTGAACTAGGATACATAAAAAATGAGTACATAAAATATCTATATCATATCTTATATAGTTATTCAAAACCAAAACCCTTCTTAGGAATATCATACATAAAACCTTTTTTATATCCTGGGGTAAATGAAACATAGCATAAGAAGAGCTCATAGGCTCAGTAAGGTAAACCAAGGGATATTTCAATGGTATTTTAATCATAACATGTGCATAAGGGTATGAAAAATGATATTGACAATTGAAAACCATAACCAATAATTCATAAATAATAATCACAATTGATGGCTGAAAGCGTGGTTATTCAAAATACACAATTCATAAAAGAATCAAAGAACATTATTCGTGAGATAGTAACATTAGCATAAGGTCATGTCATAAATAAGGTCCATAATGTATCACAAAATCATATTCATAGAAATAATATTTCAAGGACATCCACCAATACATTCATCATGTATTAGGATTGGTCTATCCACCCATTTACCTACTTTAATCATGGGATAACATCCCATTAACCCTATTTTATGCGAGGGATAACCTCCCTTATAACCTCTTGTGTACCATTCCTACTCCGGTCGTCAGGGGGTTACCGCATAGGGCTGCTTCGCGGAAGGTGGAGTGCTCTGCGGTCTGTTCGATATGGTAGCGCGAGGGGACTTATGCGAGATCTGATTGCGTTAACCTGTGTGAAGGAGCTTACCACATAGGGCTGGTCACGGATTGAGGCTTCCCCCTGCACGAAGGTGCTGGCCGCACAGGGATGATCGCGGTTCGAGGCTGTGGCGCGGATCTTCCAGGCTGATCCAGTCTGGAGGTTTCTTTTCAGGTCGTGCCTGGACAGAGGAGTTGCTGGGTTGAGCCTGGCCTGTGAGAACTTCCATTCAGACCCGGGGTGTGAAACTAATTGTGGAATTCCAGAGTTTCGGTTTCACAGGCATCGAATCATGGAGGAATATTTAATGAACCATTGTAAGAGGATTTCCTTGACGGACAAAGAGAAAGTGTTGATTGAGGCTTGGAGAAATGAAGATGCGCTCCTGGAAAAACGTTTGTCTCTACTGGTTGTCGGAAAACTTATGGAAAACATCGCAGTCAACCAGGGGGCCCTCAAATATACCCTCCAGAGTCTTTGGAAACTGGAAGACGGGGTGTCAATCCAGGAAGTGGGGAACAACCTCCTTGTTTTTGAGTTCTTCAACGAGAGGGATAGAGATAAAATCCTAATAGGCAGGCCATGGTCCTTTGATAATCAACTTCTTCTCATGGAAGAATTTAAAGGTGGGGATGACATCCAGCACACAAAGCTGACCCGGTCCCCATTCTGGGTACGCATTAAAGGGATCCCTTTTCATGGGAGAACAGAACAGGTCCTGAGAGAAATTGGTGATCGCATTGGCGAATTCCTGGAGTGGGACTACTCAGACCCAATCCAATGGGGACCCGAGGTACAGATTCAAGCCGAGATTGAAGTGTCTGAACCTCTGATGAGGGTAATGTTTTTGAAAATTGATGACATTGACACCTGGATATCATTAAGGTTCGAGACTCTCCCAATATTTTTCTTTTTTTTTGTGGACACATTGGACATCTGGACAGAGCGTGTGCTTCAACGAAAGAGAACTAATTAGGTAATATCATCTTACAATATGGTCCATGGCTCCGAGCCAAAACGACAAAATTTTCCTTCATCCCTGAGACGAGAAAACAAAAGGACCGTAACCGTCTCACGGTGGCTCATTCAAGGAGATGGGAAATTTAAAAGGATAAAGTCATCATGCTTGGACCACCAGGTATCCCTGAAGTCAGCCCAACCACTCAAAGGGAAGCTGGTACGCCATCCCAGAAATTTAACACCAAGGGAAATTGTGGGGGTTGGCAAGAGATCCGAACGAAGAAGCCTCACATTGAACCAGGAACATGTACTACCCCCCCCCCCCGAAGGACATTGCCTCAACATTACTAGAGCCAATGACAATGCCAAAATATCCACTTATTCAATGCCCTATGCCAAGACAAATGCCCACCGAGCCGCCAGACCCAGACCCTAATTTAGAAGTAACCATTCCAGGAATCCTAGTACAAGGTGACTCAGGGATGCCAGGAGCTAAACCATCAGGCCCAATCACCCGTCGAACTTGGAAAAGGGTGCAACACGAAGAAAGATAAGACAAATTAGATGACCCTAAACCTAGGGATCTTAAACGACGAATTGAAATGATCCAATCAGTGGGAAACTCCCCAAAAAAATGTAAAAAAACAGGTGAAAAAACAAACATGGAGGACTTAACGGCGGAGGCAGGCAAGGCCTAGCCCCGCCCAGATCAATGATCATTTTATGCTAGAACTATCACAGGCTTGGAAACCCATGAACGGTTCGAATGCTCCAGTGCAATTGCACCTAAAGTCGCCCCGATATGGTTTTCCTGTTCGAGACCATTTTGGAAAGTAAGGACACCACCAACATCGCTCAAAAATGTGGCTTCCAAGGTTGCCTCATGGTTTCCTGGCAAGGCCACTCAGGAAGACTCTACCTCCTTTATAAGGAAAACATTGACGTCAAAATATTGTCCTTCTCCTCGCACCATGTGGCTGCGACCATTCATGCGGACCATACCCCGCCTTGGACCTTTGTGGGATTCTATGGTTGGACCTCCCTTTATGATAAGTGGAAATCTTGGGATCTTCTCGGCTAGCTGCGTCACAATCTGCCGAGCCCTATCCCTTGTGGTGGTGATTTCAACGAGATTATGTATCACAAGGAAAAAAGAGGTGGAACCTTCCGACCCTCGACGTCGATGTCAAATTTTAAGAATGCGATATCCATGGAGAAACTAGTCGACCTAGGATACGTGGGAAATCCATTCACATGGTTCCAGGGTAATACAGATGAAACTCGCTGATGCAGCCGGAGGTCTTCACGGACCTCAAAATTACATTTATTAACCAACACTAGCACAGTGGTGCAGGGTCGAACCACATAGAAGGCAGATGAGAACTATAAGGTTTTATTCAAAAGTAACTCCACTATAGTCAGCAGTGAAGCGAGTGTGCATTTTTAGTTGTTTTTATTTTACAATTTTTTTTAATTTTATTTAAGCAAGAGACTAAATCGATAACAAAAATAATGATGAACTAAGAACTACAGTAAAACTAACGTAAAAGAACCAAATACTAAAATAAAGCAGCAAGGTTGAAGGAGCAGATCAAAAGTAACACTCGAAAATTCGACCCTACTGGTTTAATGGACAACTTCTCCACTACACTTTATTGAGTCACACCTCAAGAAATAAAAGTGAAAAGTCTCCCTCGCCAGGAAAATCAACACACAGAAGACTGACTTTAGGTGTTAGCCACTCCAAAATCAGTCAAACTGTTTGATAGTTAGAAAAGGATAACAGTGGAAAATAAACTCACCGTAAATTCCCACTGTTTATGACATTAACGTTTCAATAAAAGTATTCAAGAATTACCTTTCCATTAGTTCTCGAATTTATGAATTTTTAAACATTTACGGTGTGAAACAACTAAATAGAGAATCAATAATAAACCTCTCCAATTGATCATGACTCTGAAAAATATAAGTGAATGAAGAAGTCTAAAAGATTTTCCAGTAGAATTGAATTCATGAGCTGAGAAAATTCAACCTTTGATCATATTGATTAATACGGTGGAATACAACCGAAAATAGAGTACAAGAACTAAAGATAGGGGAAGGAAGAACTCCCCAAGTGATGCTCTGCCTTCAGGATCCTCGTCCCTTGCTCATCTACAATGCAACTCCTCGGAGTCTTCACTCTCGTCTGATATGTTCGTGGAATGTCGAATGAGAGTCCCCCCCAAAGAATACTGCTTGCTCTGCTTAAGTAACTTCTGTCATCCATTGCATGTCACCGCCACATCTTCCACCATCTTCAAGAGTTCTTCACCCACACACCACACACGTGCGTGTTACCCGCGACAGGCAGGTCGCACGAATTTTTCCCTCGTAACTAACTCCAGATGAGTTAGTTGGATGAACCTAGATGTGTTTTCGAATTTGTAATGAACCTGCACAATAAAAAATGAAATAATTAAAAATTAACAAAAGAAATTTAAAAGTTGTAGTTATTATTTTATGTTTACTATTATAATACTTATTTAAAGTTAAATAATAAATATCTTAAATGAATAAATATTATCTACTTTTATATTATTCATAAAACTGCCCATTTAATATTACTATGGTATTACATAAATTATTAAAAAGTTATTATTTTAATTAAGTTTATAGATATCATTACTAAGTTATTAATTTAGTCCATTTTTTAAACTAAGTTATTAAAGAGTAAGAACATAAATAAATAAGTAATTAAGAAAATAATTTGGATTGAATTAATAATTTAATTATTACTATAAAAGAAATTTAATCATTGGATTAATTAATTAATTAGTTAATTTTAATTAAGTAATTAATATTTATAATTAAGTCTTAAATAATTTTAAATTAATAAGTATATTTTATAGTTTATTTATAGTTATTAATAACTATACATTTATAGTATTAATAGTAAATTAATTAATTATTAAAACTTATTATTAATTATGTCTTAAATTTTCAATTCTATAATTCATCCATTTAATAAAATTATAACTGGTTTAAATTGATAAATTTAATAAATTATTTAATATTGACTTGACTAAGTTAAAGAAGCTTTTATGAAAAATTAATTTAACTTTAACTTTTCCTTTAGCTTTTGCTTTTCTTTTTGTGTTTAACTTTTTTACTTTACTTTTTATTTTTGTTTTATCTTTTATTATTATATGTTTGTTTGTTTATTATTATTATTTATTTTTATTCTTTAATACTCTCTTCTCCTCCCCCAAATTCAGTGCATAGGAGGGGGAGGGCTTCGAATTTCTTGAAGCAGGCCCTGCGGCACTTCCCTCCTTCAGCGTGGCGGTGACCCCTCCTGGGCTCAACATCGGCGGACAGCAGCGGTGGTTCCTCCCCAGCTTCAGTGCGTGGTGTGACTGATCTCCTCACCTTAATGCAACGCCATCCTCCTTCAACAGCGGCGCACAACAGAAGCTTCTTCAGCTTGTGGACCAGCTCAGCTCCTCCTTCAACAATTGCAGCGCAGCCTCCTGAAAACCGGCGCAGCAAACAGCAGACACCAGCATCGTCGAGCTCCTCCTCTCCAGCACAACCAGCAGGTGTCGCGGTCTTCTATAGGTGGTGTGTCGGCTTCTAGTTCTTCCAACAGAAGACCACGAATTCATCTTACAGTGCAGTTCGGCATCTTTCCTAACTTGGTTCAACAAAAGCTTCATCGCAGGACCTGCAGCAGCGGACAGCCAGGGTCTCGGCTTCAGACCAGTGGCGATCTCCTCTTCAGCGTTTCTCAATGGATGGTGCGGGTTCTTCTTCTTTGCAAGTCCATAGCAGCATCAGATCTCCCTACTTCACACAAAAGTGTGTTGGATTTGGTTTGGGAAAAGGTGGGTAATGGTGAGGTTGCAAGATAACTGG
Source organism: Viscum album (assembly GCA_963277665.1). NCBI lineage: Eukaryota > Viridiplantae > Streptophyta > Magnoliopsida > Santalales > Viscaceae > Viscum > Viscum album. The sequence continues at coordinate 179,769,983 of OY728145.1, forward strand.
GGAATGAGAATGGTGAGAATAAAAAAAATAACGGTGAGGAAATGAAGTGTAACAGTAAGGAATAAAATAAACAGCGAAGTGGTATTGGATTTTCTACAGAAAAAGTGGTTATTGTATCGGTGAGGTATGGGCATGGAACAGTAACGGTGAGAATAAAAGGGGTGCGTAGGTGGTGGAAAGTTGGGTAACAATGTGGAAAAATTATAAAATATTCTAACGGTAAGGTTCTGAAAATTGGGTAACGGTGAGGTAATGCAGCGCAAGGTCACCGTTTGAAAAAAAACAAATAGTCACCGGTATATTAAAGGCATAAGGTCACCATTAGTGGATAAATAGAAGCCTACTATTACGCAATAAAAACAAAATCTCATCGGTACTCGACAAAAATAAAAAGGGTCACCGTTAAAACTAAAATAATAATAAAAAAACGTGACCTTGAAAAATTATTTTGAACTAAAAATTAAAACTTAAACAATAAAAATATGAATAATGAAAATAATTAATTAAAGATTAGTATCATAAATTTATAACAGGATTTTTATTAAACCTTAAAATATTAAAAACACACCTAAGATTATTAATTGACAACACTTAAGCTAAGAACTGAATAATTAATAAACTAAAATAATAAAAGAATTAAATTGAAATTACTATATAAATTAATTAAAGAGTACCAGTAGATGAAAATAAAAAGCATCGGTAACCCAATAAGTCACTGCAACCTCTTATCTACATCACCGGTAGACTAAATTCAAAATACAGTGTCTTAATAATTAATCTGCATACATAAAATAATATAATTAATGCTTAAAATCTCTTAATTAATCAATTAATTAACCAATTTCACACAACTAATTAAGGGAGAACCATTTAATTTAATTTAAAAAGACAAATTATTTACTTAAACAACGAGCAGGAAGACTAAACACATAAAATTAACCTATTCTAATGTAACTTAAAAGATTAATTAATAGAAACAAAGTCTAAATTAATTAATTAAAATTAGGTTTATTAAATGATTGTTTAATTAGATATTAACTATTATAAAGTTAAGAAGATTTATAATAAACCAAACTAAAAACTCACCGCTAAAAGGCTCACCGGTAGAATTTAAAGGCTACCGTTAGGACAAAAAGGGTAACGGTGACAAAGGTCACCATTAGCAATATAGCGGCAACCTGACAAAGGTCACCGTTAGCATCAAAGGTCACCGATAGAATTGTATCTGTGAGGTGAAAAGATCACCATTAAGGTAATTGGGTAACGGTGACAAAGGTCACCGTTAGCGCAAAATTGGTGATGGTAACCTGACTAACGGTAACCTGGTTACCGATAGTGAACAATTTTAAATTAAAAAGTAAATTATTTAACAAATTAATTAATTAATAAAAATGAAAAATTTATATTAAATGAACAAATTAAAATTAATTATAATAATTGATATTTAGTTATATTAAAAATAAAGAAAGAAAAAAAATATTATTTTAAAGACTAAAATTACACAATTAATTATAAAAAATTGTATAATTAAGAAATTTAATTATAAAAATACAAAAGTGAATTTATTTATTAAAAATTGTTAATTTGATTAAATAAATTGCATTAAAATTAATAAAAAGATGTGGAAAACTAAGTAAAAATAAGGCCACATAAAATTCCCCCACACTTAAACATTGTTTGTCCTCAAACAATCTCATGTTTTATTCTCTTTGAAAACTGTAAAGTGTTTATCATTTTTGCTCAAAATGTAACATGTCCAGCACTCAAAACAGTGGTCACTTCATAACTGTAGGCTTTTAAAAAAATGAATTACTCAGATGAATCATGCCTAAAACAAAAACTCAAGGGTAATTAAGAGAGCTATGAATCATCAAACAATGAAGATGTCATGCCTCATACATGATACAACATAGTGACTAACTTTAATTCAATCTCAGGTTCTACATCCAAGAATGACATGAGAAAAAACATCAATGGAATTAAGACTACAACCAAGGAACTTGGTACTTTGAATTTTTCACCTAGGTTCCAAAAATAATTAATTTTTTTGTGAATCACCTCAATGATACAGTCTAAATGATTTTTATATAAACCAACTGATCCCTTCTTCATCTGGCGTTCATCCTTCCCCTCACCTTAATGAGCTCATTTTTGACCCTAGACACTTTATTTATTTTTCCCAAGCCATGTATCATTATGCTAAGCACCATGCAATGCACTTATTCAGAGTGTACATAGGGATTTTAGTTAACAGAAACGCACCCAGCACCTAGGGTCTCAGAGACTCGCCGTGGGATCCCAGATGCCCAAACTACTCCAGTTTCAAAAGATTTATATAAAAACATTTAAATTGTCTCATTAAATCAATTAATTTTATTAATTAAAAGATGAAGAATGAGGCCCTTAGAATCAAAATCAAATTTCTAGTTCCAAGGATATGATCATAATTCCAGAAACATGTAACCCATGTCACCTCAGAAGAAGTTCCTAAACCAAATTTCCATGAAATCACTAAGTAAAATCACTCAGAAATCATCCAAACTCATCAATTTCATACTCTAACTAGTTCTTAACTACCAGAAAGGCCTTATTCCAAGTAAAGACTCATTTGAGTATAGTAAATAAACCTAAAATTAAAGAACAGAGTACAAAAAACTAACCATGTTTTACAAGAAATTTGAAGTTGCAGTAGGAATTGATGGGCTTACATTAAAGAACAGTTTAGCATAGTCAAGAATTGACCCCCTCCCCCACACTTAAAACAAAACTTTGTCCCCAAAGTTGACTTCTGAATATGGAGAACAATTAATCAATTAATGTTCAAAATAGGTTTTCAATTAAGCATATTTATGACATGTATAAAGAGTCTCAATGAAGTTCAAAAATAATTTGTTTTCCATAATAAATAAATAATTAGAAGGTTCATTGAAAAGTACACCCACCAACATTTAAGTCCACTGATAAAGATTTTCAATTCAGCTCAAGATATATCATGTAAGGTGTGGGTGCACAATTAACTGGGTGTAAGCATTCTAAACACTAAGTTCAATAATATGTTCAATACAGTAGAAAAAGTTCATGCTAAACACCTCAATGAAACAAGAAGATTCAAATGACCAGCAGCATGTACTCCCCCCCACACATAGTTTCATGCAGTGAAAATGTTTTATCAAAATAGTGAAATTCAATTTTTTAAAGCAAGGAGGCTCATGCAAATTTTTAATTCATTAGTTACAAGACATGCAGTATAATTTTAAGCAAGCAAAATTTTATTTACAAAAACAGGAGCAGAAAAATAAGTGCAACTAGTTGAAGTACTTCCCTTACTAAGCTCTTGTCCAAAAATGACCATAGAAATTCCACTCCTTAGATGACAGAAGCAGCATTCCTAAAAACACAGAGTATATAGACCAGGAACAAGTATCCAGCAAAAACAAAGCATATATAAGCATACAAAGCAGCACTTTATTCAAAGTAAAATAAGAACAGAACAAAATTAAACACAAAGAAAGACCATGGGTTGACTCTCATGAAGCACTGAATTTTAAGTCTTCAGTTAGACTTTATTTAATTACAATTTTTTATTTATTAACAAAACTAAGACCATGGGTTGCCTCCCATGAAGCGCTAGGTTTAATGTCCCCAGCAAGACTCACCTAACAACTAACCATAGTGACTAGGTGGACGTGGTTTCCTTAATAAGAACCACCACATGTACTTGGCCCATTTATTTTTAATAGAACAGTGAAAATTGTGGGCTTCAAGACTCAGCACAACAAAAACTAAATTCTCATCAGCTGCAAAAATCCCCAAGAAACACCCTTTAACAGTTGTGAGTGTATTGTTGTCCACTTCCAAATTTGTTTCAGATTTGACAATATTAACATTTTTAGGAAGTGGAAGCAATAAATTAGGTGCTTCAAAGGGTATGAAAATGTCCTCATATCTATCTTCTTCAACTTCAAAACTAAGAAGTTCACATACAAGGTTGGAAAAGGGTAAACCCTGATTAGTTGGTTCAAGAGGGGATTAATTAAAGCGATGAACAAAATCATGAACATTGAAAATCACGTGTGATTCCCTTTCTAGACCGTAATCAGTAACAAAAAAAGGCTCAGCACCCTTCATAGCTGAGGTTGAAAGTGACAAATAAGGAAGGGAATTTATTTGAACAATAGTTGATTCAGGTTTAAAAATGTTATAAATTTCTTCCAAAAGATCCTCATCTGTTAAATAACACTAAACATCTACTGCTTCTATCAAATCAGTTCTGCAACCATCATCTAATGTATGTTCAACCTCTACATTAAGTTCATGTTCAAAAGACTCACTTTATAAAACCATGTCTATAGTGCGTTCCAAGAATTTCAAATCAGGGGGTGTAATGTTTAATTTAGCTTCAATAAAGTGATGTTCAAGATTGATCAAATTAAAAAATTTACTCCCATATATTTCAACAATATTTTCAATTTCACTGTACAGTGTTTCAGATAAGTGATCACTATGAAAATAGGGAAATGAGAACTCATCAGTTAGCCTTTCTCCAAATATCATACCCTTTTTCTCATCACCCAACAATATTTCAGAAATTATTGAGTTTACAGTTTCAAAACATGGAAAAGAAGTTTTCAATTGTGGTCCAAATATTTCAGATTCTTTAACTTCCAGTTTAATGTTCTCATCCAAAGTGTACCCAATATCATGTTCAAGCTCATTGTTTAGAACAATAGAAAAGTTGGGTGAAGAGTTTTTAAGATTCAAGTTTTCAGTTTCAAGTTTCTCTTCTACCCGAGTGAATTCTTTTTCAAAACTCTTTAAACAGTGATTTTTCTCCAATATAGGAATTATGAAAATAACTAGTCTATCTTTTTCAATCTGTTTCAATTCATCTTCAAAATTTTCCAACTCAACAGCATTAAAGTTTTTTTTAGGATTTTCAGTGTTCTATTCTTTATTTAATGATTTGGTCATTTCTAAATTAGGTTTAACGGTTTCAGATTCTTCAAAGTGGATGTTTTTTTTTTCAGATTCACAGTCACTCTCTTATTCAATTTGATTTTCAAATCTTTTATAAACATTTTCATTTTCATTTTCTTCAAATTCTTTTTGTTCTTTAACCCTTTATTGTAATTCCAAGAGCATGGTTTCCAATCTTTTCATTCTCTGATCTTAGTCTTTAGAATCTCTAAGTTGAATCTCATGGGTTTTAATAAACAAATTATTCCAATTATTCTCCCTAGTATCCAGTTTGATTTCAATTAATTCTAGTTTACCTAGGAATTCAGGATTAGATTCAAACTCTTCATCTTCTTCAATATAAACATCCTGTTGTGGATGATTATAGACACACTGCCAGGCAGTGTGCCCATAATAGCCGCAACACACACAATGTGGCCCCTGTTGATTCCAGTTTTCATGAACTTCCATTTTTAAACTAAAACTAGGTGAGGTTAAAGTCACAATATTTCACAGTGAAACAGATTTTTTTTCAAAAACACACAAACAGTAGGTTCCAGTTCAAAGCTGTTTTTAAAGTAGATTTTTTAAATGATTTTTTTTATTTTTTATTGTTTTTTTATTTTTCAAACCCTAGATTCTCAGTGCGTGCCTTACCCGTAAAAGGTGCCAAATTTTGATGCGGCCGGAGGTTGTCACGGCCCTCAAAATTACATTTATTAACCTAAACTAGCACAGTGGCGTAGGGTCGAACCACAGAGAAGGAAGATGAGAACTATAAGGTTTTATTCAAAAGTAACTCCACTATAGTCAGCAGTGAAGCGAGTGTGCATTTTTAGTTGTTTTTACTTTACAATTTTTTTATAAGTTTCTTTAAGCAAGAGACTAAATCAATAACAAATATACTAAGGAACTAAGAACTATAGTAAAACTAACTTAAAAGAACAAAATACTAAAATAAAGCAGCAAGGTTGAAGGAGCAGATCAAAAGTAACACTCGAAAATCCGACCCTACTAGTTTAATGGATACCTTCTCCACTACACATTATTGAGTCACACATCAAGAAATAAAAGTGAAAAGTATCCCTCGCCATGAAACTCAACACACAGAAGAATGTATTTAGGAGTTCGCCACTCTAAAATCAGTCAAACTGTTTGATAGTTAGAAAAGGATAACAGTGGAAAATAAACTCACCGTAAATTCCCACTGTTTCAGACATTAATGTTTCGATAAAAGTATTCAAGAATTACCTCGCCAGTAGTTCTTGAATTTATGAATTTTAAAACATTTAAGGTGTGAAACAACTAAACATAGAATCAATAATCAACCTCGCCAATTGATCATGATTCTGAAAAATATAAGTAAATGAAGAAGTCTAAAAGATTTTCCAGCAGAATTGAATTCATGAGCTGAGAAAATTCAACCTTTGATCATATTGATTAATACGGTGGAACACAACCGAAAATAGAGTACAAGAACTAAAGAAAGGGGAAGGAAGAACTCCCCAAGCGATGCTCTGCCTTTAGGCTCCTCGTCCCTTGCTCATCTACAATGCAGCTCCTCGGAGTCTTTGATCTCGTCTGATATGTTCGTGGAATGATGAATGAGAGTCCCCCCCCAAAGAATGCTGCTTGATATGCTTAAGTAACTTCTGTCATCCATTGCATGTCACCGCCACATCTTCCACCATCTTCAAGAGTTCTTCACCCACACACCGCACACGTGCATGTTACCCACGACAGGCACGTCGCGCGAATTTTTCCCTCATAACTAACTCCGTATGAGTTAGTTGGATGAACCTGGACGTGTTTTCGACTTTTTAATGAACCTGCACAATACAAAATGAAATAATTAAAACTTAACAAAAGCAATTAAAAAGGTGTAGTTATTATTTTATGTTTACTATTAAAATAATTATTTAAAGTTAAATAATAAATATCATAAATGAATAAATATTATCTACTTTTATATTATTTATAACACTGCCCATTTCATATTACTATGGTATTACATAAATTATTAAAAAGCTTTTAATTTAATTAAGTTTATAGATATCATTACTAAGTTATTAATTTAGTCCATTTTTTAAACAAAGTTATTAAATAGTAAGAACATAAATAAATAAGTAATTAATAATATAATTTGGATTGAATTAATAATTTAATTATTACTATAAAAGAAATTTAATCATTAGATTAAATAATTGATTAGTTAATTTTAATTAAGTAATTATGATTAATACTTAAGTCTTAAATATTTTTAAATTAATAAGTATATTTTATAGTTTATTTATAGTTATTAATAACTATACATTTATAGTATTAATAGTAAATTAATTAATTATTAAAACATATTATTAATTAAGTCTTAAAATTTTAATTCTATAATTTGATGCGGCCGGAGGTTGTCACGACCCTAAAATTACATTTATTAACCTACACTAGCACAGTGGTGCAGGTTCGAACCACATAGAAGGCAGATGAGAACTATAAGGTTTTATTCAAAAGTAACTCCACTATAGTCAGCAGTGAAGCGAGTGTGCATTTTTAGTTGTTTTTACATTACAATTTTTTTTTGTAATTTTCTTTAAGCAAGAGACTAAATCGATAACAAAAATACTGATGAAATAAGAACTACAGTAAAACTAACGTAAAAGAACAAAATACAAAAATAAAGCAGCAAGGTTGAAGGAGCAGATCAAAAGTAACACCCGAAAATCCGACCCTACTGGTTTAATGGATACCTTCTCCGCTACACTTTATTGATTCACACCTCAAGAAATAAAAGTGAAAATTCTCCCTCGCCAGGAAACTCAACACACAAAAGACTGACATTAGGAGTTCGCCACTCCAAAATCAGTCAAACTGTTTGATAGTTATAAAAGGATAACAGTGGAAAATAAACTCACCGTAAATTCCCACTGTTTCAGACATTAATGTTTCGATAAAAGTATTCAAGAATTACCTATCCAGTAGTTCTTGAATTTATGAATTTTAAAACATTTAAGGTGTGAAACAACTAAATAGAGAATCAATAATCAACCTCCCCAATTGATCATGATTATGAAAAATATAATTAAATGAAGAAGTCTAAAAGATTTTCCAGCAGAATTGAATTCATGAGCTGAGAAAATTCAACCTTTGATCATATTGATTAATATGGTGGAATACAACTGAAAACAGAGTACAAGAACTAAAGAAAGTGGAAGGAAGAACTCCCCAAGTGATGCTCTGCCTTCAGGCTCCTTGTCCCTTGCTCATCTACAATCCAGCTCCTCAGAGTCTTCGCTCTTGTCTGATATGTTCGTGCAATGTCGAATGAGAGTCCCCCCCCCCAAATGCTGCTTACTCTACTTAAGTAACTTCTGTCATCCATTGCTTGTCACCGCCGCATCTTCCACCGTCTTCAAGAGTTCTTCACCGACACACCGCACACGTGCATGTTACCCGCGACAGGAACATCACACGAATTTTTCCCTCGTAACTAACTCCGGATGAGTTAGTTGGATGAACCTGGACGTGTTTTCGACTTTGTGATGTACCTGCACAATACAAAATGAAATAATTAAAACTTAACAAAAGCAATTAAAAAGTTGTAGTTATTATTTTATGTTTACTATTATAATACTTATTTAAAGTTAAATAATAAATATCTTAAATGAATAAATATTATCTACTTTTATATTGTTTATAAAACTTCCAATTTAATATTACTATGGTTTTACATAAATTATTAAAAAGTTATTAATTTGATTAATTTTATAGATATCATTACTAAGTTATTAATTTAGTCCATTTTTTAAACTAAGTTATTAAATAGTAAGAACATAAATAAATAAGTAATTAAGAAAATAATTTGGATTGAATTAATAAATTAATTATTACTATAAAAGAAATTTAATCATTATATTAATTAATTAATTAGTTAATTTTAATTAAGTAATTAAGATTAATACTTAAGTCTTAAATATTTTTAAATTAATAATTATATTTTATAATTTATTTATAGTTATTAATAACTATACATTTATAGTATTAATAGTAAATTAATTAATTATTAAAACTTATTATTAATTAAGTCCTAAATTTTTAATTCTATAATTATTCCATTTAATAAAATTATAAATGGTTTAAATTGATAAATTTAATAAATTATTTAATATTGACTTGACTAAGTTAAAGAAGCTTTTATGAAAAATTAATTTAACTTTGAATTTTCCTTTAACTTTTGCTTTTCCTTTTGTGTTTAACTTTTTTACTTTATGTTTTTCTTTTTGTTTTATCTTTTATTATTATTTGTTTGTTTTATTATTATTATTTTTTTTTTATTCTTTAATACTCTCTTCTCCTCCCCCAAATTTGGTGCACAGGAGGGGGAGGGCTTCGGATTTCTTGAAGCAGGCCCTGCGGCACTTCCCTCCTTTAGTGTGGCGGTGACCCCTCCTCGGCTCAACACCGGCGGACAGCAGCGGCGGTTCCTCCCCAACTTCAGTGCGTGGTGCGACTGATCTCCTCACCTTAATGCAAATCTATCCTCCTTCAACAGCGGCGCACAGCAGGAGCTTCTTCAGCTTGTAGACCAGCTCAGCTTCTCCTTCAACAATTGTAGTGCAGCCTCCTGAAAACCGGCGCAACAGACAACAGACACAAGCATCGTCGAGATCCTCCTCTCCATCACAACCAGCTGGTTCTGCGATCTTCTGTAGGTGGTGCGGCGGCTTCCAGTTCTTCCAATGGAAGACCACGAATTCATCTTCTAGTGCAGTTCGGTGTCTTTACTGACTTGGTTTAACAAAAGCTTCAGCGCAGGACCAGCAGCAGCGGACAGCCAGGGTCTCGACTTCAGACCAGTGGTGATCTCCTCTTCAGCGTTTCTCAACGGATGGTGCGGGTTCTTCTTCTGCGCAAGTCCACAGCAGTAGAGGATCTCCCTGCTCTACACAACAGCGCGTCGGCTTTGGTTTGGGAAATGGTGGGTAACTGTGAGGTTGCAAGATAACAGGGGAATGAGAACGGTGAGAATAAAAAAAATAACGGTGAGGAAATGAAGTGTAACAGTAAGGAATAAAAGAAACAGCGACGTGGTATTGGATTTTCTGCAGAAGTAGAGGGTATTGTATCAGTGAGGTATGGGCATGTAACAGTAACAGTGAGAATAAAAGGGGTGCGTAGGTGGTGGAAAGTTGGGTAACAATGAGGAAAAATTATAAAATATTCTAACGGTGAGGTTAGGAAAATTGGGTAACGGTGAGGTAATGCGGCACAATGTCACCATTCGAAAAAAAACAAATAGTCACCGATATATTAAATGCATAAGGTCACCGTTAGTGGATAAATAGAAGCCTACCATTACGCAATAAAAACAAAAGCTCATCGGTACTCGACAAAAATAAAAAGGGTCACCGTTAAAACTAAAATAATAATAAAAACGTGACCTTCAAAAATTATTTTGAACTAAAAATTAAAACCTAAACAATAAAAATATGAATAATGAAAATAATTAATTAAATATTAGTATCATAAATTTATAACAGGATTTTTATTAAACCTTAAAATATTAAAAACACAACTAAGATTATTAATTGACAACACTTAAGCTAAGAATTGAATAATTAATAAACTAAAATAATAAAAGAATTAAATTGAAATTACTATATAAATTAATTAAAGAGTACCATTAGATGAAAATAAAAAGCATTGGTAACCCAATATGTCACCGCAAGCTCTTATCTACCTCACCGGTAGACTAAATTCAAAATACGGTGTCCTAATAATTAATCTGCATACATAAAATAATATAATTAATGCTTAAAAACTCTTAATTAATCAATTAATTAACGAATTGCACACAAATAATTAAGGGAGAACCATTTAATTTAATTTAAAAAGATAAATTATTTACTTAAACGACGACCAGGAAGACTAAACACATAACATTAACCTATTCTAATGTAACTTAAAATATTAATTAATAAAAACAAAGTCTAAATTAATTAATTAAAATTATTTTGATTAAATTATTATTTAATTAGATATTAACTGTTATAAATTTAAGAAGATTTATAATAAACCAAACTAAAAAATCACCACTAAAAGGCTCACCAGTAGAATTTAAAGGCTACCGTTAGGACAAAAAGGGTAACGGTGACAAAGGTCACTGTTAGCAATATAGCGGTAACCTGAAAAAGGTCACCGTTAGCATCAAAGGTCACCGATAGAATTGTATCAGTGAGGTGAAAAGATCACCGTTAAGGTAATTGGGTAATGGTGACAAAGGTCACTGTTAGCACAAAATTGGTAACGGTAACCTGACTAACGGTAACCTGGTTACCGATAGCGAACAATTTTAAATTAAAAAGTAAATTATTTAACAAATTAATTAATAAAAATGAAAAATTTATATTAAATGAACATATTAAAATTAATTATAATAATTGATATTTAGTTATATTAAAAATAAAGAAAGAAAAAAAATATTATTTTAAAGACGAAAATTACACAATTAATTATAAAAAAATGTATAATTAAAAAATTTAATTATAAAAATACAAAAGTGCATTTATTTATTAAAAATTGTTAAATTAATTAAATAAATTGCATAAAAATTAATAAAAAGATGTGGCAAACTGAGTAAAAATAAGGCCACATCACTCGCATCACTGAGCGGCTCGAAAGATTTTTGGGTTCATCGGATTGGACAAATCTCTTTAGCATGTTTCACATCAGTCACCTGATGCTCAACTGCTCGAACCACTGCCCAATTTTCATCGATTGTGATCAAATAAATCACATCATGAAATCTAGAAGACCCTTCAGATTTGAAAGCTTCTGGTCAAAAGAAAATGAGTGTGAAGACGTTATCTGATCAAGATGGAAGAGTAACTCTGCAGACGTCAGATCCAATCTGCAACAGGTCGCATCTGATCTGAGGTCTTGGAGAATTAAGAAATTCCGTCTTCCCGACAGACACTATAACTTCCTTGAAAGGGAGGTGTACGACCTTCTCGACCAACCCCCATCCAATTACAATCTCTCTAAAATCGGAGCCACTCAAAGGGAGCTTGATGTAGTACTATGTACTAAGGAGAGTTTCTGGGTCATGTAGGCACTGGATACGCACATTGAGGAAGGGGACGCTAACACTCAATATTTTCATCAGAAAGCATCTAGTAGGCGATGGAAAAATATTATATCATGCATCTCACAACCAGATGTCAGTAAAGATTCCAACACAGATGGAATCCAAGGGGCCATTTCCAGCTAGTTTCAGAAACTATTTTCTATAGGAAACCCTTCCATTTCCCCTGAAGTTGAAGAGTGCATCAGACCAGTGATTACTGAAGAGATCAATAGGAAGCTTTCCAAAGATGTGACGGATGACGAAATTTGTCTGTCTCTGAAACAGATCCACCCTACTAAGGCCCCGGTCCTGGACGGATTCCACGCACTTTTCTTTAAACAATATGGGCATATTATTGGCCCTGACTTTTTCAAACTTATAAAGAGCATTTGGGAAGAGAAATCAAAATTTTTTGACATCAATGAAACTATCCTAGTCCTTATTCCAAAAATTAAGAAACCTATTGTGGTCCCTGATTTTAGACCTATCAGTCTCTGCAATGTCTCGTACAAGATCTTCTCCAAGATTTTGGTCAATTGGCTGTGCACTTGGCTACCAGACATCATCTCAGAGAATCAAAGTGCCTTCGTGGGTAAGAGACTAATCATTGAAAATGCAATTGTCGCCCATGAAGTTTTCCACTCGATGAAAAAATGCTCCACCATGGAAAGAGGAACCATGGCTTGGAAACTGGATATGTCCAAAGCTTATGATAAAGTGGAATGGCCTTTCCTCAGAGTCTTGATGCAAAAAATGGGCTTCTGCACCAAATGGACAGATATGGTCATGCACTGTGTCTCTTCTGTCTCCTTCCGAATTAATGTCAACGGGGCGCTCACCCGAGGCTTCACCCCAACCCGCGGCTTGCGCCAGGGAGATCCTATCTCCCCCTCTCTCTTTATCTTGGTGGCTGATGGATTCTCTAACCTTATTTCCAGGGTTGCATCCTCTCATATAATCCATGGGGCAAAGCTCTTCCGTGCAATCCCACCGGTGTCTCATATCTTCTTCACAGATGACTGCCTCATTTTCTCTAGAGCAACCAATGATGAGTGTCATGCGATCGGCCATGCGATCCAACAATATGAGAGGGCCTCCGGTCAGTCTATCAATTACAGCAAGTCAAAAATTTCCTTCAGTGCTGGGGTTCCTCCATCCAAAAAAGAAGAACTCTACACCATTATAGGAATTCATATGGTCGAGAAGCATCCGAAGTACCTCAGGCTTCCTATGGTCACTGGTCACTCCAAAAAAGAAATCTTTGCATCTATGTAAGACCGAATTGAGAAAAAAATTCAAGGCTGGACCCCAAAAATAATTTCCAAAGTTGGCAAGAAGAGCCTTATTAAAGCTTCCCTCTAATCCATCACCAGCTATTTCATGTCCTTCTTTTTTATTCTTGCTGCTGTAGTCAATCAGATACACACACGCAAAACCAATTTGTGGTGGGGAACAAATAATGGGAGGAATTGAATCCACTGGATAGCCTGAGAGAACCTCTACTTACCTAAATCAGAAGGTGGAATGGGATTCCAGGACCTTTTTCATTTCAATGATGCACTGCTGACTAAGCAAGGTTGGCTCCTTTTGAACCTCCCATCCTCTCTGTGTGTGCGTGTTCTCCATACAAAATACTTCCCCCACAAGGACTTCTATGATTCCCCTCTTGACCCCCATCCTAGCTTCCTATAGATAAGTATCTGAGGTGCTCGTAGTCTCCTAGAAAAAGGGCTGGGATGGAGGATTGGGAATGGCTCAATGGTTAACATTTGGTCCGATCCTTGGCTGATTGACAAGGAAGGTGTGTGGGCATCATCCCCTGCCCAACCAGGCTTTGAAGATGCCACTGTTAGATGCTTTTTTGATGATCAGGGGCTTGGGTGGGGCATGGAATGATTACACGCATGGTTTGATAAAAGAGAGGAAAAAATTATCCTGAGTATCTGATGTTATTAATATTTTCATGACTTATTATATTCCCCCTTTACTTATTTTATATGAAATGTGCATAATTTGTGTGAAATATTAATGTTTTAATATTAAGTATAATATTTGAGCATTTTTAGAAGTTGTCCAATTGAGTCAGTTTAATTTTTTAATTATAACTGTCACTATACTGATCCAAATTGTGTGGTTCTTGTTTTGTAGGATTCTACTTTCAATATACAACATTTCATTAGAAGGAACCATGATCCAATTCTGCCATTTGAAGGGTCATATGGTTCTCACAAACAAGACCGAAGAATCTGTGAACAAACTGGACCAGCCTTGAAGATTGATTTACTGGGGTCAATACAGAAGTCCAAAAACCTTAACTCTCCACCATAATTCGGGGGACACTACATTTCATCTTGGATAAAAATTTCATGGCCCAAATCTAAGTACAAGGGGCCCAAATAAAGCTTTGAAGTCCATCCCACCATTCTGTCCGAGAATTAAAATCAGTATACTATTCATGACATATCTCATGATGTAAGCATCAACTCGAGCTGATCGTTTTCAGTGTGAAATAGGAGATATAGACGGCCGACTTTGTGGGAGAAGTCATTTGGATTTGAAGGCATCTTCCTGTTCCAAAATCCATTCACATTTTGGACATCGAAAAATCATGGATAGAAATGGACAGTTTATCTTTGTTTAATAAAACCGCCATAACTTTGGCTACACTTGTCCAAATGCCTCCATATGTTGGCAGTAGTCATCCAACATTATTGTCTACAACTTTGAAGAAGGAGATATTTCAAGATTCGGCTGTTTGAATAGCCAAATTGGAGATGAAAGTGGAGGGACAGATTGGGAATGCAAACAGTCCACTCCTTGGGCTATAAATACTCTCACCTTCTCTCCTTGAGAGGGGTTGGCATTTCAGAAGAGAGGAGATCATATTGGCATGGCCAAAGCTTTGCCAAAGGCTTGGGAGGACCTTCCATACTCAAGTTTTCACTTGAGAGACCTTTCCTCCTCTCTTTGTTTTCACTTACTTTTGTGTTCTTCATTTTTGTAATCTTGTAATTCTCTTTCTTTGTAATTCTGTTTTAATGCAAGTTACTTCTTCAATATCTCTTATTCTCATCCACCTTCTGTAGTTTAATATTTATGTTCCTAAAATAGTTTAAATTCAGTTGAATCCCCTTCCCTTCTTTTTCTTCCTCATTCAATCGAAAATCTGTTTTTAATTATCATCATCGTTCGTGTGTGTGTGTCAACGTACCACTCTTTTCTAATCCCTTTCTTTTCCTTCTATTCTAAATTTATCATCATAATTATTTTAACCAGAATATTAAACATCAAAATGGATGAGTAAATCTCTCATTGGGGTGAGTTATAATTCGGGGATGTTAAGTGATTGAGAGTTTTCCTCGATGAGTATTCTTTAAAATAATATTATGTATGTTAAACTCAATATGTCATGGGTTAATGATATGTTTTGTTTAAAGAGTGGTTTCCATGGATTATTGGAACCATAAATACACTACCATAAATAAGTTTTGATTGAGATTAGAACCCTAAGTTAAGTTAAGGCTTAGATTAAAGCCTTCACACTTAGGAATTCCAATCAACGTCAACTTATGACATGGGTGTTAATTTAATGCAATACAAAGTAAGGCTCAAGGATATCACATGCTTAACTCCCCAATGATGAACTCACCCAAATCTTTATCAACTTGTTAAATCAAACATCATACATAAATCATTTCAATTAAGCTCTGCAAACAAACCCCCCAAATCAAAATACAATCAACTAAAAACAAACGACTATTACAAAGTGTCATCGCCGAGGCTTCGACCCGAGTGCTGCTATACACATTAGCAGAGCACCGGAATTTTGACCGGTCGATAGGAGACAATCGGCCGTGCATTTCAAATGGCGTCGTTGCTGGGGATGGTACTTTAAGTAGTCATTAGTTTCTGGTTATTGTAAAAAAAACCCAAAAAAATATAAAAGTTTAAAAAAATTGAAAAAAAAACACAAAGAAAACCCGTCTTCCTCTTAAAAATCATAAACTGAAAAAAATACAAAGAAAAACCCGTCTTCCTCTTTCTTCCAAAATCTCTCTGAATGCCCCGTAGCCTTCCAAACAATCCCTCGGATTTGTTTGACCCTGAAATTGATAGAACTCTTCGTCGAATTAGGAGGACCATTAGGGATAATCAAATCACCCAAGAACCAATCATTGCCCTACCAATTGAATTAGATATGGACAATCCTAGGGAACAAACATTGAAAGAACTTGCTGCCCCTGATATGAATTACCAACCTCTTGGTATTCAATATCCAAACATTGAAGCTGACTTCGAACTCAAATCGGGTTTGATTCATCTTCTCCCTCATTTTCACGGGCTAGCCGGTGAGGATCCTCATCTTCACCTCAAAGAGTTCCAAGTGGTCTGCTCAACCATGAAACCTCAAGGGGTTTCTGAAGAACAAATCAAGCTTAGAGATTTCCCCTTTTCCCTAGCGGATTCTGTCAAGTCTTGGCTCTACTACCTCCCACCTGGTTCCATAAACTCATGGGTTGACATGAAGAGACTTTTCCTTGAGAAGTTCTTTCCCGCTTCCCGAACAGCTTCTATCCGAAAGGAAATAAGCGGCATCCGTCAATTCCCTAATGAATCACTCCATGAGTATTGGGAGAGGTTCAAAAAGCTTGTGGAAACTTGTACACACCATCAAATCCCTGACCAACTCCTGATCCAATACTTCTATGAGGGGTTATTGGCTATGGAGCGAACTCTCATTGATGTCGCAAGTGGCGGTGCTCTTGTTGACAAAACTCATGCAGCTGCACGAGAACTCATAATCAACATGGCTGCAAACACGCAACAATTCCATACTCGAGCACATGCTCAAGTGAAAAAAGCCCAAGAGAATCAATCCATAGAGCCCAACAAGATGACTGAGTGGATGAGTGAACTTACAGGTCTTGTGCGTTAACTAGCGGTGGCTACCAAATCCCCAACCTCATCTTCTCCACAGTCACTATTCCCTGGACCTATCAAGAATTGTGGAATCTGCAACTCTCCATCTCATCCGACTAACACATGTCCACAACTTCAAGATGATCCATCTGATTCATCAAGTCCAGTGGAGCTCAATGCGGCATATGCTTAGCGAAACTTCAACCCTCAACAATCAGGTCAGTTTGTTAGAAACTTCAACCAACCCCACTCTGAGCCCTTCTCTTCTACCTTTAACCCACCTCTGAGGTATGGTAATCTCATTTCTCATCCTCCTCAGTTCCCTCATCAAAATCCAAATCAGTTCCAATATGGTCAAGGTGGTGGTAACTTCCATCAACCTTATCCTTTTGTTCCTCAACCTCAAAGGAACAATCCTCCTTCTGGATTCCACTATCCTAACGAGCCTTCCCAATTCCCCACCCAATACAATCGCTTTCCCAAGAACCAAAATCAAGGCCAACCCAATTTGGGACAAGCCTCTTCTTCTAAACAACCATGGGAAAGTGCTGTAGAGGATCTTGCTTCCTTCACCCGTTCTAGCCTCAAGAACATTGAAACCCAAATAGGTCAACTTGCATCCCACCTTAGCCAGCAACAACCATCCAATTCATCCCAACTCCAAGCTCAACCATTACCCAACCCTAAGGGTAATGTAAGTGCAATTGCACTTAGATCGGGAAAGAAAATTTCTATGCCCCATGCTGATTGCTCTACCTCCCCTTTCGATGTTGATCTAGAAAATGAAAAGAACAAAAAGCTGGAAAAGGAACATGAATCCACTCTTTCACCTCCTTCCATTCCTCTAAGGAACCCAATTACTTTTCCTCAAGCCATCTCCAAGCCTAAGAATTCCTTTGAACCTGATCCTGAAATGCTTGACATGTTTAGACGTGTTGAAGTGAACATCCCCCTCTTAGATTCTATCAAACAAATCCCTAAGTATGCCAGGTTTCTTAAGGAATTGTGCACCCATAAGAGGAAACTTAGGAACATTGAAAATGTTTCAACCCAACAGTCCATTCCCATGAAGTGAAAAGATCCAGGGACCTTCACGGTTCCATGCCAAATTGGAAGTTCCAACTTTGATGATGCACTCATAGACCTAGGAGCCTCAATTAATGTAATGCCCAAATCCATATTCACCCACCTTGGTCTAGGTCCCTTGCACCCAACAGGTATTGTCATTCAATTATCCAATCGAAGCACTTCCAGTCCTGAGGGGATAATTGAGGATGTTCTTGTTCGGGTCAATGATCTTATCTTCCCAACTGATTTCTATGTCCTTGACATGGAAGGTGAGACGACCTCTTCTCGATCTCCCCTAATTCTAGGAAGACCATTCCTCATGACTGCGAGAACCAAGATTGATGTCCACTCAGGCATCTTATCCATGGAATTCGGTGACCAACTGGTCAAGTTCAACATTTTCCAAGCCATGTGATACCCATCTGAGGATCACTCTGCATTCTCAATCCATGCTTTTGAGGACACTTCTAAGATTCAATAGAACCCAAATCCACCATGTTCTTCATGTTCTAATGATAAAAAATCTTGTGAAATTTGCACCATGATTAACAAAGTCATAAATGGTGAAGTTGATGTGGACCTCTCATTCATAGACTCCATCAATCTAGAGGAACTTGAAAACTCTCTTGAATCCCACATCAACTCTGATCTCTACTGCTCCACCTTGGACAGTGTTGAGGAAAATGATCCAAACCCATCTGGAATCCCTTCTCCTGCTCCTAACTTGTCTAGCTCTCAAATCAAGGCTGAAACTGATCTAAAACCACTTCCTTCACACCTCAAGTATGCATTCCTTTTCCATGATCCCTCCTACCCTGTCATTATCTCTGCTTCACTTTCTGAAACTGAGGAGTCCCAACTTGTTCAAGTGTTAGAGGAAAACAAAAATGCCTTAGTTTGGACCCTAGAAGATATTCCAGGAATCAACCCTGCCCTTTGCATGCATCACATCCATCTAGAGGAATCATCCAAACCAATTAGGCAACCTCAAAGAAGACTCAATCCACTCATACTTGAGGTAGTTAGGGAAGAGATTACCAAGCTTCTTCAAGCAGGTATTATCTACCCAATTTCTGATAGTGAATGGGTTAGTCCAATTCAAGTCGTTCCTAATAAGGGCGGGATAACAGTTGTCACAAATGAACATGGAGAAGTGGTCACAACTCGAGTGAAAAACAAATGGCGTGTGTGCATCGATTATCGCAAATTGAATGCGGAAACACGAAAAGATCACTACCCACTTCCTTTCCTTGACCAAATTCTTGAGAGATTGGCTGCAAAGTCACACTATTGCTTTCTTGATGGTTACACCAGCTACTTCAAAATTCCAATCGCACCTCAAGACCAAGAAAAGACCACATTCACTTGCCCCTTTGGAACCTATGCCTATAGGCGAATGCCTTTTGGCCTTTGTAATGCTCCTGCAACATTCCAGCGGTGTATGATGAGTATCTTTTCTAAATTCATTGAGAATTGCATGGAGGTCTTCATGGATGACTTTACCATTTATGGCGAGTCATTTGAATCTTGCTTACATTCACTCTCTTTGGTCCTTCAAAAGTGTGTCAAGTGCAACCTTGTGATGAATTTTGAAAAATGTCACTTCATGGTTTCAAATGGGATTGTTCTAGGGCACATAATTTCTCAAGAGGGTATCCAAGTTGATCCAACCAAAATTGAGGTGATCCAATCACTTCCTAAACCCAAATCAGTTCGAGACATTCGGTCCTTCCTTGGTCATGCCGGTTTCTATCGGCGATTCATTCAGAACTTCAGCAAGATTTCCCTCCCACTCACTCGTTTACTTCAAAATGATGTCACATTCAATTTTGATGAGGCTTGCAAGAGAGCCTTCATTGAACTCAAATCTGCTCTCACATCTGCTCCAATAATCCAACCCCCAGATTGGTCCTTACCATTTGAATTGATGTGTGATGCTTCTGATAGGTCCATTAGGGCTGTTCTTGGTCAAAGAAGAGAAAACATTCCTCATGTCATCTTTTATGCCTAAAAAACATTGGATGAAACTCAATCACACTACACTGTGACTGAAAAAGAACTTTTAGCTGTGGTTTTTGCCTTGGATAAATTCCGGTCCTATCTCTTAGGTGCCAAAATCATCATCTTCACGGACCACTCAGCATTAAAGTTCTTACTTAAGAAAAGTGATTCCAAACCAAGGATAATAAGATGGATTTTAATGCTCCAAGAGTTTGACCTTGTGATAAAAGATAAACCTGGAAAAGAAAACCATGTAGCTGATCACCTGAGTAGAATTACTAATTCTTCTCATTCTGAAATAATTGATCCTGAATTTCCAACTGAACACCTCTCATCTCTCACTCCAAAGTTACCATGGTATGCCCCAATTGTCAATTACTTGGTTTCTGGTGTTTTCCCTGAATATTTTTTAAAAGAACAAAAATAAAAGATGAGAAGTGATTCAAAGCATTATTTTTGGGAAGATAATAAACTTTGGAAAAATGGGGCTGACATGGTAATTAGGAGATGTGTTGATGAAACTGAACAATCCTCCATCTTGGAATTCTGCCACTCAATGCCTGGAGGTGGCCACTTTGGACCACAACGGACTTCTCGAAAGGTCCTAGATTCTGGATTCTTTTGGCCTTCACTCTTCAAGGACTCACACGAGTTCTGTCAATCATGTCCCACTTGCCAAAAGTTTGGCACAATTTCCAAAAGAAACGAAATGCCTCAAAAGCCATTAATCTTCTGTGAGCTTTTCGATGTTTGGGGCATCGATTTCATGGGACCTTTTCCCCCTTCCAATGGATTATCCTACATTCTCCTTGCTGTTGACTATGTTTCTAGGTGGGTCGAGGCCAAACCCACTAGGAAAGATGATGCTCAAACTGTGAGTGAGTTCCTCAAAACCCATATCTTCCATCGATTCGGAACACCACGTGCTTTGATAAGTGACTTAGGAACTCATTTCTGTAATATAACCATGGAGTCACTTTTGAAAAAGAATGGGGTTGTACATAAAACATCCACGGCATATCACCCTCAATCAAATGGAATGGCTGAACTTTCTAATAGAGAAGTGAAAAGAGTGCTTGAAAGAATTGTTAAGCCCACAAGAAAAGACTGGCCCGATAGACTTGGTGAAGCACTTTGGGCCTATCGAACAGCCTATAAGACACCCATTGGGATGTCTCCATTTAGGCTAGTTTTTGGTAAAGCCTGTCATTTACCAGTTGAAATCCAACATAAGTCATTTTGGGCTGTCAAAACATGTAATTTTGATTGTGAAAAATCTGGTGAAGAAAGATTGTTGATGTTGACTGAATTGGAGGAGCTTCGACTCGATTCGTATGAGAACTCCATTCTCTACAAAGAAAAGGAAAAGTCACTCCATGACAAGAACATTCTTCGAAAGGTATTTCATGAAGGTGAAAAGGTAATGCTCTTCAATTCTCGATTTCGACTTCACCCAGGTAAGCTTAATTCTCGTTGTGAAGGTCCTTTTGTTATTACTAACGTTTACCCATTTGGTGCAGTGCAAGTCCAAGACCCTTCTTCAAAAAGAACTTTCACGGTAAATGGACACCAGTTAAAGCATCACCATGAGAGGACTCACAATCTAGTAACCACGTCGACTTCCATCGAAACCCCAACCACTTCAATAGAACCACCACTGGATGGATACCCGCCAAATCCAAACCAGGGGGCACCTCTTTCCCTTTAACTCTCTCTCTCCTCAATCTCTCTTCCCTCTCTTCTTCTCTCTATTTCTTCTTCTTCCTCTCTCCCTCTCATTTTTTTTAAAACATTCTTCCACAACTTTTTTTTTCTATTCTCTCTTTTGTGTGTATGTGTCATTAAAAATAAAAAAAAATTAAAAATTTTAATTAAAAAAAATGAAAATTAAAAAAAGAAAAGGGGTGTCATAATTACTCATTATCCAATATTGAAATTCTGTCCATCCATTTTGGGGAGTCAAAAGGCTTGTTTTAAACTCAAATATATTGAATTTTTATCTCAAACATGGGTAAACAATTTTGTGTCAATAACAAACATTTTGAATGAACAATTTGTGGTGGAAAATCATTCTCCCCTACCGTGAGGAATAACATTAGCCTTCATGCCAAGGTCATCTATGGCCATCTTTTTCATTGTGTATCTTCACCACTGATTGTGAGTCTTGAGTTTATAGACCTTCGAGTTGAATTTCCATCTTTTGTGTGCATTAATATGATAGAGGCATTTTCTAAGCCACATGAGAATCAGAATAGCCAAATAGCCTCCTGTTACCCTTACATTGATCCTACTTTTGAAAGCCCCTTTGAGCCTATGAAAACCTTTCTTTTGATAGCCACATTACAAGCCTAATACCTTGTCCCACCCAACATCTTCATGTATTTTCATTGTACAATTTATTTAAATTTAAGTGTGGGGGGAATGGACTTCATTTTTGGGCGTAATTTCATTGATTTCCAATGTGTCATCATATGCTTGAGGGCAAGCATCCATTCAAGTGTGGGGGAGAGGTTGTAATTCTGTGAGATTTGGGGTGTATATGTGTAATTGTCATTTGTACAAAAGTCATTGAAAAGTGTTCAAAAAAATGAAAAAAAATTATATAAAAAAATGAAAAAAATAAAAAAAAAGGAATGGGTTGTGTCTTGGATGGGTCAAAAATCATTCATCATCAACCTTGGTTCGTGTTATAAATTAGTTCCATGTGGAGATCAAGCATGGGTTGGGAGATGACTGTGAGACTTGTTTCAAGCACAACTTTTGAAAAAAAAGCAAAAAAAGAAAAAAAAAAGAACACTTGAATCATCTTGTATTGTGTCATTATTGGAAGTCTTCCATGTTGTACATATTCCATCATCTCACCCTATTCCATTTTCTATCTCCCTCACTTTTCATTCATCACACATTCATGCCCTTGTAAATATGTGTTTCTATTTCCTTTCAAATCAAATTTCAAAAAAAAATGTGCATTGATTTTTCCATGTTGGTGTTTTTAACCCCTCTTTTCCTTTGGACATTATATACCTACCATCCCATAGCCACTGAAAAACCCCTTAAAAGGCCTCTTGATTCTTGTACACATTAGATTTGGGAATGGAAGCTGAGAGCTCTTACAAACTCTTGATTTTCACTTTTTGTTGGTGAATGAGTGAACCTCCTAAAATACATTTTTATCATCTTGAGAGGAGTAAGTTTTGAGTGACTACATTTTCCAATTCAAACCTTGAACATGAAAAAATGAATTGTTTCTGATGCATTATTGTGAACCAAATTTGTGATGTAATTCAATATGGATGAGTTAAATATTCTAAACCTCCCCTGATTGGAGAAAATAAAATTTTAATATTTGTTAGTGAGTGAAAATGATTTTGTCATGTTTTTATATTTGTTGCACATGAGGACACGCGCAAATCTAAGTGTGGGGGAGTTGATGTTATTAATATTTTCATGACTTATTATATTCCCCCTTTACTTATTTTATATGAAATGTGCATAATTTCTGTGAAATATTGATGTTTTAATATTAAGTATAATATTTGAGCATTTTTAGAAGTAGTCCAATTGAGTCAGTTTAATGTTTTAATTATAACTGCCACTATACTGATCCAAATTGTGTGGTTCTTGTTTTTTAGGATTCTACATTAAATATACAACATTTCATTAGAAGGAACCATGATCCAATTCTTCCATTTGAAGGGTCATATGGTCCTCACAAACAAGACCAAAGAATCTGTGAACAAAATGGACCAGCCTTGAAGATTGATTTACTGGGCTCAATACAGAAGTACAAAAACCTTATCTATCCACCATAATTCGGGGGACACTACATTTCATCTTGGATAAAAATTTCATGGCCCCAATCTAAGTACAAGGGTCCCAAATGAAGCTTTGAAGTCCAGCCCACCATTCTGTCCAAGAATTAGAATCAGTATACTATTCATGACATATCTCATGATGTAAGAATAAAATAGAGCTTAGATTTTTCAGTGTGAAAGAGGAGATATATACGGCCGACTTTGTGGAAGAAGTCATTTGTATTTGAAGTCATCTTCCTATTCCAAAATCCATTCACATTTTGGACATCGAAAAAGCATGGATAGAAATGGACAGTTTAACTTTTTTTAATAAAACCGCCATAACATTGGCTACCCTTGTCCAAATGCCTCCATATTTTGACAGTAGTCATCCAACATTATTGTCTACAACTTTTAAGAAGGAGATATTTGATGATTCGGCTGTCTGAATAGCCAAATTAGAGATGAAAGTGGAGGGACAGATTGGGAATGCAAACAGTCCACTCCTTGGGCTATAAATACTCTCCCCTTCTCTCCTTGAGAGGGGTTGGCATTTCAGAAGAGAGGAGATCATATTGGCACGACCAAAGATTTGCCAAAGGCTTGGGAGGACCTTCCATACTCATGTTTTCACTTGAGAGACCTTTCCTCCTCTCTTTGTTTTCACTTACTTTTGTGTTCTTCATTTTTGTAATCTTGTAATTCTCTTTCTTTGTAATTCTGTTTTAATGCAAGTTACTTCTTCAATATCTATTATTCTCATCCAACTTCTGTAGTTTAATATTTATGTTCCTAAAATAGTTTAAATTCATTTGAATCCCCTTCCCTTCTTCTGTTTCCTCATTCAATCGAAAATCTGTTTTTAATTATCATCATCGTTCGTGTGTGTGTGTCAACGTACCACTCTTTTCTAATCCCTTTCTTTTCCTTCTATTCTTAATTTATCATCATAATTATTTTAACCAGAATATTAAACATCCAAATGGCTGAGTAAATCTCACATTAGGGTGAGTTATAATTCGGGGATGTTAAGTGATTGAGAGTTTTGCTCGATGAGTATTCTTTAAATTAATATTGTGTATGTTAAACTCAATATGTCATGGATTAATGATATGTTTTGTTTAACGAGTGGTTTCCATGGATTATTGGAACCATAAATACACTACCATAAATAAGTTTTGATTGAGATTAGAACCCTAAGTTAAGTTAAGGCTTGGATTAAAGCCTTCACACTTAGGAATTCCAATCAACGTCAACTTATGACATGGGTGTTAATTTAATGCAATACAAAGTAAGGCTCAAGGATATCACATGCTTAACTCCCCAATGATGAACTCACCCCAATCTTTATCAACTTGTTAAATCAAACATCATACATAAATCATTTCAATTAAGCTCTGCAAACAAACCCCCCAAATAAAAATACAATCAACTAAAAACAAACGACTATTACAAAGTATCATCGCCGAGGATTCGACCCGAGTGCTGCTATACACATTAGCAGAGCACCAGAATTTTGACCGGTCGATAGGCGAAAATCGGCCGTACGTTTCAGTATCCCCTGTGTTCCAGACATCGGCCCCGACCATCTCTTTTGGATCCACGACCTCTCCGGAGCCTATACGGTGAAATCTGGTTATCGGCTTGCTATTGGCACTCAGGATGACGTGAGGGAAGGGGGCCCTGGAAATTGGTTTGTAAACTCAATGTCCCCCAAAAAATTCACCACTATTGGTGGCAGGTATGCAAGGGCACCCTCCCTACCATGAGCCTTCTCGCCTTTCGACATATTTCCAGTGACATGTTCTACCCCTTCTGCCCAAACGTCTCAGAATCTCCCTTTCACGATATCATCCAATGCCCGGGGGAAAAAGAGATTTGGAGGAAATGGATTTCTTCAACAGACTCATCACTGATCATGGGCCCCGACCTCCCCTCTTTCCTGATGTGATGGTGCTCCTACTTCTCATCGGTTGAAGTGGGTTCTCTTTGTATCATGGCATGGATCATTTGGGTTCGCCGCAATGATTCCATTTTCAGCCATGTTAACAAACCTCCCGATTTCTGGACTGAACATGCCTCTTCCTGGTTTGAGGGCTGGTAGCACCACAATGGACATCATACACCCTCTAAAATCCCATCCTCTTCCTCCCTTTGGTACCTGCCCCCGGAAGGGATTCTCAAGATTACTGTGGATGCAGCTCTCCCCAAGGATGGTCCTGTTGCCCTTGGCCTGCTGGCCCGTAACCATCTTGGTCAAATCATTGCATCCAAACACGAGTCACATCACATATTTTGGGAACCGGTGGTTGCCGAGGCTGCCGCCATCCTCGCCGGAATGATTCTCGCTATTGACCGTGTATGGGAAAAAATTATCATCGAATCAGACTGCATCACCATTATCAATGCCATCAACCTCAACGACGATGGAAGACTCCAGTCCTTTGGGTCCCTCTCCAGGAAAATCCTATCCAGCCGACACTACTTTTCTTACTGCACCTTCTCCTTTTCCAAAAGGGAAGGGAACAAGGCTTCCCATCAACTAGCGGCTACTGGTCCCTTTGATTTCAACCAGCTCTGGCTGGACCATTTTCCTTTATGGCTTCGTGCATGTATGTCAGCTGACTATCATCATTAATGAACCCATCTTTTATCAAAAAAACTTTAAGTGAGGAAAATACCCCTTAATTTTGAAATAAAAATATAAAATAAAAAAATATATATAAAATTATGTAAAACAATTCTTTCAAATGAACCATGGAAACATTAAAATGAATATTCAAAGGATTAAGTAGTCATGATAGAGGTAAATTTTGTTCATGTATTTTTTTTTAAGAAAGATATGTAGATGGGATCCGCCAGACAGTTTGATTGATTTTGGGGGTTCAATGCATTTCTCAATTATTCACATTTAGTTTCCCATTTATTAATCATCCCTATAAACTCCTAATAGTTCCCACAACCAAAAATCAGTATAGACATGCTTTCAAAAGCTAGGTGGTCCTTTTGGGATTCACTCCCAATGAAGCTTAGGAACACACATTGGTTGAGAGGATGGGAGGTTGGGATCATCACACCCTTTTGGGGGGGATTGTTTCCTACTATGGGACTCTCTTATAAATTTAATATATGTTCATGGAATCCTTCCCAAACCATGATATGAGACTGGTTACCCCTATTTCAATGACTTGATAACAAACATGCATTGGTGGGAACAATAGTGTGCATATCATAGGTTTTTTAATCCCTCTCTTATTTATTTATGATACTTTGGGTTTTAACCATGTTTGGGTACTATGAATTTTATTACCATCTGAGGAGGTGGTTGGTTTCTTGTATATGGGATTGAACCTCTATGAGGATTCCTACATATCCTATGAATAGAGGAATAAAAATCCACATAGTTTATTCGACATAGTTTAATGTAGTGTGACTAGATTCATCCATGCAATTTAACACCATGTGGTAAGGACATAAATATCATGATCATACCCCAATGAAGAAACCTTTCTATCATGTTTGATATAGGAGTTAGATTCTATTTATTTATTTTAATGGGTGTCTTTTTCATGAGAGATATGACAATAGAGGACCTAGGTGGGTCTTGTGCATATAATACCACCCCCTGATTTCTTCTTCGGGATTATAGACATTTGAGTAGAGAGGATATGTAATCAAACTTATATCCCAATGATTGAGATCCCACACTAGGGGAAATATCAATATGATTTTAATAAAATCATCACTGGTCTCTAATCCTACATTATCCATGCTCGATGTGAGAAAAAAAAATAGATAGCGATAGATCAGACATATTTCATGAGAGCGTATTCTTACCGAGCTTACACATTAAAGTTTCCCTTTGAGAGTCATGATTAACCATCTCAGGGAGGATATGGTATAGAGATTGGTAATTGTTAATTCATCCTACATATCCTATTTTATAAAAAGAATCAGAGTCATCCTAGTTTAGTTCATCCCCTAACCCACTTATGGGTTTGAGGTAATTGAGGGAATGATCGGGGCTTGTACTTAAAATGATACCCATGTATAAGCCCTATTATCATCTACTAATGTATGAGGAAGAGTGATCATACTATGGGAATTATTGGATCCTGATGTTTGAAATATTGGAGGCATTAGGGGAATTACACCAAAGTGGAGTCCCATTGGAACTTGGGCCTTAAGAAGGCATCCTATGTATCCTATTTGGACACGAATCATATTTCTTGTAGTTAATTGGTCAGATATTACACACTAAGGTCTCCCTATTAATCAGGGCTTACACAATGAGGCTTCTCTATTGATTGGGGATTACACACTGAGGTTTCTCTATTGAATACGGCTTACACATTGAGGTTTCCCTATTGATCGAGGCTAACACATTGAGGATTCCCTATTTATTAGGGTTTACACACTAAGGATACCCTATTGATCAGGTCTTACACACTAAGGCTTTCCTATTGATTTGGGCTTACACACTGAGGCTTCCTTATTGATCGGGGATTATACACTAAGGCTTCCCTTGATATGGTATGTAAAGACCCGTAAAATTCAAGGGAAATTTTTTCTTAATTTTCTTTAGAATTTTACAAGAGCGCGGTTTCTGACGGCACCTGATTCCGAGGCCCGGAGTGCCCGGAATTAATTTCCGAAGTTTGGCTCGGGTACGTTCAGTGAACGAACGAGCGGGAATTCCTAACTTTTGATCCGGTGCTCGGAATTGAAATCTGAGGGCACCGATGAAACCGCAGCACCGGTAATTGCTTAAGTGGACTTTTCCCGAAGGTGCGTTTGCTGAGGAGGAGTTGTTAAAAAAAAGGGGAGTTAAATGTGAAGTAATAAAATTGTGTTACAATTTTATTTCATGTTCTAAGTTGTTAACCTATGTGTGTAAGTTGGGTAGGACCTACTTGTTGTTAACTACCCTTGAGAGAATAAAGGTGGGGTGGGTCCCACACGAGCCCAACCCCTCACCTTCCCTAACTCCTCTAAACCCCCCACTTAAGATGTGTAACTCATCTTAACCTTTTAAACTTCCCATTAATTGGGTGACTTTCCCTCTCCTCACTTTAATCATGCCAACACACTAATCCAATTAATGGAATTTAGTTTTTGAATTTTGAACTCATAGAATGACTTAATAAAATAAGAATAGCTTATTTTATTTTTGGGGTTAGATTGGTTGTGTTGAGGATTTGGAGGAGAGAGCTCTAAGTCTCTTGAAGAACTTCATCTTCTCCGGCGAAGAACGTCTTCATCCTCAACGAAGAACGACAACACTTCGTCAAGGATCATCGACTCGGCGACCCGGTATCTTCGGACCTCTTCTTCCTCCTCGGACCTTCTTCATCGGAAAACGAAGATCCGCCAACGTCGTGTCTCTTCGGGCATATCTCTTCGTCAACGGATTTGACGAACGACGACCGCGACGCCCGACCTCCGCGACGTCGTCTTCTGCGGAACGTAGACGAATCTTCGAATCTTAAACCCGAGGTAGGGGTTGTCGTTTTCTTTTGGTTTCCTTATTTTATTCTTGATCGTGATTTTATCAAGACTAATGTGTGACTTGATTTATTTTAAGTTGTGTTATTATTTTAACGTGAGGGGGGCCGGACCGCACGAACACGGCCGAACCCCCCTCCATCGTTCTTGTTTTATTCATGCGGGTGGAAGCAAGTGGCGTGGTGCTGTCGCACCACGCGGATGATCGTGCTTATAATTTACGCAATGCCGTCGCGCTACGCCGAGGAGAATCTTCAAGAACGTGACGCCATCGCGCCGCGTTGGAAGGAATCATGGTACGGCGAAGGGGCGCGGTGCCGTCGCACCGCGCCGGACGACGAACACCGCGGCCGGTTCCGGGCCGCGGCAGGACGAGGAGACCGCGGCCGGTTCCGGGCCGCGACGGAAGAGAAAACCAGCGGCCGGGCTGCCGGCGTCGGAAGCCGAAGAGGGGACCGGAAATTCCGGTCCCGTTTGAGAAAACCGGCCGGCCAGCTGGCCGGCCGGATGCCGTTAAACCGGGGAATTAATTCCCCGGTCAGCATGTAAAAACCCCCCTCTTAAAGAGGGGGGGCGGTTCTTGAGGGAAGGGGGCAGCCGCCCCCTTGGTTCGGCGCCAGCAGGCCCCCCCACGTGAGGGGGGGGGGGCGGTTTTAAAAGAACCGGCGCGGCACAAAGGCCGCGCCACTTGAAGGACCGCGGGGCTTAGCCCCCGCGTGCGCAGCCCCACGTGCGGCGCCAGGCGCCGCCGCCGCGGCCCGCCGCCGCCGCAGCCCGCCGCCGCCGCGGCCCGCCGC
Organism: Viscum album; assembly: GCA_963277665.1. Classification (NCBI taxonomy): domain Eukaryota; kingdom Viridiplantae; phylum Streptophyta; class Magnoliopsida; order Santalales; family Viscaceae; genus Viscum; species Viscum album. The sequence continues at coordinate 179,800,144 of OY728145.1, forward strand.
CGCCGCCGCCGCGCCACCCCAGAGGGGGGGGGGGGGTCGGGCCGGGTCGGCCCGGACCCGGACCCCCCCGTTTCGAACCAGTTTTGGTTTTTGGCCCATAACTTGATCCTCGGACCACAGAATGACGAACCGTCTGCGGCAACGCGATCCTTGGATCGAGACGGTCGTTTCGGTATATCTCACTCAAGGTTTCGGTTTACTTTGAGTTCGGCCGGGTTGGTTCGTTCACGAAACCAACCGGGCCTTCGGAGCGGAAACGCTCATATCTTGAGCTACGAACGTCCGATTGACGCGCCGTCAGTCGCGTTGTGTTCCTCTTAGTGAGACGGATCTTTTGGAATACTCCTCCCGAGGTTTGGACGCAGGTGGAGTACGGTCGGGTTGGTTTTGCCTTAAAAACCAACCGGGCCCCGGAGACGAAAATGCCAATAACTCTCAGACCGGGCGTCTGATCGACGTGCCGTCTGTTGCGTTGAGTTCCTGTTGACGATACGGAACTTTTGGATGCATCAACTTCGGTCTTCGTGACAGTTGATGTATCAGCCTCTCGGCTCGTGGAGCGGACCCTCTGAACGAGTTTGCTGTGTGCGGGAACTCTAGTGCTGGCTGCGACTATTACTGTGACGACTACTACTACTGCTACTGTGACTGCGACGACGACAGTACAGAGATCCTGTGTGGATTCGACGACGACGACTACAGCACTCAGAGATCCTACGTGGAACAGTGCTACCGAACCTGTGTGAGCTGAATCTTCTGTTTACCTAGGGCGGTGGAGCGCTTGGGTGTAGCGGCGGACCCGTGGTACTTGACAGTGGTGGTGCGCTTGGATGCAGCAGCAGACCCTTGGCGGTGGAGCGCTTGGTTGTAGCGGCGGACCCGCGATACTCTACGGAGCGTGTGCGCTTGGTTGTAGCGACAGACCCGCGACGGTGGAGACGTGCGTGCGAAGTACGGAGACCGTGTAGATGACTGAGACCTGACGACTGCTTGACCGACTCGACTTGGAGTGAGTCGACTAGCCCAGTGGACGGAGCGCCCAGTAGTTGGCAGCAGACCCACGGCGGACGGAGCGCCTGGTAGTTGGAAGCAAACCCGCGGTACTCGACAGGAGGAGTACCTCAGTAGGCTATTTGGGTGAGCGCCCGGTATTTGGCGACAGACCCTCAGCGGACGGAGCGCCCGGTAGTTGGCCGCAAACCCGCAGTACTCGACAGGAGGAGTACCTCAGCAGTCATAGGTTAGTGAGCAGTACCTCGGAGTCGTGACAGGACTACTGCACACTTCAGAGACGGGGCTCTTCAGCAGCTACGGTTTCGATAATGAAAATCCTGGTTTGAGCTGAGTCAATGATCTTGTGTTTCCTCATGATTGAGATGGGTCACTTGATAACTTAGGTATATGTATGGGCATATACCTGGGTAATGGTTATCCGTTGATTTCATAAACTTGTTTACTCTTCTTTGTGGATTGGGTTGTTCTTGGGCTCGGTGTTGGAGCCGAACGGAATTTGATGACTTAGGTATATGTATGGGCATATACCTAAGCAGTGTCAGTTGTTACTTCGTGATTGTTACTTTTCTTCGTGGTTTATCCTTTGTGGATTTGAGAGACCTTCAGGGGTCTCGGGGTCCCTACTGAGTAGCTTATACTCACCCCTGCACGGGCTTTGCCCGCACTACGTTGTGTTGGATGCAGACGACGGACAGCGTTGACCTTAGCTGAGGCTTGCAGAGCGGAACGGTACCCGGAGGTGGACCACTGGGCGGGACGTGTACGGAGCGGACGGCGGGACCCGTGGAGCAGAGGAGCTATCTGTACTCACCCTTCAGGTGGGATTTCCGGTGGACAGCTCGGAGTAGCGGCTTTTACTTTACAGTTGCTGTTTTTCCCTTTTCGAGTTGTACTTTACTTTCAGTTTGGGTTTGTATTCTGGCCCATTTACTTTTCCGCACTTTCAGTTGTACTCTGCTTGTTTAGTGTTTACTTTCCGCTTGCTTACTCTGTGGTGTCAGTTACTTTTCAAAGGCAATGCCTTCCCTTTTTACTGGGATTTACGCCTTGGTGCTAGTCGCCAGCCCCTGGCCTATGGAAGGCGGGCTTGGGGTAGTCACGGCACGGACCCCGAGGGCGGGTCGTGACAAATTGGTATCAGAGGAGTTCGGTTCTACCGCGAACTCTGATCTTTTCTATGTGAAGCAATAATGTTTAGCGTATTGAGTGTGGTTATCAGTCCAGGGAGTCCAGTGTTGGTGCGGCGGCCGACGTATCCGTACACCAGGACCCTGACTTCTGATTTCCGACTTAATGCACGAAAACATTGATTACGTGTGTGTTTCAAAGTTTTCTTTGTGATTACTTATATCAGCTCACCAGGTATATTGTTCTAACCGTGGCGCACCTGTTTCCATTTCAGGATGGCCCCACGACGGCAGCCATCTGGGGTTCCGAGAGTCGAGCGAGACGACAGCCCACCGAGCGACGAGGCCTCGGTGCAGGGCCCTTTGCCAGTAGTGGCACCGGCGGTAGCTTTACCCGCCGATCCCCCGATGCTTCCAGCAGCAGCCGCTGACGATGCACGTCGCCTCAGCGCACTGCATGAGTTTCAGCGCCAGCGACCGCCCAGGTTTCGTGGGGAGACGGATCCCCAGGCAGCAGAGGACTGGCTGGAGGCAGTGGTTTGAGTGTTTAGGCTTGTGAGGACACCAGCAGACCTCATGGTGATCCTCGCTGCGAGCCTACTACACGCAGCAGCAGGACGATGGTGGAGCTTGATGCTCCAGGTGCACGATGAGGCATCTCTTCTTTGGACAGACTTTGAGAGCATCTTCCGCTCGGAGTTCGTCCCAGCCACCCTTCGTGCGGTACGTATCCAGGAGCTTCTACAGCTGCGGCAGGGCAGCATGACGGTCGCTCAGTACGCGGCGAGGTTCACCGACCTTTCTCGGTACTCGACAGACATGGTACGGGACCCCTTCTTCCGGGCCCGGACCTTCGAGCAGGGTTTGAGACACGAGATCAGGGCATCGCTGATCTCCCTCAGCATACCGACTCAAACAGGAGTACTGGAGCGGGCACTTCTGATCGAGAGTTTCCTTGCTGAGTCTACACCAGCACAGCAACTCACCGCATGGCGGCACGTGACAGAGTCATCTGCAGCAGGTAGCCGACGGATGACTCAGGGTTCCAGGCAGACCAGACCTACCGGTGGCCGACTGCACGACTCAGGCTCAGTTGTACGGGGAAGCCGGGGTGGAGTCAGAGCCAGGCGTGCCGAGAGTGGGTAGTGTTAATCCTGTGGCGGGATTGGTCACATGGCTCGTGACTGTCCGACCCTCCATGCTGATGATCAACAGTTAAGTGAAGAACCTCCCAGGCAGAGGCAGAGGTTCGACCGTGGCGGTCCGCAGGGAGGAGGCGGACGAGGCAGAGGAGCTGGACGAGCAGCCGGTGGTGGGCGACGCTTTGAGGCTCTTCCACCACCACCACCAGGAGGTCCACCCCGACCTCAGGGAGTAGGTGAACATGTGAGAGCTCAACTTCAGGCAGCCGAGGCCTTCGATCATGGAGCTCTGGGAGCCGATGGACAGGAGCTGAACTAGTAGATACATCCTTTGTACTTCTGGTTCCTTGTTGCATTTGTGTAGCGTCTTGTATTATGAGCTGCAATAATAAAAGATGCATACCTTTGTGATTTTTCGTTCCTGTCCTCTTTCGTGATGTTACTAAGAGGTTCCAGTTTTGACTGTTGACTTGACCCTCACTTGTGAGACATCTACTGGAGGAGACCTAGTTACCACACACTGATGCCGACAGTGTGACTCAACCCTTGGAGGCGAGAGTAACGGTTGAATCTCTTAGTAGTAGCGTCGAGGCCTTACGACATCATCCTTGGTATGGATTAGTATCATCCATGTTAGGATTGACTGTTTTAGGCATAGAATGTGGTTCATCCAGGGGATGAGACCAGATTTCTCTTTTCGGCAATGAAGAAATCTTGCAGCTCTGGTGAGACCGGAGATGGTCCAGGCCACGACAGAGAAGGTCCAGGTCATCCAGGAGCGGATGAGGACAGCTCAGAGCCGGCAAAAGTCATTCGCTGACAGGAGGCGGAGGCCACTGGAGTTCGAGGATGGCGACCACGTCTTCTTGCGGGTCTCACCTCGACGTGGTATTCGAAGATTTGGCCGAGGCGGCAAGTTATCTCCGCGCTTCATCGGACCCTTCCAGATTCTCAGCAGGATTGGCGAGGTGGCTTATCGCCTGGCTCTACCACCTCAGTTGCACCGGGTGCACGACGTCTTCCACGTATCTCAGCTGAGGAGATACGTGCACGACCCGACGCACATCATTGACCATGGGGAGCTTGACGTTGACGATGGGGCGACCTTTACGGAGGTCCCGGTGGAGATAGAGGATCGACAGGAGCAGGTCCTGTGGGCGATCGATTCCTCTTGTGCGCATCAGATGGCAGCACGGGAATCTCCAGGAGAGCACATGGGAGCGGGAGGCTCAGATGCGTGCTCAGTACCCTCATTTGTTTCCCTAGTTTTTGTTGTAACTTTACGGGGAAGTAAAGCCCTGAGGTGGGAGTAATGTAAAGACCCGTAAAATTCAAGGGAAATTTTTTCTTAATTTTCTTTAGAATTTTACAAGAGCGCGGTTTCTGACGGCACCTGATTCCGAGGCCCGGAGTGCCCGGAATTAATTTCCGAAGTTTGGCTCGGGTACGTTCAGTGAACGAACGAGCGGGAATTCCTAACTTTTGATCCGGTGCTCGGAATTGAAATCTGAGGGCACCGATGAAACCGCAGCACCGGTAATTGCTTAAGTGGACTTTTCCCGAAGGTGCGTTTGCTGAGGAGGAGTTGTTAAAAAAAAAAGGGGAGTTAAATGTGAAGTAATAAAATTGTGTTACAATTTTATTTCATGTTCTAAGTTGTTAACCTATGTGTGGAAGTTGGGTAGGACCTACTTGTTGTTAACTACCCTTGAGAGAATAAAGTTGGGGTGGGGCCCACACGAGCCCAACCCCTCACCTTCCCTAACTCCTCTAAACCCCCCACTTAAGATGTGTAACTCATCTTAACCTTTTAAACTTCCCATTAATTGGGTGACTTTCCCTCTCCTCACTTTAATCATGCCAACACACTAATCCAATTAATGGAATTTAGTTTTTGAATTTTGAACTCATAGAATGACTTAATAAAATAAGAATAGCTTATTTTATTTTTGGGGTTAGATTGGTTGTGTTGAGGATTTGGAGGAGAGAGCTCTAAGTCTCTTGAAGAACTTCATCTTCTCCGGCGAAGAACGTCTTCATCCTCAACGAAGAACGACAACACTTCGTCAAGGATCATCGACTCGGCGACCCGGTATCTTCGGACCTCTTCTTCCTCCTCGGACCATCTTCTTCGGCAAACGAAGATCCGCCAACGTCGTGTCTCTTCGGGCATATCTCTTCGTCAACGGATTTGACGAACGACGACCGCGACGCCCGACCTCCGCGATGCCGTCTTCCGCGGAACGTAGACGAATCTTCGAATCTTAAACCCGAGGTAGGGGTTGTCGTTTTCTTTTGGTTTCCTTATTTTATTCTTGATCGTGATTTTATCAAGACTAACGTGTGACTTGATTTATTTTAAGTTGCGTTATTATTTTAACGTGAGGGGGGCCGGACCGCACGAACACGGCCGAACCCCCCTCCATCGTTCTTGTTTTATTCATGCGGGTGGAAGCAAGTGGCGTGGTGCCGTCGCACCACGCGGATGATCGTGCTTATAATTTACGCAACGCCGTCGCGCTACGCCGAGGAGAATCTTCAAGAACGCGACGCCATCGCGCCGCGTTGGAAGGAATCATGGTACGGCGAAGGGGCGCGGTGCCGTCGCACCGCGCCGGACGACGAACACCGTGGCCGGTTCCGGGCCGCGGCGGGACGAGGAGACCGCGGCCGGTTCCGGGCCGCGACGGAAGAGAAAACCGGCGGCCGGGCCGTCGGCGTCGGAAGCCGAAGAGGGGACCGGAAATTCCGGTCCCGTTGGAGAAAACCGGCCGGCCAGCTGGCCGGCCGGATGCCGTTAAACCGGGGAATTAATTCCCCGGTCAGCATGTAAAAACCCCCCTCTTAAAGAGGGGGGGCGGTTCTTGAGGGAAGGGGGCAGCCGCCCCCTTGGTTCGGCGCCAGCAGGCCCCCCCACGTGAGGGGGGGGGGGGCGGTTTTAAAAGAACCGGCGCGGCACAAAGGCCGCGCCACTTGAAGGACCGCGGGGCTTAGCCCCCGCGTGCGCAGCCCCACGTGCGGCGCCAGGCGCCGCCGCCGCGGCCCACCGCCGCCGCCCCAGAGGGGGGGGTCGGGCCGGGTCGGCCCGGACCCGGACCCCCCCGTTTCGAACCAGTTTTGGTTTTTGTCCAATAACTTGAGCCTCGGACCTCCGAATGACGAACCGTCTGCGGCAACGCGATCCTTGGATCGAGACGGTCGTTTCGGTATATCGCACTCAAGGTTTCGGTTTACTTTGAGTTCGGTCGGGTTGGTTCGTTCACGAAACCAACCGGGCCTTCGGAGCGGAAACGCTCATATCTTGAGCTACGAACGTCCGATTGACGCGCCGTCAGTCGCGTTGTGTTCCTCTTAGTGAGACGGATCTTTTGGCATACTCCGCCCGAGGTTTGGACGCAGGTGTAGTACGGTCGGGTTGGTTTTGCCTTAAAAACCAACCGGGCCCCGGAGACGAAAATGCCAATAACTCTCAGACCGGGCGTCCGATCGACGCGCCGTCTGTTGCGTTGAGTTCCTGTTGACGATACGGAACTTTTGGATACATCAACTTCGGTCTTCGTGACAGTTGATGTATCAGCCTCTCGGCTCGTGGAGCGGACCCTCCGAACGAGTTTGCTGGGTGCGGGAACTCTAGTGCTGGCTGCGACTATTACTGTGACGACTACTACTACTCCTACTGTGACTGCGACGACGACAGTACAGAGATCCTGTGTGGATTCGACGACGACGACTACAGCACTCAGAGATCCTACGTGGAACAGTGCTACCGAACCTATGTGAGCTGAATCTTCTGTTTACCTAGGGCGGTGGAGCGCTTGGGTGTAGCGGCGGACCCGTGGTACTTGACAGTGGTGGTGCGCTTGGATGCAGCAGCAGACCCTTGGCGGTGGAGCGCTTGGTTGTAGCGGCGGACCCGCGATACTCTACGGAGCGTGTGCGCTTGGTTGTAGCGACAGACCCGCGACGGTGGAGACGTGCGTGCGGAGTACGGAGACCGTGTAGATGACTGAGACCTGACGACTGCTTGACCGACTCGACTTGGAGTGAGTCGACTAGCCCAGTGGACGGAGCGCCCAGTAGTTGGCAGCAGACCCACGGCGGACGGAGCGCCTGGTAGTTGGCAGCAAACCCGCGGTACTCGACAGGAGGAGTACCTCAGTAGGCTATTTGGGTGAGCGCCCGGTATTTGGCGACAGACCATCAGCGGACGGAGCGCCCGGTAGTTGGCCGCAAACCCGCAGTACTCGACAGGAGGAGTACCTCAGCAGTCATAGGTTAGTGAGCAGTACCTCGGAGTCGTGATAGGACTACTGCACACTTCAGAGACGGGGCTCTTCAGCAGCTACGGTTTCGATAATGAAAATCCTGGTTTGAGCTGAGTAAATGATCTTGTGTTTCCTCATGATTGAGATGGGTCACTTGATAACTTAGGTATATGTATGGGCATATACCTGGGTAATGGTTATCCGTTGATTTCATAAACTTGTTTACTCTTCTTTGTGGATTGGGTTGTTCTTGGGCTCGGTGTTGGAGCCGAACGGAATTTGATGACTTAGGTATATGTATGGGCATATACCTAAGCAGTGTCAGTTGTTACTTCGTGATTGTTACTTTTCTTCGTGGTTTATCCTTTGTGGATTTGAGAGACCTTCAGGGGTCTCGGGGTCCCTACTGAGTAGCTTATACTCACCCCTGCACGGGCTTTGCCCGCACTACGTTGTGTTGGATGCAGACGACGGACAGCGTTGACCTTAGCTGAGGCTTGCAGAGCGGAACGGTACCCGGAGGTGGACCACTGGGCGGGACGTGTACGGAGCGGACGGCGGGACCCGTGGAGAAGAGGAGCTATCTGTACTCACCCTTCAGGTGGGATTTCCGGTGGACAGCTCGGAGTAGCGGCTTTTACTTTACAGTTGTTGTTTTTCCTTTTTCGAGTTGTACTTTACTTTCAGTTTGGGTTTGTATTCTGGCCCATTTACTTTTCCGCACTTTCAGTTGTACTCTGCTTGTTTAGTGTTTACTTTCCGCTTGCTTACTCTGTGGTGTCAGTTACTTTTCAAAGGCAATGCCTTCCCTTTTTACTGGGATTTACGCCTTGGTGCTAGTCGCCAGCCCCTGGCCTATGGAAGGCGGGCTTGGGGTAGTCACGGCACGGACCCCGAGGGCGGGTCGTGACATGGTACATATCATATTATGCTACTTGTCAGGGATTATACACTGATGTTTCCATTATATCTGGGATATATCATATTATGTTTCTGGAAAGGGATTACACACTAAGGTTTCCCTTATATGGGGTACATATCATATTATGCCACTGGTTAGGGCTTACAATCTAAGGTTTCCCTTATTAACATGACATGTTTGCCTACCTAACATGCATTGATTTTCTACTCGGCATTCCTAGTTTGTCTTATTGAAATATTAGATAATGTATTCCTAACATTTCTAAAGACAATTTCATAATATAGTTGACTTGTCCAAGGGGCTTCACATAAACTAGATGGAATATCTAAGGGATTTATCATGATCAAGGCTGACTTGTCTAGAGGACATTGCAAGACCCCACTAACCTACCCTAGAATCCATTGCATGATCTCATCTGGATTGTCCATAGGAGATTGCAAGACTCAACTAGTTTTTATAGGATGAAATCGCATGATCTCATCTGGCTTGTCTAGAGGGAATTTCAAGACTCTGTTGGTTTATCTGAGAATCCATTACATGATCTTTGCAGGCTTGTTTGGAATACATCGTAAGACTTAACTGGTTTTTTCAGGAATCCATCACATGATCTCGACTGGCTTTTCTGGAGGACCTCATAAGACTCAACTAGTTTGTCTGGGTATCCATCACATGATCTCAACTGGTTTTTCCCAAGTACATTGCAAGACTCAGTTGGTTTTTCCAGGAAGAAATCACAAGATCTTAGTTTTCCTATCTTAGATGGAGTCACATGATCTAGCTAACTTTCCCTAGTGTCATCATGAAAGATAGATTATATGCTTGATGGGGATTCGTGAGTGTCAATCTGACATGTCTCAAATAGTTCCTCATGTATTGGATGACTTGTACGGGTTTCTTCATGAAGGATGGATGACACTCTTTAGAGGGCCTCACGATAGTCAATGTGACATATCTAGAGGGTTGTTCATGACCCAGGCTGACATGTCTGGATATCATCATGAAAGTCAGCTGAAATGTATAAGGGATTTCACAAGAGCCAGCTGGCATACCCTGGTGCTACTACGAGACTCAACTGACATGAACTTGTGCCACCATATGATCTGGGTGACATTTCTATAAGAAATTTTTAGGTTTAGATGGCTAGCCCGGAGGGTTTTGAAAGACTTGGGAGATATACCCTTGGGGAATTGTGTGACTTTCTTTTACATTTCTAGGGGAATTCCCATGATCCAAATAATATGTCAAATGAGTTTCACATGATCTAGGTGACATGTACTTGTGTTTTCGCATGACCTCGATGGTTCATTCATAGGGCATGAGGATTAGAGTATATGTTCAAAACATAAGTATATTATTCTTCAGTCTTTTTTATAGCCTTTATATTGGTAATTCCTTAGATTTTTTCAATGTTAACTTGCTTTAAGTATCACATGATCTAGAAGAACTAGATAATGTTCTTCGCGTGACTCACCAAGATTCCTTCATGTGACCTATGAGTAATCATGTGAAGTGCCTATACATGCTACATGACCACTCTAGTTGTTATTCCAATCTTACTTAGAAGAAAACTTCCTGGTCATGAGATCATCTACTCTAATAAATCTTCTGTTCTGCTAATGCAAGGTTCCAAGGAGCTTCTATCTATATAGTCTTAAATTTTTCATAATGGGGAGGGAAATTTATAGGCCTCACCACCTTTATTGTTCGTTTCTTTGCATGGCATGTATCATTAAAATCCAGGATGTTTTTGTGAGTGTTTTCAACTGTTTTCAAAGATAATCACTCTCATCATCGGTGATGCATCATGTTACCAGGTAGATGCATGAGAATTTCATAGAAAATCTCATATTTTTCCTATGGAGCCAAAGTTGGAGAATGAGACTACCTGGACATGTCCAAATCCATTCATGTGATAGGGGTGATATGCTAGCGGGATCTTGCAAGACCAAGCAATCATGTCCTTAGGGATTTCTTAGTGTCTCATGGACTGCATGGGTTCTTCATGTGAGTTTTATGACCTTAATAAGATACCAACTTTCTACCCTTTATTTTCATTAATTATTTTACAATGGTTGGGGATCTCACGACATTGTATGGATGTTGTCATGGAAAATCATTCTTCTCATTGGTGATTCATCGCATGACCAACAAAGGGTCTTCTAGTGATGTGCGGGCACTTTATGGACAAACCCTTCTGTTTTTATTATAGATCCAAAGGGGAGCATGAGACTGCCTGAATATTTCCAATCCTTTCACATTACAGGGGTTACATGCTAGCGGGATCTTTCATGATCAGGAGGAAATGTAACCAAATCTTTTGCAGTGTCTCTCAGGTTTCATGGGTGCATCGTGTAAGTTTTATGGCAGCAAGTGGCTCCCACCTTTCCCCATTTTATTTCCTTTTCCTATCTTAAAAATGTTGGGGATCTCATGAGATTGTATGGATGTTTTCAAGGAATATAATTCTACCCATTAATGATTTCTATCGCGAACAAAAAAGGTTCTTATGGTGATGCATGATCAATTCATAGAGAAACCCTTCTGTTTGTCTTATGGATCCAAAGGGAGAGTGCAAGACTACCTAGACATGTCCAAATCCTTTCAGATTATTGGGGTGATATTATTGCGGGCTCTTGCATGACTAGGGGACATTTCATTGAGGCTTATGTGGTGTCTCATAGGTTTCATGGGTGTGTCATGTGAGTTTTACAACTCCAAGAGGCTCCCAACTATCACCCTTTTATTTCCTTTTCTTAATTTTCAAAGGTTGGGGATCTCATGAGATAGTATGGATGTTTTAAAGGACAATCATTCTCCTCATCGATGATTTTTCATTTGAGAAACAAATTTTCTTGTGGGGATGCATGATCACTTCATGGGAAAATAATTATGTTTATCGTACACACCTTTTTATGGTCATTCACCCTACTTTCCTATAGCACATCGCATGATTAGTGCTGGATATCACTATGGAATTCAAAAATTGTTAAGGATGGTTTATCTTCTTTCCTTTGATGTGCTGCATGTCCATTGATAGATCTCAAGAAGACATGAAAACATTATCAAGGACAGTTTCTTGGCTTTCCTTTGATGTGTCACGTTTTCAATGATGGATCTCATGATGACATATAGACATTGTGAGGGTAAGTTTATTTCTCACCTTTGATGTGTCGTATTTTTAATGATGGGTCTTTTGATGGCATATAGACATTGTTAGGGATAGTCACTTTGATCACCTTTTTTGTATCACATGTTCATGTCTGTATGATTCCATAGCCTGAAAATCGGTGTTTTCATGTTAAGCTCATATGTTAAAGGGTACACGGCTAGTGTTGAAAACTATCACATAAATGTCACATATCTCAATCCCACAACACATTCATAAGTAATATTTATCTGTTTCACATGACAATATCAAGTGTGACATGGATATTCTCATGCACACATGAATATTTCATGTGTACGGTATGGACTTCCATCAGATTGGAATGGTGCATCTAGCCTTGAATGTTATTTATTCTTGGATTTCATGGTACATAAAATAAATTCTTTAGGACTTGATCATAGCTATACGTTATGTAACTATCCACAATTATTCGCATAATCAAGTATGTGGTAATTTAATATTCCTCTGGGTGAAGGTGGGACAATGATATGTGCTTGGTTCTCTTTTTTCATGATATAAAGATAGAATTTGAGTTCTAGGTTGAATATGACCCCAAATCTCACTTATCCATCATGTGATATGCCAAACATTTATCCTACCACATAAATGTGTGTGATGTGAAATTATGATCATAAAAAAATTCCCCCCCATAGAATGATTCATTTGGAATGAAAAAAATATGATTCTAAGGTAATTATAGATCACATTTACATATATCTAAACATCTATAGGGATATGATATTGATCCCCATTAGAGGATTTGTAAAGAGTGTTTCAACTAATGGATTTGAGGTGTTATCCATAGGAGACTTCTGACTATGAGTGCTTAGGTAAATCTGATACAGGAAGTGACTTTGGCATGTGGCATGGATACCCTGAAATTGGAATGTGTGTGAATTCCATAATAGAACAGGGATTGGGTGAGAAGGAACTTGTGGCTGGATCTAAAGTCAGGTGCTTGGATATCGCTATGTATCGCATGAGAATGGGAATAAAGTTGTACATAGTTCTGAAATATACCACTATGTAGATCAAGCTCATGCATAGGGAATATAGGTTTATTGATGAAGAATTATATGATGAATGTCCATACATAGATCTAGCTCATATTAAGGAAGGGGAATGTTGTTATTTTATGATGAAATACTGGGTAAATATCTATGTTTAGGTGGATATGTTGCTCAGATCATCCACGATGTCCCTACTTTGTGGGTAAAACCAAATAGATCCAATTGTTTATATTTGAGTGCTTGACTTACGACATCTTACTCTTTGATAAATGTTCATGAATGCCCACTAACATGAAATTCTTCACTAACGCACTAACTCCAGCATTCTTGAAGTCATCTAATTTACAAGGATATTTTGGAAATGGTATCCTTATCAAAGATAAAATTCTATAACTTATTCCTAGGTTAGGGGAATTAGTAAGCATAGCATGATTTTTTCTAAGTCCATATAGTGCTCCACACAAGCTTTATATCTATTTATTTATTTTTTTCTAACTATTTCCTAAGATTCATATGGAGAAAGACTTAGAAAGCATGGACTTGGATTTTTCTCATTCCACCTTCTTACAGGTCTTTTAACTAATAATTTTTTGTGCCTCTTCCATTTTATAAATTCTCAATATTACCAAGATCTCATGATGTTCATGTCCAGTGAGTAGAGACCCAATGTTTTCCCAAGATTACCTTATGTTTTTTTAAACCTTGTGAGAATTATTATAGAATCCCGTCTTTTTATCACATAAACTTTCATTAGATTTTACAAAACCGAGGATCTTTAAGGTTTAGTGTCTTGGAAACCAGGAACTTTAAACATGAAAACATAAAACATTCTTCTAAAACACTTGAAAGGCTTATCCTCATGTTCATCCTAGGTTCATTACTACATCACATAACCTGGGGACATACATCAAAAGAAAGGGTGAGAAAAAAGCCTAGTAAGGGAAACAAGAGAAACATTTTACATGTGAACTTGAGATACTTCAATAAGGTCATGAAAAGAACTTTAAGGCATGAGAATGAAATCATGAGGCATATCATAATAAAAATAAAATTTTCATAACTTGAAGATGTGGCTGCAACATTTAATATTGACAATCATGAACATATCACCAAGGTCCATCCCCAAGGTGTCATTTGAAAATTATCAAGGTTATTCACCAAGGTATCGTGAAAATTGTAATCTCTAGTGGTTACATCATTACCCAATGCATTGGAGCGCTATCAGAGCGCACCCTTAAATTTGCCTTTATTATCATGTGATCCACATATATCATCATCAAAAATTTCATAAATAACCCATATATCATAAAATAAATGGTTTTCATTTCATAATCACAACGTTTTAAAAACCGCTTTAAAGACATGATCTTTACGTCACTTTAAAACCCACAGAAAAGGAAGGTGGGTCTCATGTATGTAAATCCCAGAATTTAAAATAGAACACTTTGGTATATATGTAAATACCCCTTTAGAAGAAAGATCTTTTATTATTCACTTAATAATATAAAATAACTTTAGAAAAAGAGAGAGACATTTTGAGACGGAAATTCTGCAGCATAACGGCTATGTTACGAGGTTTTAGAAGACATTAAAAAGAGAGGGAAAATGGGTCAAACATTCATGAATGACCCATAAAACAGTAGATGGACAGAATAAGAAGGATACATTATCATGGTAATGAAATTTCAAGTACATACCATTTGAAATGAGAAACATGGAAGGAAGACAAAAATTAGATTTCTCTTATGAAAGTTCGGCAGCCTAACGACGTTACTTAAACTTCAAAAAAATGATTTGAAAAGACCAAAAAGGGTCTCTCATCATGTGAAAATAAGATTTCAGTATGATAGATATAGAGATAATTCCCCAACATAATTAAAAAGTAACTTGAAAGACTTGACATGAAAGTAGAACTTTGAAAAGAATGAGAAGGGTGAAAGAATCCCCTAAAAAATTCGGTAGCCTAACAACACCACTTAAAACATCAAAATACTGAATTGAAGAGATCAAATGGGGTCTCTCATCAAATGAACATAAGATTAAATTATTATAGATATAGAGATCATACCCCAACATAACAAAAAGGAACTTGAAAGAATTGACATGAAAGTAGAACTTCAAAACGAGAAGGGTGAATAACCACTTAAAAATTCGGCAGCCTAACGGTGCCACTTAAAACTTCAAAATACTGAATTGAAGAGATCAAATGGGGTCTCTCATCATATGAAAATAATAGTCCATTATGATAGATATAGAGATCATACCCCAACATAACAAAAAGAAACTTGAAAGAATTTACATGAAAGTACAACTTCAAAACAAGAAGGGTGAAAAACCACTTAAAAATTCGGCAGCATAACGGCGCCACTTAAAACATCAAAATACTGAATTAAAGAGATAAAATGGGGTATCTAATCATATGAACATAAGAGACCAGTATGATAAATTTAGAGATCATACCCTAACATAATAAAAAGGAACTTGAAATACTTTACATGAAAATAGATCTTGAAAAATGAGAAGGGAGAAAGAATCTGTTACAAAAATTTCGGCAGCCTAACAGCGCCACTTAAAACATCATAAAACGAAATAATGAGAGTAAGAGGGGATCTCTCATTACATTAACATGAAAATGGCAGTAAGAGGAGTATAAAAGGACATCCTACAACATAATAACATGAAGCATAAAAGGAATGACATAAAAGAGATTACTTGAAATTAAAGAGAGAGGTCGGATCCCTTACCTTAAAACGTAACTCTTAAAACTCAAAGGTTGGGACCTTGAGGGCTTGGGGGCACCTTGGGAGGACTCCTTGGGAGGTAATGAGACCAGAACTTCGTTGGGGGAGAGTGGGGAGTCGAATGGATGAGAGGATGGCTTGGTATTTATAGGGAAAGTGAGGGGACAAGGCATTAATGGCCAAGGGACACCTCATTAGTGGTTTTGGCAAAACCATGGGCTTGCCCATGGTATTTGCCCATGGTATTGGCCACTTGGGACACCTCATAACTTATCTTACTATTCATAAGTCGAACATATTGATTACATACATAATACATCATTTAATGATGTCATTAAACACCCGTAACTTAAAAACTGTATTTTCACTATTAATCGAAAACTCAACTTTCTCAGAATAATCCCAAAATTTCACCTTAACCAAATATCAATGCTCTGATTTCAAAAACGAACTCCATTTTATAAAAATAATTTTCTAAATAATTTTTATTTATTTTTTCAATAAATACACTATTCACAAAAAATTTATTTTTTCAAAAAAAAACCCAAAAATTACCATAACATAATATCGGTGCTCTGAGTTCAAAAATGAAATCCATTTTATAAAAATAATTTTTTAAATATTTTTAATTTAATTTTTAATTAAAAAAACACTATTCACTCGAAAAAACTAATACTTGAATAATAATTTATGAAACTATTATTTAACCATTTTATTGAATCACATTACTTAATCAAGGTGCCTAGATTATATTAATACTTTCTTTAAGTGAGATTACTAATCCATTTGGACCCATTACTAATCCTAATCATAAAATCACTATTCATAATTTACTATTCATGAAAAATCAAGTTGATCTTATTAGACTCTAAATTTCGTACTGAACATAATTGTAGAAGACTATTTTTTGAAAATCATTACACATTTTTAATTATTTGAGGTTTACATAAACTTTTTTAAAATATCTTTTTTCTAAAATTCATCAAAAAAATATGCATACTATATTTATCAGGTCATTTAAAAATTCATAAACTTCATCATACGAATAAATACAAATTTTTATTTAAAACAAAGGATTACACAAGGCAGTTACGGTCTCCTTACATAGCCCCTTATCACACCAACACAGGACCTAAGTGTATGGTGTGCTAAGGTGAGAGAATCTGAGGGAGGCTCGGCTAACATCGCACGAGTAGTAATTTCTATCAGTTTGAACTTCTCGCAAAGGTGATTCCGTTCTAGCTTCACACGATGAAGTTCGGCTTGGGTTTGGTCCAGAGCAAAGCCCAGTGGTGCTACCTCCTTCCCAAGTTCTGTTAAATGGGCTTTGATCGGTCCAAGACTACTGGGTGAGGCCATCGAATCTTCTTTCTATAATAATTAACCAAGATTACTTGTATTTAGAGACAATAATCAAAACGTTTAGTTTCCAGCGGTCATATTGACCAATGGTCATATAACCATCTAAACCCAACGGTCTCATTTTAATTATAATCATGTTATCAAATGAAACATTTTTGTTGAGTATAAAAATAAAATAAAATAACACATAAAATTAGGAAACAACATTTGTTCAAAATTTCAGGTCGTTACAATTATATCTCTTTTAGCTTATTTTTTTATGGTCTTACAATCAAGACCATCACTATGCTATAATTTAGAGTCATTTATCTTGAACCTTCATTATACTATGGTTTACGGTCTTCTAGCTCAGACCTATGATGTGTTTTAGTTTAAGGTATTCTTTCTTGGACCTTTTATGTGTTGTAGTTTAAGGCATTCTAGCTTTGACCTTGAGATGTTATGAAGTTTAAAATCTTGCTACCAGGACTTGGTTAATGAATATGAAATGTGGGGAAGACAGATCATGGATGAATAAAGACACTCTGGGATTCTAAGTTCTACCATGGTGTTGTTAGGGCTCATGAGTATTGGAGTTCCTTTCATTCAATAGGAGGATACCTTTGGTTGGTAGGTTAAATACCTTATCTCTGTCATGGAAAAAAGGAGTCTCCACTCTTTTCCAAGGGTAATGGAAGATTTATGTGGGGAATATTGGTTAAGGGATAAATAATAGGGATTCTAAGTCCACCTGGATAGTTGGACTATGGGTGATATAATTCATAACCCGAAAGTTTTAGTCAGTGAATATGGGATCAAGAAGACATGGTGGGGATGACCCATAACACCATTAGGTGTTAGGTTCTATCATAGTGTCACTAGGGCTCATGAGGATTGGGGTTCCATTATTACAATGAGGAGATGCCTCTAATTGGTAGGTCTAATATCTTATGAATGAGTCCATATGGATTATATGTATGGACAAGTAGATTTTGTCCCCACTTTTTCTTAGGGTTGTGGAAGATCTATGAAGACTCAAGTGTAACATCCCAAGATTCTGTGGTATGCTTCTCTTTCAATAATGCAATAGCTTGCATTATACGTAAGTTCAAGATTCTAACACAGGGTGACCAATCAAAGTAGCTGTTATGAATAGTAATACCCAATTTTTGAAATTGTATAAATTCTATATTTCAAAATGGACTTCATTTTTGTATTCGGAATATCAAAATTATCCTAAGTTGAATTTTTTGTAATTTTCTGAGAACTTCCAATTTTCTATGAATAGAAAAAATACTTAAAAACAAAATTATTAATAAAAATAATTTATAGTGATAAATTATACTATTGAGTGGTTTTAAAGTATAATTAGAATGTAATTTTACCATTTTATCCAATGGTGGCCATTAGAATTAATTTCACTTTGAAATTGGACATAAACAATTGTCAATCTTTTGATTGATATTGTTTCTTAAAAACACACTATTTGTTTTGACAACAGGAATTAATTATAAAATTAATTAATGAAACTTATATGTTTGGAATTTTTTAAAATAGACATCATTTTTGAATTCAGAATATCAATTATAGCTTAGGGTTAATTTTTGGTACTAATTTGAGAAACTTCATTTTTTGTTGAATAGTGAAACCACTAAGTGGTAGTTAAAAATCTAATTTTTCGTTTAAATGAAACATTACCACTTCTGTGAATTGAATTTCAAAAATACGACATACATGGTAGTCATTAGTAAATAAAATGTGGTTCAATGAGATGAAAATAATTTTTGGTGAATAGTAACTTTTAAGTTTTATTAATCGCGATTAAAGGTAATTAGTGTAATTTAAGGTAAATATAATGTTATGATAATATGAAATTACCTTTACACTTTTCATACCCTTTTTGGATGAGTCATTCCCAACCAAGACAATCCATGGGTCAACTTGGGGACCCCATAGAGCAACTTGGGTAAGAAAATGACATTAATAACTTTTTATAAAATTGTCACAAACATGTGTTGTTTTACTAAAATAGCTATTACATGGGGTTATATAAGTTAACTTTTCGACTATATATATTAATTGGAAAGCTAAAACGATTTCATAAATCATTGTAATTTTTTTATAATTTTTAGGCATTAAATAAATAAATTTATTTATGACACCATGATGATGCAGTGATTACATCATTAATGAACAATTTAAATAAAATGAAATGATAAGGTAAAAACTGAGACTTAAACTTCTCTAAAACCAATTAGATGGGTATATTTGGAACCCTTATCACATTATACTAGAAATATATCATTGTGGGACCTTTAAAATCGGAAAATATATTCATAATAAAGTAACATTTCATGACTTTCCAATAGTGCCCCTCCTCTCCTCTTATAAAAGGCCCCCACCTATACCACCTTATTCACACATTAAAAGCCATTTTTTCCGGCCAAACTCTTCCAAAAGACTCTCTCAACTTTCCTCTATTACTCTCAGAAGCCTCAATTTGGGAAGAAGTCTTCCCAAGGAAGCCTTTGGCTCAAATCAAAAAGATTTACCCAATTTTAAGGTAATGTCTTCTCTTATGTTCTTTTGTTTTATTTCACTTCTCCAACCCATTAAACTATTTTTATTCCTTTATTTTGTGAAAAACAATATATTAAATATACTAGGATTTTGTTATGATAATTATTTGATTTACACTCACACACACCTTCGCCTAATGGTTAAAGAACATACTGTTTCTGTGGGTGGAGAATTACTGCCTCATGAAACGATGATTGTTCAATCTTCTTTTAACACCTCTCATGGTGGACATTATGATGAAAATATTTCTATATCCGATATATATTATGTTTATTTTTTTCTTTATGATTCTGTATTTTTTATTTATGGCATACCTTTATGATTTCCATTATGGGTAAACGCGATAATTTCATTTTAGGAAATGCAGACTACCGCCCCCTCAAAGTGATTTGAATCGTTAATGCCATATGTGGGATGTATAAAGGATGGATTAAATGATATTATATATGATATTATACTGGAATTATAATATACCTTTATATCATTATGATTTCATTCCATTAAATATGAAATAGAAATGAAAGTATTGTTCATGCGTACGTACGGCTTACCATCTCCATGAACGGTGCATTTCATTTCTTACTTCTAAATGTTATGTAATATTATAAATGAATGTATATACTGGATATGTATGATATATATGATATCTACATCATGAATATAATTTTGTATATAATGGATATTTTACCACATAAACAACTTGTAATTATAAGAAGTTTATTTTTGACTCAAGTACCAAAGATCGACAAAATGACCGTTATTAACTTAAATAATTACATAATGTTCATAACATGGTAATAAGTGATATAAAACGAATAATTAACTTTAAAAAGGTTCTTAATCAAGTATAAATTAACTCTAGTTTATTATTCAGGAGGTTAAAGAATGATCGAGTCAAGTCGGACACGAGGTAAGGGACTTCATCTCAATCTCCTTTCATTGAGGCATATTTTGTTTTATACACAACTTTCTTTAATATGGTGTATAAACCCCTTTGACTATTACGTTTATTCAAAAAGAATCTTTTTATATGAATTGTTTTACTAAACGACAAAAAGGAATGTTTTTTTGTCGTACGTATAAGGTGACAATGACTTCTCTGCCGCCATGATCATTATTTGAGTGTCGACTTACTCTACAAGCCATAACTTTTTTTTAAAATGAAAAATAAATACCAAGTTTTACTTTTCTCTTATTTTGGTATTGAAAATGCTTTTACGATATCAATTTTTTGTATTGAAATCTTGTGATTGAAATGTGGAAATGTTATGTTTCCATTATGCATGTTTTATGTGATACAATTATGTTATGGTTTATGATATGTTTAAACCTTTTCATATAAGGATGCATTGGACTTAGTATGTGAAGGGTGGAGTCGGATATAGCTCCTCAATGCTTCAGTAGGTCTCATGAGACAAACTAGTGTCTTGGAACAAGGCCCTGACAACATCTTATTTGTAGTCTTGGCACAAGGCCTTGACTATGTGGTTATGATAGTCTGGAATTATGCATTCCATCATTATGAAAGTGTTTATTGATATTGAATGTGATTATTCAACTAGTATAATATCCATGTGAATAAGTAAATGGAATTATTTCATTTTATTTTTTCCATATTATGCTGAATTTCAAGTTTAAAAGGCTTTTGTTTTAGTTATAAATTTCCTTAAATGCTTATGTTTATTTATGAAAGTTTCTGCTATATTGTTATCCTTAATGGGCATCTGAGCTCACCCCTTTTTATGTTTTATTTTTCCCAGGATGTGAAGAAATATTTTATTACTGACCTATAGGGATAGTCTGAAGGGGTAATGAGTGTGGACTCTGGAGACCATGTTGTTGTAGTTTTTCACTTTATGATGTAATGTAACATTTATGAATGTATCTAGTGTTTCCAAGGCTACTAAACTAATCAGCCTTTCGAGACTTGATCTTTTGTGATCATGCCAATGTTACGTAATAATGCATGGACTCTGGGTAACTGGGGTCGGGGCGTTATAGTTGGTATCAGAGGCAATTTAGTAATAACCTTGGAAGCTAGATTTAGAAAAACTATGATTAGAGCACCTAGCCCTAAGATAGACTTTGAGGATCAGTATAGAAGAACTTCCTAGAATTTTGGTATTATACAGATTTTGTGAGTTTTCTGAGCAATACATCCCTGTATGGATACGAGCAGGTAGAGGCGGCTCTGGCACAGATGTACCTAACGGTAAAACCCAAAAACACCGCTTTGATCTAGACTCGAACGGGAACTGGTGCACGACAATGGGCCTTGCTCCACTCTTGGTTATGACACTCCTGGGGGATATGCTTAGGATAATTCCCATTTTCTTTACAAACCATTACTAAGGGTTTATGAGTATATACTTCTTTAAAGAAAACATTTTTATGATTATGGATTATATCCGTAAACTGATAAATTTATGTTAAGTGTTTTATGAGTATGGAATTATGTATTTTGATTCATAAACTGATCTAGTTTATGCCATTGTTTAGAAATAGCACCTAGTGGAAGGAATGGAAACTCTATCAATGAATGCACTCCATATAGGGATTTCCCTCCTACTCAGGATAATTATATTGGTGTCGGTGATAAAACTGGTGATGATCAGCTTATCACCATACTGGGACAACTCACTCAGGTTATGAATAATAACCTAACTCGTATGGAGCACCCTGATCCGCAATTTGGAGGATCAATGTTAGACTTCTTCATGAGGCAACAACCACCAACATTCAATGGGAGTACAAATCCCTTAGTAGCTGAGCAATGGATAATTTCCCTAGAGAAAATATTTCTGGCTTTAGGGAGTAGTGAAAGGAAAAAAGTAGTCATTTCAGCTTACCTCCTCACTGGAGATGCTAATCAATGGTGCTAATTGATGCAAAACACAAAGGAAGAATATGAAGTATCAAATATGGAATGTAGGGAGTTCAAAGAGCTTTTCTTAGAAAAATAATTTCCTCGTGACCATCGAGCAGATATGGAAAGGAAATTTCTGAGTCTGAGACAAAAGGAGGATGAGAATGTCGCAAAGTATGAGGCCAACTTTACAAGGTTAGCGAGGTATGCTACAGATTATATACGTAACCCAAGAAGTAATATTTATCGTTTCTTTGATGAGTTACAACCGTTTCTCCGTCGAGCATTAGTATCATAATCTTTCTCAACATACGAAGATATAGTCTCGTGTGATATCAAGACAGAAAAGGAATTCTCTAAGTCTTATGACAACAAAGTAATGCAAGAGAAGAAGAGAATGATGGAACAAGAGACAGATAAATGAAAAAAGGGAAATAATGATTTTCCATTATGTGATAATTGTGGGAATAATCACCCTGATACTTGCCTAAAAGGAATGGGAGTTTGTTATAAATGTGGAGAAAAAGGTCACCAGGCTCGTGATTGCAAGGGAAAGAAAGAGGCTATCAATGTTTAATGCTACAATTGTAGAAAATGGGGAATTATGCAAATTAATTTCCTAAGCATCAGGGAACTTACCTCAAAAAAGGCCAAGGGATCAAGGCCAATATTATGCTATTACTACAGATGAAGTTGAATAATTATTGTATTTGTGTTTTTGGACTCAAGAACTATATTATGGTTATAAGAATAATGTGAAATATATATAAGGATTAACTGCAGTACTTTTTTTCATTAACGTTTTAATATGATGAAGGTAATCATATTTTTAGTATGTGACAATAAGAGAAACTTTACTTTATTTGGGGAATCTGATGTTGCAATTGATTTTGGAATTTAGAGACCTTTTAGAGATAGTCTGGACAGAGGTATTTTGGATAACTATAAAGGTTGGAATGGATTAAGTTGAACTTTGGATAGTATTCTTTAAGGTTAAAACATTTCTGAATATTATTTTTGGAATATTATAATACTATAGTTTTAGGAAAAGGACAACCTGTAGGTCAGGGGATAACTCATCGCGTCGGACAAAGCTGTAAGAATCGAACCCACAACCATAGTGCGATAGGACTTTATTACCTACCACTAGCCTATAAGAAGTCCCTGGTTATTACAAAATATTTTTCTTCATGGTATGTGTTAATAGTTGGAACCTTATACGATTAAGATAAATATAATATTTTTGAGTTCTATTATCTTTTTTAGTGAAAGATGAGTTTGTGGTATAAATTTTTTGAAGGATGAATTTCTACTTGTCAAGTATATATGTATATATATATATTATTTTATGAAGAAATTAATTCTTAATCTTTAGGGAATGGATATTAAAAAAATGTGTTATCCTAATATCTTATGTTTTTTTGAACTGATGATATTTTAAATCATAATAGATTGATTTCTTTGAGGCCCTCAATTTTACACTTGTTTTTGATTGATGACCTCAATCACTCCCGAAAAATACTTACGTTTTCCTCCAATTATGTGTCTCTAATTTCCACCAATGTTCTCCTAATCGAGATCATAATTTGGTGGTGACTTTTTCATTTTCATTTCCCTCTTGTTAAGACTAAATTTTATTAACCTTATTTCCTATGTGGGTTTTCCACAAAGGTATTTTATACTTTCATCCTTTTATTTTCAAATAAAAATTTCAAATTGCGAGGATGCAATTTATTGAAAGAGGGTAGAATGTAACACCCCCAAACTTCCATGGTACGCTTCTCTTTCAATAATGCAATAGCTTGCATTGTACGCAAGTTCGAGATTCTAAGACACCGCGACCAAACAAAGTAGCTGTTATGAATAGTAATACCCACTTTTTGAAATTATATGAATTTTATATATCAAAATGGACTTCATTTTTGTATTCGTAATATCGAAATTATCCTAATTTGAATTTTTTGTAATTTTCTGAGAACTTCCAATTTTCTATGAATATAAAAAATACTTAAAAACAACATTTTTAATAAAAATAATTTATAGTGATAAATTATACTATTTAGTGGTTTTAGAGTATAATTAGAATATAATTTTACCATTTTATCCAATGGTGGTCATTAGAATTAATTTCACTTTGATTTTGGACATAAACAATTGTCAATCTTTTGATTGATATTGTTTCTTAAATACACGCTATTTGTTTTGAAAATGGGAATTAATTATAAAATTAATTAATTCAAATTATATGTTTGTAATTTTTAAAAATAGACATCATTTTTGAATTCGGAATATCAATTATATCTTAGGGTGAATTTTTGGTATTGTTTTGAGAAACTTCAATTTTTGTTGAATAGTGAAACCACAAAGTGGTAGTTAAAAAACTAATTTTTCGTTTAAATGAAACTTTAACACTTATGTGAATTGAATTTCAAAAATCCAACATACATTTTTGTCATTATTAAGTAAAATGTGGTTCAATGAGATGAAAATAATTTTTGGTGAATAGTAACTTTTAAGTTTTATTAATCGCGATTAAAGGTAATTAGTGTAATTTAAGTTAAATATAATTTTATAATAATGTGAAATTACCTTTACACTTTTCCTACCCTTATTGTACGAGTCATGTCCGACCAAGACAATCCATGGGTCAACTTAGGGATTCCATGGAGCCACTTGGGTAAGAAAATGACATTAATAACTTTTTATAAAATTGTCAGAAACATGTGTTGTTTTACTAAAAAAAACTATTACATGGCGTTATATAAGTTAACATTTCAACTATAAATATTCATTGGAAAGATAAAAATATTTCCTACATCATGGTAATTTTTTTATAATTTTTAGGCATTAAATAAATAAATTTATTTATGACACCATGATGATGCAGCGATTACCTCATTAATGAACAATTTAAATAAAATGAAAATATAAGGTAAAATCTAAGAATTAAACATGTATAAAACCTATTGGATGGGTATATTTCGAACTCTTATAACCGTATACTTGAAATATATCATTTTGGGACCTTTAAAATCTTAAAATCATTTCATAATAAAGTAACATTTCACGACTTTCCAAGAGTGCCCCTCCTCTCCTCTTATAAAAGGCCCCCACCTCTACCACCTTATTCACACCTTCAAAGCAATTTGGATTGGCCAACATCTACCCAAATACTATCTCAAGTTCCCTATATTACTCCTAGAATCCTCACTTTTGGTAGAAGTCTTCCCAAGGAAGCCTTTGGCTCAAATCAAAAAGATTTACCCGATTTTAAGGTAATGTCTTCTCTTATGTTCTTTTGTTTTATTTTGATTCTCCAACCACTTAAACTATTTGTATTCCTTTATTTTGTAAAAAAATTATATTAAATATACTAGTATGTTTTTATGATAAGTATTTTATTTACACTTACACACACATTTGTCTAATGGTTAAAGAACATACTGTTTCTGTGAGTGGCGAATTACAGCCTCATGAAACCATGATTGTTCAATATTATTTTAACACCTCTCATGGTGGACATTATGATGAACCTATTTCTATATACGATATATATTATTATTTATTTTTTCCTTATGCTTCTGTATTTTTCATTTATGTCATACCTTTATGATATCAATTATGGGTAAATGCGATAATTTCATTTTAGGATGTGCGGACTACCGCCCCCTCAAAGTTATTTGAATCGTTAATGCCATATGTGGGACGTATAAAGGATGGAGTAAATGATATTATATATGATATTATACTGTAATTATAATATACCTTTATATCATTATTATTTAATTCCATTAAATATTAAATAGAAATGAAAGTAGCGTTCATGTGTACGCACGACATACCGTCTCCATGAATGGTGAATTTCATTTCTTACCTCTAAATGTTATGTAATATTATAAATGAATGTATATACTGGATATGTATGATATATATGATATCTACATATTGAATATAATTCTGGATATAATGGATATTTTACCACATGAACAACTTGTAATTATAAGTAGTTTATTTTTGACTCAAGTACCAAAGATTGAAAAAACAACCGTTATTATCTAAAATAATTACATAATGTTCATAACATGGTAATAAGTGATATAAAAGGAATAATGAACTTGAAAAAGGTTCTTAAGAAATTAAAAAATAACTCTATTTTATTATTCAGGAGGATAAATAACGATCGAGTCAAGTCGGGCACGAGGTAAGGGACTTCATCTCAATCTCCTTTTACTGAGGCATATTTTGTTTTATACACAACTTTCTTCAATACGGTGTATAAACCCCTTTTAATTTTATGTTTATTCAAAAGGAATATTTTTATATGAATCATTTTACTAAATGACAAAAATGAATGTATTTTTTGTCGTACGTATACGGAGACAACGACTTCTCCACCGCCGTGACCATTATTTGAGTTTTGGCTTCCTCTACAAGCCATAACTTTTTTTTTAAATGAAAAATAAATTCCAAGATTTACATTTCATTTATTTTGGTGTTGAAAATGGTTTTATCATATCAATGTGTTGTATTGATATCTTGTGATTGAAATGTGGAAATGTTATGTTTCCATTATGCATGTTTTATGTGATAATATTATGTTATGGTCTATGATATGTTTAAACCTTTTTATATAAGGAATGCAGTGGACTTAGTATGTGACGGGTGGAGCCCGCTATAGCTCCTCGATGCATCAGTAGGTCTCATGAGACAAACTATTGTCTTGGTACAAGGCCTTGACAAAATCTTATTTGTAGTATTGTCACAAGGCCTTGATTATGTGGTTATGATAGTTTGGCATTATGCATTACATCATTATGAAAGTGGTTATTGATATTGCATGTGATTATTCGACTAGTAGAATATCCATGTGAATAAGTCAATGGAATTATTTCATTTTATTTCTTCCATATTATGCTGAAGTTTAAGTTTAAAAGGATTTTTTAGTTATACATTTCCTTAAATGTATATGTTTATTTATGAAAGTTTCTGCTATATTGTTATCCTTACTGAGCATCTGAGCTCACTCATTTTTATGTTTTATTTTTCCTAGTATGTGAAGAAATATTTTATGACTGACCTGAAGGGATTGTCTAAAGGGGATATGAGTGTGGACTATGGAGACCATGTTATTTTAGTTTTTAACTTTATGTTGTAATGTAACATTTATGAATGTATCTACTGTTTCCAAGGCTACTAAACTAATCGGTCTTTAGAGACTTGATCTTTTGTGGTCATGCCAATGTTACGTAATAATGCACTAACTCTGGGTAACTGGGGTCGGGGCGTTACATCAAGCGTTTGACCAATGCATTTGGGTATGGAAGAAAAGTATTCCAGGAAGGAATATGGCACCCTAGGGAAATTTAGATCCTAATGTGAAGATCGAGCCTTATTCCCTTTGGTTTCTAATCATGAGGTTTGGTCCATCAAAGTTTTAGTAATGGAGAGTTACATTCTTTATTTGAGAAAGGGTACAAAACACAGTGATTCAATGTTGAGGATGTCAAATCTGATTGAATAGTCTAGTTTAAGGAATCATAAATTATGGTCCAAAGTTCTCATGTCATGAAGAAGGTATGGGAAAGTCAGGCTAGGAATGATCTAAAACTCCCTTAGGTTAACGGTTCTTCCCTAGTGACGTTAGGATCCCAAGAATCAAAAATCCCTTTATATTGGGACGATATGTCTCTAATTGGTGGGTCTAAGGCCTTATGCATTGATATCGTGGCCAAGCAGATAGATCTATTTTCCTTTCTAAGGGTTATGAAAGGTTTTTGATGACCCAAGGTGCTTCAAATTGTGAAGTTTGATTTATGGAAAATGTAATATTCAATAAGGGTTTGAGTATCCTAAAAGGTGTGTCATCTCCTAGTGAAGATTTTATCATGACAAGGATATGAGAAAATCCATTACTCTAACTTTTTCCTAGATGGGTCTAGTTAGCATAGCTTGGCTTTTACTAGGGCCATAAAGTGGAACCTATGATCTTTATGACTTTTTTATTTGTACCATAATTTTTGTCTAAACTCTACAGATAATGAGTGTAGTGAGTGAAGAACTAAATTTTTCTCAGGTCTCCCTTTGTGAGTTTTCAACCTAACAGGTTTTATGTCTCTTTCACTAGTAGTTTAGGGTCTTGTGATTTGGACCATCATAGGATAGAGATTAAGGTTGTATAGCTTTGACCAAAGTGTAGGTAGTTTAAGGTCATGACACTCATGGATATAATATGGTGGATGTTACACAAGAACCTAATTAGGATACCCAGGGAAAAGAGTACTCTATCATCCTTCTGAGCGGGAGATGAAGATGTTGTAAATCATGACTTGTGGTTATCAGGTCATCAGTAATGATATGGGATAATCATATCAATGATGACCCAAATCACCCGCAGATACTGAGTTTTTTCTTGGTGACGTCAGGCTCACAAGGATTAGAAATCCCACCTTATAGAACCAATATGTATTTTGTTGGTGGGTATAATCCCTTATGTATTAATAGCATGGATGAACTGAGAGATCTCTTTTCCTTTCCAAGTTCCATGAAAGGCTTAAGGAAACCTAAGGTTCTCATGACATAATGTGTGGTATATGGATTGAGGTGATTTAAAATATTGTGTAAGAACCCCATTTTCTAGTTGACTGGGGTAAGGATCTTATAGTATTTTGATGAGGGATGATGATGGTTGATGGTCTATAAAGTTTAATATTGTGTAGTGGGGATGTATTTTCTTCTATTTAGCTTAATTTTATGTGGTATGGACATATTTTTTCATAGTTTTAATGTCATGTGACCAAAAAAAATTCCTTTTAGTTTAATGTCATGCGATAAGGATGTAATTATTATGTTGTTTTAATGTCATGAGACTAGAACATTTTCTTTTCATTTTACTATCATACGGTAAGGAAGTGGGAACCAACGTGAAAATTTGTACAAGATATATAATATGAACGAACAGGAATCACATAGATCTGACTGATATATAGGAAAAAATAAGCTTGTATGGACCATATCTTATGCAATTTGGGTTCCTTTTTATTGGTTGTTATAGGTGGGCTCGAGATAAAAGGTCTAGGCATTACTACATATCATATGATGATAGGAATCAATCCACACTTAGTTCCTGAATAGGGAACTCTCTACACAGGTCTAACATGTACGTAGTGGAGGGAATTGTTTCTATTGACTGTCATAATTAGGCCTAAGATTGTAGATCTAGTCATCACTGCATATCATGTGATAATAATAATCAAGACACACATAGTTTTCTAGGAACTGTTCAATTTAACGTCATGTGGTAAGGACATGGGCTTCATGATGTGAAAAGGGTATTACAGATGGACCCAAATCAAGACACATGTAGTTATTGAGAAAGGAGCTTCTTACACAATGGCTTATACGTAGGAAGGGATAATTTTTATTCTTTATTGTGACTGGACCCAGGGTTAAATACCTAGGAGTCACTACATATCATGCGGTGTTAGGAATCAAGTCACATGAAATTCTTGAAAATGAAGGTGAGGTAGGAGATCAATCATCCATAGTGGTCCTCTCAAGCAAGGTTCATAGGAATGTTCATATTTATTTCATGTAAAGGGTCATAAACTATGAATTTTAACATCATGTGGTGAGGACTCATGGTACTCCTTTTAAGGGATTTTATCTAGGACCATGATGAGCCTATCACAAGCTGTTATGCCTGGTGTATATGGGGAAGTTCTTACTGATATTCCTAATCTCACGTGAGTTATTCTTTGTGTGAGAAATAATAAATCAAGAGGTATCCTCTCACCACGTAGAGGAAATTAAGGATATGAAAGGGGAATTTTGCATCATGTTCTATATGGACCAAGATATGGGGTTGAGGCATCCCTACATATCTCATTGGAAATGATAATCAATCCATACATAGTTTTGGAAAACCTATTCTATTTAATGTCGTACAGTAAGGACATCTTCCATGTAGTTTAATGTTATATGAAAAGGACATGGGTCACCCAATGTGAAAGGGAAGTAACATCATTGATCTATGCAGTTTTACATCATATGGTATGGACAAGGATCACCTGATGTGATAGAAAAGGAACATTATGGTTGGTCCCAAAACTAGAGGTTAGGGTGTCACTACGTATCCCATAATGGAAGGAATCAAGCCACACGTAGTTCTTGGATGGAGAGGTACCCTATTCATAGCTAAATCTCACATGGGAATAGAGGTATTTCATCCTTACTTCACACAAATCTATCTCATGTGTGATGATTCATTAGTGAGATGATGCTTCCAATGCATTTTAGCATCATGTGGTGAGGATGAGAAATGTTGTGTAGTTTAACGTCTTGCTACCAGGATGTTAAACACTGTGTAGTTTAACGTCTTGTTTCTAGGATGAACTTTTGTATTTTAACATCATACAAATAGGATGTCTCTGAATATTTTATCTTCATGTTGTCAGGATATCTCCATAAAGTTTAATTTTCATGTGGTTTAGATGAAATTGTGTAGTTTAATGTCATAAAACGAGGAAGACTCTATATAGTTTAACATCATGTGGTAAGAAGACCTCCATACGTTTTAACAACATGTGGTTAGGATGGACCCCATACAGTTTAACGTCATGTGGTCTGAACAAACTTTTTACAGTTTAACAACATGTGGTTAAGAAGAAATCTATAAATTTTAACATTATGTGGTTAAGATGAACTTTTTCACTCCCTTTTCAACTAATTTTGGGTATTGTAATTGGAAGTGGAAATGGGAATGGGCATGTTTGGGAGGTTTCTAATGGCTAACTCTCTCCATATATCCATGTCAACCACTTCTTCATCAGATCTATATGTCTTTACCTAGGTCAGACCATATAGGCTATCACTCTGGATTGCCTACTGACCGTGGTGAAGTTCTTATGATGGTTGATGGGGCACTATATATGGTTAACCCCAGTGTTGTGAGCATCTTTATGTATGAAGGTTCCTGATATTTTTTATCACCTCTCTATATGGAAGTGTATTTTATTTTTGAGCAAGTTTTTATATGAATGTGTCTTAAACAACCTTAGGGAAACATAGAATTTATATGGTCAAGGGTATGATCTTTACCCAGCATCATGGTTGGAATATGTTGTCCTATCTTTTAGGGTTGAGTAGGGATATAAGATTTCTCTATTATGGATTCTAGAATATATTAATAATCATTTGGTGTTTCAGGAATATGAGTCTGTTGCTGAGAAGATACTGGAGTATGCTAATGAGATTATATCATAGGGATATGAGCCTGTCCTGAGGTGTGTGTCACTCTCACTTGGTGGGCCTCATCTAGAATGGGGATATGATCCCAATCCTAGGACTTTGGAATATTTCGCCAGTATTCTATGATAGGATTGTGATCTCGTCTCAAGTCATGTTCTACTGTAACATGGCCAGCTCTGGATGGAATAGGAATATGAACCCAGTCTGAATATGAATTCCCCATCAAAATATGATTACAGACCTCCAGAATGGAAGTAGGGATATGAGTCTCCTCCAATAATCTTCTAGGATATTTTGATTAGATTTTTTGATAGGATTATATATCTGTCCTAAGGCATGTGCCTCTCTCACTTGGTGAGCCTCGACCATAACAGGGATATGATCCCAATCATGGGCCTTTGAAGTATA
Organism: Viscum album; assembly: GCA_963277665.1. Taxonomy (NCBI): domain Eukaryota; kingdom Viridiplantae; phylum Streptophyta; class Magnoliopsida; order Santalales; family Viscaceae; genus Viscum; species Viscum album. The sequence continues at coordinate 179,831,972 of OY728145.1, forward strand.
CCACTAGCCTTTTTTTGAGAGGAATATGATCTTGTCTTGAGGCACTTTCCCCTCTCACCAAGTGAGCCCCTGCTAGAATGGGGATATGAGCCCAATCTTGGGCCTTTGGAATATGTCAGCATACTTTTTTTATAGGGATATGACCCTATCCCAAGGCATATACCGCTATCATCTGGTGATCCTCAGTTGGAATGGGAATAAGAGCTTTGCCTCATCCATTATAATAATATGCCAATAATCCTCCTAGACAAGAGAAAGAATATATTCTTTCTACAGAGCAACCACTTATTCATATGATCAGAGTGTTGAGCTACCCTGGATGTAGGGATAGGATTATGTGATTTTCCCTGCATATTAACTAGAATATAATGGTAAAACTCCTTTGTTTCTGTCACAAAACACTAGGACATCAATAGGGTATGTACAGGAATATACTCATGTATGATCTCAACTACCAGGATATGTTGGTTGATATCTTTGATTGGTGTGGGGATATAATCCCACTCCAATCCTCATTATTCCATTGGAATATACTGATGGACTTTATGCATGGGGGCATAGATTCATACCTGCCCCATGTTTGTTTCATGGATATGATAGCAGACCTTGTTTAGACTAGCAGGGGCATGAGCTTTCTCTCTCCAGTCTATAGCTTTCTATAATTGACAAGGTGTCCTTGATGCCCATATTTAAGTGTTTGGAGAGGAGATTTATCGGAGAACACCCTTAGAAGGAGACTAAGGGGTTTTAGTGATTTTGTGATATAGATGAGATCAATATTGTACTATATTTATAGTGCTTCTAGAAACTGAAATTTACACCTGATGCTGACAATGTCTCCTAGAGATTGAAATGTCACACAATTTTTTATTCTGTGACTGGGATGTGTTCCACGTAGTTTATTGTCATGCATTAAAGACATTATTCGTGCAGTTTAACGTATGTAGGTAAGGATGTGAATATAGGTGGTTGGGATGAGATATAGGATATGGTGTCCCTATATATCTCATTAGTATGAGAATAAATTCATACATAGTTTTAGAAAACCGGTGTAGTTTAATGTCGTATGAAAAGGACATCATCCATACAGTTTAATGTCTTGTGGTAAGGATGTGATCCATGTAGTTTAAAGCCTTATAGTAAGGATAATGGCCATGCATTTTAACATATTACGGTGAGGGCAAAGGGCATTCAACTTTAACATCTTGCAATAAGGATGATGACCATGCAGTTTAATATCATGAGTTAAGGACATTTTTTCATACATTTTATAATCGTGCAGTAACGATGAAGGCCAATAAGTTTAACATCTTGGAAAAAATTTGTAGTCCATACAGTTAAACATATTACGGTAATTAAAATGTCCATGTAGTTTAATGTCATGTAGTAAGTACATTTGTCATGAAATTTATCATCATGAGGTAAGGATTATGTCCATATAGTTTTATGTCTTGCGAAAAGGATGTGGTCCATGCAGTTTAATGTCTTACGATAAGTAGGATGATCATATAGTTTAATTTATTACAATAAGGAACTTTTATATGCAGTTTATTATCATGTGGTAATGTAATGTCTTGGATCCACATGTATCAACCCTTTATGTGTTTTTTAAGACCTAAGTTCTCTTAGGAGGCTCAAAAGAAATTTGTAAGAGTTAGGAAACTAGATGATTAAAGTAGGAGAGATTTAACATTGTGAAGGAAGGTTACATGATGTGAATATGGGTTTCAGGATTTGTAATATATTGGGGTTTGAAAAATAAATAAAAAATAAGAGGTGATTTGTTTTTTTGGAGAAAACTGGATTCTAAGGATTACACATGTGAAAGGGGATTACACATTATGTAATTCCCCAATGTTGTATGTTTTAAAATGTTTTCAGCCACTCGGGTTATCAAACCCTATGACTTTAGTGTATCTATCTTGAATTTAGCTGACCCAACAACCCCTCTTCAACATTTTGGGTATTCTTTCATCAAGTATTGATTTCTAGCTTCTATCTTTGATTTATGGTGACCCGGGTTGATTAAAGGTGTTTTTTTCCTTCGTTTTCCAGAAGTTTCTTCTAGTTTGATCTCTGTTTACTCTCATTATTCTAGCTATGTGATGGAAGATGATCTCTTGTGTTTCTAATTGGTTTTTTCTTGGTTGTTGGTTAGTGGTATTATGTCATGGAATCCTCAGGTGGATATAGTTCTTGTGGGAAGGGTGATCAGAGATCCGTTGTGTGGTTCGTTCTCATCCAAAGAATGTTGACCACCAATTGAGGTATGGGATTAATTTATTCTCTATTTATTTACATGAAATCATAGATCTATCATGATTTATCCCCCTGTATATCAATGAAATTTATCTAATAATTACTTGAACCATATTATAGAATTGGTATTGATCACATAGATATGTTTCTTCTTTGTACCGTGATAATGGTTTGCCTCTTGATTTTCTAAATATAATGATATCTTTACCTTACTTTGATTAGAAATTTTTTTCTTGATGGAAATTTTTAAATAATGTATAGCCATAATTAATTTATAATTTATTGGATAAAAGAATTAAAGAGGCATGTCTAATGAATCTAGTTGTTATTGTTTCAATTTGATGATAATAAAATTGATGTAGATATTCATATTTAATGGAATTTGTTAATGAAACTGAATCATGTTGAAGCTTGTTGATAAAAGAATAAAATTCATGTTAAATTAATTGTTTAATTAATTTGTGATTGTTTGATATAGCTTGTTTTTTAGGCTTCCTATAGTTGGAACTTATGATAATGAATCAGTTAATTCAAGATGGAATAATAATAGATTGTGTGATAAAAGATAATGTCGGACTGAGTTTCCCTCCTGCTTGTGAATGCCAAGTTTCTTGTGTTTTAAATCTATGAGAGATTGTTGTGTGTGAAGGATAAATGCCTTGCTTTAGGTCCAAGATCCTGGTTTCTATGTTTGTTTTCTACTGCTTATGAGTTGATTTGAGTCTTGGATGGCTGAGTCGGAGGGATATTGTAGTATATGGGGTGGGGAGGCCCAGATGTGAATTGATCCTAGGATGGATGATCTTGGATGGATATTATGGTATATAGGGTGGGGAGTCCCAGTTTTTGTCGTAGCAATTGATTCTCGGAGTCGCAAGATGCATCGGTATATGCATGTGGGTTTCGGGGAGGACATTGAATATGACGGAATTGGTTAAAGCTAGGCTTTCCCATTGTTATCAAAGCTGGATTCTTGTTTGAATCAGTTGTTTGTCTGGTGGTGATGTTATTGTTTATTTTATTTCCTTTCCCCACTGCTTGAGGTAGATGGTTGTGGTTACTCTCCTCGTAGGATAGTCAAAGATGAGTGGGGTATGCCACATGATTTATGTGTCTAGCTTCTCATGGTTGGATGAGTCTATGCTCCTGCTATGGGTGGAAAATACTTGATAGGTAGTTCAAATACTCATCATCTTTAACCCCTTGTGTTTGGTATCTTATAATGTTTTCTTAGAATACCTAGAAATATAGAAACTTATAATGTTAATAAATGAATAAATTTTTAGCCCATGGGGTTGGAGCTTGCTGGGATGCAATAGTGAGGGTATAATTCTAAGAAGTTATGGACTCTTATTGCTTATGCCTAGAGGGCATGGATATTTATTATAATGCTAATGTAATTTAATGTGGGAAATGAAAATAATTAATTAATGGTTATTAATTAACTAACGTAAAGTGAAAATGATAAAAAGGAATAAATTGAATTAATGTATCTCTTAAATGGTTGTGTGCTTATAGGATGTCTGGTCTTAGCAGTGGCAGTTGGGAGTATGAGAGAGGTTAGCTGTAGTTGAGTTAGAGACAAGGTTATGCCCATAGTGTGGTTGTGAGCAATATTATATCATGTAATTTTTTTTCTATACACTACTCCACCCTGTAGATTAAGGAAAATACCCTAGGGATTTTAAGCCATGGGGGTGTTTTCCCCCAACATCTTGGTGGGAGGATGGATGGATGACTACCACCTTTATCTCTTCTCTATTCTCTAGGTAGTTACTTATTCTGATTTGAATGTTGGTTGGGTTTCCCCATATATGTTTGTAAAATTTTGTAATGAATTTTGGTTATTTTTCACACATGTATTCTGGATACAGTTTCCTAAGGACTACTATAGGTATAGTGTGTATAAGCTGTGATGGCTGGATGATCCTTACTCAGTCTATGGTCTGTGATGGCTTGAGGTATAATACCATATGTATGATACATGTTATGCGGGATGTGGTGGCTCCTAGAAGATACCTAGTTACTTTAGTTTCATGGATGTGGTGGTGTGATGCACGAGGTTCATGTTGTGGTGCATTGCTTAGGTTTCTACAGGCTAGATTTTTTAGAGAGAGATGCTCAGGAAATGTGATGTTGGGAAAAAGTGGAAAACCAATGGGGAAGTGGTAATGGAGTACCCTTGATATTATTATTATATTATATTTTATTGTATGTGATAGTTGGTGATAGTGTCCATGGTGAGGCTAGAAACATAGTATACATGTTTAGGTGGTGAGTTAGTTTCACTTGTTGTTCACTATGCTTTAGCTTGCTTTATTTACCTTTTGCATGATAGGATACAAGAAGGATCTTACTGAGTGTACTATTATACTCACCCTACATATACAAAAGAATTTTTCAAATCAGTTTGAGTAGTTTGGAGATCAGGCTGGTTACTACTAGCTTGGGGGTTTTGCTAGAGCTGTCTGGGTTTCGTGTCTACTGTCATCTTTACTTTCCTTTGGTACTTGTAGTTTTCCTTTTAGTTATATTAGTTATTTCATGACATTAAATATGTGTAATTTTATTTTATTTTATATTGGAGATTGAGTAGGAGTTGGTTGTATTCTATCTTATCTCTATATTCCTCATTTGTTCTCTTAGAGGGTAATGCCTCCCATCTGTGTGTTTACTATACCCTTGGTGCTAGTCCCCAACTCGGGGCCTACTGGAGGTGGGAATTGAGTGTCACTATCTCTCTTCTCCCATTTCAAGCCCAGGAGGGTTACACTTTTTGGGGAGGGGTTGTTACAGGTAAGGATGACGGCCATGTAGTTTAATGTCTTGCAATAAGGATGTGGGTGAATAACTTACAATAGAGTGTCTCCTCTAGTGGATCTTGGAAAACTCTTATGCATATTTCATGTGTTTAGAGATCCTTTAACTCTATCAATCATGAACTTACCTATATCTCAAACCAATTGAAGACAAATAATCTCTTTATTGTGTTCCCGAGACATCGATGGTAGGGGTAGTGGTTGTCATGGCCTCTCAACCCTGCCTCATTCAGCTTCTTTATTATTGGGAGTTCCATCAAACCAATTTCAATGGAATAGTAAAAATACATGGAGACATTATTTGTTTATAAATAATAGGTTTTTTAAATCTTGCATTGAAATATGGCCATTTATCTCTAGAAGTTAGGTGGATCATTCTCAACTACACAACCGGTGCATCCTATTTAAAGTGATCAGATGACTGTAGTAGGGATTCAGGTGTTGGTGGTTCTAATATCCCCATGTTCATCTACACCTGAATCCAATATTTTAAGGAACAACATTCTTCTATTACATACTGGATATTTCGATGGTAGGGAAAATTATTTTCATGGCCTACCATCCTTACCACGCTTGGATTTCCCATTATTAGGACCTCTATCAAACTATTTTCCATAGAATTGTTGAAATACCTGGGAACATGTCTTGATTGGAAAGAATATAATCTTTGTTTTCTATCTTCAATAGATTGGATACCATGAACATTCTCCCACATGTTATATATTCCTCCATGGCATGAGTGCATGGCTGAGTTTGGAGCCTTTAGTACAGAGTCCCTGTCTTTTTTGGTCTAGGGGAGGTGCTGAATCTTTGGGGGGCTTGGATGATGTAGACACTTCCCACTGATTAAAATATCCCAAATCTCCTGGAGGTTTTTTGGAAACATGTGAGGTCACATGGTTTAAAGAATATCCTCAATGAGGAGGTGTAAAATATGTAATTTTCCCTAGCCCTGTGGGCTAGGGGTTTTGGAAATATGAAAATTCTCCCAGCCTTATGGGCTGGGGTGAGGTGGGACAATGTTTGGATGTTACCCGATGAGGGGATGAAAAATATGAAAATTCCCATAGCCTTGTGGGCTAGGGTACATCGCTACAAGGTGGGATTCCATAGCCAGGTACCAGTACATCATATTGAGGTAGATATCTCATGATTATTCCCATAATTATTTCCCAAAGATCCCTATTCTCTTGTTGTATTTGGGTGATCCATTATTTTTTAGAAATTGCCTTATCATCTTTAGGGGGATGGTTGGAAGGAGCCATTAAAATACCCTATCCTATGTTGGCGGTAGGTTAAGTGGATATTGATGGGAGTTTTGGTGTGGAACCCAGAGACTAAATCCACTACTTCCACTAGCCATATGCTATATTATCATTACCCTCTAAAATTCTTACATAGTTGGTAACACCTGTAGATTCTTAAAAGATACCATTGAGCCTTTATTTTCTTATGCCATCAGCATAAGGTAGGCTAACCTATTGTGTCTCAAATGGATGTGGGAAGGTATGATTCTACTCTTCAAGAGTGTGCTTTTTCGAATCTAATGAGGAGTCTTTAGATCAGACAAATAACATATTGAATAAGACACAAGCAGGCTTGTGCTCCTCCTTGATGGAGTATCTCATTGGGTGGGTTGGTGCCCAGTATGTAGTTTGAAGGGTCAATACCCATGGTACCATTTGAGGGTTTTATGCCCATGATACTTTTTGAGGGTTTAGTGCCCATGATACGATTTGAGGGGTTAGTTCCCATGATACCGTTTGGGGGGTTAGTGCCTATGGTACCGATTGAGGGATCAGTGCCCATGGTACTATTTGAGGGATCGGTTCCCATTGTACCTTTTGATGGGTCAGTTCCCATGTTGAAGATAAACCTAAGGTAAAATATTATGAAACTTCTCTTAGACTTGTTGTATAGGGTGTTCCATGGGATTCCACAGTCACCAAGGTTAGTTATGATGAAGTTATAAGCTTCTGGATAGTGGTGGTATGGGATTGATTTTGGGCCACTATTATGATACACTATTGGGACTTAGGTATATTGGCATTGGCAGGGTTATAATCATACTCTAGATATGCATCATTTGGATACCCCTAGTGGGATCTCCTACTCAGTGCCCTGACTTGGATTGTTGGTGTAGGCACAAATTCCTATGCATCCCCTTGTGGAATCATGGTCATATGTCGATGATAATGACTAGATCAGATGGGAGCCCTCCTAGGAAGAACTGAGTAACTTAGTTGATCTGATGGTTTTCCTCATCCACCTCCCTAAGGTAGGGAAGGTATGAATTATTTTTCTCTAGGGATAGGGTGCCAAAGTAGTTTAATGTTGTAACAAGGTCCACTTCCTCTCTTGTGGCCTATCATGGGAAAGATGATCAGTGGAAATTCATCCTCCAAAATATATCATGGGATGATTCTAGAGTTAGGATGGACCTATTGATGTGGTAATCCTAGGCCAATATGTTCACCAACTGGTACTGGAAGTGGTGTGTTGGTGACTGCACACATCGGAGCCTTGGGTAAAATGTAGATTGTCCCGCGATCTCTGAATATGTTGGCACATAAAATTATGTCATTTTAATTTCAAGGAATCTGGAAAGTTTTGGAGAGTAAATAATACACCTTATTAGTGTCGAATCATATATAAGAGTATATGATTGATTAATAACTTTCACAATTTAAAGGATAAATATGTAGTCCCTTATTTTTATGCAAGTTTTAGTGCAGTTAAAAAAAACATGTCGAGTTTTTCATTTTCATTTGAGACAAGTGCAGAAAAAATTATCCCTGATGGGAACTAGGCATTCTGCCTTTTTTGACCTATGGAAGGGATGACACGGTTAAATAATTTCACATCAGGTTCAAAAAAAATCATTGAGAAATAAATGTGTGCGGGATCATCCCAATAGTTTGATTAACTATGGGGGGGTTCAATGCCTTTCTTAGTCATTTTCATTTGGTTTCCCATTTGTTAATATTCTCTAGAAACTTCCAACAACTCCCAAATCTATAACTGAGTACGAACCTGCATTCCAAAGGCAGGTGGTCCTTTGGGTTTTTATGCACAATGATTCTTAGAAACACACATTGGTCAAGAGTATGGGATGTTAGTCTCACTGCACCCTTTTGGGGGGGAATTGTTTCCTACTCCAGGACTCTCTTATATATTTAAGATATGTTCATGAAATCCTTCATAGACCCCGGTACAGGACTGGTTACCTCTATGTCAATGAATTGATTATGAAAATATATCGATAGGAACAATTTCATATATATCATGATTTATCTATCATTGTCTTATTTATTTATGATGCTTTGGGTTATGGCCATGTTTGGGCACTCCAGAGTTTTTTTTTCGTCTAGGGAGGTGGTTAGTGTCTTGGATATGGGATTGAAGATCTATGAGACGTCCTGTGTATCCTATGAAAATATGAATCAAAACCCACATAGTTCATTTCACATAGTTTAAGGTCACGTGACTGAACCCATCCATGAAGTTTAACTCCATACAGTAAAGATGTAAATATCAGTAATGGACCTCAGTGAAGCCTCCTATGTATCCTATTTGAGATAGTAATTAGATTCTATATAGTTCTTTTAATGGTAATATGTGTCATTAGATATATTAAAATAGAGGCCCTAGGTGGGAATTATACATATAATATCACCCTCTAATTACTTCTATAAAAATTTGACCCTTTAAGAAGAACGGAGATGCAATTAGACTTACATCCCAATGATGGATATCCCACACTGGGGGAAATATCAACACACTTTTGATAAAATCATCACTGGTTTCTAAGACCACGTGATCTATGTTCAATGTGAGAAACAAGATATAGTGGTACATCAGACATATTTAATAAGAAAATATTTGTACAGAGATTACACATTAACGTTTCCCTTTGAGAGGAATGATTACAGATCTCATGGAGGATATCATATGGATATCGGGCCTTATTAAGGAATCCTATATATTATGTTTTATAAGATGAATAGAATTAATTGTAGTTCAGTTCATCCCCCAACCCACTGATAGGATTGAGGTACCTGAGGGAATGATCAAGTCTTATACATAAAATGATGGCCATGTATGAGCCCACTTCTCATCCAATGATGGATGAGGAAGAGTGATCATCCCATGGGAATGATTGGATCCTAATGTTTGAAATGTCTAATACATGAGGGGGATTACACTGAATTGGAGGCCCATTAGAACTTAGGCCTTAAGAAGGCATCCTACGTATCATGTTTGGATAAGAATCATATTCCTTATAGTTCATTGGTCTGGGCCTACACAATGATGTTTCCCTATTGATCAGGACTTAAAAACTGAGGCTTCCCTATTGATCAGATCTTACACACTGAGGCTACCCTATTGATTAGGGCTTACACACTGAGGTTTCCCAATTAATTGGGGATTATACACTGAGGCATCCCTTTATGTGGTACATATCATATTATGTCATTGATCGGGGATTACAAACTATGGTTTCCCTTTTATGTGAGGCATATCCTCTTATGCCACTGGTTGGGGCTTACACAATAAGGTTTCCCTTATGTGAAATATATATCATATTATTCTTCTGGTTGAGGCTTACACACTGAGGTTTCCCTTATATGCATGACATATCATATTATGTCGTAGTCCAGGGCATACACACTGAGGATTCCCTTGTTGACCCAAACAAATTTTCTACCTAACATGCATTTATTATCTACTTGAAATGCCTTGGTCTTCTACTTCACATGATAAATAATGTCATCCTGACATGTCCAAAAAAAATTTCATGATCCATTTTACTTTTTAGAGGGAAATCACATAACCAGGATGGAATGTCCAAAGGATGTCACATGATCAAGGCTGAATTGTTAGGAGGAAATTACAAGACCCCACTGAATTGTCCTAGAAACCATCACATGATCTATGCTATATTTTCTATAGTACATCTTAAAACTTGGCTTGTTTTTCTAGGAATCTATCACATTATCTCAAATGTCTTGTCTGAAGAAAATTGTAAGACTCGTCCAGTTTGTATGGGAATCCATAACATGATCTCTGTTGAATTTTCCTAAGGAAATCATAAGACTTGACTGGTTTGTTTGGGAATCCATCACATGATATCAACTGGATTGTCTAGAGAAAATTGTAAGACTCAACCAGTTTTTCTGGGAATCCATCACGTGATCTCAGTTGTCTTGTACGAAGGACATCGCAAGACTTAGCTGGTTTGTCCGGTAAGCCATTGCATGATCTTGACTGGCCTATCTTAGAGGGAATCACATGATATTGACTTACTTTACTTGTTATCATCATGAAAGATGGTTTACACTCTTGAGGGTGAGTCGTGAGAGTCAATGTGACATGTCTTGGAGGGTGTTGCATGTCCTAGATGACTTGTTCAGGTGTCATCATGAAGGCTGGATGACACTCTTTGGAGAGCATCGTAGGAGTCAATGTGACATTTCTGGAGGGTGATGCATGACCCAAGATGACGTGTCTAGATTTCATTGTGAAATATGGTTGACATGTCTAAGGTACATCATAAGAGATGGCTGAAATACCCTAGTACTACCGTGAGACTCAAGTAACATGAACTGGTGCCTCCATAAGATCTGGGTGACATGTATGGAGGATATTGTGATGCTTGGATGGCTATCTCAAAGGGTTTCACAAGACTTGGGAAGCATGCCCTTGGGGTGCTATGTTACTTTATTTGACATGTACAAGGGACTTTCCATGATCCAAATATTATGCCAAAGTAGTGTCACATGATCTGAGAGACATATCCTGGTCTTGTCGCAAGACCTGGATAGTTCATGCAAAGCGCATGAGGATCAGTGTATATGTTCTTCGCATAAGCCTCCAATTCCTTGGTATTTGTTATATAATTTATGTTGAAATTACCTTATTTTTTTTCAATGTTAACTTGTTTTAAGTACAGTGTGGTCTATAATAAATATTGGATGTTCTTTGCATGACTCACTGAAATTCCTTCGTGTGACCTATGAGTGATCATGTAAAGTGTCTATGCATGTTGCATGACCGATCAAGTTTTTTACTAGATCTTACATAATATAAAACTTCCCATCTATTAGATAAACCTCTATGATAAACCCACTCTGATGTTGATGTGAAGTTCTAATGATTGTTCATACATATGGTCTTTCATTTTTCATGATGGGGTGGGGTATTTATAAGCCTCACCACCTTAGTTGTTCACCACTTTGAATGGCATGTATTGAGTAAATCTAGGCTGGTATTGTGAGTGTTCACAAGTGAAATCAAATTCAATCACTCTCCCCATCAATTATGATTTTCATGACTAATAAAGGATCCTTGGGAGATGCACAAGAATTCATGGAAAATCCCATTCGTTTGTTCTACAGAGCCAATGTGGGAGCATGAGACTACCTAGACATGTCTAAATCTATTCGTATGATGGTGATGGCATACCAGTAGGCTCTTGAACAACTAGAAAAACATGACATTGGGGCTTCCAAGGAGTCTCATGGGCTGTATGGGTGCGTTGTGTGAGTTTTACAACCATAATAGGCTCCTACCTTTATACCTTTTATTTTCATTGCTTATTTTAAAAAGGTTTGGGTTATTGAAATATTGTATGGATTTTTTCAATGATAATCATTCTCCCCATTAGTGATTTATCACATGAACAACAAAGGGTCTTGTGGTGATGCACAAGAATTTCAGGGACAAACCATACTGTTTGTCTTATAGAGCCAAAGGAGGAGTGTGATACTTCCTAGACATGTCCAAATCATTTCACATGGCGAGGGTGACATGTCATCAAGATCTTTCATGACCAGGCATACATGTTACTGGGGAATCTGTGGTGTCTTGTGGGTTTCATGGGAGCATCATGTGAGTTTTACAACCGCAAGAGGCCCCTGCATTTCTCAATTTTATTTCCGTTTCTTATTTTACAAAGGTTGGGGATCTCGTGAGATTGTATTGATATTATCAAGGAAAATCATTCTACCCATCGTTGATTCATTGTGTTACCATCAAATGGTATTTTGGTGATGGGAAATCACTTCATATACAAACCCTTATGTTTGTATTATAGAGACAAAGCGGGAGCATGAGACTTCCTAGACATGTACAAAGCCTTTCGTGTGATGGGGGTGACATACCAGTGGGCTCTTTCATGACCAGGTAGCCATGTCACTGAGTCTTCCACAATGTCTTGCGGGTTTTATGGGTGTGTCTCTTGAGATTTTCAACTGCAAGAGTATTTCACCTTTCTCTATTTTATCTCCTTCGATTATTTTAAAATGTTTAGGGGTTTTTTGAGATTGTATATATGTTTTGAAGAATAATAATTTTCACCATCTTTGATTTGTCACATGACAACAAAGGGTCTTCTGGTGATGTGTGATCACTTCATGGACAAACCCTTCTGTTTTTCACACACACTTTTTCCTGGTCAGTCACCCTACTTGCCTATGGCGCATCACATAATCTTTGTTGGATCTTTCTATGGCATGCATACATTGTCGGGGAAAGTTTCTCTAATTTACTTTTATGTTTCACATGTCAATTGATAGATCTTACAATGAAATGAAAAAATTGTCAAGGATATACTCTTTTATTTCTTTTGATGATTCACGTATTCAATGATGAATATCACGATGACATAAGGACATTGTCAGGGATAGTCTATTTGTTATCCTTTGATGTGTCTCGTTTTCAATGATGAATCTAGCGATGACATGTACACATTTTCAGGGATAGTTTATTTTATCACCTTTGATGTGCCATGTTTTCAATGATGAATCTCATGATGGAATGTGGACATTGTCATGGGCAATCACTTTTTTTACCATTTTTGTGCCATGTATTCAATCATCGATCTCATGATGGCGTTAGAAAATTGTTAGGGAAATTAAATTTTCTCGCCTTTGATGTGTTGCATGTTCAATGATGGATCTTGTTATGACATGAGTACATTTTCAGGGCTAGTCATTTTTTTACCTTTGATGTTCCATGTGTTCAATGATGGAACTTATGACAATATGAAAACATTGTCAGAGATAGTCACTTTTCTTTCATTTGATGTGTCGTGTGTTCATTTATATATCTCACAATGACTTGCAAACATTTTCAAGGACAATCACTTTACTCTCCTTTTATGTTTCATATTTCCAATGATTGATCTTATGATGGCATGAAAACATTGAAATGGATAGTCTCTTTGCTCTCCTTTGATGTGTCATGTGTTCATGGTTGTATGATGCCATAGTGTGACTATGGGTGTTTGTATTTCAATGCCATATGTCAAAGGGCACATGGTTAGTGTTGCAAGATTTTTCATAAATCTCACATATCCCAATACCATGACACACATACAAGGAATATTTATTCTCTTCACATGATGATATCAAGTGTGACATGGATATTCCCATGCATACATGAATATTGCATGTGTGCAGTATAGACTTCCATCGTATTGGAATGGTGCATCCAGTCTTGAATGTTATTTATGGTCTGCTTTATTAGTTCATCAAATAAATTATTTAGGGCTTGATCACAGCCAAAAACTAAGTCACTATTCACAATTATACACATATTGGGTAAGTGGTAATTCAATCTTTCTCTAGGAAGAGGTAGGACTGTGATATATGCTTGGTTTTATTTTTGCATGAAATAAAGATGGCATCTGATCACTAGGTTGAAGATGACCCCAAATATCACTTATCCATCATGTGATATACCTGCAATTCTTCCTCCCATGATAAAGTGTGTGATGCGAAATTATGAACATCAATGGTCTTGTACATTAAGAAATTTTTTTATAGTTTTCATAAAAATTAAAAATTATCATATTCAAAATAGGACAAGAATATTACTTTTAAACATTTTTATATAATGTAAAATATCAATAAAATGAATTTAAAAAATCATAGGATAATATTAAAAACATTCTTAAAAACATTTTAAAGAAGATTTATATGTGGTAGAAAAGGATTCCCTCTAGAATAAAAAATAATGTTAGTTTTTTAAAAAAACAATCATTTGGTCTCTTGAATACATAAAGATTGGAAAGTGAAAGGAAAAAATTTTATATCAATAAATAACATGTGGAGAATAAAAAAGATGGGGTTGAAAGTATAATGTCTATATAATTTCCCTTAATGTAAATTTATCATGGAAAATCATTAATGTAAGTGAGATTGTAACATAAATTCCTTACCTCAATTCTCATCTTTCTTTATACATGTTTGAACCTCATATTTGTTGAAAAAACTCCTTTGTATTACACCTTAAGGATTAAAATTATGGTATGTTAGCTATACTAGAAGAAATAGGGTATAGGGAAGGATGATAGGATGGTAATAGGGTAGGGCTTGGCTAATCTAGAAGTCTCAAACTTCATGGATAATGGAGAAGAGGGGGTTCACTTTTATAAGTGAGAGGAGTGGATACTTTGGAATTACCTAAGGTATTAAATTAACATAAATTAATTTTTATGTAAATGTTACCCCAAATTGATATATATATATATATATTAATATGAGCATGATTAAAAATCCTCTCATCCAATACAATTTTTACAAGTTTAGTTTTTTGTTTAACCCTTATCTCTTAACTTTAACCCTCATTAACCATTTTAATGATTATAAAGATATCAATGTTTATTACATATTAGTTTTAATGAAAGTAAATAAAAAAGTTAAAGTAACCCATTAGTGAATAATGTTTGATATTCTCAATCATATCAAATTAAATTAGAGGAAAGATAACATTTTTATAAATTTTAAATCATTTAATAAACTATATTTAATGCAAGATACCATTAATGTGATTTTCTATAATATTCATATAGACTAAAATTAAAGTAAATGGGATAGGAATAGAATTAAAATACATACATTTAACACATCACTAATATTTTATATTTATCTTAAAATTTCATGGAATAAAATAATTCAACCATACTGTATTAATTTTTATATTTTTAAAATTATTTATTTTATTTATCCATTACATGAACAAGTAGCATGTTGGAATTACATAAGAATTTAAGGTAATTATTTCATCACAAAAAAATTTAAAAAAGTTACCATGAAAAAAAAATTCAATCATATTTCAAATAAACATTTTTAACTACAAATAAACTCTTTTTACCCAAATGAAAAAATATTAGTGTTATTAAAACAAAGAAAGTGATGCTTTGGAATTATTATTTACATAATGTAATGTTAATGTTATTATAAAAGAAAAATGGAAGTATGTTTCCATAACTTCAAATATTTGATTAATATAGTAAAATTAAACTCCTAAAATATAAATAAGTTAGTTGTTAGATAGATTTTTAAAGCCATATAACATTATCATTAATATTAATCACCTAGTTGACCCTTATATAGGTGAAAAATATTTATCATGGTTAATATTCATAATGAAAAAAATAATAATGACATATTTACCAAATTTAAACATGTTAATTTCAAATGTATAATCCATCTTGATAGATTAAAAATCTTTAATTGGTACAAATCCATTTTTAAATAATCATGAAAAACACAAAAAAAAACATTTTTATAAAAAATCAATTTAAGTAAAAAATTGGATTTATTCCAATTCCCTGATTAATAAAAAAAATTAGTTTAGATTTGAAAAATTTTAATCAATATATAATATATAAATTAATTTAATTTAATTCAACAATAGTGATTAATTAAATTAATTAATATTAAACACATTTCATGCATAGAAACTGTTTTCCATAAAAACAACCCTTTTTTACATCTAATTGTTTTTATCAATTGATAAAAAATGGATTTATTTTATAAATTTATAAAAAATATTTTTTATATAATTTGATAGGTCCAATTAATAAATTAAAATACAATATCTAGGATATAATTGTCAGATAAAATAATAATAACTCAATAGTATAATGCAGTTCATTCAAACATAGTGTTATATGTTATGAAAGCCATTGAATACTGTAGGTTTATTTCAAAGGAAATAAATAAAAAATATTGGGGTGTTACACTCTAAGAGCATGGTTAATTAGGGTGTCTTGAAATCTCTTATATTATTTATTATTAATAAAATATCATATTCACATTATAAAAGGCATTGTAAAACTTTATTTTATGTTCAATTAAAGAAAAAAACATCAAAGATCATGGAAACATATTTTTAACTTGGTTCTCCCATAAATTGATCCTTCCAAGGAGAATATATAAACAATTTTATGATGTTATAATTAACCGCTACATAATTTTTATGTTATTACAAGATATAACAATAGATCACCATTTGTTCAAGGTCCATGATCTCTTCCTCTCTTCAACGCAGTATTTTAAAGAGGGATATACTGATGTAATCAACACATAGGTCAAAATCACAAGATTTAAGTCCATAAATCAATAATTAATAGAAAGAATGTTTTTTATGATTCTATATTATTCAATTCCAAATTTTGAATGGTAATCATGACAATAATTTATTCCAAGATGGATCTTAAATGTAATTCAGTCTCACACACTTTTCTTTTCAAATCTAGATATTCAATGAATTTTTATTATTTTTTATATTCAATATTCTTCTCTTATTAGTGTGTTCATATTATTCATATATGTTACCCATGTTCTTCTATATCCAATAAAATTTTACTTTCAAAATAAAATTCTAATCATTAATTATATTCTAGAAAATTTACATCAAATCAACCCATATCACAAATCCCTAGTTGTTCTCCGTCATAAAAATTTGAATAGGAAGTTGTTAGTTGTTCAAATAATTACCCGATCATCATGAGAAAGACAATTGATAATTTGTTATCATGATATGTTTATTCCAAAAGTCATATAATAATATATTTTTTCATGGAATAAGTTGTCAATTTGTTTAAAAAAATTCTTTAGCTTCTATATTGGTCATGATGTGTATAAAGGAACACATCACATACCTATTTTGTGGAAATGGATATATGAAACATAAAATTTTAATTTACATGTAGGATTTCGGTGGTATGATATTATGGAATGTTATCATTCACTTCATTGAGTGGTATAGATTTCATGTAATGGACCACCATTAGACAGAAACACTAAAATATGCTTGAGTCTCCTTCATGGTGGGACCTTCCATGAACTACATGACCATCATAATTCCAAAACCATTGATATCATTGCATTAATAATTCATGGAATAATGTATTGTATCATTAAGTGACCATGAAAAATAAAATTTAATAAAGGAAAAATAACTACCTTATAAAAACATCCTTCACGGTGCAACCTCTGAACTCGTGGCATGAATGAACCATACAAAGTTATAAATCATCCTTATAAAACACATCCTCATGAAATGGAACATGACTTTAGTTTTGTGATTTCCTTTTCCTACAACATTTGGAACCAACCCACTTTATCTTAATCATCTTCAGTAATGTCCAAAATAACTCTTGATTGGATATAAATCTAATATTACAACCTATAGATACAATACATCTTCTTCATCATAATTATTCACTTCTATTAATTTATATTTTTTCTTGATATAGTGAATTATAAAAAGGATAAGGGTTTTAAAATTTCATTGAGACATCAAGAGGTCTCCAAAATAGTCATTAGAAGAGATAGCTTCAATCTATGAGACTTTTTAGTAGCAATAAATCATATTTTTATAGGATGAATTTGGAAAATTGATATGAGACATTTATAACACAATTGAGTGAGTATGTTAAAGTTAATGATAATTATTTTATGTTCAATGATAAATATATTATTATGGTGTAATTTATTAGGACTATAATTTTCCCATCTAATTTCATTTCAATAATTTAATTTTAATATCATTCATTAAATTTCTTCCTCTTTCACTTATTGAATTTTAATTTTTTTTATTTGACTCACAAAAAATATTTTCATTCCATTATTTTTTAAATTTATTAAATAAAAAAACATTAATTATTTTAAAAACCTAAAAAAATTAATTAAAAAGATTAAAAAACTATGAATGGTACATAAACATCGTTGATATAATGAACCCCAAGGTTATCCACATGATACCCCCTGGGACCTTATAAATTTATAAAGTAAATTAGTGGACCTTGGACAAGGTCAAAACAATAACATATTGGAACATTTTTTAGGAATTAGTAATAATAGTTTTTAGGGTTTTCTTCTCTATTAGATAAAAAATTAATATATATATATATGATAAATTTTGAAAATAGAATTCTGAATATTTCAATCTAGTTTCTAAAAATAAAATGCAACAATTTTTAGATTTTTATTTACTTAATAATCCTTTTTTTCTCAAAAATATGTATATAGGATTTTAAAACACGTTTTTGATGTAAATTATTTATTCTTTACCAAAAAGAGGATAATAATTATTATTTCCATTATCATAAAATTATATTTCTTGTATAGAAATGTGTTAAACCTATTGTTCCTAAAATCATACAAAATTTTAGAACAATAAATGACATTTTGAGAGTAATAATGAAAGGTTATGTAATATGGATTCATTGAAAATAAACTTTTTACCATTATGGTGTCTATTTGGACATAATTTAAGGAAATGTGTAAATAATAATCCATGTAATACCCTCTAAAGCATATAAAACAAAAATTATTCAATGGTATGAAGTAGGATTCCAATGGAATTTATGTAAATACTGATCAACACAATGACTGAGCTTGATTGTAATATATATGCTAATCAAAAAAAATTAACATAATTAAAGACCAATTAAGGAAAATTAATCAAAAATTGGATAATCCAAATTACATGGATGTAAAATAAATGGAAGAGGAAAAAATTTCCATAATGAAAAACCCAATGATTGTAGAAGATTCCCCTATAAGTTTGACTAGATTATATAGGAGGATGAAGAGGAGAAAGAATTGTTTTTTACAATAGTTAAATTACTCAAATAAGAGAGTATTGATAAGAAGTGTAAAAGTGACAGTATTGTTAATCATGAGAGTGAGGAGAAATCCATTGAATTTGAATCATCTGAAGAGGGAATTTACATTCATATAATGTAGAAACTCTAAAAAAACTATATAAATAAGAAATCAATGAGGATCATTAATAAAATTTCATTATAAACATAATATTAATCAAAGAAAAATATTTTGTAGTTTTTTTAGGATGATGTAGCCAATCATAGGGAAGACCTCCCATAACCTTGTTTTCTTAAAAACTATTTTCTATGAACTATTTAGGAATAATATTTGTTATAAGATGAGATAATTGGAGGATATTATTTATATAATTCATTTTATTCCTATATTATTAAATTTAAATTGGGAACTGATTTCCCTTATCTTTTAAATACCCGATCAAGATCTAAATTACCTTTTAGGATGGTTAAAGAATAGTGTAAAATGGAGGAAATTCATTTTGAGGAGAGGCTAAATAACCAACTAAAATCTCACCTAGTTTTTTTAGATATATTGTTTAAAGAATATGATTTTACCATAGTGGAAATAGTGTGATATTTACAAAATATTATCACTATTATTTAAATTTATCTCAAGGTAAAATGATTATATATCCCATAAATTATATATGAAGATTCAATAACAAAGAATCATTAATTGGTTAATTTTGAAGTAGAAAACATTAAAATATCATTTGATGAATTTTTGGAAAAGTGTTTTGAAGAAAATTAGGAAGACCAACTATATCACAAAACACATCACCAGCATATTCCTTAAGAAACATATTAAAAAAGAGGAAAAATAATATAAATATTATGAGGGAGATAAATATAATATGTACTCATTTTATAATTAAATTGTTGAAATTGATTTCGATAAAAACATCCATTTCTTTATCCATGAAAAACAATCTTTATTTATGTATACCATAGATGAAAATAAATAGAAATCTATAAGAAATATAATTGTATTAAAAGAAAATATAGTGTTTTAAATTGAATTAGAAATGGAAATTAAAATCTAACCATGAAACCAACTATTCTAAAAACGGTTGAGGAATCGATAATGGTGTATCAAGATATATAAATGGAGTATTCATAAATTCTAGTTTTATATATTTTTTAAATTAATTATGACATAAAATTAGAGGTGAATACCTTTCAATATATTAGAAATAAGGACCACAACATGGAATTACATGTGTTTGGAAGGATGAATAAAGTTTAAAAAATAGATTGAATAACATGTGGTGGTTTTTATAGAAAACACATCATCCACCATAACACAATGAATGATATACTAGAGTTTTTAAAATATTAATAACCTAACTACATCAATTTTTTAGTTTATTCAAAAAAATTATTTACCCATATATTATGTTTTTATTTGTATTTTTTCTTCATTTAAAACCTTAATTTTTGTGTTTTTATATCTAGGAATCAATATTGGAAGATAACTTACACATTAACTAGAGATGTAAAAATTATTCTTCCTAGAATAATAATAAACATTTCATTGTTATTTTTATTTTTATTTATAATTAATTTATAATAAAAAAATGAATTGTACTTTTTTCATATAGTTAAGTAGCTAGGTCATTAATGTGTATTAAAATATGACCAAAATATTTTTCATTGGATATAGAAATATATACCCATGTGGGTATTTTTTTTTATTTTAGTGTTAGTGAAATAATTTATTTTTTTATTTTATTGTTAGTGAAATAATTTATTATTTTTCATAACTGGATGAAGTGGGTAGTGACTAGATACCATTTGAATATCATTTAATTTATTCTTCCACCACTGAAATAAATAATCCATGTAGCATGGTCCTTTTTTAGTATTTTATTTCATTATTTTTCTTTTATAGTAGATAAAAAAATTGTTAGCCTCAATGAAAAAAATATGAATAAAAATTGAATTATCCTTTCTACTGTGATAATAATAATAAGTAGTATCCGCATATATTTTTTTAATCAAAATTGGTTTTATGTGTGGAAATGAAAATCACATTTAAGAAACACATATGGGATGTTGAAGAAAAGAGTAATCTAGAGGAGTTGAATTTTTAATAGAGGCTCGATGATAGAATACCCATAAAACATAATTTTTATATATTTTCTAGGAATAATATAAGCTTCTCATAGTTTAAATAGAGGGAGATTTTGAAAAAAAATTATTCCTACTAATTAACTTTTTCTCAAACTAAAATGATTTTAGACCTCTCAATAATTTTCAATGATGATTTGATACCATATAGGATTGTATTAAAATATTTATAACTATAAAACACTATAAGTGTGGCATAAGAATTTTATGAAGCATGTTTTAAAGAAACAATGCAAGAACCACTATCTCACGCAACATATAACAAGTGGATTCATTAAGAAAATTATTAATTAAAGGAAAATATAACAAAAATATTATGTGTGAGTTAAATCAAACCTAAACTCATTATGTTATGAAATTTTTGAAATTGATATGGAAACTAACTTTCCATGTGCTTTTAATGAAAAATAGTTTTTATTGACGTATACCATTGATGAAAATAAATATAAACCCATAAGAAATATGTTCAGAATAGAAGAAGAAAGGATTATTTCCATTGAAGCAGAAAAGGAACAATATAGACTAACAATTAAACCCAATATATTACAAAAGGATGAAGAATAAATCATGGTGTATCATATTTAATACATGATATATTCCTATATTTTGGTCTCATATCCATTTAATGTTAATTATAGAATCAACATGGTAGTAGAGACACTGTACTATATTATAAATAAGGTCCTCATGAAGGAATTGTATGCATATGATAAATAGTATATGTAATAACATGTGGTGGTTCCTACCACAGAAACCTCATTCACCATCCAACCAAGGATGATGCACTAGAATTGTCTAGATGTGGATAATTTAACTATAACAATATTTTGGGGGGTTAAACACAAAATTATTTCCTTAAATCTTATGTTCTTTTTTTTATAAATTTCAATATGTATTTTAAATATTGTTTTTTATTTTTATATATAGTAATTAAAACTAGAAACCAACTTTAAAATCAACTAAAGATTAAAAAATGATTTTTATTAGCCTGATATTAATGATTTATCAACCATTTTTCACTTTAAATTCTGATTATTTTACAAATAAATATTCAATTGTTATTTTATATTCTTATAAGGAAGTAGTAAGGAAAACAATGTGCATCAAAATAAGAAAAAATATATGATCTTTTCAACTAACTAGATAAGTAATCATGTGAATATTTAAAATTCTATTTTAGTTTCAGTAGTATTTTATTTTATTTTATATAGGTTTATGAAGCTATTAACAGTTGAAAACGTTTCGGTTGTCATTTTAGGTAGTTATCCACCATTGAAATAAAGTGTCCATGTATGTTTACATAGTCATATTTTTGTAGTTCTAATGAATTATTTGTTTTTTGTAGATAAAATTAGTTTTAAATGAATAAATGGATGTCATAATAGAGAAACATGTGTGGGTATTAATGGAAAATGTGTATGGGGAGGGTACATAATTTTTTTAGGATAAATTTTCATTATTTTTTCTCATTTAGCTTTATGTTTTTTGGAAATTTCTTTTTTTAATTGAAATTAATTCCAGTTTTTTTTAGTTCATTAATTCTTTAGTGTAAATTTTTTTTGAAAGTTAATTAAAAAATTAAATGATTACTAATTTGGGAATTTCATATTTTATAATTAAGCCTTGAATCAATTATTTTCATTTGGTAAACCCATGTTAAGAACCTTATATATTTGTAAAAGTGATGTATAGTTTTATTTGTTTCCAAACATGAATTGTATGTATATTTAAAAGGTTTAGTAAATTTATATTTTTTATGCTGAAGAGGTTTGATATAGTTTGGAACTTTGCTAATTATTCTTAGAGGTTTCTTAAGAATATTTTAATTGGATGAGATTACATAAGAGATAGAAAAATAGGAAATAAATTTGTTTGTGTAATAGTTGTAGCTTTCTATACTCATGTATTTTTTTAGCTGCATAATAAATATTTACATACATGAAGTCTTGCATATATAAATTCCACCATGTATCTGATGTTCTATATATGTGAATTTTTCACATTATAAGATTACATGTAATCGATTTCGGTTACATATAGGAATGATAACCACATAAGTAAGTTCACATAGAGATTTTTTATTTGTGTGTCATATTTTCCAAGACATCCAAAAAATAAAGTATTTTTCTTTGTAGAACAATTTAACCAAATTTCATCTATATAAAGAATTAATTTTACCAAATTCATTCTTTCTGTATAAAACTTAATCGATGGTGTTGATGTTGACCATCATGTTCTAAAATAGCACATTTGAAATGTTATTCAAGCTATTTGATGAGATATTTCATGAATGGTAATTATTTTTATATATATTTTATGTCCTTATATTATTTTTCAATAAATTTTTAGTGATACTCAATGTAGATGTTGTTGATGAAGACTATTTATATATTTATTCATGAAATTTATCAAGATTGTGCATTATTTCATTAGAGTTCAAAAAAATAACATACAACTAAATATGTATTGACTCTTATTTTTTTATAAATGATTAAAAATTAAAGTTGATGACTTACATTCAACATATGAGGTATCATGAAAGAATATATAATAATATAGTGAGATCAAGTTTGTTTCATCAAGAGGAGGACGAAGGATATTACATGAAATTAAAAAAATTTATATTTGTGAATATTGATCAAAGATGGAGGTTTGAGAAGTTGAAGAGGAATATGGAATCTTAGAAAATCTACATGCAAATATCTTTTCATAAAAAAGATATTTTGATAATGAATTTCATTCCAAAGTGGCTATTTTACTATAGCTTTTTTCTAGAAGAAATTTTTTTTATCTCATTATCAAGAGGGGGAAACTGATTATGATGGGAGAAATTTAGTGCTATAATTAATTTTTTTGAAGATATCAATGTTGTTGAGAATAAGATATTGGGAAGAAAAAAAGGATGAGTTATATGAGTTTCACAAAAGTGTGTTAGAAAAACTAATTAAAAACCAAATAAGGCATGTGTACCTAGTCCATGGATTTATTCATCCATAGATTTGGTTTTCTCGAGCTCAAAGTTATATGTTTCAAGAGATTAAGGAGAATTATTTCTAGATATTATGTTCATAGAGTTTGTAGTTTTTATTAAATACTTCAAAAGGCTCAACAAGGGAGATATTTTTGATCTATTTCTAAAGAAACTGAGCATTCAATAAGATCTATCTCTTATTGGATACAAATATTTTTTGATTTTAGTGTGAGTCTATGTTGTCTAGTGTTACACTAATAGGCATAATGAAACTATATTACATCAATGTAAGATTGTAATCTATTTTGATTATTGTGATAAATACATGGTTGGTGGGATCAACCAACCATTTAAAAGAGTGGGTTTCTAGTGAAGGGGATAGGCCTTATAAAATATCTTGTTCATTTTCTCATTATTTTCTATATACATTTGGGAGTTTGAGACCCTATAATTGAGTGACTCTAATATTAAAAAATTTCAGGGGTTTAATTTAAATACAAGAAACTAAAAAACTAGTCTTTATTGATCCACCCCCCCCCCCCCCCCTTAGTGTATTAATGTAGTCTTAAGCACATCAAGTCGTATTAGATCATGGTCCGTCAATATTATTCAATAAATTACTTAGAATTTATAATATGAATTCTATGAATATCTAGGTGTGCATACATTTAAGGTTAAAAGTTATCATTGTTGAATGAACATAATGTTTTCATATCATCTATCTCTTGGTATGGAAGTTAAAGAGGATTCTATCATTTATTTCACGCACATTAAAGGGAATTCCTTGATTCACATGGATGATAAATGAAATATGGTGAATAATGGGACAATAAATGATATTATTATTTCTTAGTCAGAGAAAGTCTATAAAAAAGTTAAAAGGCATTAAACAATGAATTAAAACTAGAAAAATATATAAATTATCTATGGAGGAAATGTGAAAGTCAATGAGGATAAATAATAAAATAAGGGATGAAATTTTACATTCTTCAAAATGGATGAGGATGAAAACATTCACTCATATTAATGAATTATTCATTAATATCCAAGTATTTTTTTGAAGATCATGAGGACTCAAAAATTGTTAAGAATCTCATGAGGAATTTTCTTAACATGCTTGATACTATAATATCTTCTATATAAGATATATAAGTTCTTTCATTATATGAACTGCATAACATTATCATAGTTTATGATATGAGAAAAATTCAAGCCTTCAAGAAAAATTTAAATCATTAAATGAAATATGAGGAAACGATAAAGTTATAAAATAAATAACATGTTGACAATGAATATTCATGTGATTCTAAAAATGAATAGGATTATAGGGTCATTCTAAGAATCATTATTCTTATCTCAAAGTGGTTCAAGAAGGGAATATGAAAATGTAAATTCATGTATCCTCTTATATAATATAAATATAATTGAATAGGGTAATGTTTCATTAAATTCCATAAGAATAAGGAACAAGATTACAAATTTGATGGAGAAGAGAAAACATAAAGAATTAGTAGAATAATAATTCAAGTGAGTCACCAAATCTAGAAAATCATAGAATGATATTCTAAATGAAATAGAATATACATGATGAGAAAAGGAGAAGAGGATATCAACTAATCTATAATTTATCATCAATGTGATTTTTGTGAGATATTCACTAACATGAAGGCTCCTGATGAAGAAGGGTTTGACACTATAGTCGGTTATGAATATGGTTTAGAACCAACTATGTTTAAACGCATGTTTACAGATGATCTTGATGATTTTATTAATAATAAATCCATGATTAAGTAAGAAAATAAAAATTTGTGGAATGAAATCATGAACATGATTGATGGAGAGAAATGGTTTTAAAAGAAATAAGAAACCCACCTCAGTTAGATTAAAATATTTAGTTTGAAAGTAAATAGACATGAAATAATGATAAATGATATTGAAAAAATATATTCTTTGAAAGAATAATAATTATCTAAGACACAATCCTAGTATCTTGAAGTTATAATTAACTAAAAATGTTAAAGGAGAACTTCAAATACTTTGTTCATATCAATGTAAAATCCTCTAAATCTGATGGGAAAACTTGTAGAAAATATCATGTAAATTTTTCACTAAATAAATCTATTTTTAATCCTATAGTCACTAATATTATAGGCTCTAACTCAAAATTTGGTTAATCTTGGGCCATAAAAAATTAGGAGAAATACTCTCTCACATTAGTTGAATAAAGGAGGAACTCTAGAAGATCATCTTCTTACAAACATAAGAAAATTCAGCCGAAAAAATCATATAAATAACAAAAATATAAAAATAGATATAGATAGAATTTTTATAAAGAAAGGAGTTTTAGATTTCAAGGTTACTGATGGAGTTATAGAGTGCTTAACCAAAAATCCTACACTTTTAGGTAGAACATTTCATTGCCTAGGATGAGGTAATAAGTCAAGGGATGAAATACTAATGATAATAAAGAAGATTCAGGAAGAAAAATCTTAGTTATAAAATAATTTTCCAATATCAAAGAATATAAAAAATTTTAGTTCCTTGAAAAGTTAGAATAATTTGTGACCAACAAGGTCATAAAATATCCATGGAAATTTTTCTAGTTCATCTTCCACTTATTGAAAAATTAAAGAGTTCACAAGTGAAAATTTATTTCATTTATTTCTTAGTAGAAGATTATCATAAATTAATTAGAAATAAAATTTTAGAGATACATGATAGTGCATGTTCCTTCCACATGAAATGTGATGGAAGAAGCTAGAAAATTGTTGAGAAATATGAAAGAGATGCAATGTAATTTTGAAATAATTGTTCCATGGAGATTAAATTTATCTTCTATACTGAAATTGAAAACAAGACTATAAAATATCATGATATTATTTATTTTGAATGGATAAAGAACAAATAGTTTATTGTTAGACACTTTTTATAATGGGGATGAGGTGATTTTCATGAATTACTCATGTATTTTTAGAATCTAAAAATATGGAATAATAATAAATCATGGAAATGGAACGAGTGGATACTTTTTTTATTAGTGATACAAGAAATACACGTAACATGGGTGTGAGAGATGAGAACATTATTTGAAAATGAAGGATTTTCCATCATGGAGAAGAGTATTTTTCATGATTTTAAATAATTTTGTTGTGAGATATTTTACAAATATACTAAGAAATGGTGAAAGTGTCTATGGAAAATGTTGGTTTCCTTCTTGAAAACCATGTTCAATATGAATGGAATTGTGTGGTGGTGGTTGTACAACCATTATGTAAGAAACATATTTCCACATCCTTTCTAGGTAGTTTCTAGTGGTTTGTATTCATTGAACCCAAAACACCCATTGGTTCCCTTATTGGAGATGTTTCATGAACCTTCATTCCAAAGGAAGGTGGTTATTGTGAAATGGATCCAACAATGCTTTGGGATTCACATTGGTCAAGAGTATGGGAGTTCAGGCTCAACAAACATTTTTTAGTGGAATTATTTCCTACTATAGGACTCTCTTATAGATTTAATACATATTCATGGATTCTTTATTAAATCCCAAATATAACATGGGACACCCTTTGGTTAACAACAAATTATTATCATGTATTGGATTTAGAATCATCTGTATATATATGAGGTTCATCATCGATAGATAAATATATATGTATCTGAGGTTTCACATTGATGGTACCCTTTTGAATGTATGTATTCTATATTCTTATTTTTTTTATTACTATGGTGCTAGTTTAAATCCACATAGTGGGATGCTCTGGAATTTATCACCATCCATGAATATGGGAGTTGTTTTGATGTTAGGATTGGGCCCATGATATGGTCTATGTATGTATCCTTGCGAAAGGAATCATAACTCATATAGTTCAGTACCACTTAATAGGACATGTCATACCTATTAAGTTCATGTAACAAGGAAAAATCACACAGTTTAACATCATACATCAAGGATGTCTAGTAGAAAGGTTCCAAGTCAAGGTTTAGTGTTGGACTTACCTCTAAGAAGCCTAAAGAACTTTGAAGGGATATAACCTCCCATGGTTCATATAACCATATTGGTAATGTGTCCCAAAGAAACATAGAGTGATTTTGGTGTGTTGGGTTTGGAACACATGGAGGTTTTCTACATATCCAATTTGGATAGGAATCAAAGTCTGTATAGTTCGAAAAGGTTGGGGCTTACACCTATGGAGGAGGCCCTAAAGGTTTTTCTCATAGAGGATAAGAACATTTAATATAGATACATGGCTTTGAGACCCCATGCATATGGTGGTCCTTGGGAAGTTTGTCTCATAGGTAATATGATCCTTTAATATGGTGATAACATTGTTTTAACACTTACACCAAATAATAGACCCATGTGGTGAGTATGGTTCAAGATTATACAGAATAGTGGCCCATATAGTGTTTAATAATGTTGAAGACATGATCAACACAATCCTATAATCCCATGAAATTCATGCTTAGAATGATAAATAAGATGAAGTGGAAGATCCAATGAATCACACAATCTATTTCATTCATCGGTGGATGAGGTCGTGGCTATGGGAGATAGAAAGGGATTGGAACTAATCGTTGTCATGACCTTTCCCAGTGGGGCCCACACCGTGACTCCCCATGTCTGCCTCCAATAGGCCAAGGGCTGGTGACTAGCATCGAGTAGGAATATTACTAACATGGGAGGCACTTCCTAAGCTCTTGTACACACGCACACATCTCCAAGCCCAAAAATACTGAAATGTAAAAAAGCACTAAGGAACAAAATGCAAGCATACAACTAAACCCAACCAACAGAGTGCGATGGAAAGTAAATTACTGAAAGTAAACTGGGACAGAATACAAGCCCACCAAAATAAGGTCTAAAAACTGAAAAGTCCAACCTGTAAACACAAAAAGGTATTGGGACTGCTGCTTGTAGTCATAGGAATGCCTTGGCCTGCAGGGAACTCATAAAGTTCGGTCTTGTCCTGGTCCACCCTAGACTTTGTCAAAAGGATTCTCATCTGCACAAGACACGACATGTACGGGAAAATCCCATGTAGGGGTGAGTATAACAATACTCAGTAGAGGACCCTGAAAACCAAAAAGTAGTACACAAAGTAAAGGTACAGTCAGCTATGCACAGTATTTGTTTACAGAACATATATCAAGAGAAACACAAACTAGATATACTCAAAACCCATACCCATGGACTAGAGACAAGTTGTACAACTGCATATCCCCATCTAGGGATTCAGTTCAAAGATTTACACGAAGCACTCATTCTGGGATAACTCACTACATGATTCTGATAGCTCAGATGACGTCCATTCGAGAAGTATTGTTCGTATGGAAATGTCACGAGAGGTAGTTACACTCATTATGGGAGACACACTCCTAAGTGGGGAAGATCATGATAGATAGATTCACTCATTATGAGAGACACACTCCTGAGTGGGAAAAATCACGATACACAGATGAGGATCACTTCCAGGGCCATGGAGGATACTGTGACTCATCTGGAATTCACCTGCTATGTAGAGGATCGATGCCCAGTTGAGTTGGTCACATTGATTCCTGACTCTACCAAGGGTCAAGAATGGATAGAGGATCTCGATCCATACCTCTCGGATGGATGCCTGACTCTATCATTGAAATTCCTACTGAAGGGATCATAATACTATATAAGGAAATGATGCCTGGCCTTAAGGGGAAAGATAATAAGGGGAACTAACCCAAAAGAAACATGTCCAATATATGGTGGACAAGAGGACCATGCCATTTTTCAAAAAGTACACGGCATGTAGAAAAGTTACACGTCGTGTCGTATGACCCTGGGTACTGCACATGTACAATGGCCCATGTCGTACGGATAGTTGTCTAGAAATGTTACTACACGACATGTAGTAAGGTGTACATGCCATGTCTGAGTGACTGGTGTTGGCTCCGTGTACAATGGCCATGTGCCCGTACACGGTCCTCAACCCGTGTACTCTAACCCGTGTAATCGGTACACGAGGTGATCCATGCTACTGGCCTCGCCTGGCCATGTGGTGGAGTACACGGTCGTGTACTAAATCTCCTCTATATGTATCCTCTAGACACATGCCTAGTCCCATGTAGTCGCCTCTTCCATGCTGTGTAAATACTACACGCCGTGTTTTGATGTTGTGCAGTCCAACCCGTGTCTGTGTACCTTCCAAGATACACGTTGAGCTTCAGGGAAGGTCCAACATGTCTTGTTACCGGAGTCACATGCCGTGTGACACCTGTCTAACAATCGAAACCCTAGTCGTTGCTGAGATGCTCCACACAGCGTGTTCTTCAGAGACACATGCCTTGTATTCTGAAAATTTCTAGAAACGTGGACCTTCGTCGTCGCGCATCCAGTGATGTCTCATTCATCGATCCGATCATCCGATCGACATGGAACTCCTGGGTTTTGTTCACCCCGACACCACGAACCCGCTTATATTGTTTTTGGACCTCTGATTTCCCCGAAAACATGATTTGATCTTCACGCGTGAAGAACGACCTCTTCCGATCCGAGACGATTCCTCACCCGTCATGTCTGTCACACCTCCATAGGGTCGTTGTGATGTCAGATATCTATTTTGGGATCGTTGCATTGCAAGAAAGGTGCGTAATGATCCATTTTTTGTCACCCCATGAAGAATGTGAAGAACACGTGAGAAGGAAAGGGGGAAATAAAAACAAATAGAACAAATTTGAGGAATGAACCTCCACCATCGTTCATCATGATGTTGATCTGCTCCTGTTAATAGGATAAAATAGAGCATAAATCAATAAAAATAATCAGCTTGTATTAATTCCCCATAATCATCTTAATAAGACCCTCCCGCAAGAACGTACGAATCCGCGGATCAACTTGTTCGTGGATGATCCGCGTTCGTTGTTTAAATTCAAAAATGGAGAAAGTGGAATGAAATAACAACCCTTTCCTTTAAGAAAGGATCAATCGTTGATGAAAGGGTCGTGTCTTCGTCGTCGTTGAGATCCTATAACTTCGTTGGCACAACGATTCACAGCTTCAATTCGTCATCGTTCGTCACCGAGAGTCTTCTTCAAAGCGCCACGGATTCTCCAAAGTTTTCTCTCAATCCTTGAAAATGAGAGAAATCCCAATAAAAATGGAAACATGTTTGGCATTCCGTTATTCTGTGGTAATAATGAGTCAGCATTGCTATTTATTAGTCATTATAACATGACATTAATTAATGAAACATCTGCCATGTCGCTTCGCTGTAGTGGATGTTTCCAAAATAAAAAAAATAAACGTCACAATTTATATTATTTTATTTTACTAAAAACATCTAAAAATTAACTTTTTCCCTCGACCCACACCGGTCGAGGTTAGACTCGTTCTTAGATAAAGTCATCATTCTGGACACAATAGTTCCCTCTGATTTTTAATCCAGGTATCCATTTTGAAACTAACACAACCGTGAACATATGCTGACTCACATAACTTAAAAAAGCTCAAACCACCATTCTGGGCTCACTGGGCCTCAGAATGATGTTCCATCTTTGCACCTGGTCTCATAATAATTCCATATAATATTTCAAAATAATACATGGAAAATCCAAGACACTAAATTCCCCCCACCTTGAGGATTTTCATCCCTGAAAAGACAAAACGAGACTACTTAAAAAGATATGGGTACTAGGCACAGATCTGAGCCTCCCACTCCCACGTGATCTCCTGAAGATTCTTGTGTTTCCACCGGACGCACACTAGGGGAATCGATTTCCCACGAAGGATCTTCTCCTACCGATCCTCGATCTCCACTGGGTACTCAGCAAAGGTCACTCCATCCTCAATGTCCATCTCACCCAATTCGATGATGTGCGATGGCTCATGGACATACTTACTCAGCTGCGACACGTGGAAGACATCATGTACCTGATGAAACTGTGGTGGTAGAGATATATGGTGCAATACCTCTCCATCTCTTCACAAAATCTAGAAATGTTCGATGAACCTCAGAGATAGATTGCCACCCTTGCCAATTCATCGTAACCCTCGCTGAGGTGATACCCAAAGAAAGACATTGTCTCCCTCTTCAAAATCCAGATGTCTCCATCGTCTATCAGCATAAGACTTATGCTGGCTCTGTACAGTCTTCATCCACTCCCGGATGATTTTGACCTTCTCGGTGGAAACTCGCACCAACTCTAGACCCATGAGCGCTAACTCTCCAGAGTCGGTCCAGGAAAGCGGTGACCGTTAGGGTCTCTCATACAAGGCCTCGAATGGTTCCATACCAATGCTGGAGTGGTATCTATTTTTGTACACAAACTCCACCAGTGGTAGGTGGTCCTACCAACTATGACCAAAGTCCAAGATACATGCCCGCAACATATCCTCCAGAACCTGAATGTTCCTCTCCGTCTGACCATCTGTCTAGGGATGAAATGTTGTGCTCAAGCGTAGCTGAGTTCCAAAAACCTCTTGTAATCGCTTCCACAAATAGGATGTAAAATGATCATCTCTGTCAGAGACTATTGTCGAGGGGACTCCATGAATCCGGACTATCTCCTGCACGTAGAGGCATCCCAAGCTCTTTATGGAACTCTGCTCCCTGATTGCTAGGAATTCGACCGACTTGGTGAGTTGGTCAATGATCACCTAGATGGAATCATTCCCCTTAGATGTCTATGGTAAGCATGTCATGAAGTCCATCGATATTCCATCCCACTTCCACTCTGGAACATCCAGGGGTGAACTAATCCCGCTGGAACCTGGTGCTCAGCTTTCACCTGCTGGCATGTAAGGCATCAAGAAACAAACTCTGTTACTACCTTCTTTATGCCCGACCACCAGAACCATTATCGGAGATTCTGTTACATCTTTTACACTCCAGGATGTACCGCCAAGGGGGATGTATGAAACTCCCTCAGGACCTCCTCCTACAATGTCATTGGTACAACAGTGTGTCCTATTAAAAGAAGTACGTGCTCCCCACTTTGTGAATATCCATCAAGATCTTGTCCTGTGGATAAATGAGCACGTAAATCCACATAGTCGACATATCATAGTTATGCCTCTCTAACCTTATGTAAGTGTGGAGGTGTGACAACCATCGACTGTATGTAATTTGTATCCTCTCTGTCCACCAAGGATAACTGCAACGCGGCTAACTGCTCGGTCGCCTAACTCAACAGTTGTGAGCTTGACCATATGCTAAGAGCATCTGCCACCTTGTTCCCCTTACTATGAGTATAGATGATCTCGAAATCATAGTCCTGGAGGAACTCTATCCAACGCCTCTACCTAAGATTCAGATCCTTCTACGAAAATATGTACTTGAGGCTCTTGTGGTCAGAGTAGATGATAAACCGCTCGCCCCTAAAGTAGTGTTGCCACATCTTTAATGTGAAGACTACTGCACCCAACTCAAGACCATGGGTCACATAGTTCTGCTCATGTGGCCTAAGATGTCATGAACTATAAGTAATCATTGCCTGCCTCTGCATCAGGACACAGCCAAGCCCGGTCCCTGATGCGTCGCAAAAAAATATGTCATCAACACCCTCCTCTGACAATCTCAAGATTGGGGTGCTATAAAACTCTATCTCAGTTACTTGAAGGCCTTCTGTAACTTCTCTATCCAGATAAAGGGTTTCCTCTTCCTATTCAAGTCTGTCATTGTGCTGATATCTGGGAGAAATAAGGAATGAATCTTCAGTAATATCCTTCCACCCCAAGAAAGCTCTGCCCCTCCGCCACGCTCCGAGGTGGAACCCATGATAACACAACCTCCACCTTTTCTGGGTCTACATCTAATCCATATACTGAGATGAAATATCCTAGAAAATGGACCTCATGAATCCAAAACTGTCACTATGAGAGGTTCCCATAAAGCTGGTGCTCTCGAAGTACGTCTAAAACCATCCGTAGGTGTCTCATGTGCTCCTCCTTTGATGCCGAGTACACAAGGATGTTGTCAATAAAGACCACTATGAACCAGTCCAAGTATGGCTGGAAGATCCGATTCATCAGTCTCATGAACATTTTGGGGAAGTTTTTCATGCCAAAAGGCATCACCAAGTACTTGTAGTGACTGTAGTGGCATCTGAAAGCAGTCTTCGATATATCTACATCTCTTACTCATAACTGGTGATAGCCTGATCTAAGGTCAACCTTCGAGAACCACTGTTCCCCTCTCAGCTGATCGAAGAGGTCACCGATCCTCGGCAGAGGATACTTATTCTTCACCGTTACCTGATTCAAGCACCAGTAATCTACGTACAACCTCAGACTCCCATCTTCCTTCTTGGAAAACAAGACTGGGCCGCCCAGGGTGAAACGTTGGGTATCACGAGACCCTTTCTCTACAAATTCTCCAACTGCACCCTTAGCTCATGAAGCTTTGTGGGAGCCATCCGATATGTTTATGAGAAAATCGGTGCCATCCTAGGGTGTAAGTTGATGCAGAAGTCAATCTCCCGGTGGAGAGGTAGTCCTGGAACATATTCAAGAAATACGTCCTCGTACTCTGCCACTACTGCTAGGAAATCAGAGTCCACAACATCCATTGCTCGGAGGTCAAGGCTAGCCAACTCATGGGCGATTGGATGCACCCTCTTATGAATAAGCCCATTCTGCGCTGCCTTGGTTTCCCTTTATCCAACAAAGGGAAACCTCGTCCCATCACTATGGACATACCTCAATCTTCGCCTAAAATAGTCAATCTGTGCATGGACCGAAGATAACCAATCCATACCAATAATTACATCATAAGGCTTCGACACTACCACCAAGAGGTTACAACCAAAACTCTCACCTACACGGTTAAGATCACACTGTCTACAAAGGTGCGTGATCGTCGAGTCTCCTCCCATAGGTGTCTCCAAGTGTAAGGATCAAGTCAACGGTTCTACCGAAATCTCGAGGTTTCATAAAAGACATGTGGCTATGAAGGAATGACGAGAACCTATGTCTACAAGAATGGAAGATAAGGTAGAAAAGACACATATCGTACCTCGATCAACCCTGGAGTCCCTGGGTCATATGCCTCAACCGCATGCAGCTATCCTCATCCCAGTCCCCCAGCTCCCTGAGCCTGGTGCGGACCTCCTTGGGTAGTGGTGGAAGTAATTCAAAGCGTCTACCACCACCCATATCTCTCCCTGCTCCTCTTACACGTCCACTGCCTGGTGGGTCTATCTACTCCATTATCTGCCTCTGCCTCAATGGCCCATCCACTGTATCCCTATCAGAAGCTCGATGGGTCGGACAATATCTAGAGAGATGTCCCCTATCGTTGCACGTGTAGAATCACTTCTCCCTAGGCTGACTGGATCCAGCCTGAGAGATCTAGACTATAGATCCTCTGTCCTAGGTCCTCCTATGACATTTCCAACATCCAGATCCCTGTGTCTCACATTGGCTACCTGCTTTTGGGGTCTCCACACCCATCTGACTACTGCTGACTACCGCCGGCTGCCTCTGCACCGCCAAGAATCTCCTGATCACCAAGGCCTACTCCAGCCATCCATCATAAGTCAAAATGCATAGAGGCACCACACTAGCTCAGATGTCCCATATTAGACCTCGCTCGAAGGTCTGAGCACTAAAGTATTGATCCCTGACTATATCCATCAAGTATCGGGTGAGGTTGGTGAACCTCAATAAATAGTCAGCTACCATCAAACTACCCTACTGGAGCTGAAGAAGCTCCTGGATGCACATAGCTCTCAACATAATCGGAGAGAAATCCTCCCTGAAGAGTTGCTCGAACTCCATCTATAAATGAGTCTCCTCATCATGAGTCTGTGTGGTCAGACACCACCATCGTTCCATTGAACCTTGAAGAAGTCTCACTCCTAGGATCACCATCTGGTCTGCTGGTGTCCTCACTAGATGGAAAACTCTGGTCACCACCTCAAGCTAGTCCTTAGTTTCCTGAGGGTCGGGCTCACCTCGGAACATGTGGGGTCTCTGTCTCTGGAACTCATGGAGCACGCTCAACCTATGCCCCTTGTTGTTCAGTACCACGGGTACCACGGGTTGCTCCACTGGTGGTGGTATAGCAGGTGCACCACCTAGTGGCAACGCCTAGGGAACTGGTCCCTGTATTGAAGCCTCATCACTGAGGGGGTCATCCTCTTGATCGTGATGCTGAATCCTGGCGGGTATGCATCGTAGAGGCATCCTGTACTGAAACAAGATGTACCATGTTCAATGAGTATATCTGGATAGCTGACATAAAGGATATGGAAAACACAACCTATTCCTATATGATGCATTTACCATTCTTTTATTTCCCCACAACCAGTTTTTTCATGTACTGAGTCGAAAAACAGGTTATCAGAGTCCTGGTGTATGGATATGTCTGCCGCCGCACCAACACTGGAGTCTCTGGCTTGAAAGCCGAACTTGAAACACTTAACATTGTTGCCACAAACCAATCTCACAAACTCTTGGTCCTAAGTTAGAACATGTCCTCTAATACCACTGTCATGACCCGTCCTAGTGGGGCCCACACTGTAACTCCCCAATCCCACCTCTAATAGGCCAGGGGCTAGTGACTAGCCCCGAGTAGGCATATTACTGACATGGGAGGAATTGCCTAAGCTCTTGTACACACGCACACATCTCCAAGCCCACAAATGCTGAAATGTAAAAAACCACTAAGGAACAAAATGCATGCATACAACTAAACCCAACTAATAGAGTATGACGGAAAGTAAAGTACTGAAAGTAAACTGGGCCAGAATACAATCCCACCAAAACAAGAGTCTGAAAATTGCAAAGTCTAAAGTGTAAACACAAAAAGGTACTTGGACTGTTGTTCATAGTCGTAGGAATGCCTCGGAGTGTAGGGAACTCAGGAAGCTTGGTCATATCCTGGTCCACCCTGGACTCTGTCTAAAGGTTGGTCGTCTTCACGAGACATGACACGTCTGTGCAAATCCTGTGTAGGGGTGAGCATAAAAATACTCAGTAGAGGACCCTAAAAACCACAAAGCAATACATGAAGTAAAGGTAAAGTCATCTATGAACAGTATATGTTTACAGAACATATAGTAAGAGAAACACAAACTAGATATTCTCAAAACCCAGACCCACAGTCTAGAGACAAGTTGCACAACCACATACCCCTATCTTGGGATTCAGTTCGAAGATTTCCATGAAGAACTCGTTCCAGGAGAACTCACTCCATGAGTCTGATTGCTCAGATGACGTCCATCCTAGAAGTATTTTTCATCAGGAAATGTCACGAGAGGTGGTTACACTCATTACGGGAGACACACTCCTGAGTGGGTAAGATCATGATAGATATATACACTCATTATGGGAGACACACTCCTGAGTGGGAAAGATCATGATACACAGATGAGGATCGCTGCCAGGGCCATGGAGGATACCATGACTCATCCGGAATTCACCTGTTAGGTTGAGGATCGATGCCCAGTAGATTTGGTTACGTCAATGCTTGACTCTATCTATGGTCAAGAATGGATAGAGGATCTCGATCCGGTCCTCTCGGATGGATGCCTGAATCTATCAAAAAAAGTCCTACTGAAGGGATCATACTCTTGTAGAAGGAAACTATGTCTGACCTTTAGGGGAAAGAGAAGAAGGGGAACTAACCCAATCGAAACATGTCCAAGATACGGTGGACAAGAGGACCATGCCATTTTCCAAAAAGTATATGGCGTGTATAAAAGATACATGTCATTTCGTTTAACCCTGGGTAATACCCATGTACAATGGCCCATGTAGTATGACTGGTCGTGTAGAAAATTTAGTACACAGCATGTATTAAGGTGTACACGCCGTGTCCGAGTGACTGGGGTTGGCTCTGTGTACACTACCCATTTTCCCAAACACGATCCTCAACCTGAGTACTCTAACCCATGTAATTGGTACATGAGGTGATCCGCACTGCTGGCCTCGCCTGGATGTGTAGTGGAGTACACGGTCATGTACTCCATCCAGTGTTAGTGTATCCCCTAGATACACATCGAGTCCTGCGTATCCACCGCTTCCATGCTTCGTAGAGAGTACACATCGTGTTCCGAAGCCGTGTAGTCCAACCCATGTTCGTGTACCTTCCAAGATACATTCTGAGCTTCGGGTAAGGTCCAACCCACCGTGTGATCAGAGTCAAACGTCGCGTGACACCAGTCTAACACCCAAAACCCTAGTCGCCACTGAGATGGTCTACATGGCGTGTTCTTCAGAGATACACTCCGTGTATTCTGGAAATTTCCAGAAACGCGGACCTCCACTGTCGTGCCTCTGGTGATGTCTCATTTGTCAATCCGATCATCCGATCACCATGGAACTCCGGGGTTTTGGTCGCCCCAACACAATGAATACACTTCCATTTTTTTCGGACCTCTAATCGGCCCTGAAAACATTCTTTGATCTTCTCGCGTGAAGAACGCTCGAAGAATGGCCTCTTTCGATCCAAACTGATTCTTCATCCGTCATGGTCGTTGCACCTCCATAGGGTCGTTATGATGTCAGATCTCCAATTTGGGGTCGTTAATTTGCAAGACAGTTGGGAAATGATCTGGTTTTCATCTCCCCTCAAAGAATGCGAAGAACGCGCAAGAAGGAAAGTGGGAAAGAAGAACCAATAGAACAAAATTGAGGAATGAACCTCCACTATTGTTTGTCACGGCATTGATATGCTCCCATTAATAGGCTTAAATGGAGTAGAAATCAACATTAATAATTATCATGCATTAATTCCCCATAATCATCCCAATAAAACCCTCCCACAAGAACGTATGAATCTGCGGACCAACTTGTTTGTGGATGATCTGCGTTCATCGTTTAAATTCAAAAATAGGGAAAGATGAATGAATTAAGAACCCCTACCTTTATGAAAGGATTGATCATTGACAAAAGTTTTGTGCTGCCATCATCGTCGAGATCCTTCAAATTTGTTGGCACAGCGATTCACAGCTTCGATTCACCATCGTTCGTCGTCGAGAGTCTTCTCTAAAGCACCACAGATTCTCCAGAGTTTCCTCTCAATCCTTGGAAATAAGAAAAACCCCAATAAAAATGGAAACATGTTTGGAATTCGATTACTCTATGTTAATAATGAGTCAGCGTTGATATTTCTGAGTCATTATGACATGATATTAATTACTGAAACAGTTTCCACGTCGCTGCGCTGCAGAGGATGTTTCCAAAATAAAAATAAAATAAACGTCGCAATTTATTTTATTTTATTTTACTAAAAACATCTGAAAATTAACTTTTTTCCTAGAACCATGTTGGTCAAGGTTATACTCATTATTTGGTAAATTCATCATTACGGATGCAACGGAGCCCTCTGATTTTTAATCCGGGTATCCATTTGGAAACTACCACAAACGTGATCATATATCGACTCACTTAACATAAAAAAGTTCAAACCACAATTTCAGGCTCACTGGGCCTTGGAATTATGTTTTGTCTTCGCTCCTGGTCTCGTAATAATTCCATATAATATTTAATAATAATATACAGAAAATATGAGACACTACCCTCATCCTCTCTCTTATTTTAAGGTTCCGGGCACAGTGGAAGCGCGTGGGTGGATGTGCCCACTTGTCTTTTTTTCATTAACAATGATCAATCTGCAATCAATACAATGATAAATTCTAGTCTCCACGGATTGTATCATAGAAACGGACAATGAAAAGGAAAGTCATGGAACGACAAAGTAGGATCGTTACAGGTTGATTATAATTAATTTAATCAATTAAAAAGAAATACAATTTGGGTGTTCTTTCTTCGTTGATGTTCTTGATCACGTTCTGATGTGATTTGTCATTGCGTGGTAGAAGCCAAGTGTATACTTCCTCTAGTGGTGATCCACGCGTCTACCTCGTATCTCAGGACATCGCCAAAGGAGTCTCTGGGTTCTAGCATGGAGAAACCATTGCTTGTATTTTCCGCCTTAGATCGTCTTGATCCGATGGAAGAGGATCTCTCTCAGTCTTGAGAGCGTTCTTGGAGGAAGATGTTCTTTCATCCTTGAAATAATTCTCCAGAGT
Source organism: Viscum album (assembly GCA_963277665.1). Taxonomy (NCBI): domain Eukaryota; kingdom Viridiplantae; phylum Streptophyta; class Magnoliopsida; order Santalales; family Viscaceae; genus Viscum; species Viscum album. The sequence continues at coordinate 179,872,086 of OY728145.1, forward strand.
TTTTGTGCACAATGATTCTCATGTGTAGGAAAAGAGTTGGGGTTGTGAGGATTTTTATAATCGATTTTGAGTTTGTAGAGTTATGAAAAAAAATAAATATGTTACATGTTTCATTTATTTTATTAACTCTTATTGAAAACCCCATGTCGAATAATTAATTCCTTGACATGTGCCCATGATGATTATAATAAATATCATTTAATAAAACAATATTATATCCTCAAAATCCCAACTGGAAAAACTACACAGCATGTAATAATAAATACACGGTGTGTACTTGTTTTTCATTGAAAACTACACAGAGTGTACATTAAATGTACAGGGCGGGTATATATTATTTTCATTTATTCATTTCCTTTCCAAAATGAAAACTACATGGAATGTACATTTAATAATACATGGCATGTAATTGTTTTCAAAATAAAAACTACGCGGCGTGTAATAATTAATACACAGCGTGTACTTGTTTTCATTTTATTCTTCCTCCAAAATTAAAACGATTTAGGATTCCTTGAAAAATTATTAAACCACATATGGGAATAATCTTTATTCTACTTGAGATACTTGAATACACTTAGTATGTGACCCTCTAGGCCTCTTTCTCGTTGTCATTGGGTGGGTTTTCCTAAAGTCCAAGATTACTGTCTAGCAACGGGTCAAGACACCCAAGAGAAAGAAATTGACGCCGCATTGACGTATCACCTCATACAAACACTTACTATGTAATTTAATCCCTATTTCTCAATATCTCATCAAGAAGGTTTCATGGAAGTGTCATAAACCTATATGCTTGATCCTTCGTTCTTTGACTACCAAAAATAAACTCGTTGTTTACACCATGGCCATGGAATTTCATGCGACAATTTTATTTCAATAAAAGGGCTGAGATATCAACTTCCATAAATGGAAGGTACAAATCCCTCCTCGACTTATCCATTAACAACATGTCACTCGTGATGCACCCAACATACCCTACATCCCACCAACTGTCTGCATGACAGCTTTCTTCAGTAAATCTATGTGCGTGAGTCATGACATGAGTTATTGATAATCTTCCAGTCTAAGGACCATTATACATGCTCGTAGATAGAAATGTCTGATGACACCAAGACATGCGGAATTGCTACTGGTGGGTCTATTCTCATAATCTCCCATCTTGGATATTACCAAGTGCAAACTCCATGAGAGAGAGTCTCGTCTTCTTACGAGTACTCGCACATGACGGTTTGTATACTATGTGTCCTATCATAGTATGTCATCCAACCATAGAGCTTTATTTAAGAATATTGTTATAGCATTTCAAGGTTCTCATCATAGAAGGGATCTTCCATGACCTTATCATTGGAAAAAATATTCCAAAAAATTATTATATTATAGTCATGCAGAACAATGAACAATATATAATAAGTGAACATTCATGTAATCAAAGTACAAAAACAGTTGGTTCTCAGGAAACCAACCCTTACAAACTCCCACTTGGACTAGAGCCAACTTCCTATGACTTTTAGTCCGCTAGACCTCACAGGATGATCATGTTTCAGTTGAGTCAAGGCTTTAGTCAAGGGTTATACCACGTTGTCTTCCGTGTAAATATTGCTCACTTCAAATTCACCTCTCTGAGAAAAATCCTCAAGAGATGATAATTTCGAAGTATGTGCTTTGTCTGCTGATGTGACCTTGGCTCTATTGAAAGTACCACCGCTATAGTATTATCACAATAGAGTGTGATAGGATCTTTACTGCTCGGTACTACATCAAGCTCTTGGATGAAGCTTCGTATCCATACTGCTTCTTTAGCTTCCTCAGAAGCTGTGATATACTCAGACTCTGCTATAGAATCTTCCCCCACACTTTGCATTGAGCTATTCCAGCTCACTGCACCTCCATTCGAACTGAAGATGTATCCAGTCTGTGACATCATGTCATCTTGATCAATCTGGAAACTAGCATCTACATGTCTTTTGATGACTATTTCCCCATATCCTCCATAAACCAGGAACATATCCTCAGTACGCCTCATATACTTAAGGATAGTCTTGACTGCCATCCAATGGCGGTCTCCTGGATCAGCTTGATATCTACCTACCGCACTTAATGCGTAAGCAACATCTAGCCTCATATATAGCATAGTATACATGACTGACCCAATTGTATATGCGTAAGGGATCCTTTCCATTCTCTTTCTTTCCTCATGTTTCTGAGGACACATTTTCTTGGAAAGATGAATGCCATTACACTAGAAACAATCCCCTCTTGGAATATTCCATACTGAATCTCTTGAGTATCTTGTCAATGTATGTATTTTGACTCAGGCCCAACATTCTCTTGGATCTATCACGATCGATATTGATCCGAAGAATATATGTTGCCTCACCCAAGTCTTTAATGGAGAAGAATTTATGAAACCATGCCTTAACTGACTGTAAGATAGGTACTTCGTTTCCAATTAGTAATATGCCATCAACATATACTATCAGGAAAACGACTGCACTTCCACTAAACCTTTTGTAGACACAAGGATCACATTTGTTCTTAACAAATCCCAATTCCATTACGGCTTCATCAAAATGAATGTTTTATGACCTCGATGCTTTCTTTGATCCATAAATTGATTTCTGCAACTTGCATACCTTGTTGGCATCCTTTGGAGTCACAAACCCTTCAGGTTGTTTCATGTAGACATCTTCCTGGAGGTGTCCATTATGGAAAGCTGTTTTGACTTCCATTTTCCAAATTTCATATTCATGGTAAGAGGAAATAGCCAATTGGATTCTGATGGATTTCAGTATCGCAATCGTTGAAAAGGATTCATCATTGTCAATTCCTTGACGTTGTCTAAAACCTTTTGCAACCAGTCGTTCCTTATAGGTGCTGAATTTCCCTCCATATCTAGTTTCTTCTTGAATACCCATTTATTACCAATAGGATTTACATCAACTGGAGGATCTACCAAAATCCAGACTTGGTTTTGGTACATGGAATCCATTTCAGAATTCATGGCTTCTTGCCACTTGGCAACGTCTGTGCCTTCAACTGCTTCCTTCAAGGTAAGAGAATCATCATTTTCAACCAATTATGAGTCACCATCCTCAGTGACAAGAAAACCATATCATTATGGTTCTCTCACCTCTCTCATGCTCCTATGAAGTTCTTGTGTCTCTAGAATAGATTGTTCTTCCATGGGGATTTGTGGAATCTGTTCTTGTACCAACTTCTATGTATCTTGAGCCTCGACATCATCGAAGTCTATCTCACTCCCACTATCACTTTTGGAGATGTGCTCCCTCTCAAAGAATATGGCGTGTCTTTCCACTTTTTCCTTTTTGTCTGAGGGGTTGTATAGGTAATATCCCCTTTTTTCCTTAGGATATCCTATAAAAATACACTTTGTGCCTCGGGGTGCAAGTTTGTTACCTGAAGAGGCCTTAACAAATGCCTCGCTACCCCACACATGTAAATTCGATAACATGGCTTTGCGTCCTCTCCATAACTCGTATGGAATACCATTTATCGATTTAGTTGGTAATTGGTTTAGTATGTGTTCTTTTGTTTGTAATACATATCCCCAAAAGGATAATGGAAGACTCGCATGACTCTTCATTGATCTCACCATGTCCAACAGGGTCTGGTTTCTCCTTTCACTTACACCATTCAACTGAGGTGTGTAGGGAGGAGTGAGTTGAGATAGAATCCCAAACTTCCATAAGAAAACAATGAAGTCCTGATTAAGATATTATCCTCCTTTGTCTAAGTGGAGTTTCTTAATCTTCTTACCAAGATGGTTCTCAAATTCATTCTTGTATTCTTTTAACCGATCAAAAGAATCTGACGTATACCTCATTAAGTAAATATATCCATATCTACTAAAATCATTAGTAAAAGTTATGATGTATGAGAACCAACCCATTGCTTCAATTGGAAATGGTACACACACATCTGTGTGAACTAATTCTAGAAGCTCTTTAGCCCTTTCACCTTTACCACTAAATGGGGATTTGGTCATTTTTCCTTGTAGACACGCATGACATACACCAAGTGGTTTTAGTTCGAAAAAATCTAAATACCCTTCTTGATGTAATTTTGTCAAACGTTTCTCATTGACATGACCTAACCGGTGATGCCAAAGTTGGGTGTGGTATGAGTCATGTCAATTAACTTTGTCATCAATTTCCATTACTTGTTTTGTGTAGTCTAACACATAAAGGCCATTATATAAATGTTCCCTACCAAAACAAATGATATCTTTATAAAAGTAGCAACATCCACTTCCAAACTAGAAGATGAATCCATGTGTATCTAATTTGGATACTGAAATAATGTTTTTGGTTACAGAAGGCACATAATAAAATACCTTTAACACCAAGATCATTCCAGTTGGAAACGTGAGGTGGTAGTCCCCGATAGCTACAGCAGCAAGTCTGGCTCCGTTGGCTGCCCGTAGATCTACCTCCCCTCGATCAATCTTCTTGAATCTACTTGGTTCCTGTATTTGGATACATATGTGATCACCACAAGCTGTATCTAATACCCAATTTATAGAAACTTATATATTGCATTCGATGAAAAACGCACATGAAGCTTCCCTTTGCTTCCCTTTTCTTCCTTGGCTGGGTGCAGTTTTTCTTCCAGTGGCCCTTCTTTCCACATGTGAAACAAACAGCATCCTTTTCCCTTGGCTCCCCTTTGATCTTACTTTTCTTGGAATGCCTTGAAAAATCTTTGGTCTTAAATCTCTTCACCTTCCCTTTCCTTTTATTCACCATAAGGACAGAATGTTTTTCACGCTTCATGTCATTATCGACTTGGCAAATGAGGATAAGAAGATCAGATAGAGACTTCTCAATGTTGTTCATGTTGAAGTTCACAACAAAGTTTGAGAATCTATGGGGGAGTGTTGCAATAATGAAATTGGTACCCAGTTCTTCAGGGAGTTTAAACCCTAGAACCTCCAAGCGCTCAATGTAGCCAATGAGCTTGACTACATGAGGTCCAGCTAGGGCACCTTCTCCAATCTTGCTCTGAAATCGAGCCTTGGAGATCTCAAACCTTTCATGTCTTGCTTTCCCCTGGTATAGACCACGGAGGTTCTCGAGCATGCTGTAGGAATCCATGTCTTCATGAGACTTCATGAGCTCACTAGACATTGATGACAACATCAAACATTGAACGTCGAGTGCATCGCTCAAATTTTGATCATAAACCAGGAAATCTTCATTACTCGCCCCTTGGGCAGGTGGATGAGGAAGTGAGGACTCCAGCATGTAAAAATTTCATTCATAGCGTAGGATAACTCGAAGGTTCCTAAACCATTCCTAAAAGTTACTGTAGGTGAGGATATTGTCTTTATCTAGAATTGATCGTAGAGAAAATGTGGTTGATGAGTTTGTCATTTCGATTCTACAAATTAAAAGAGAAGATTTATTAAAACCTTTTGATTGAATTCTATGAAAAATAATAAATGAATTTATTAATTCTCCCACTATTTTATCAATCCCCAATGGCCATCACCATTTAACTCGTAATGTCTAGTTTATTTGACATTCTAATGTCAAGGATCCATATTCCCCTTCTCATAACCCCAAAAAGGGTTGGTCAAGCTATTTGAAGGTATTTAGGTTGGAAGGTCTTTGCAAACTGTGAGCTTATAGTTCCTTGATGTGTTGAGTGGAATCCCCAATCCTGAAATCCTGACTTGGATTTCCTCAACTCTTGCCTCAAATATTACATCAAGTCTATAAAGGGCTACTTCTCTTGATGTAATATGGTTAAGTCAACCTAAAACTTTTCAGAAGGGATTCCTTTATTAAAGTAAGTGTCCCAGCAAGGGTTGTTCAAACACATAGTTTTATTTAGTCTTTCCCTTAATCAAGTAACGGAAGGCTTAGTCTAACTTAATATGGTATTGAGGTATTTTTAATCTTTATACATAGTTTCTCATTATCACATGCTTGTTAATATTAAGTGATGCTTACTTAACTGATTAACCATGTTCTGATAATGTTTACGCATAGTCCAGTTTTTTTTATTCCATATTTGCATGCTTGTTTAGTTCATTAATTATGTGATCGCGACAACACATACATAATAAATAAACCATGCAATCAAAGAGAAATAAAATAAGATGGTATGATCATGATCTTCTATTGGTTATCCTATCTAGAGATTTGATAAGCTAACCCTGACCTTGGAAAAAACACCTTGAACCGATGGTTTGTGTTTTGCATCTCCCACCTGTCCATCTTTGTATTCTTGGGTTCGTTTTGCCTTAGCTTTGGGTTTTAAACCATCTCCTATGGCTTGGGAGATCCTCCATTACATGGGTTTACATTAAAGAAAACATGGGCACGTAGGCCCTACATTTTATTGCAAGAAGGCTCGCAGGCCAACAAATTTAAATAAATTTAAATGAAACCATACACACATAAAAAATCGTCTTTGGTCTATCTCATGATCATCCATAGAATGAAATGACATTTATGCATATTTAAAATTCAAATTATTTTAACCTTTCTTTCATTTAAGATAAGTTGCGCTCGAATTCAATTAATTATGATCTTATAATTAATCAATTCTTTATCTTAAATTTCTTTCTGAAATTCCTTGAGATTATTCTCATCCATATTCCTTGTATAGGTCTGTGTACTTTTGGAGGAAACCTGGTGAAATTTCTGGAAAGTACATGATTTTTAGTTTATATTTACACGGCGTGTATTTCTTTTCACCCTTTATCCAAAGTACACGCCGAGGTCTTCGGCGTGTTTTCTGTACTTTGTAAATTTTTTAGTACACGGCATGTAGATAAATCATACATGGTGTGTACTTCCTTGTTACATGGTAACTGTCTTGGAAATCCTGTGTACGTGGTACACGACTTCTCATTTGTACATGGTTTCACTTGGGCCAGATCGGGCTACACGGCGTGTAGCTCCAACATACATGTCATGTATTCTGGATCCCATGTGCCGTTTAATTTTGGTCAACATGGGGTGTTAAATACTTAGGTGTAATCAATTCACATGGCATGGTTTGGTAGACCAGTATTGGTTCATTGAACCTAAGTACACGGCGTGTAGTTTTCATTACACGCCATGTATTCCCGTGTTTTATAGACAGAAAGAGCGGCTCCTCCGGATGATATTATCGTTTTTATTTTAATCAAAATTAAAATTAAAAGGCTATTTCTGTGATATGAATTGAGAAATTAAGGAGGAAGAACAGATCTCGTTTATTCAGATTTATAGAACGATTTATTTTGAATTGAATCAAATATAAATGCGTAAATTATTAATGAAAATTAAATAACTATAATCAATGTTTTAACCTCACTCTGATACCATTTAAAGGTTTCGGGCACAGCGGAAGCGTGTGGGTGGATGTGCCCACTTGGATTTTTGTCATTAACAACGATCAATCCAGGATCAATACGACGATAAATTCTAGTCTCCAAAGATCGAATCACAGAAATGGAAAAAGAACAAGAAATTCCCAGAACCACAATATAGGATCGTTACAGGTTGATTATAATTAATCTAATCAATTGAAAAGAAATACCTTTTGGGTTTTCTTTCTTCATTGATGTTCTTAATCACTTTTTGATGTGATTTGTCATTGCATCACAGAAGCAAAGGGTAGAATTACTTTAGCGGTGATCCACACGTGTACCTCGTATCTCGGGATGTCGCCAAAGGAGTCTCTGGGTGATAGAATGGAGAAACCTTTGCTTGTGTTGTCCACCTTATATCGTCTTGGTCCGATGGAAGAGGATCTTTCTCGATCTTGAGAGCATTCTTGGAGGAAGAGGTTCTTTCGGCCTTGAAAGAATTCTCCAGAGTTGTTGTGCACAATGATTATCTTGTGTAGGAAAATAGTTGGGGTTGTGAGGATATTTATAATCGGGTTTGAGGTTGTAGAGTTATGACAATAAATAAATGCGTTATGCGTTTCATTTATTTCATTAACTCTTATTGAAAACCCCATGTCGAATAAATAATTCCTTGACATGTGCCCACAATGATTATAATAAATATCATTTAATAAAACAATATTATATCCTCAGAATCCCGATTGGAAAAACTACACAGCGTGTAATAATAAATACACGGTGTGTACTTTTTTCATTTAAAACTACACGGCATGTACATTAAATGTACACGGTGGGTTTATCTTGTTTTCATTTATTCATTTGATTTCCAAAATGAAAATTACACGGTGTGTACATTTAATAATACATGGCGTGTAATTGTTTTAAAAATAAAAACTACACGGCGTGTAATAATTAATACATGGCGTGTACTTGTTTTAATTTTATTCTTCCTCCAATATTAAAATTATTTCGGATTCCTTGAATAATTATTAAACTATATATGGGAATAATCATTATTCTACTTGAGATACTTGAATACACTTAGTGTGTGACCCTCTAGGCCTCTTTCTCATTGGCATTAGGCAGGCTTGCCTAAAGTCAAAGATTACTGTCTAGCAACAGGTCAAGGCACCCAAGAGAAAGAAGTTGACACCGTATTGACATATCACCTCATATGAACGCTTACTATGTAATTTAATCCCTTTGTCTCAATATCTCATCAAGCAGGTTTCATGGTAGTGTCATAAACCTATATGCTTGATCCGTCGTTCTTTGACTACCTGAAATAAACTCATCATTTACACCATGGCCATGGAATTTCATGCGACAGTTCTATTTCAATAAAAGTGCCAAGATATCACCTTCCATAAATGGAAGGTACAGATCCCTCCTCGACTTATCCATTAACAACATGTCACTCATGACGCACCCAACGTACCCAACTTCCCGCCAATTGTCTTCATGACAGTTTTGGTTAGTAAATCTAAGTGCGCGAGTCATGACATGAGTTAATGATAATCTTGGAGTCTAAGGACCATTACACACGCTCGTAGATATCAATGTCGGATGACACCAATACATGAGGAATTGCTACTGGTGGGTATGTTCTCATAACCTCCCATCTTGGAGATTAATAAGTGCGAACTCCATGAGAGAGAGTCTTGTCTTCTTATGAGTACTCGCACATGACGGTCTGTATACTATATGTCCTATCATAGTATTTCATCCAACCGTAGAACATTATTTAAGAATATTGTTATAGCATTTCAAGGTTCTCATCATAGCGGGGATCTTCCATGACCTTATCAATGCAACAAATATTCCAGGACATTATTATATTATAGTCATTAAGGACAATGAACAATATATAATAAGTGAACATTCATGTAATCAAAGTACAAAATAGTTGGTTCTTAGGACACAAACCCTTACATTATTTTCACAACAAGGGTCGATTATTACACACACATATGGTTACAAACCACAAGAAACACTAGGATATTACTCTATGAAATATGAACAATTCCTGGTTTCAGAGAATATGAGAGGAGGATCTAGAACTCTTTCTTATTAAAGGTAAAGGCATGTGGTTTCCCTCTCTATAGAATGTGGGGAGGTCACTGTTTCATTTGTGATGAGGGAAGAATAGGGTACTAGACCTCATTTCTGAGATGGGGAGGTATTTGGAACTTCCCCCAAAGTTAGGGTCCACATTACCAAGGGGATACAAAATTCTAGACACCCCAATGACTTTGCCCATCAGGTAAGACAAGTGAGGTACAAATCCTACCGAGGGAATGTGAAATTGAATGGGAGACATGTCGGTGTGTCTCTTACCATGATCATGAAATTTTGGAGGGCTCAGTGGAGGTTTTGATTTCCTATCCCTCATATGGGAGTCCCAAAGAGAGGGTTATCGTACCATCATTGTCATGAAAAATGGGTCTAAATGATGGCTTATAAATGGAAGTATGGGTGATCAAAAGGTGGAACATGTAGGTGAATGATGGACGGGCTAGATAGGTATCACATAGGGTTGAACTGGGCAGACCGAAAGTGATTCACATAGTATGGACTTGCACGAGCTATAGGTGACTTCTTTAAGATGGAAATCCTAGGAAAACACTTAAGAGAGAACTTTCTATAGTCCCCAAGGGATTCCCAAGGTGTCTCTAGAAGGGTATCACATAGGTCCCATGTTTGGAAGGGTACCCTCACACTCGTACTTGTCAACTAGGGGTGAAGTGGCTTTTCATGAAAGATTTTTTTTTCACACATTGGAGGAAAATTAATCCTATAATTCCCCATAACTCCCACTTCTATCATGTTTTGGAGAGATACATAAATGGTTATGAGGGATTGGGAAAAGGACTAGGGTGAGAAGAGAAGCAATGATTATTCTAATACTCTAGTCATGTCAAATGAGGACCCCAAGAGTCCTATTTATGGGCAATTTTAGGACCTTGGGTGAAGGAAGCAGCTCATGGAGGTTTGTTACGTAGTTTTTTCGAACTAGACATCAAGTAGGTGTATCGTGAGTGAGTCTCTTAGGCACATCTATTTGGGGGAATGCACAGTGAATCTGGCACATAGGATGGACCTGCATGAAGATGCTAGCACGCAAGCTGGACCTACACGATGACACTGGTTAGGTCTTGTGTAGTTCACCTAGGTGAATGTGTGTGATCCTGATATCCTTTATTTCTCATTTTCATGAGGAATTAACATTTGTAAACTTCTCATTCTCATGTTACAAAAATAAGTATCAACAACCCCCCCCCCCCATAGTATTGGATCTGATCTAAATAAGAGGGTCTGATCTTAAGGTAGAGAAAAAAAGATATTGATAGACCATTCATTGGATAGACTTCACACATTCATACACCTTGTATTCTTAGTCTTTATGGGCACTGCTACTTGAATGTAGTGTGAGGGAGAAGTAAAAGGGCATTCCACACAGGTGGATCATGCTATTTAATAACACAAGTGGGCCACACAGGTTGTTTATGTGTCTATTTCATGCATGTAGATCATACAGGGTTCCTCATGTCTATAAATAGTGTCTATGGCCTCATCAGTTCTTACACTCACCCTCACACTATTTTTTCACCATAATATTGATCTCATTGTGCTAGTTTTTCTGTTGAATCTTCATTCACACAGACCTAGGATGCCTTTATCTTCATGTTTCATGTACTTGGGTAAGCAACCTGTGTGAGGTCAGTTGGTAGAGTGACCTGTATGAGGTCACATGGATGAGTGACCTTTATCAGGTCACTTGGACGAGTAACCTATGAGAGGCCACTCCTTTTCCAAATTTATGAATTTCTGAATTCAAAACCGTGACTTTATCTAATGAAAATCTTGGTACTTTTTATATAGATTCTCAATGGACACTCAGAATGTTAGAGTTTGTGATGAAAAGGCTAGTAATCATATCATGGAGATTCCCAATGTCATCAGGTAGGATTACTACGACACATGTGACATAATTGTTACAGATTTGGAAAATCATCTGAAGAAGTATCATCATGAATGCCTAGAGAGTAATTATATTCCACTTTATGGCCATGAAGGTATAAATGATGTCTTAATATCAAAGATGAAGAATTACCTTCCACTCTACTGGTTCCAAGAATACACAAACTTTACCACTAGTAAAATCTCATCCAAGGGTGTGTACATCAATGAAGGAACATCATCCATAACCTGTGTCATGCATCGCAGTAGTTTTCCCCCAGATTTAAAATCTCATACTCTCGAGTTAAATCCAAATTTCTACGCATCCATATTCCATGCTTCCAAGAAAGACCAATAAAAAGGCTAGAAGGAATGATGGGACGTTCACCCCGGAGGGTGTGTTAGACCTGAGTGGATATGGACATAATAGTTGCATTAGACCTATGCTGATTTTGAAACCAATATGAAGTTGTTTGGAATTTGTAAGGCTGTCTAGGTGGACCAGACATATGTATAAATCAATCCATACATTATTCCCAATCTATTAATCCAATGGATCCCACATAACAATACCTTTCATTTGACACATGGTAAAGTTGGAATATTCTTATAGTATGTTCACTAGATCTTAGGGGAACCCATTCTTAGAGAGGTGTATGATGAGTTCATCCCACCTAAATCCTCTTAGGATGATGCCGAATGAAAACCTATTTTGGATCATGATCTATAGAAAATATCCTGATATATTAATTAAGAAGACCCTCTCTCATTGGGAGATTTACATTCTAAGATGTGGATAAACTCTTTCTTAGATCCCATAGGGGCCTCACATTAGAGTAAGTCTAGTACAACCAATGGAGATATATAGTCAAGTCAGAATCACCTTCCAAGACATGTCTTGAAATATTCTTAGTGATGTGGTTAAGCATCTATATGCTACCAGTTCATGAATATAATGGTGGTGTAAGGTTGAGGATATTTTTCATAGAATCCAAGCTAAGAGGGTGGAGGAATATAGGGTTGGAAATTCCCATATTGGTACATATCCATCAGTGATTATTGCACATGCACATATTGAAGGACCCTGTTATAATTTTAGGGTCATTCCAAGTATTGTGGGGATGTATTGTAGCACATTTTCCTCTAATGTTGTGTTAAAAGGAATCAAATTTATTAGGTGTTTGCTTTAAAAAAAATTTATAGATGTTTATTAAATATAGCCTCTATCTTTAAAGTATGGTGATCCTTAAAGAAATTGAATCTATTTATGGAATTCAACTTCTTTCCATATGGGGATCCACCCACTGGGACATTCACCAATGATGAAAATTTTGTCGATGAACTAAGATCGTATATGATTTCCTTCAAGTATAACATGCTAGAATCCCATATTGATGGAGAGGTTATTTAATAATCTTGTGCCACTTAAAAATTTTCACAACAATTAAAGTTCCTCCAACAGTAAAATGCACCCCCTCCTATTCACATTCAATCAGAGAGGCACCAAATGGTGGCTCAAAAACTCTGGGTTCTCAAAATTGTGGATGTGACTCAAGTGGTAATTAAAATTCCTCCAACTATTATATCCACTGTGTTAACATCCTAGTATGTTGAATCATGGACTTCATAGTATCCTCAAGGGTCATTGACAAAGAGTATTCCACAATTCAGAGTCGTAACAACTACTGAGAGGGGTAAGTGTGGCAGAAAGGATCCACCCATTCCACAGAGTGACAAATGTGAGGCCTTGATCTTTCCCAATCAAACCTATGTACAGATTAGTCCTATGGTCTAGATAAAAAGTAATTCATTATTGGAGGATGATCCAAGACAGTACAAACTACATTACTAAGAGTAAATATGTGCTCCAATTTTCTTTTCGTCGACCATAAGGTACAGAGATGATAATTCAGTGAAATCAAGGAGTTTTGTGTTTTCTTCATAGCATGGCAGAGTAGCCTCATACTTTGTGTGACTAGAGGTGGTCCAATTTTGGCATGACAAGCCTTTTGATACATTCCTTTTGAAAGGACCTATGGTTACTCCTCCGTACCATGTTTCAAATTCCACAAATAGAGGATGTTTGAGCCCCACCCAACCACCATGTTGATTTTAACACTATCTGGGTAGGAATGCACATTCAGATTTTGGAGATACTCATTTACGCCATCAATAATAAGATACCTACTAAGATATGAGTGGAGTATATGATGAATTAGGGGACCACTTAAGGGGTAGATGAACCTTCAGCTGATGAATCAGATGAATTCATCTATCCTTATGATATAAGTCATTCCTTATTGTTTTCCCTTATTATTCTTATTCTTATTTGTTTTAAACAAAATTGTTACAGTGTATACGGTCACACTGATTTGCAGTGGGTATAAAGAGAACCGGTTAGGGTCTCATCATTGAAATATGTTCCAACAAAACCCCTATGGGGGCTGAGGGATTAACTCCTAAATTAGGGGAGTTATCCTCGGGATAGAGGATAATGGAAGAGGAGATGGAAGGATGGTATTCTCGACTTCCACCTCAAATACCCGTATTTGATGAGGCAAGTATTAGACTTCCTTCACCAAAAGTGAAGGAATGATAGAGAGTGAAGAACTTTTCTAAGCACATCATTAGTCAGTGTGATATTTCACAACATTATTTATTCATGATTTTTCTAGAATAAATTATTAATCATTCTATATGGGTTTCATAATCCACTCACATATCCACTATCCAGGGTCTTAGAGATGACCCTATGAGAATTTAGGAGGGTATTCTGGATGAGGCATTGATTCCTAATGGGGAGTCCATTCCCTCGATAATATAAGCATCAAGGGATGAGTACATGTTTATTATTATCACTGTAGAGAGGGATTAGAACCCTAGTAATATCAAAATCATGTCATAATGTATCATACTCCAATTACTAACTTCTATTCCTTATGATATTTCATATCCATGACATACAATAGAGGACCCTGTGACCATTGCGTCAGTTCTATCACTACTTCAGAAGGGGTTGTCCTAGAACTCAGACCATTCAATGAAGATTTTGAAGTTGATATGGATTTGGAAGGGACTAAAATGGTTGTTCTTACTAAAAGGATGGTAGATACTATTGATGTTGGATCCAATTTTGGTTATAATCCTAGCATTTACCCACCCTTACTATCGAGTATTCTATGAGATTTGATTCAATATATAATGAAATAGTAGAATAAATTCATCCAAATATTGATATTAAGGGATCCCTAGAGATTTTTTATAACTTTAATAAGGATTTGGATGGATGTGAGTTTCCCTTTTTGGTGTTTTCTCAAACTAATTATCTTTTTACATCCAATGCATTAAATAAATGATCTTCGTTGGTGTAGATTTGTCTACATAAAAAGTCTCTAAGGAAATCCATGGCTAGGGAATTGTGGATCATCCTTCTCCTGATACTAGGGGAATGAAAATTGAGGGGCCTGAAGTGGGATATTCTTAATATCCTTTCATCTCAACCTCTAAGAAAACTCATTTGAATGTTCCTCAGCAAGAAATCTCAGTTCAAACTTTTGAGATTGAGGATATTAGGGAGGAATCCGACCAAGAAACTGATCCATCAAAGGGTGAGCACCATCAACTGCTTTGATTCTCTTTTTCCTTTATCCATTCTTTCTAGATATATCTATGAATAATTTCATTCTCTATTTAGTTCCATCTCCCTCAGTGGTTGATCTTATAGGGTAAGCCTCTTCCTCAACTCAATTGACATCATAAGGAGTGGGTGACGTTACTCTAAGGGGACAATGCATGTCACTTTCATAATATTACTAATTTTGGATTAAACCTCTCCTCCAGATGCTATCTCCATATAAATCCAAGAGGATAATGATACCTTATTGGTATTACACCAATCCATATGGTAGGACATCTGGGAGTTACTCTTTAAGACACCCATGATAGATCTTCCTTCAAAACTCCTTTAGATCCTGACTATGTTTAGCATGATTTGGTATGGTAAAGTTTTCTACCATGTGGTCCAATCTATCATGAAGGAGATAATTTTTTGATAGAAGCAAGATCATGATTCACAAAGTGCCTTATCAAAGTAAGAAATTTATCCAAAATTGATAGCCTCCGAGCCGCATTTTCCATGTCAGAGCTCAACTATAACATGAAATTAGTGAATTAAAAGTAGTTGGTTGATGAGAAACACATTCAAATATCACACCTCTAATAGAAGAGGGATGTCACACAAAGGGATCTCATACAACTTCATCATTTATTGGAAGGGGTTCAAGATGAAGGGGTGACTACTATTATGAATGTGGTGGAGGAACTTCTTCTGGCTAAGGTGGGTGAGGATATTTAGTTAAATGAGCTTCAACAGGCTGTTGATGGGGCTCAAGAGACCCTCCAAAAACTAAATAGTTATTTTGAATGCATTTTGTATAATATGATAGAGAGACTCTAATTGGGGGTTGATCCTTCGATTTTTTCTCCATAAATGAAAAAAATATTTTTCTAATAACCTATGTATTCATCCCTATTTTTCTATGTAATTATAACATAACATTGAAGCTATTTTGTTTAAATAAATTCTCGTATGTTGATGTTTTGTAGTCACAATGATAAGGATAGAAGGGTTCTCTAATTTTTTCCTAGGTATTCAGACCTAGCGAGCATCGTTCGACTATTACTAGGGTCATATGATAGACCCTACAAGCATTGTTTCCTTTGTTTCATTACTCTAATTTTTGCCTAAGTCATATATGAAGAAGACATATTGAGCGAGACTTAGATTTTTCATAGGTTTCCACTACCACAAAAACAGTTTTTCGCAGCGCCCCCCTTTATCAGCTCTAACGAAAAAGCGCTGATAAAGGGGGGTCCCTTTATCAGCGCTTTCTTATTAGCACTGATAAAGCCCCCCCCCCCCTTTATCAGCACTTTCTTAGTAGCGCTGATAAAGGGCCCCCCTTTATCAGCGCTTGCTTAGTAGCGCTGATAAAGGGCCCCCCTTTATCAGCGCTTGCTTAGTAGCGCTGATAAAGGGGGGCCTTTATCAGCGCTTTTTTTAGTGCTGATAAAGGGTCGTCTTCAAAAAAAATAGTAATATATAAATATAGTTATATTGTTATATAAATATAATATACAATTTTTAAATATATTTTAGATAAGTATAAATGTACATTTACACTTATTATACTTAATATTTAAGATATTTAGTGAAAATGACTTCTTAAAAAATTAAAAAAAATATTTTTAATTAATATTTTGATAATAATTATGGAGTAATAGTCATTTATTAACAATTTGAGGACTAAAAAAAATAAAAAAAAAATAAAAAAAGATCCAAAATATTTTGAAAACACAACTCAAACTTCAAACGGCCATAACTTTTGATCTGGGTGTCCGTTTGAGCTCTACCACATATCAAATCGAAGCCTGCGACGAGATCTATGTCGCTGTGACTCGGGGGGGACCCCAGCAAGCGTTTTTAGAGGCCGAAAGAGGCCCAGAAGGCCTCCAAAACTGAGTTTTTTGTCGGGGTACCCAGATTTGTTAACATTTTGTGGATTTTAAAACTCGTTTAAGGGGGTATTATTGGCTTTTCTTGGTAGGGACTAAATTTATTCCAAGGTATTACATTCATATTGATATTATGTCTTTGAAATGTAATCCTTTTTTATAATGAACTACTATTTATAATCAAATTTATAACTATATGTACATATTTTTTATATATTCACACCTAAAAATTAAATTTTTTAAATAAATAATTAAACATATTTACATATAAAATATATTAGATTTATCGAAATAATAACTAATATCCATTTTATTTAAAATACCAATATATGAATATTTATATACCTATATATTAATATAACTATATATATATATTAATCTAACTATATATATTAATCTAATAAATATATATATATATATATTAATATAACTACATATATATATATTAGTATTACTATAAATATATATATTAATATCACCATAAATATATATATTAATATCACTATATATATTAATATAACTATATAAATATATATTCATACAACTATATATATGTTAATATAACTATATATATGTTAATATAACTATATATATGTTAATATACCTATATATTAATATAAATATATATTACTATGCGAATTTATATAACTAAATATATATATATATATAGATATATATTAATACCACTATATATATATATTAATATTACTATATATATTATAATATAACTATATATATATATATTATAATATAAATATATATTACTATACGAATAATTATAACTAAATATAAAATATATATATAGAGAGAGATATCATGAATTGGAAAGAAAATCAAAATAGAGTAGTGGTAAGGGCTTAGGCGCGCAGGGGGGATGTCTCGAGTTCAGATCCTGGTGGAGGCAGGGGTGCGCGCGCATGGGGAATATTGGAGCAAGTGCTGTTAAAGGGTGGAGGGGGTGTGTGGGGTGCGTGGTGTGTTGTATAGGGGCTGAAAAGCACTGTAAGGGGGGGTTCAAGCGCTATAAAATCCCCCCCCCCACCTTGATTGGCAGTATTTTTTTAATTTTTTTAAATGTTTTTTAAATTTTTTAATTTTTTTTTAATTTTTTTTAACTTTTATCAGCGCTTTTTTAAAAGCGCTGATAAAAGGGTCCTTTATCAGCGATAAAACGAGAGCGCTGATATAGGACCCCTTTATCAGCGCTAAAAAAAGCACTGATAAAGGGGTACTTTTATCAGCGCTTCTTTTGAGCGCTGATAAAAGACCCCTTTTATCAGCACTTTTTTTCAGCGCTGAAAGCGCTAATAAAAGTACCCCTTTATTAGCGCTTTTTTTAGCACTGATAAAGGGGTCCTATATCAGCGCTTTTCAGAGCGCTGATAAAGGGGACCCCCCCCCCCTCCCCTTTATCTACGCTGGCTTTATCAGCGCTTTTCTAGCGCTAATAAAGGCCATTTTTAGCGCTGATAAAGGTCGTGTTTGTAGTAGTGTTCCCATTATGGGTTTTCAGCCTATGGAGTTTTATGCCTTTTTCTTTTCATTGCTTGAATTTGTTTACATGAACCGTGTAGGGTGAATTCCTAGAAATGTGAGTCTAAAATTTTATCTAAGGTTACCTTTTATGGGTTTTCAACCTGGTGAGTATTATGTCTCTATCCATGGGTAGTTTAGAGTCTTTCAATCTATACTAATTGAATTACTATTTTATGTCAAATAGATTTCACCATGAATTATGGAATGATGACCCAATAAGGGATTTATGACTAACAATGTTATAAAATTCTTCATATACCCTAAGGGAAATTATGATTCATGATTTTGTGATTTTCATATCTAAAACATGACATGAGACATGTATGAAGGGAATGACTGCAAAACATGTTCGAAAATAACTTTCCAAAATATTTTTTTGGGTCTTATAGGAATGGAAGAGGTTTTCCCTAAGTATTAATGTGGCCCTGGTTGACATGCCTTTTTTATGGATGACTTATGAAAAGAAAAACTGGGGTGTATCAATGAATATTTGAAACAATGGTGTCCTCGGGTATCAAACATTCTATTGCTGATGGATAAGGATTTTATAAATAATTGTATTTCTCAAGACCATTGAGGGTGGTTTGTGGAGGGGATGTGTATGAGAATAAAAGGATGATTTGGGTTTTCATTTTCCATGAATGAGAAATGGGTCCTATACAAATTTGGTTTTCATATAAATATGGTGGCATTCAATTTCAACTCCAAACCTATAAAGGAGGGGTTCTGGGAGAAATCCATAACCACCCTCCCAAATCGGGATTGTGCCCCTGAATGGGGAAACAAAAATGTTTTGTCTAATATATTATTTAGGTTAGAATAAAGGATATATGCATCAATAAATTTCTTTATGGAATGAGCATAAAATCATATTAAATTCCTCAGGGTGATGTGGTGTATGTCTAACATCAGGATAAAAAGGTTCCTCCCTAATGAGAGTTAAAGTGTCATGTAGTTTAATCTCATATGAAAAGGACATGAACCATGAATTTTAACATCTTATGGAAAGTTCATTAAGGGATACAATTTGAGGTCACTTATCTTTGAATTAATGATTAGTAATTTTTCAATTCCACAGTTATCTAACCATAAATGTCCCATCATCTTTAGGAATGAAGGGAGGAGTTGTAAGTTGTAATATGGGGGCTTCCAAATCTGATAATTGATACAAGAAAATAATGTATGGAATAACCATGGAACATATTCAAAAATAGGTTTCTATCATAATGTTTTTGGGTATTACAGAGATGGAAGATGTTTCTCCTAAGGACGAATGTGCCTCTAGTTGACATACCCTTTTGGTGAAAGACTTATGGAGAGCCAAACAGGGGCATATTTTTCATAGTCAAATAGTGGAATCCTCTAGTTTACATGCCATTTTTGGGTAACTTATGCAAATATAAACTGGTTCATATCAATGCATCTTCAAACCAAAGGTGTCCTCAGGTATTAAACATTATTTTACTGATGGGCATGAGAAGTTTATGGAGATTTGAATTTCCTCATACACAGAATTTGGTTTGTGTCATGGAGGTTTCTTAGTATAGAAGGAACATTTCATATTGAAATCACATAAGAATGGGGAGAAATTTTTCTTACACAGGACTGATCCATAAATAGTGAAGGTAAAGATATTTTTTTATATTGTTTCTAGGTTGGGATGTAGGATCTGGTCATCACTACAAATCTCATCAAATAAAGAATCAATCCACATGCAATTATAGAATATATTCCCCACACTGATCAAATTATTTTGTGGAGAGGGGATTTTTTTTAATACGGGCTCATGAGTAGGGTGAGAACCTATACTGGACCCTCCTATATAAATCTATCTCATACATAGAAGAGTATGGTAATTTAATTATTTTTATAAATGGGAAAAGATTTAGGATCTATGAATCACTACATATCTCATCAAGGTGAGAATCAAGTGACATGTAGTTCTTTGATTTATGTCATACAAGAGATGTCAACAATGAAATTTAGTATCATGTAGATAGGATTGTTTTGTTTTCCTTTTAGGGTATTGCATCCTAGACTATGATAAGTATGTCTTAAACTAATAAGGGTTTTTAATATAGGGAATCATTTACCAAACATCCTAATCCCACATGATTTATGATTTATTTGAGAAATAATGATTGGTAAAGGTTTCTTTCTCCACAAAGAGGTGATTTATATAAAAGGACAGGTGAATTTTGATCATTTTTTAGTCAGGAAAGGATGTAGGATCTAGGCATCGCATCATATCCCATTGGAATGAGAATCAACCTATAAATATTTTTGGGAAATCATGTAGTTTAATTTTATATAGAAAGGACAAAGGTTTCTTGATTTCATTGAAACAATGAGTGATGTGAGGATTACTAGACCAAATATGCTCTGACATACTTCAAATGTGAAGAAGTAATTTATAAACCATGATATTAGGGGTTCTCAAATTAGGATAAGTGATATGGGACCAAAACACAAGGAATAACTGGGGTCCACATTCAAAAATCAGTTCCCTGAATAATTTTTTTGGGGATTACAATAGAAGAGGTCTCTCCCAAAGAAAAATGTTCCTCTAGTTTACAGGCCCTTTTGTGGGAGATTTATGTGAAGCTAAAGTGGATCATATCAATTAATATTAGAACAAATTATGGAATATCAATGCATGGTCAAACAAATGTGTCTTCAAGAATATAACATTATATTACTAATGGAAAAGTAAATATTATGGAGATATGAAATGGATTATAATGTGAAAAAGGAATATGTATGAGTACAAAGGAATAATTTGGACTAGCATTGTCTGTGGAGTGTAGATTCCTCTACATATATTTTCCTTTTCTTTTAGGAGAGGGGGTATTTTATTTACTTAATGGATGGTACTAAGAAATTGGGTCTAGGAATCACTATATATTCCATTGATATAGTTATCAAGGCACAAATAGTTCTAGGATAGAGGTGTGGTGGGATAAAAGAACCAAAGATTATGATCCTCTCAAGCACAGAACGGAATATTATACAGTTTTATGTCATGAAACAAGGATGTGAACCATGATGTTTTATATAATGTGGAAAGTATATTGTAGTAAAGTGTAATTTCATGTGACAAAGAAGTTAGGCTATGCATTTTAGAGAGTTAGAATATGGTGACATGTAGTTTCAATCCATACAATCATGACCAAATGTTGAGCCTTTTATGGTCTTTCATCTTGGACCATTTGATGTGATTTTTAAGTTCATGCATACTAGACCATATATTTTATAGATTATCATCATGTAATGAGTATGGAATATGTTCCTTTTATGGTCATGTTTTCAGGACCAATAATATTACATGGTTTAACATCGTACATCACAAACGTTAGTGTCTCTTTATCACATAATTTATTTATTGAGAAACCTTTCATTGGAAGGGGTTATAACTTGTTCTCCATCCATCAAGGTCAGTAATAATATCCTTTGAAGTGGAACTTTTGTATGTAATTAACCTTGTTTGTTTCTTTAATTTTGACATGAGAAAATGGTGACACCATTCAGTGATGAGTAATGTTGATGATTATTTCATCCTAATCTGTATCTTCCAATTCCATTGTTTCATTTTTAAATGTGTACTGCTAGTAATTATATGATTGTGGTATGTGAGTAAATGTTGAATCCAAGGGGATTTCATCCATTAGTATCTATACATAGAGAATCATGGGAATTAGATTCTACTTTATGATATCATAATCTCCATTTATCTACCTGATTACAAACTCAGAATCTCCTTTTAACTTCAAGTGGTCCACTAGAATTTGAAGTTCTGATTATAATAGTGAAATGAGGGATTGATACTCTTACTCATTATTTGTATATCCTTTAGAAAATAGGAAGGATTTAGGTAAGACCTCCTTTTATGGAGAGATGAGCATGACTACTAACCTGACTTTGTTGAGCATGGGGTCTTCCATTCTCTTCATTGTTAGGGTTCTAGATGCACTGTTAAAATACATTTCCCATGTATAGACACCTTCGTGAATGGATAAGATTTCTTCATCTGAAAATTCAGTATTTAATAATTTTGTTTCTACATATGGATGTTCTGTAAGGAATTCTTCCAAATCTTGGACTTTTACCACTTTATAAGGCTCGAACTGAATTTAAAATTGCTACAAGAAAAACTCCCACCATGCCAAATGTCCATTCAACATAGGAAAACTAAGGATATATTTGAGTGGTTTGTTATGAGAGACCAAATGGACTTTATAGTGATACAGGCAATGCCTTAACTTCTAAACCATTAATATTAATTCTAGTCATCTCTTCTTGATATCTGAATAACGAGTCTCAGTATCGACCATCGTTCGACTGAGATAATAAAGGTTATTTTTATTTATGGCATCATTATTTTCTTTGAGGAAAGTGAACAATGATCATTCTAGGGATATCACATATAAAATGAGTGGTTTACCATTAACATTTGGAATTAATACAACTGGTATCATGAGATATTTCTTGAGGCTATCACATACTTCTTGATAATCATCAGTCCACTGGTATGTGACCCCATTTTTCATCAACTTGATGAAGGGAAAACACATGCATGTGAGGTCTTCTATAAATAACTGAATGTAAAAAAGGTGTCCATACAATCTTATCAACACATTAAGGTTTTTAAGAGGTCACATATCCATAATTTCCTTATTATTTTTAGTTTCAACTTCGATTCCATGATGGTGTATGAAAAATCAGAGAAACTTCCTTGAGGTAACTTTTAAATTGAATTTCAAGGGATTCATCTTCAAGATGTGATTTCATAGTTTGTTGAAGATAGTATCATGATCATATAAGTGGAAAAACCTATTTCATGAAATCACCACTAGATCATCAAACTAGAATTTAAAATACTTCCCCAAGAAAGGTTTGAATATGTGATGCATGTCATATTGGTAAGTAGCACCAACATTATTTAGAAAAAAAAGGAATTACCCACTAAAAAAATACTCCATGGGAATCCCTGAAGGTAGTGGATTATTCAACTTCTAAGTGTATTCTTATATTATTTTACCCTAAATAGACATCCATAAATAAAAAATATTGATATCCATCCAATTCATTGATTAGAAGTTTTGTAATCGTAACCGGAAATTCATCCTTAGGATAGTGCTAGTTGGGGTCTCTAAAATCAATGAAAAATCTAATTTTCCCATTATTCTTCTTTACTAGGACGATTTTGACTATCTTTTTTGGATTTTGGGATTCCCAAAAAAAATTGGACTTTATAATCTTGTTAAAATCGGCCTAAATTTTGGTTTCATGATTCAGGCGTGCCATTCTGGAATCTAGTTTGTTTCCCCTGTGATTTTATAGAAATACCAAGTGGTGAGTGGACACCTTGAGATTATAGCCCAACATTTTTGCTTAATTCCTAAAAAATGGTTCCTGATGTTGCTTTAAGACAGGGGTATATGTCTCTTTTTCTTTAGAATGCATGATATCACTAATTAATGTGGCTCATGGGTCCTCCTGTGTAGCCATATTTATTTGACTGAGTTTATCAATACTGGTCAAGATGCCTTCCTCAAATGCTAGAGTGTAATCTGTGAGGTCCTCATCCTCTTTCTATTCCTCTTATACTTCCTCTATTGTCTTAAGGTAAGAATGTGAAAATGGAAATTTCTCATATCTATTAGAGGAGTCAACATTTTTACATCTGGGAGATGAGGTAGCTTCCTCTGACCTGACTAGTGATGCGGGGTTTCTTGGATGCTATATAGAGGAGATAAGGGATAAAGGGTTAGTATCATTACTCTCTCCTAGTAACATGACAAATTTTCCTAATTTAGCTGATGATTTGGTGATATTTTAAAGATTAGGTGATGGAATAAGGGCATTTCATCTGAGCTTTTTCCACAATTTGGAGAGTCAATGGCCTTTTCTGTACTATCGGGCTTAGTTGTGACGACTGATATCATGATGATTATTGAATATAAACCTAAATTCAAGCCAATTACCTAAATATAATTAATGGGTAGCATGAATTATTTGTTGAGAAACTTTAATGGATTGGTCGGGGTCATTTCCAGACCATTTGGGCAGTGACTCTAACAACACCATCAGTCATGGGTTGTTTCCCTTCCCTTTAGTAGAATCCAACATTAATTTATTGTAATTAATATGATTAAAATGGGTATTTGTCACCATAAATAATCCCAATATTTCCATTAATTAAATATCTAAGTCATTCATGGTATGATGAGGGGAATTTTTTATGCTGATGAAACCAAGGCCTTCCCAACTGAATGTTGAAGGAAATATCTTACCGAACAACCAGAATTACCGAGTCAGAAATGAGGTTGTTGGAACTATGTTTTTTCACATGGATGAAATGGTATTAAAGATAAATACATTAAGTTTAATAAATTAATAATTGTGAAGAATTCCAAAGGTCGCATCTTTTACCAATGGAACCTTTGTGCAGGTAGCCCCAAGCATCCTCGGTGTGCAGGGTACCTGCGCATCCAGTGGAATTGTGTAGGCCTAGATAGCTAGGTCACCTAGAGGCACCATGTAGGGTACTTGTGAATTTTCCTACGTGACACACCTATGTGAGCCAGCTCCTTTTCCTAGGGCCCCATATTTTCCTATAAATAGAACATTAGGGGTCCTCATTTAGAATGATAGAAAATAATGAAGAACTCTTGATGATCTGCTCACCCATTCCTTCACCAGGCCCTCAGAAATATTCCAGGTAGATCTCAAAAACCTAGGATAGGAGGGAATTAAAGTGGGTTAGTGGAACCAAATTCCTCCCAAGGTCTGAAATTTATAACACCTACACGATAAACCCTTTCCCTTGTGGTTAACGAACACTAGTGCGAGGTCCCCTTCCCTAACTAGGGACATGTCTGATATACTTTTCAGAACACCTATGGAGACCCTTGAATCCTTGAGAAAATACCTTCCCAAGTGTTTTTTTCAATTGGTTCATGGCCCTAAGTATCATAAGCTCGTGCAGGACTACCTGTGCAAAGCACTCTCAGGCTGTGCCGGAATACCCTACATGAGACCCCCTTGGCTCGCCCAGCCTTTACCCTATGTAAACCACCTCTCAATACATATTCCAAGAAACCAATGGTTGGGATACTCTTTATTTTGATACCTCATTTTAGAAAGACCAAAATTAAACCTCCATAAAATCCCCCAAACCTAAAAAACTCTAGGAAGAGGAACACTAGTGTGTCTCCCACATGGGTATGAATTCCTTCAATTAGAGGTGTCCCCACATGTACTACCTAATAGTTAGGGTCTTAAGGGTTCATGTGAGTATGAATCCCTTCATCAATGAGGACTCCAAACATGGGGTTAGTTTTAGGGAACTCTCGATCTTGGATACTAGGGTTATGACCATGTCCTTCCCCAATTGTCTCTATGACCCAGGGTCTCTGGTTATAGTTGGGGAGGGTGAGGATCACAATTTATCTTTCACTTTGACATCTAATGAGATCCTAATATCTTCCCCATAAACAAATTTTATGTCATCCCTCATAGATTAAGACCCTATCCTTTCTTATAGGAACTCTCCCACTTCACTCCTTCCTCCTTATTCATTCCCATGGGTTGTATCCATATGGGTAGTCAGACATGACTATCTTGGATACAACATCAGTAGGGAATAAGAACATCAAATCCCTTTCTTCTTCTCCCATCACCCCAACCTCTTCCACCAGCAGAAGGGGGTCATGTGGTTTTTCTGATCTTCCACTTACTCTTTCTCACATTCAAGCATAAATTATGTGGTCTTAGAGGTTATCTATGATCATGACATTCACATAGTATGATGCAAGTTTTGTAAGAGAATATTTTTCTGTATCATTATATCATCTTCCTTCAGAGGGACTCCATAGGCATGGGTTCTCAAGGCCATGTATCCAACCTTAGGGTAAATAAAATTGTGTGGTTTATCGGATTTTTTACTTCCTATTGTTTCCCACATAAATCATTACTCATGTGGGATTAGAGGTTTGCAGTGATCATGATATCCTCACTATCCCAAACCCTCTAGGATTCTTATTCGATATAATCCCCAATCGTGTCACCATGCCACTAACAATGGGCCTCTTACTCAGTGTAAGCCCCAACCTTTTAGAAAAGGGAATCCTCTCATACAGTGCAAATCCCTAAATCAATCATATCAAAGGGTTATATTACCCTACATGGAAAACCTTTAGAGGACCTCCATAGGTGTGGATCCTCATAACCGAACTATGTGGGCTTTCATTCATGTTCAAATTTCATATGTAGGAAGCAACCCTGAGGTCCAAACTGGACACCCCAAATCAACCCTAATTCTCTCTAGGCTATATTCCAAGTATATTCTTATCCAACCTGGTATCCCATATCCCTTCCAATTTCCATGGGATGCTTCAATACAAGTATCACACCAAACTTTGACAAGGATCCTTTTTCTTAGACATACTTATTGTATGACATTAAACTACATGATTTAGTCCTTATTATAAGAACTTAAAAGGCTTGACGTTCTCTATTAAGTAACATAGAACTACATGGGTTCTGATTACTTTCACAAGGATATGTAGGAAGGCCATCGTATGGGTTTTATCCAAACATAAAAATAGCTCTTATCTCCCTAGATGATTCACTCTAGAGATACCCATTGTGTGGCTCAAAACCAGAAACATAATAAGGTGGAAAAAGAATCACTAATTAGTATATAAGTGGGTAGCATTGATAGAGAACCTTGGATACATACAGATATCTTCATTTATGAATAACCTTGTATATATGCAGATGATTCTAAATTCCATACATGCTAGTAATTCATTGTTAATTCAACGATGATCCACATCATTCTTGGGAATTAATTAAGGATTTGTGACCATATCATAATTATAAAAGAGTCTCAAAGTAGGCAAAAGTTCCCCCCAAAAGGTTTTGATGAGCCTGACCTCTCATCCTCTCAACTAATGTGAGTTCATGATTATCATTAGACATATTTCCCAATGACCACCTACCTTTGGAAATCAGGTCTTTGAATTATCATGGATATAAAACCATTGAGTGTTTCTAGATCCATGAATAAATCTTGTTGGAATATTTTCTAAAATACTGAGCCCAACATCAATGATTTTACAAAACTCAACCCCCTAAAATCAATTGTCAGGCGACCAATGTTCATCAAAAATAAAAAATAGTGAACATGATGTGAAACCTTAACCAAGATGATGGTTCCACCCACCTGTCGGGATCCTTTCACTCCCAAAATTAAAGAGGTCTAAGAAATAAAATCAATAGTGTATGTGTTCATTTAATGAGATGTTTCATTGATTTTGTTTTCTTATTTGTGTTTGTTACCTGTATTCTAGGCACTTCGAATAAGATCCACCTTTAATCTAAATGGCGTTATATCAACTCTCACAGATGTATTCCCTAGATACCATTCATGCTAGGTCCTTGTCCAAGTAGAGGACATTTTCACCGACATAGCATCTTTAACATTGGGTCTCGAATGTACTGGTCTAGTAATATCATCATAATGGTACCATCCCGATCCTAGAGGCCACTCGACAGGCCCTCTATCCCACGAAGCCCCACCAATCATCCAATCAGCAATGACTATTAGTCGTGAATAAAACGGAACCTATCAATGTCTTCAACTGTTTTAGGTTATTATCCTTAGAATGAAACAACCATTCCCTCCCTTATCTTAGGGAGTTTGAATAAGAGGCCACAAATATCCTCTCCTAGAAGACATGGGTGAAGGTACTGGAGTGCTCTGCGGAAGCTGTTGGGCTACGAATTTATAAAATTTGCATCACTGGAGTGACGAAACATCGACGACTATAGTGATCTGGCCCCGGTATGGTCTGAGTATCCCACATGGTTTAATCGGACCATAGTAAATTTAAATGAATAAATACCTCATTTTGATGTGATGCACACAAGTCCATCACATCTTTCAGTGTCCATTTCTTGAAGTATTTGACGTTGAATCCCTCTAGATCATCCATACATTATTCTCAAATCTGGGTGCACTCTATTCATCAAATTTTGGGTGATAGCACGAAGATTCGGTGATCACTTCAATATAGTGATGATCACTATGATCCTCTGTCTTCGATCCACAAAGATAAACATGGATAGTTTTCTCATTAGAGTGATTCTCTCTCTCTCTAAGAATTTTGAGGAGAGAGAATATCTCAATCCAAACTGAATAAATATTATGTTAGGAAGAGCTTCTCTTCACTTATATAATGTATTTTCCATATTACCCAATTAGGGTTCACAACCCCCATGTAATAAACATCCACTAAATAAGTATTATAAATAATTATTTATGACAAACTAAACTATGTAATAAAAATTATTTAAATTTGATCACATACCTTTAATATACATTAAATATAGTACGTGATAATCGTGAGACATTAAATCGACTCTTAACTCCTGAAAATAATAAATGAATCTATAATATTATATTAATATTTGTTCATATAATATTTACCCTCAATCACTAGTAAATACATGTAATAAATAAATTCAAACCAATTATTCTTTATATGAATAATAATTAATTAATTTATTTATTGGTGATCGATAGAACATGGATAACATTCAGACCCTATAGTGGGGCCACCAAGTCCTGTATTCATATTTGATAGAATATGGAAAATTCTTGAATGCACTATTATGTGTGAACCTCTAGGCCCTTATCTCAATAGTATTGAATAATATTCACAGATCAAGAGTGGAGTCTAGCAATCTATCAAGGCCCCAAAAGAGATGAGTAAAATTCATAGAAATGACTACCAACCTATGAATATGTACTGTGTAATAAAATCTATTTGTCATTGATATCTTATAAAGTATAATGAACACTTGTGTCATCATCCTTTTATTACTTTATTATTTTTTGATCTAATTGGGCATACTTACCTTTGACTACCATGGCCATGTATTTATGAAGGTATTTTCATCATAATCAACCAAGCCCGATGTATATCTTCCTCAACT
Source organism: Viscum album (assembly GCA_963277665.1). NCBI lineage: Eukaryota > Viridiplantae > Streptophyta > Magnoliopsida > Santalales > Viscaceae > Viscum > Viscum album. Next base: position 179,901,463 of record OY728145.1, read on the forward strand.
CAGAATTGAAAATTTCTATCTTGATAATTCAACCAATTTCATGCCACCAATGATGTACCCAACACAAACTACCTCTCCACAAATTCATTATCATGGTTTTCACCTTGCATTAAAGTACACGATCAAATGACACACATTGATAATGATCTCAAGTTAGGAAATCAATACACATATTCGTAGAGAGAAACAACCAATGACGCCCAAAACATGTGGTCTTCCTATTAGTGGGTCTTTCCTCATGGTCTCAACTACTATAGATCACCAAGTGGGAAATTCATAAGAAGTCTCAATGATTATGATCCTCCAACACCTGATAGTCTCACATCATATGTGTCCTATCAGTATGATGTATCTGGACCATAGGAAATTACTTTAAGATTACTATCATAGTATCGTTAGGTTCTCATTATAGCCTAGGATCTGCTATAACCTTTGATATGGCATGTAATCAAAGGACATTACCATAAATATAGTGGACGCAAAAGTATCAACACTATTGTGGAAATATATAAACATGTATACATAAAAAACTGTATATATGTAGTGGTAATCAAAGTATGACACAAGTTGGGTCTAGGGAACCCACTTTCAACACTCCCACTTGCACTTGATCCAACTACTAAAAAGTCTCAATCTGCTATCTCTCACATGAGAGTCACGCTTTTATTGAGATATGGCATTATTCTGGGGGTTTACTACATTTTCCTCTATGTATACTTTTCTAACTATGACATCTCCACAAGAAAACACCCTAATTATTATTCGTGAGATGTACGAGGAGACGACACGTCATTCGGATGTGCGGTTTGCGCGGCACGACTGAATATGTGTTTTTTAGGTGTTTGGTGCGCTTGAAAAGCATGCGTGGGGTGGTTTAAACTAGACGAATGACCTCATAATGCCATGATATTGGATGAAAACAAAGGGTGGGTGAATTTTGAAATGTTTTGCTAGATATCATGTCAATCAGAGGTGTTGTGTGACCGCACTGTCTGAAAACGCACTTCGCGTGTTGTAAATGGACAAAACATGAGTTTAACAGTAAAATGCATACTAAAAGATATCATAATGACTTGAAATCACACGAAAGCACTCTAATTATTATTCGTGAGGCGTACGAGGAGACGACACGTCATTCAGATGCGTGGTTTGAGTGGCACGGCTGAATTTGTGTTTTTTAGGTGTTTGGCATGCTTGAAAACCATTCAAGGGGTGGTCGAAACCAGCCAAACAAAGTTGGAATGCCATGAAATCAGACAACAACAAAGGATGGGTGAATTTTGAAATGGTCGGCCAGACGACGCATCAATCAGAGGTGTCGTCTGACCGCGGTGGCCGAAAAAGCACTCCACATGTCGTAAATGGCCAAAACATGTGTTTAACGGTCAAATGCATGTCAAGTGACATCATAATGACTTGAAATCACACGAAAACACCTTAATGATTATTTTTGAGGTGTAAGAGGAGACAGAATGTCATTTGGATGTGTAGTTTGTACAGCACGGCTGAATATGTGTTTTTTAGGTGTTTGGCGCGCTTGAAAAGCGTGCGTAGGGTGGTCAAAACCAGCCGAACGAGCTCGGAATTCCATGAAATAAGACTACAACAAATGGTTGGTGAATTTTGAAATAGTCGGCTAGACGGCACATCAATTGGAGGTCTCGTGTGACCGCGTTGGCCGAAAACGCACTATGCATATCGTAAATGGCCAAAACATGGGTTTTGCGGTCAATTGCATGATGAGCGACATCATAATGACTTGGAATCACACGAAAACACCCTAGTTATTATTCTTGAGGTTTTTGAGGAGAGGGGACATCATTCGGACGCGCGGTTTGCGCGGCACGACTGAATATGTGTTTTTTAGGTGTTTGGCGAGCTTGAAAAGTGTGCGAGGGTTGGTCAGAACCATCCGAATGACCATAGAATGCCATAAAATTGGACGAAAAAAAATGGTGGGTGAATTTTGAAATGGTCGGCCAGACAGCACATCAATCAGAGGTTTCGTGTGACCGCGCTGGGTGAAAACGCACTTCACTTGTCGTAAATGGCCAAAACATGCGTTTAACAGTCAAATGCATGACGAAAGATATCATAATGACTTGAAATCACACAAAAACACCCTAATTATTAATTCTGAGGTGCACAAGGAGACGACACATCAATCGGACATGCGGTTCGTGCGGAACGGCTGAATATGAGTTTTTTAGGTGTTTGGTGCGCTTGAAAACCGTCCGTGGGGGGGTCAAAACTGGCTAAACGAACTCAGAATTAAATTAAATCATACAACAACAAAAGGTGGGTGAATTGTGAAATGGTCGTCTAGATGACACGTCAATCGGAGGTGTTGTGTGACCGTAGTGGGTGAAAACGCACTCCGCGTGTCGTAAATGGACAAAACATGCATTTAACGGTCAAATGCATGACAAATGACATCAGAATGACTTGAACTCACACAAAAAAAACCCTAATTATTATTTTTGAGGTGTATGAGGAGACGAAATATTATTCGGACGTGCAGTTTGTGCATCACGACTGAATATGTGTTTTTTAGGTGTTTGGAGTGCTTTAAAAGTGTGCGTGGGGTGGTCGAAACCGGCCGAACGACCTCGAAATGACATGAAATAATATAACAACAAAGGGTGGGTGAATTGTGAAATTGTCAGCTAGATGGCACGTCAATCGGAGGTGTTGTGTGACCGTGCTAGCTGAAAACGCACTCAACTTGTCATAAATGGCCAAAACATGGGTTTTACGGTCAAATGCATGCTAAATGACATCAGAATGACTTGAAATCACATGAAAACACCCTAATAATTATTCGTGTGGTGTACAAGGAGATGTCACATCATTCATACATGCGGTTTGCATGGCACAACTAAATATAAATTTTTAGGTGTTTGGCGCGCTTAAAAAGCATGCGTGGGGTGGTCGAAACCGGCCGAACAACCTCAGAATGCCATGAAATCTAACGACAACAAAGGGTGGGTGAATTGTGAAATTGTTGGCCAGACGACACATCAATCCTAGGTGTCGTGTGACCGCACTGGTTGAAAATGCACTCCATGTGTCGTAAATGGCCAAAACATGCATTTAACGGTCAAATGCATGTCGAACGACATCGGAATGACTAAAAATCACAAGAAAACACCCGAATTATTATTTGTGAGGTGTAATAGGAAATGACAACTCATTCGGACGCACGGTTTGTGCAGAACGACTGAATATGTGTTTTTTAGGTGTTTGGCGTGCTTGAAAAGCATGTTTGGGGTGGTCTAAACCTACCAAACGACCTTAGAATTCAATGAAATTGAATTAAATCAAAGGTTGGGTGAATTTTGAAATGGTCGGCCAGACGACACGTCAATCATAGGTTTCGGGTGACCGTGCTGGCCGAAATCGCACTTCGTGTGTCGTAAATGGCCAAAACATGCGTTTAACAGTTAAATGCATGTTGAACAACATCGGAATGACTTGAAATCACACAAAAACACCCTAATTATTATTCATGAGGTGTACGAGGAGACAACACGTCATTTGGATGTGCGGTTTGCGCAACACGGCTGAATATGTGTTTTTTAAGTATGTGGCACGCTTGAAAAGCGTGCGTGGGGTGGTCGAAACTGGCCGAATGACCTCAGAATGCCATGAAATCAGACAGAAACAAAGGTTGGGTGAATTGTGAAATGGTCGGCCAGACAGCACATCAATCAGAGGTGTCGTGTGACAGCGGTGGATGAAAATGCACTATGCGTGTCGTAAATGGCCAAAACATGCGTTTAACGGTCAAATTCATGCCTAACGACATCGAAATGACTTTAAATCACATGAAAAAACCCTAATTATTATTCGTGAGGTGTAAGAGGATACGTGGAATCATTCGGACGCGCAGTTTGCACGGCGCGGTTGAATATGTGTTTTTTAGGTGTTTGGCGCGCTTGAAAAGCGTGCGTGGGATGGTCGAAACTGGACGAATGACCACAGAATGCCATGAAATCAGATGACAACAAAGGGTGGGTGAATTGTGAAATGGTCGGCTAGACAGAACGTCAATCATAGGTTTCATGTGACCGCGCTAGCCGAAAACGCTCTTCGCGTGTTGTAAATGACCAAAACATGAGTTTTACGGTAAAATGCATGCCGAACGACATCATAATGACTTGAAATCACAAAAAAAACACCCTAATTATTATTCATGAGTTGTACGAGGAGACGACACGTCATTCAGACATGTGGTTTGCACAGCACAGCTAAATATGTATTTTTTAGGAGTTTGGCCCGCTTGAAAACCGTGCGTGGGGTGGTCAAAACCGGCTGAACGACCTTAGAATGTCATGAAATCAGAAGACAACAAATGGTGGATGAATTGTGAAATGGTCAGCCTGACGTCAAGTTAATTGGAGGTGTCGTGTGACCGCACTTGGTGAAAACTCACTCCACGTGTCGTAAATGGCCAAAACATGCGTTTAACAGCCAAATGCATACGAAACGATATCAGTATGACTTGAAATCACACAAAAACACCCTAATTATTATTTTTGAGGTGTATGAGGAGACAGCACATCATTCAGACACATGGTTTGTGCAGCATGGCTGAATATGTGTTTTTTAGGTGTTTGGAGCACTTAAAAAGCGTGCGTGGGGTGGTCAAAACCTATCGAATGACCTCAGAATGCCATGAAATTAGACGACAACAAAGGGTGGGTGAATTGTGAAATGTTTGGCCAGAAGACACATCAATTGGAGGTGTCGTGTGACCGCGGTGGGCAAAAACGTACTACGTGTGCCGTAAATGGCCAAAACAAGCATTTAACGGTCAAATGAATGTCGAAAGACATCTAAATGACTTGAAATCACACGAAACCAACCTAATTATTATTCTTGAGGTGTACGAGGAGACGAAACATCATTCGAATGAGCGGTTTGCACGGCACGACTGAATATGAGTTTTTTAGGTGTTTGGCGTGCTTGAAAAGCATGCATGGGGTGGTCGAAACTGGACGAACAACCGAAGAATGCCATGAAATCATAATAAAACAAAGGGTGGATGAATTTTGAAATGGTCGGTTAGACGACACATCAATCGGAGGTATCGTGTGACCGCGCTGGCCGAAAAGGCACTCGGCGTGTCGAAAATGGCCAAAACATGGGTTTTACGGTCAAATGAATGCCGAACGACATCAGAGTGACTAAAAATCACACGAAAACACCCTAATTATTATTCGTGAGGTGTATGAGGAGATGGAATGTCATTCATATGTGCGATTTGCACGGCATGACTGAATATATGTTTTTTAAGTGTTTGGCGTGCTTGAAAAGCGAGCGTGGGGTGGTTGAAATGGGTCAAACGACCTCAGAATGACATGAAATCGGACGAAAACAAAGGTGGGTGAATTATGAAATGGTCAACCAGATGGCATGGCAATCAGAGGTGTCGTGTGACCGTGCTGGCCGAAAATTCACTTCCCGTGTCGTAAATGGCCAAAACATGCATTTAACAGTCAAATGCATGCCGAACGACATCAGAATGACCTAAAATCACATGAAAACACCCTAATTATTATTTTTGAGGTGTACAAGGAGACGACACATCATTCAAACATGTGGTTTGCACGGAACGGCTGAATATATGTTTTTTAGGTGTTTGGCGCTCTTGAAAAGCGTGCGTGGGGTGGTCTAAACCGGTCGAACGACCTCAGAATGCCATGAAATCGGATGAAATAAAAGGGTGGGTGAATTGTGAAATGGTCGGCTAAACGACACATCAATCATAGGTGTCGGGTGACCGTGCTGGCCTAAAACGCACTCCACTTGTCGTAAATGGCCAAAACATGCGTTTAACGGTCAAATGCATGCCAAACGACATCAGAATGACTTGAAATCACATGAAAAGACCCTAATTATAATTTTTGAGGTGTGAGAGGATAAAGAACATCATTCGGATGTGATGTTTACATGGAACGACTGAATATGTGTTTCTTAGGTGTTTTGTGCGCTTGAAAAGCATGCATGGGGTGGTCAAAACCGGCCAAACGACCTCATAATTCCATAAAATCAGACAACAACAAAGGGTGGGTGAATTTTGAAATGGTCAGCTAGACGACACGTCAATTGGAGGTGTCGTGTGACCGCGGTGGCTGAAAACGCACTCCGCGTGTCGTAAATGGCCAAAACAGGCATTTAATGGTCAAATGCATGCCAAACGACATCATAATGACTTGAAATCACACAAAAACACCCTAATTATTATTCATGAGGTGTAAGAGGAGACGTCACATCATTCAGACATGCAGTTTGTGCGGCACGACTGAATATTTTTTTTAGGTGTTTAGTGCACTTGAAAAGCGTGTGTGGGGTGGTCAAAACCGGCTGAACGACCTTGGAATGCCATGAAATGAGATGACAACAAAGGGTGGGTGAATTGTGAAATGGTCGGCTAGACGAAACGTCAATCGGAGGTTTCGTGTGACTACGCTAGCTGAAAATGCACTCCGCTTGTCGTAAATGGCCAAAACATGGGTTTGACGGTAAAATGCATGTCGAACGACATCGGAATGACTTGAAATCTCAAGAAAACGCCCTGATTATTATTTTTGAGGTGTACTAGGAGACGAAACGTCATTCGGATGTGTGGTTTGTGCGGCATAGCTGAATATGTGTTTTTTAGGTGTTTGGCGCGCTTGAAAAGCGTGCGTGGGGTGGTCGAAACCTGCCGAACGACCTCGGAATGTCATAAAATCAGATAACAACAAAGGGTGGGTAAATTTTGAAATGGTGGGCTAGATAGCACATCAATCGGAGGTGTCGTGTGACCGCGCTGGCTGAAAACGAACTCTGCGTGTCGTATATGGCCAAAACATGTGTTTAACGGTCAAATGCATACCGAACGACATCAGAATGACTTGAAATCACACAAAAACACCCTAATTATTATTCATGATGTGTACAAGGAGACAACACATCATTCGAACATGTGGTTTTCATATCATGGCTGAATATGTGTTTTTTAGGTGTTTGGGGCGCTTGAAAACCGTGCGTGGGGTGGTCGAAAGCAGCCGAACGATCTCAGAATGCCATGAAATCAGACGACAACAAAGTGTGGATGAATTTTGAAATGGTTGGAAATATGGTATGTCAATAAGAGGTGTCGTGTGACCGTGGTGGCCAAAAATGCACTCTGCGTGTCGTAAATGGCCAAAACATCCATTTAAAGGTCAAATGCATTTCGAACAACATCGGAATGACTTAAAATCACACTAAAACACCCTAATTATTATCTTTGAGGTGTATGAGGATATGGAACGTCATTCAGATGTGCGGTTTGCACGGCATGACTGAATATGAGTTTTTTAGGTGTTTGGCGCGCTTGAAAAGCGTGCGTGAGGTGGTCGAAACCGGTTGAACAACCTCGGAATTCCATGAAATCAGACGACAACAAAGGGTGGGTGAATTGTGAAATGGTCGGCTAGACGTCATGTCAATCGAAGGTGTCGTGTGACCGTGCTGGCTGAAAACGCACTCTGCGTGTCGTAAATGGCCAAAACATGGGTTTTACGGTCAAATGCATTCCGAACGACATCGGAATGACTTTAAATCAAATGAAAACACCCTAATTATTATTCTTGAGGTGTACGAGGAGACTTCATGTCATTCGAACATGCGGTTTGTGCGACACGGTGGAATATGTGTTTTTTAGTTGTTTGGCGTGCTTGAAAAGCGTGCGTGGGGTGGTCAAAATCATCGGAAAAACATCAGAATGCCATTAAATCAGATAACAACAAAGGGAGGGTCAATTTTGAAATGGTAGGCCAGACGGCACGTCAATCGAAGGTGTCGTGTGACCGTGGTGGCTGAAAGCGTACTCTGCATGTTGTAAATGGCCAAAACATGTTTTTTACTGTTAAATGCATTCCGAACGACATCAGAATGAATTTAAATCACACAAAAACACTCTAATTATTATTCGTGAGGTGTACCAAAGATGGAACGGCATTCGGATCCGTGGTTTTCATAGAACGACTGAATATGTGTTTTTTAAGTGTTTGGCGCGCTTGAAAAACGTTCTTGAGGTGGTGGAAATCGGCCAAACGACCTCAGAATGCCATGAAATCAGACGACAACAAAGGGTGGGTGAATTTTGAAATGGTCAGCTAGACGGAACATCAATCGGAGGTGTTGTGTGACTGCAGTGGACGAAAATACACTCTAGACAGCCCCCCTCACCCCTGGAAAGCCCCTCGCACCCCCCGGACAACCCCCCCCCCCCCCCACCCAGGACAGCCCCCACCCACCAGAAATCCCCCCGGAGAGCCCCCCCACCCAACGATCCATAGATCATTTTTGACAGGTACGAGTCAACCCGACCTCAATCCGAGGCACATTGTGCCTGGTATCACTCAATGCGTCTCACTTTTTTTTGAAACGGACAGCATTTTAAGTGAAAATAACAACTGACATACGAACAAGATTCACAAGGCTACACATAGATTCTTGAAATTAAGGGATAAAAAATAGAATATGGTCTATTGATCATACGTTATTAGAATAAAATATTCAGAAGGCATAGATTGAAGCACAATGGGTCATAGTATATATAGAAAAACATGAATTATATTAGGAATGAGTCTTGACATCCCATCATGAACATGAACCAACACTCATGTTCTAATTCTCAATCATGGGTCGTTCATTTTATACAATAACATACAAAAAATAAATATCATATAGTGATTTCATATGAAACCTATGAACACTCAATCATACCATATAAAAAATTGGTCAACAAGGCTACACATAGATTCTTGAAAAATAAGTTTCAAAGTCTCATAGAAATGCCCCAATGGTGTGGAATACATATGGTGACACCATAGCCCCATGAATAACCTCAATCCCATCCTCAAACAGTGGGTTCTAGGACCAAACCAATGTCCCTTTGGGAACCCAATACCAAATACTAAGATGGGGATTCATCTCACATCACACCCAGGAGAGAAAATTACAATTATCCACATACCCCCTTATTCTAATTGAAAAATATTTAAAAACATGTAGGCTATTTCAGTAACCCATATCATATGTCAAGATTGGCCAATGTTTCCCAATAACACATCAGGAACCATTTATACATGGATACATAATCATTAGAGGAATAAAAACATCCCATGTGCTTCCTATAACTCATCCTAGGATTAAGCGCATGAGAACTACCATTGTCTATCTTATGGGTATCATGATCCTTACCCCTCTACACAAGTTTTTATTTTGGTTTTAAGATACTCAAGCCAAGACCATGACTAAACATCCCATTTTCTTCCTATAACATGTAGGTTTTTTCCCACCCCCTGGACACCCCCACCCCCCGGGACACCCCCAACCCCTAATATGTCATATTATATATGTGTTATATATAATTCAGAATTCTGTATGAAACATAATTAATATTGTATGTGTTATTGATTCAGAATTCAGAATTCATTACATAATTCATTCTTCATGTAATCAATTGATAATTCAATTATGAATTCTGTATTGCATAGGGTAATTGGGTTCATATACATGATTATAATTGTGGTACATTCCATGGGTATAATAGTATCCTGTTTTTATGTTCTTTTGTGTGCTATATAAGGTGTTTTTTTTGCTGTTAAGAGTGTATGCAGGTGTGTAGTTGAGTGTGCAGTGGAGGATGTTAGGTGCTATCAAATTCTAGTAATACACTATACCAATGATTTAATAAACTGTTAGTATAGTGGTGTACATATTTTAACCAACGTTTTTAGTAAATTGTTGGTAAAACATGGAAATACTCCAGCAATTCCAAAGGTTTTACAAACTGTTGGTAATACTCTTTACAAACCGCCTTTCCCAATGGTTTTAGTAAACCGTTGGTATAGTGTTGTATTCCTCTAGCAATTTCAATGGTTTGTAAAACCGTTGGCAATAATCTTTACAAACCGCCTTCCGCAATGGTTTTACAAAAATCATTGGAAATGGGCTACTGCCACGCCATACTTCCCAATGGTTTGGCAGCCTTTACCAATAGTTTCAAACCATTGGTAAAGGCTTAATTTCTAGTAGTGACCAAAAAAACATAAACTACAGTTATGAAAATTTTCATTGATATCATGAAAAAATATATATGATAATAGGAAAACGTTTTTATTTAAGACTCTTTTTCCTAGAGTTGATGAATTATTCCACTCTATAAGAGTATAAATATACGTTTTTATTTCATAAACACAATCTTATCCTTTATTTGTGCCTTGAACTATATTTAGTTCATCTCTTAGCATAGGTTGCATCATGTAATGACATTAATCTCTAAAACCTCATACAATGGTCAAATTAAACTATTTCAAAAATGGTTTAACTTTATAAAATATCATGATCTGGTACTTTAGAATCATTCTCATATCCATCCTTGCCAGATCCATGTACACAGGTTCCTTAGCAATACTCATTTGTTTATAATTCCATTAGTTATCCTACTCAATGAATCTCCTACCTTATTTTTCATTAATCAACATGAATCAGCCCTAATTTTTCACATTCCTGACATGTGAATATCCTCATCATGCGTCCTCTTGAAATATGGTAATAACTCAAATTACCATAAAACCTTATTCAAAACATTAATTCATCCTTATACAAGTTATTGGATATATTCCTTATATTAAAAAATGTCGTAAACTCCATCAATGATAGAATAGACCATGTGTCATCAAATCAACAATCATTTTTGAGGTAGTCAGTACTTATCCAAATCAATTACTTCTTCATCATTATCTTAATCATCATAAATATATTTAGGTTTTTCTTTCCCTCAACCATATACTTTCCCAAGATATTAACTTTCTACTAATTCACTTATCCTTGGTACAATTCATCATATGACCTCAAATACTTAATGAAATAGTACTGCAGTACAATCCTCATATATTCCATAACTCTTATAACCAATACATTACTGATAAAATATTAAAATTACATGATTATTGAAGAGGTATATTGATCATTAAACTTCATCTGGGGTAGTATAATGAATTGATCATTATCCAGTAATATCATTTGGGGAATATTCCTTTAATGCATGGGAAATTGATTCGTATAGTGTCTCATATCCTTGTAGTTGAAGAATTATACATTGGAAACCTTTTTCTTTCCCTTTCAATCATGAAATTGTTTTCCTTTTTCTCCTCACTTATAAAAAACTCTTATTCCCTTAAAGAATTTACCAGGGTGATTCTTTCCATAGTTATCATATGTGGGAAACCTCTTCTTTCCCTTCTTCCCCCTATCAATATTTTTCTCTACCGTCCTCTTCTTCTTTTACTTCCCTTCAAATCCATAAGACTCAGAGAAGTATTTACATACCTTGTTAACACATGATATTATTTCCTCATATGATAAGGATACATGGGAGACTATCTTCCATAAGACTCAGAGAAGTCTTTACATACCTTGTTAACACATGATATTATTTCCTCACATGATAAGGATATTATTTCATCACGTGCATTGGTTAAGTTATCATTCCTTCTAATAGGTTTTATTTATAATAAATTCCATATACTATATTAGCTCATAAAATTATGATCTTTTTATAACACTAAACATGGTATAGAACATATCATAAATTTATGCATCATAAATCCTAGAACCATGTACTTTGAAGAATAAATCCTTCATAATGGTATGTAAGGGAAAAACATGAATTATTCTAATCATATCCCCTGGGAGTGTCAAAACAAGTGCACAGTAAAATCCGTTTTCATGTACCATTATACCCCAGGCCAAGCCTGAAAGTCCTTTTCAGATTTATTACTCGTAGGTATATTTGTGTCAGTACCAATTCCACTTGTAGTATCTATATATGTATGTATTTTCTAGAAATATCCACATAATCTATTCCTTACCAAAATTCTAGGATGTTCTTGTATGTTTATCCTCAAAGTCTATCTTAGTGTTTTGTTCCCTAATATACATTTTCTAAATCTAGTTTTAAATTTTTCTACTAAACTTCCTTTGATACCAACTGTAGCGCCCTGACCCTAGTTGCCCAGAGTCGGTACATTATTTAATACATTGGAATGATTGCAATGAATCAAATATCGAAAGACCAAATAGTTTAGTACTTTTGGAAAATAAGATATATACATAGGTTCAACATTATAACTTGAAATTAAATACAAGATATAAGTTTAATTGGGAACATCCACAACTCTAAGTTTATCCCTACAGGTCATTCATAATAAACTTCTTCATGTCCTGAGAAAATGAAACATAAGAAAGGGGTGAGCTTATATGCTGGGTAAGTGTAAGAAATACAACGGAAGATATCATAAACATAAACATTAGGCATGGTGAATAACTAAAAACACATGCCTTTAAAAATAAACTTGAACATAATATGGAAGGAATATGAGCTGAGTAAATATGCCGTAATAAAGAACTATCATGGGTATTCTACTAGTCGAATAACCACATGAACTTTAAATTACTTGTTTGATAATGATGGAATGCATAATGTGGGACATCATAACCATAACATCAAGGCCTCATGTCAATACCATAAATAACCATTTTGTCAAGGTCACATGCCAAGACCGTAGCTTGTCTCATGAGACCTACTGATGCATCGAGCGGCTATAGAGGTCCCCATGCCTCACTTACTAAGTCTAATGAATTCCTCACATTAATGGGGATCAACATAAAAAACATACATATTCATATTGAAACTAACATATGAAATGTAAATAACTTTCTCCAATCATTAAACATAAACACTAACCATTCATAGTAATATAGTGAATGGTTTCAAGTTAACACATCCACAGTCAAACTAATCATAAAACATTCAATAAAACATGGTGGATGATATCATAGGAAATAAACCTTAATGAAGTAAAAGATTATACAAATGATGTTGACATAGATGAAGATACTTTTAAATGAGACCATTGAAATATCCCTGAGTAAATAATCCTTAAACATTACAAAGTGTCTCATACCCCCTTGAAACATTCAAATCACAATCCCTTAGAATATTTTGAGAAAAGGAGACTCTTGATATGATATACCAAAGGGTAGTACATACACCACAAACAAGAAATAAGTGGTGAATAAATAATATATCTCTTAAAAGTTAAAGTGAGATGATAAAATCCTTTCTTACATTGGAAAGAAGACTTCTTTTGGAAAATCATTTTTATTTGTCTTGAAATCATATTTTAAGCATGTATATCCCAAAAAATAAAATGAAAGTTCATTGAAATTATATTTTAGGATTAAATAAATTCTTATTGAGGTGAAATCATTTAAAAATAGTTTTTAAAGAAGCTTTAGAAATAAATCATTTTAGTGTAGTTTAAGGAAAATATTAATGGATTTTAAAGCGTAAAGACATGTTTTCTTTTAAAAAACTAGAAATGAAGAAAAATAGATTTTTAATTTTAAAATATATTATTTTAAAAAGATAAATATGGCATAAAATAAATTATATAGTGAACTTCAAAATAGGTAAGAATTCGAGAAGTTCCTTGAATCGGGCTTCCATTTCGAAAGTATTTTTGAAAGGTTCTTTTAAAACATGTAACTCCCCATAAAATAAAAGACGGATTCTGATTGGTACACATATATAGAACATTAAAATAGAATTTATCAGGAGTACATAAGAATAAATACAAATATCATTGAGGTGAATAGAGAATAAGAGCAACCCAAATGAAAATGGAGGTTCTGGTAGAAAATACTTACAACATTGTAATTAATTGAATCATACACCCAAAAAATAATAATAATAAAATTATAAATTTAATGTAATTAAAATAAATATATTCATGATATGAAACATTAATCAGAAGTATACATACACCATAAAAAATTAATAGTAGTGAATACAGATTATCTAACAAAAATGGAAGTGAGATGAAGAAACCCCTTACCATAAGTCTGGTGGTGTTCTTCACTTGATCTTAATGGCCCAAATAATAAAATTTAGGTTCATTAATTAATAATTAAATAAAATCCTCTACATTTAATTATTTATTATAACCTTATTAAGTTCATTCTTGGCCTTTTTTATGGGTTAAGATGTTCAATTTCATTGTTCGAGTCCTTTTGTTTCATGATTGGTATACTTATATACATGAATAGAGAATCGTGTAAAATGAAGATGATTTTCCAGAATTGAAGTTTTTTTTTGAACATATAGAAGGTTACATGGTTGTAAATTTCATTTGGTTACTTGGAGTGAAGATGAATCATTATATAAATTATTTAATGATAACTATTTGGGTTAATTGGCGGTTTTTGAACCCAATGAACTCATTTTTCTTTATAAATAAAAAACATGTGTACAAAAAGATTCATGAACCATAGATGATACATAATAAATATATTATAATCTGGTTCAACCATAAAATAGTTTCATTAACAGAATTTAAGATGTTAATAGAAATTAAAAAACTCATCATCCTTGAATGTTGTAAATTAGCACATCTCGGATGGTGTTTTTTACTACTTGCATAAAAGAAGGATAAAAGAGAGATGATAAAAAATGATCCCATAATCATAAAAAAATTAAATTACATGTATTTTACTGTATTTTTCATAACAATTGGATAAGTATAGGTGAGTATAGAAAAGAAAACAAAGGAACTTGAAAAGAAAGTAAAATAATTGAAAAAAGGTATTTACCTCTTGAATTAATCTTCCTTGAGAGCCTCTTTAGGGGAGAGGATTTGGTATTTTTATGACACCAAGGGATATTGGACGTGGGGTAGGATCTTGGGATGATATTTGAATAGAATTTAGACATGGAACAAGGCTTTATAGGAGTGAAGAGAAGAGGGGAGTGTGGGTGGTTTATGTAGTAGAGGTGAGGAGTGTTTTCTTAATATTTTAACCATTAGTTTATTATTTTTACATAAGACTAGAAATAGTGGTGATTACATGACCAAAAATAGTAATAAGTGAATGTGAGTTAGGAACAAGGGTTATTACATCAGTGATGATGCAAGGAATAGTGTATGTAACTCATAATGTATATATACGGTAAATTACTGTATTTCACTATTCATAAAAAATTCAAGTATTTTAGAAAAATATAAAATATTAATCCCAATAATTTTTCAAAATTTATAATTAAAAAATGAAATACATTTTTTGAAAATAATTTTCTAAATATTTTTAATTCAATTTTTAAATAAAATCATAATTTATTAAAAAAATAACTTTAAAACTATAACTCATTTTATAAAACCATGAAAAGTTAATCAAGGTCTTGTAAAATTATCTTATAACCATAAGACAATAAAATGAAAATTTATGATTAAATTTTATGAAAATACATTTCCATTTTAAATTATTAGACTAATCATAAAATTTTAATTAAAATATTTATGACTTACAAAAATATCAATACTTATTCTATGATCATTTTGTCACTTATAAGATGTCTAAATAGAATTTATACATTCATGGGTAAAGTTTCTATTTTTTTTACTGATTTACTATTAATTACTATTCATAAGGGTAAAGTTACTATTCACCAAAAATTTATGTTGATCATATCAGACTCTAAATATCTTACTGAACGCATCCGTGTATGTCAGTTTTTCGAAATTCAAATCACAAAAGTGACAAAATTATGTTTATTGGCTAGATTATAAGAAAGTTTTGTTTTGTAGACACTTAGTGTTTTATGCATTCAATATTTATTTTCAAAATATTTTGGTGTTTAAATTCATGTGGGGTTCACACTTATTTTCCTTTCTGAAACCCATGTGGGTTGTGAATGGCGTTTTATGCTGGTGGTGGCACAACCTTTACGTCAGACACATATTTCCACATCCTTTAGGGAAGTTTACAAAGGGATGTATTTGTGGAACCAAAAACACCCAACGGTTCCCTTATTCTATATGTTTCATGAATCTACATTCCAATGGAAGTTAGTCATTGGGAAATTGCTCCAATAATGTTAAGGGTCTCACAGTGGTTGAGAGGATGGGAGGTTGGGCTCCTCATACCTTTTTAGGGGAGTTATTGCCTACTCCCGGAATCCCTTATAGATTTAAGTCATATTAATGTATATTTTATTATATCTCAAATATAACATGAGTCTCACATTGGTTAACAGTCAATTATTAGCATGTATTGGCTTTAGAATCAACCGTATGTATCTGAGGTTCTTAGTCGATGGAGACATATGTATGTAGTGGAGGTTCCCCATCGATGGTACCATTTTGTATATACAAATTAGATATTCTTATATCATTTATTACTATAATGTTGTTTGTAAGACAGACAGTGGGGAACTATGGAATTTATCATCATCCTTGAAGAAGGGAGTTGTTTTGATGTCGGTATTGGGCCTATGAGATGGGATTCCCATATATATTATGAAAGGAATCAGAACCCACATAGTTCTATTCAATTTAATGAGACATGTCATACCTTTTAAGTCCATGTGGTGAGGAACAGATTTTGTAGTTTAATATCATGTGGCAAGGACATCTAGACAAAATGTTCCTAGTAAAGGTTTGGTGTGGGACTTACATCAAAGTGCCTAAAGGACCTAGAAGGGAAGTAGCCTCCCAGGATGGTTATGACCTTGTATGGAATGTGTCCCAGAGGAAATTAGGGTGATTTTGGAGTGTTGGTTTTGGACCTCAAAGAGGATTCCTACATATCCCGTTTGGATGACAATCAGATCCGACGTAGTTCGGTAAGATCGTGGCTTACACCAATGGAGGAGGCCCTTGAATGTTTGTTTCGTAGTTGATATGGACCTTTGAGATGTATATATGGATTTGAGAACCCAAAAATATGGTGGTACTTGGGAGGTTTTTCTTTTAAGGAATATGGACTTTTGAGATTGTGATAACATGGTTTTGGGGAATACACTAAATAAGATTCCAATGTGGTGTGTCTCATTGGGTCTTATACTGAATAAAAGACCCATGTGGTGTTTGATCGTGCTAATGTCATGATCACCACAAACCTCTAAACCTAATAGAGTCATGCTTGGTGTGAGAAACAAGAGGAAGTTAAAGATCCTGCAAACCACACAATCTCTTTCATCCACTGGTGGACAAGATATAGGCTATGGGGGAGAGAAAGGGATTTGATGTGTCTATATCCTCTCTTATTTTCATAACCAGGGATAGGAATTATACACCCATGTAGGTAATACCCATAAGAAACACTACGGTCTTTCTATTGCAAAGATTACCTATTCCTAGTTTCAGAGAAGATGAGAGAATGTTCCATCACTGACCCTCGTCAAAGGGAAAGGAAAGTAATTTTTTCTCTCTATGAAGTGGGTAGTTACATATTTAATAGATGGTGAGAAAATGATAATGCATGAGCCCTCATGTGTAAAATGGGGAGGTTTATGGAACTTCCCTTGAGTTTGGAGTCCTCGTTACCGAGGGGATGCACAATTGTGAACACCTCGAGGACCACACCCATTATGTTGGGAAAGTGTGGGACAAATCTTACTAAGGGAATGCACAATCAAATGGGGGATACTCTGGTGTGTCTCTTTCCATGATCGTCCAAATCCAAGGGCCTCAATGGAGGTTTTGATTTGTTCTCCATCATATGGGAGTCCCAAGGAGAGGGATACCCTGCCATTGGTGGCATGAAAAAGGGGCCCAAAGGATGGATCACATAGGTGAAATTTGGGTGAGCAGAAGGTGTCTTGTACAGGTGAAGGCTAGTCGGGATGGAGAGGCTCACGTAATGTAGGTCTAGGTGGATCTGAAGTGATTTATATAGGATATAACTTCACAAGCTAGATGTGTCTTCTTGACGATGTAAAACCTGGGAAAACACTTAGGCAAGTCATTTCTCTAGAATCCAAGGGTTTCCTCAAGTGTTGCGGTAAGGGTCTCTCGTAGGGTAGAGATTGTGAGACCTTGATTCTAGTACTTGTTGATGAGGAGGAGTGGATACTCATGCATGTTTTTTTGTGTGTAACATGTTGGAGAAACTTTAATCCCATTATTTCCTTTAATACCCTCTTATATCGGGTTTTGTAGAGCTACCTTGATGCATTCGACGGCATGGAGGAGGACTAGATAAAGAAGAACTTTAGAACATATTCTGATCTTGGTGTCATTCCAAATGGGGAGCCCAATGGTCCAATTTATAATAAATTTCTTGACCCTAGGTGAAGGAACTAGATCACATAGGATTTTCACACAGGTTTTTTGTGTTGGTCATCACGCTGGTGTAACATAAGCGAGTCTCCTAAGAACACCTTTCTGGGGGCATGTTTACTGAATCTGGCACACAGGCTGGACCTACGTGTTGGCACTGGAGTGTAGGCTGGACCTGCACGATGACGTTGGTTGGGGCATGTGCGGTCGACTTGGGAAAACTTGTGTGATCCTGATATCCTTCACTTCTCCTTTTCTTAAGGAATTCCCGTTTTAAAGTTATCATTCTCGCCCGACAAAAAGGAGTGTCAACAATGTCAAAATGGAAAATCATCACTGAAATTTCACGATAATATGTGAATTGCATTTACAAGACCATTAGAGTTAATTCACACATGTCATTGTGGTCCAATAAGGAAAAATGTCTACCAGTGGTGATCTTTACATCATCACATTCAGTAGATGATTTCACTGGGATGAAAAATGTTCTTTTCATCAAGCATAAGTATGTGGAATCTTAATTGTTCAAAATGTATAGATGAAAAGTGTAATAGATTTTGTATTTCTCTATTTTGAATTTTAGACTAAATATTGTTAAATAATACACATGTGACTCATTTGATGATTACCTTGACAAACATGGAATGAATAAATATTGGAAACCATATACAACTCAACAAAACAGTGTTGGGAGCATAGTGAAAATGGGTAGAACTATGCTTGAGGCAAATGAAATTTCTAATTATTTTTGAAGAGAAGTTTTGTAAAATACTATATATATTCAGAACAGATTTTTTTTGAGACCTAAGACACGTGCTTCACCTTATGAAATATGGTACCAAAATAAGAGTACAATGGGTTACTACATTGTTTTTAGGAGTCCATGTTACATAAAATTCAAAGATAACAAGCTGAGAAAGATTGAATAAAAAAAATATGAGGGTTTATTTTTAGGTTATTTATCCTATGGAAATATATATAGATACTGAAAAAATAAATCCACACAATGGATCAGAGTTCGGGTGTAAGAAATGATGAAAATCTTGAAAAAATGGGGCACATTGTTCAAGCATATTTCTAAATTTCTATCCAATATAGGGAGTGGATTTTGGAAACTATGGAAGAGAAAGTGGTAGAAATTGCACAAGAAGTGACTTATGTTGACAAAAAAATACTAGTGATGATGAGGAATCTAGTTGTATTGTTAAAAGGCAATTTTAGAGAATGAATAAATTTGAAGAAATTTAAAAAATAATTGGATATCAAAATTCACCAGTTCAGACAAAATGTATGGCTTAATGGATTTTATAATAATAATACTTTTTTATTGTTTAATCATTCAATTATTCATTCTTTTAATTATTTATGAATATTTTTTTATTTACCAATTTTGTTTAACTGTTCTCTTTTATTTATTTATTTATTTTTAATTAATTTTCTATTATGTGTATTCTTTAATTTTCTCTATATTTTTAGGTTTAATTTTTTAATTAATTAATTATGTTTTATGTTTTCAATTATTTTCTTTAAATAATGATTTAAATCCTGATGTTGATGTCGTGTTGAGTTCTTGTGTTTTGAGATCTTCTTATCCGAAGATAACATTATCAGTGCTTAAGGGTATGACGCTTACGTGGTCGGACAATGTTGTTTCGTCGGATTTTGAATAAGATGAAGGGCCTAGACCTTGGAAGGAGATGATGCCGACAAGGATGAAGTCAGGATTGGTGAATGAAGAGATACTTCAACAGGCGATATATGGGAGGGAAAGAAAAGGATTTGAGAAGACTGAAATTCATTTCCATTTGGTGAGACCATAGTGAGGGGGAGGTGTTTAGGGGTAGAAATGGGGAGAAGTATTTATCTTCAACCCACCCTTTCAAATCATCCCAATATTGGGATGATTGGGACACAAATAGTGTGCCTCGTTGGATGTTTGTAAAATTTATCATATTACCATTATATGTGTATATAAACTATAGTGACCCAATACTTTTATATATAACATTACATGATTTTAACCATGATTATACATCAGAGTACAATCCAAGGATCGTTAAGTCTAGTGTCTTGGGAGACTAGGTACATAAAATATAAAACATGGGACTAAAAAACATTTTTTTATTTATTCTCCATAAAGAGATCCTAACTTCCTTTGAGCCCTTACATCTTCATAGGGTACCTTGGGGAACACATGAACAATGGGATGAGCTAAAAAGCCCAGTAAGGGAATGAACATAAGGATATATCTTAAGCACGTGAGTTAGGCGGCATGACATAATGATAAAAAAGCATGGAACGTATGAAATCATTTCATATAAGCACATGATAATATAAATATGGAATCATATAAATGTCGAATAATCATAAGAAATTTATTTAGTATGGGTCAAGGCTAACTGCCAATCCCGTTTTCCATGTTAGTACGGGTCAAGGCTACCCGCCAATCCCGTTTCACATTGCATCTCACGAGACTTAATTGTACCCAATGCATTGGATCGTTATATGGTCACACCCATATCAACATTTTAATGATTATTCTTTCCACATAAATAATCTTGACACAAAAATAATCATACATAATCAACCATTCATAAAAATAATGATATCCATGGAAAGAATTGGGTACCACAATCATGACATAAAGCATAACCCATGAGCGTATCATTAAAGTTTCCATGAAAGAAAGGGATTAGAACATACATGGACATTAAATAGGAATATATCATGGTACATGATGTCAAAAAGTAGCGAAAACTTTTAAGAAATGTATTTCGAAAATTTTAGCATTAAAACATTTTGTATGATTTTAAGGAAAATAATATAGAACTTTTAAAATAGTAAAGAGAAAATTATTTTATGTAAAACCAGAAGTAAACCAAAGAGGTTTTAATAATAAAAATATAGATTTTATAAAGACAATGTTGTCTTAAAACAGGGGATAGAGTGCACTTGAAATCGGGTAAGAATTCTGGAAGTTCCCTTAAAACATGATTGCTTATCAGGGGTATCGAGGTGGGAATCACTAAAAAGCATGTATATCCCCAAAATAGAATGAGGGATGGATCTTAGAACATGAGTTTCGAGCATATAAATAGTATCTAGAATTTTTACATAATAATAAAAGACAAATTCATTTGGATAAAAAGAAACATGGAGAAACCCGAAGGAGTAAAGGTGGTTCGGGTAGAATTCATTACGGATTATTGGCATGGTATTGGGTGTACCTAAAAGGGATTTGTTGAGAGATAATGGGGTTTATAATAACTTATAAATCATGAGGAAAATATGGGGGAGGTGTGAAATAATACCTCATCATTAGTGATCATACATAAAATTGAATAACATAGAGGACAATCTTGAAATAAAAGTGAAATGGGGAGGATCCCTTACCTTAAATCCGCTGGTGTTCTACACTTGTTATTAAAGACCTGAATAAAAATATTAGTCACATTAATTCATAATTACATAAACTCTTCTATATGTAATTGGTTTAGTATAATAATATTAAGTTCATTCATAACCGTTTTTATTGGTTATGAGGTTCAATTTCATCGTCCGGGTTTGTTTGTTTACTTGGATTTAAATGACTTGTTCGCTTATATTCATGTTTGGATAAACATGTAAGATGGAAGTGGTTGTCCAGAAATGAAGTTATATTCTATTATTGAACATTCAATAGATTAAATGTTTTTAAATTCAATTTGTTTACTTATAGTGAATTTGAATTATTATATATAAACCATAGTGACAACCATTTTTGTTAATTGGTGGGTTTGATTACAAAGAACATGTTTTTATTTATAACTTAATACAATTTATACAAAAGATTACCGAATCAAAATAGGATATATTACATATATATAATATGGTTCAATCATAACAAAAAAAATTCATGACCAGATTTCAATATGATAATAGAAATTGATAAATTATTGTCCTTAAACGTGCTAAATTGGCACATCTCAAATGGTGCTTTTATTTCTTTCAAATAAAAGGTGGGGAAAGGAGAAAAGATAATGAAATATACCATTAGCATTAAAACATTCCATTATATGTATGTTACTTGATTTATCATACTATTATGGTGAATGGAGGTGTGGAAAGAAACAAAAAGAAAAGAACTTAAAAGAAATAAAGGAATTGGAAAGAGGAATTTACCTCTTGAGACTTCCTCCTTTGAGAACCTCTTAAGGGGAGAGGTTTTGGTACATTGAAGAGGCTAGGAGATTTTGGACATGGGGGAGGATCTTGGGGAGATATTTGGGATGAATATTGTAAAGTCACAAGGCTTGAGAGGAGTGAAAAGAAGAGAGAGTGAGGGGGGGTTATAGTGGAGGAGAGGAGGGATTTCATAATATTATAATCATTAATTTATTATATCTTCACAAGACAAGGAATAGTAAGTATTCCACGACCATGAATAGTAAATGGGTCATTTGAATTATAACCAGGGGTGGTGACATCATCCATGATGCTATGAATAGTCTATTTATCTTATAATGTATATATACGGTAAATTACCGTATTTTACTATTTATAAAAAATTCCAGTATTTTAGAAAAATTCCAAAAAATCACCCTAACCATTTTTCGATGTGTAGAATCCAAAAATGAATTCCATTTTTCAAAAATAGTTTTCTAAATATTATTATTTTAATATTTAATTAAAATCATAATTTGTTATCAAAAACCATTTTTAAAACATTAATTTACTTATTCTAAAATATAGGTATATCGTACTTTCAACTTGAATAATATTTATATATTATCATAGGTAACATTACTATTAATTAGGTTATATTACTATTCATAAGGGTATGTTAATATTCATAAGGGTATGTTATTATTCACCAAAAATTATGTTTTTCTTATCAGACTCCAAATAACATACTGATTGCAACCGTGTATGTCAGATTTTCGAAATTCCAAACACAGAAGTGAAAAACTTATGTTTAAAGGTCACTTAGAACATATTAGTTCATTATCTTGTGTTTTCATGTGATTTTATGACATATTTCTAAAAATGGAATTTCTATTGAAAAACATTGGGCCGTTACATTCTTCCCCCCTTAAGAAATTTCACCCTTGAAATTTCATCATACATTCTAAGCCAAAAACAGTTGCGGGTACATTTCCTTCATTTCCTCCTTCAGTTCTCATGTCGCATCTTCATACTTATGGTTTCACCATAGTACCTTGACTAGATGAGTAGTCTTGTTGCGTAGAACTTTGTCTCTATGATCCATAATCTTCACTGGATTCTCCTCGTAAGAGAGATCATCCTCCAATTATACCACCTTTGAAGAGAGTACATGTGAAGGGTTTGATATGTACTTCCTTATGAGGGATACATGAAATACATCATGTACTTTTGACATGGTAGGTGGAAGTTCCAATTCAATAGTCCATAGCTCCGACTCAATCAAGGATCTCAAAGGGTCCGATGTACCTGGGACTTAACTTCCCTTTATTTCCAAACCTTAGGACCTTCTTCCATGAAGATATGCATAGAAATACCATGTCTCCAGCTTTTAACTCAAGGTCTCATCGATGATTATCTGCATAACTCTTCTGTCGACTCTGGGATGCCTTGATATGCTACTGAATGGTTTTCACCTTCTCCACCATTTCGTTGACCATTTCAGGTCCTAGCAGCTTACGCTCACTGACTTCATCCCAACACACCGGTGTTTTTCACCTTTTCCCATAAAGGGCTTTATATGGTTCCATTCAGATGCTCGAGTGAAAACTGTTGTTGTAGGAGAATTCAACCAGTGGAAGATATTGGTCCCATCCTCCTTTAAATTCCATATAACATGCTCTCAACATCTCTTCCAATGTCTAAATAGTTCACTCAGAATGTCCATCAGTTTGAGGATGATAGGCCGTACTGAAGTTCAGTTCAGTGCTTAAAGCATGTTGGAGACTTTTCCAAAACTTCATGGTGAATCTAGGATCACAGTCAGATACAATAGATAGTGGTACTCCATGCAGCCTTACCACTTCTTTGATGTAAATCCACACAAGTTGATCCAATGATAAGTCCTATCGAATCAAGATAAAGTGAGTTGTCTTAGTAATATGATCCACAACGACCCATATAGCATTATTTCTTCTGGATGTCCTTGGAAGTCCAGTGAAAAAGTCCATGGTAATGTTCTCCCACTTCTATGCTAGTATGGTTAGTGGATGCATCATCCGCTTAGACTTTTTCCTCTCAACCTTCACTTGCTGACATACCAGTCACTTTGATGTATATTCAGCAATCTCCCTTTCCACATTGTCCTACCAAAAAATTTCTCAGAAATCTCGATACATCTTTGTTCTCCTTGGGTGGATAGAGAAGGTTGAGATATGTGAGTCACTCAGAAGCTCCTCCTTTATCTCTGGATCAGATGGTATAAATAATCGTGACCCAAATCTTACAACTCATTCCTCATCAATTTTGAAATCAGAGGATTTCCCTTTTTTAACAGCTTCCACCCTTTTTAAAAGTTCCACATACTTTCTTTGAGCAACTTTATTTTCTCTAAGAGGGATGGTTGAGCAATAATTTGAGAAAGGATTGATGATTTTCCCCCATCAAGGATTTCAATTTCCATCCATTGTAAATATAAGAAGATCAGATCCTTTTCGATTATCATCATTGATAAAGATGCATGATCCTTTATACTTAGAGCATCAACCACCTTGTTTTCCTTAACAAGATAGTAGTGGATTGAGCAATCATAATCCTTGATGAGCTCTATACATATTCTTTGGTGAATATTAAACTCTTTCTGTGTGAATATATATTTGAGACTTTTTTGGTTAGTATATATCTCACACTTCTCCCGATAGATATAATGCTGCCAGATTTTCAATGCAAAGATCACCATTGCCAACTCCAGATCATGTGTGGGATAGTTTTACTCATGGATTTTCAGTTGTCTTGAGGCATAGGCTATAACTTTATCATTTTTCATTATCACACAACCTAAGACTTTCTTAGAAGCATCACTATACACCACAAATATTTCTCCACATGAAGGGAGTGTGAGTATTGGTGCAGTGATAAGCCTCTTTTTCAACTCCTAGAAACAGTCTTCACATTCCTGTGTCCAGAAAAACTTTACTCCTATCCATTTCAGCTTGGTCATTGGGTTTTAAAATCATGAAAATTTCTTCAAAAAGCATCAATAATACCCAACTAGACCCAAAAAGTTGTGGATCTCTGTTACAGATGTTGGCCTGGGCCACTCTTCAATTTCCTTTGTCTTGGAAGGGTCCATGGATATACCTTTTTTGGTGATAACATGCCCCAAGAATGATAATTCCTCCATCCAGAACTCACATTTACTATAATTTTCATACAAATTCTCCCTTCACAAAGTCTTTAACATAGTATTCATATGCTCCTAATTTTCCTCCTTGCTCTTGGAGTATATCAAAATATATTCAATAAAGACTACCACAAATTTTTCGAGGTAATATCTAAAGACTCTATTCATTAAATCCATGAAAATTGATGGAGCATTAGTGAGTTCTAAGGGCATCACTATGAACTCATAGTATCCATACCTCGTTTTAAAGGCAGTCTTGGGAATATCTTCCTTCCTCACCTTTAGTTGGTGATATCCCGACTGAAGTTCCACCTTAGAGAAATAACTGACCCCACGAAGTTGATCGAACATGTCATCTATACGTGGAAGTGGATACTTGTTCTTTATTGTGATTTTATTGATCTCATGATAATAAATGAAAAGGCACATTGATCCATCCTTCTTCTTGGCGAAGAGGACTGGCACACCCCATGGTGAAGCACTCAGGCATATAAAACCCTTCTCCATATTCTCCTGTAACTGCTTCTTCAGCTCTTGAATCTCTATGGTTACCATTCTGTAAGGTGTATTTGAGATAGGTAGATATCTAGGGATAACTTCAATTTAGAACTCAACCTCTTGTTCAAGAGGAAGACCGGGAAACTTTTAGGGAATACATCAGTGTAATCCCTCACGATGGGCATGTCTTCAAGCATGATTCTCTCATTTTTCTCAATCATTTGATCTAGATATGCTTGCTCATAAGGAAAAAATATCCACACCTGAGACGAAGATTCTAAAGGACATTCATCTTCCTCCTTACACTTGTAAAGAATCATAGGATGCTTCGGGATGTGAAAAGTGATCTCCCTTTCCCGACAGTTGATGTTGGATTTGTATAAATACAGTCAATCCATGCCCAAGATAGCATCAAACTCCACTAAAGGAAGTATGATGAGATTTTTTGGGAGGTTCAGTCCACAAATGTTAACTGGGGAGGAGTTATAAACCATAGATGCAATAATTTCCCCATTCTCTATTATCAAAAATAACTTTTCCTCCAAATTTTAAGGTGGTGTTTGAATAGTTCTACTAAACTTGCAAGATATGAAAGAACGTGTAGAACGAGAATCAAATAGTACATTCACTATTATTGAATGAATAACTACCATACCTATCACCACATCATTGTTCGGCTCCACCTCAGTAGTAGTAATAGCATAATACCATCCTTGTTTCCTTGGAGGCTGATGTTGATTCCCTCTGACAACCCTCGGCTTAGGGAAATTTTTCGCATAATGCTCATGCTCCTTGCAGTTGTAACACTACACTATAGGCTAAGTTTTGATCTAAATCTTCCTTTCTTCTTCCACATTATAGGGATTTTTCATATCCCTTCAGTAGTTCTTGGCTAGATGACCAAACTTTCTGCATTTGAATCAATTCTTGGTTCCCTTTAGACAGTTACCAGGATGCTTCTTCCCATAATTTTTTAAGGTGAAAAGTCAGGCTTCATTCCATCATGGGATTTGTTTGATGAACCACCCATGTTGCTCTCCAATTTTCACTTCATGTCACTGGGCCCATGATACCACTGAGAGTCTCCAATATCCATTTCAACCTTGAGGGCACAACGAACAATCTTCTCGTAACTGTCGAAGTCTCAAATCACCAATGCTTTTCCTAGACTCGGCTTTAGTCTGCTAAAGAAGTGATTCACCTTGATTTCGGTGTTCATGAAAAAGCCAGAGGCGTACCTCGAATGCCTTGTAAAGTTTTCTTCATACGCCCCGATGGACTCGTCTTCCTTTTTCTTGATTTTGAGGAACTCTTTTTCCATCTTGATATGGAGGGTTTGAGGAAAATATTTGTTGAAAAACATCCTCTTGAATTCCAAACAATCCATGAAATCAATTTCCTGTTGGGACATTGTATTCTTGATCAGTTTCTGCCACTGATCAGCTTCCCCATCAAAACGATAGACTGCCAGCACAAATTTCTCTTCTTCCGAGCATTGGAGGATAAAGAATATCTTTTCAATGGAGTTAATCCATTGTTCCATGAGCAGGGGATCAGAAGATCTACAAAACATGGGAGGCCTTTGTCGCATAAAGTATTCTATGGCAACTTGCTCTTTCCTTGGAGGAGGAGGGAATTCCACATGATGTATGTTATTATTCATAACTTGAGCCAGTTGAGAAAGTATTGTTATGAAGTTTTGAGCACCCACTCCCGTCATATCAGGAATATCATTAGGGAAATATTCACATTACCTATCACATTGGTTGTTGGAGCGTGTTCTTATATTTCCTGCCATTAACTAAGAAAAAGAACGTATAATTAGAGGTCATGAATACTTAGCTATTGAGCATGAAAAGGAAACATTTAACATAAAAGGATGAACTTATAAATAATAAGTACATCCTAACTTGTGATCCCTTAGGGTTAAATACAGGTTATCCTCAATCTATTTCTTAACTTATTTTCTTATGGGATTTTTTTACCTTAATAATGGTTTGTACTAAGCTCATGAATCTACCAAAGAATATCCCCCGGGAATGTCATAACCAAGAGTGCATCAAGGCCCGTTGTCGTGCACCAGTTCCCATTCAAGTCTAGCTCAAAGTGGTATTTTCAGTTTTTACCCCTAGATACATATGTGCTAGATCCATCTCCACTTGCTCGTATCCAGAAATGGATGTATTTTCTTGATAAACCACTCAATCAATACTCACCAAAATTTAGGAATGTTTTCTAATACTTGGTCTCATCCCTAATGTTCTCACTAAGGTGCTCTATTCCTAATCTCTAAAAATAACTAGACCATCCTCTGATACCAACTATAGCAACCCAAGCCTTTTATATATAACATTACATGATTTTAAGCATGATTATATATCATAGTACAAGCCAATGATCATTAAGTCTGGTGTCTTGGAAGACTAGGTACATAAAACATAAACCATGGGACAAAAAAAATTATTTATTTAATCTTCATAAAGAGATCTTAACTTCCATTTAGCCTTTACATCTGCAAAGGGTACCCTGGGGAACACATGAAAAAAGGGATAAGTTAAAAATCCCAGTAAGGGAATGAACATAAGGATACATCTTAAGCACATGAGTTAGGAGGCATGACATAATGATAACAAAGCATGGAACGTATGAAATCATATAATATAATCATGGATCATATAAACATGGAATCATATAAATGTGGCAGAACCATAATACATTTCTTTAGTACGGGTAAAGGCTAACTGCCAATTCTGTTTCCCATTTTTGTACGGGTCAAGGATAACCACCAATCCCATTTCACATTGCATCTCATGAGGCTTAACTTTACCCAATGCATTGGATCGCTATCTGGGTGCACCCATCTCAACATTTTCATGAGTATTCTTGCCATATAAATAATCTTTCCAAATAAATAATCATACATAATCAACCATTCATAAACATAAGGATACCCATGGAAAGAATTGAGTACCACAATCATGACATAAAGAATAACCCGTGATCATATCATGAATGTATCCATGAAAGAAAGGGATTAGAACATGCATGGACGTTTAATAGTCACATATCATGGTACATGATGTCAAAAAAGAGTGAAAACTTGTAAGAAACATATTTGGGAAATTTTATCATTAAAACATTTTGTGCGATTTTAAGGAAAATACAATAGAGATTTTAAAATAGTAAAGAGGACATTATTTTATATAAAACTACATGTGAACCATGGAGTTTTCACTACTACAAAAAATGGGCTTTATCAGCGCTCAAAATGGGCTTTATCAGTGCTAAAAAACGCTGTAAAGCTCAGCACTGATAAAGGGATACTTTATCAGCACTAAAAAAAACTTATAAAGGATACCTTTATCAGTGCTAAAAACTCACTGATAAAGTGAGACTTTATCAGCGTTATAAAGGTGCTGATAAAGGACCCCTTTATCAGTGCTAAAAAGTGTTGATAAATATATTTTTTATCAGTGCACTTTTAGCACTGATAAAGGTGTCTTTTATCAGTGCTTTCTAGCACTGATAAAGGCTTCCTTTATCAACACTAAAAAATCACTAATAAATACCATGTCTGCTACAAAAAAAATTCAGCAGCAGCACACCCAAACAACACCTACAAAAAATTCAGCATCTCAATAAGTATACCCATACAAAATTAACACATAATTCATAAGGTAATTACACCAAGTATAAGCATACAACCAGTATACCCATACACTATTAACACATAATTCATAAGTTAATTAAATACATAAAGAATTCAATTTAGAAGTTAGGGAGTTGGGGGGCTATTCAGGGGTTTGGGGTGGCTGTCCAAGGGGGGGGTAGGGGGTTTCCGGGGGGGATGGGGGTGTTTGGGGAGATAGGGGTGTCCAGGGGGTGGGGGGGGGTTTCCAGGGGGGGTTGTCCATGAGGGCAGGGGTGTCTAGGGGGTGGGGTTGTCTAGGTAGTGGGGTGGTGTCTAGGAGGGGGTCTCCAGGTGGGGGGTGTCCAGAGGGTGGTGGGTGTCTAGGGGGGTTGTCCAAGGTGGGGGGTTGTCCATGGGGTATCCAGGGGGTGGGCTGGTGTCTAGGGTGTCAGGGGGGGATTTCCAGGGGGAGGTGTCAGGGGGGTGGGGCGGTCTAGGGGGTTGGTGGGGCTGTCCAAGGGGGTGGGTGGTGTCCAGGAGGGTGGGGGTGGCCGTCCATGGGTGGGGGTGTCCAGGGGGTGGGGGTGTTGTCCAGAAGGTTGGTGGGTGTCCAGGGTGGTGGGGTGTCTGGGGGGGGGGGGGTTGTCTGGGGTGGGGGGGCTGTCCATGGGCATGTCCAGGGGGTGGGGGTGTCCAGGGGTTGGGGGGATATCCAGGGGGTGGGGTGTCCAGAGGGGTGGGGGTGTCCAGGGGGTGGGGTGGTGTCCAAGGGGGTGGGGGTATTATAGGGGGTGGTGGGGTTGTCCAAGGGGGGTGGGGTGGTGTCCAAGGGGGTGGGGTGGCTATCCATGGGGGTGGGGGTGTTACGGGGGGTGGGGGAGGTGTCCAGGTGGTGGGGTGGTGTCTAGGGGGTGGGGGATGTCTAGGGGGTTGGGGGGCTGTCCATGGATCATTCTCCAAAAGTAACAACACAATCCGAATGCATTTGTTCGGATTTCCATAGGTCAGTTGTTGTTTTCACTTAAAATTCTGTATATTTTAAACAAAAGAAAGACACTTTGAGTGATACCGGACACACCATGCCTCGTATTGAGGAGGGGTTGAATCATACATGTCACAAATGACCCATGGATCGTTCTCCTAAAGGATAAACACAATCCGAATTCATTTGGTCAGATTTCCATAGGTCAGTTGTTGTTTTCACTTAAAATTTGTCCATTTTAAACAAAAGAGAGACACTTTGAGTGATACCGGACACACCATGCCTCATATTGAGTCTAGGTTGACTATTACATATCAAAAATGACCCATGGATCGTTCTTCTAAAGGATAAATAAAATCAGAATGTGTTTGGTTGAATTTTCGTAGGTCAGTTGTTGTTTCCACTTAAAATTTTGTCCAGTTTAAACAAAAGAGAGACCCTTTGAGTGATATCGGCCACACCATGCCTCGGATTAAGGTGGGGTTGACTCATACACATCAAAAATTCACCCATGGATAATTATCCTAAAGAATAAACACAATCTAAATGCGTTTGGTCAGATTTTTATACGTCAGTTTTTGTTTTCACTTAAAATGTTGTCCATTTTAAACAAAAGAGAGACACTTTGAGTGATACCGGCCACACCATGCCTAGGATTGAGACGAGGTTGACTAGTAAACATAAAAAATTAACCATGTATTATTCTCCTAAAGGATCAACACAATCCAAATTTTTTTGTTTGGATTTTCGTAGGTTAGTTGTTGTTTTCACTTAAAATTTTGTCCATTTTAAACAAAAGAGAGACACTTTGAGTGATACCGGCCACACCATGCCTCATATAGAAGCGGGGTTGACTATTACATTTCAAAAATGACCCATGGATTGTTCTCCTAATGTATCAACACAATATGAATGTGTTTGGTTGGATTTACATTGGTTATTTATTGTTTTCACTTAAACTTTTGCCCATTTTAAACAAAAGAGAGACACTTTGAATGATACCAGCCACACTGTGCCTCAGATTGAAATGGGGTTGACTCTTACATGTCACAAATGACCCATGGATTATTATAATAAAGTATAAACATAATACGAATGTTTTTGGTTGGATTTCCATAGGTTAATTGTTGTTTTCAATTAAAATTTTGTCCATTTTAAACAAAAGAGAGACCCTTTGAGTGATACCGGCCACACCGTGCCTCGTATTGAAGCGGGTTTGACTTTTATATGTCACCAAAACACCCATGTATCATTATTCTAATGTATCAAAACAATATTAATTCATTTGGTTGGATTTCCATACGTCAGTTGTTGTTTTCACTTAAAATTATGTCCATTTTAAACAAAAGAGAGACACTTTGAGTGATATCGGCCACACCGTGCTCATATTGAGGCAGGGTTGACTCATACACATCAAAAATGAACCATGGATCGTTCTCCTAAAGGATCAAAATAATATTAATGTGTTTGGTCGGATTTGCGTACGTCAGTTGTTGTTTTCACTTAAAATTTTGTCCATTTTAGATAAAAGAGTGACCCTTTGAGCGATACTGGCCACACCGCGGCTCGCATTGAGGTGGGGTTGACTCATAAATGTCACCAATGCACCCATGGGTCATTATCCAAAAGTATAAACACAATAATAATGTGTTTTGTTTTATTTTCTTAGGTCATTTGTTGTTTTCACTTAAAATTTTGTCCATTTTAAACAAAAGAGAGACCCTTTGAGTGATACCGGACACACCGTGCCTCAAATTGAGGTGGGGCTGGCTCTTACAAATCACCAACGCACCCATGGATCATTATTTTAAAGTATAAACACAACCATAATGCATTTGGTCAGATTTCCATAGGTCAGTTGTTGTTTTCACTTAAAATTTTGTCCATTTTAAACAAAAGAGAGACCCTTTGAGTGATACCGGCCACACCGTGCCTCAGATTGATGCGGGGTTAACTCATACACGTCAAAAATGACCCATGGATCATTCTAATAAATTATAAACACAATCCAAATGCGTTTGGTCAGATTTCCGTAGGTTAGTTTTTGTTTTTACTTAAAATTTTGTCCATTTTAAACAGAAGAGAGACCCTTTGAGTGATACCGGCCACACCGTGTGTTGGATTGAGGTGGGGTTGACTTGTACACATCACCAACACACCCATGGATCTTTCTATTAAAGTATAAACACAATCGAAATGAGTTTTGGCATATTTCCGTACATCAATTATTGTTTTCACTTAAAATTTTGTCCATTTTAAACAAAAGAGAGACACTTTGAGTAATACCAGCCACACCGTGACTCAGATTGAGTCAAGGTTGACTCTTACACATCTAAACTGACCCATGGATCATTCACCTAAAGGATAAACAAAATCCTAATGTGTTTGGTCAGATTTTCGTAGGTCAGTTGTTGTTTTCACTTAAAATTTTGTCCATTTTAAACAAAAGAGAGACACTTTGAGTGATATCGGCCACACTATGCCTCAGATTGAGGCGGGGTTGACTCATACACATAATAAATGACCCATGTATCATTATCCTAAAGGATCAACACAATCCGAATGCATTTGGTTTGATTTTCGTAGGTCAATTGTTGTTTTCACTTAAAAGTTTGTCCATTTTAAACAAAAGAGAGACACTTTGAGTAATACCATCCACAACGTGCTTCAGATTGAGGAGGGGTTGAATCATACACATAAAAAATGACCCATGTATCGGTCTATTAAAGTATCAACACAATATGAATGCGTTTGGTCAGATTTCCTTAGGTCAGTTGTTGTTTTCACTTAAAATTCTGTCCATTTTAAACAATAGAGAGACCCTTTGAGTGATACTGGCCACACCGTGCCTCAGATTGAGGCGGGGTTGACTCATACATGTTACCAACACACCCATGGATCATTCTCCTAAAGTATCAACACAATATGAATGCATTTGGTCAGATTTCCGTAGGTCATTTGTTGTTTTCACTTAAAATGTTATCCATTTTAAACAAAAGAGACACACTATGAGTAGTTCATAATTATTACATGTTGCTGGTGCATTTCATCTATTAAAATGGGAAAATTAATCATTGGAAAAGTTATGCTTTATTTAATAACAATTAAAATTTTCCTACGAACATTTACATACAACAATGTTTCATCTTTTGATCCCCTTAACCCCTCTCAAAAATGACTACCAATTATACACGTCCCCAAGTCAGATCTTTATGATATTTGTCTACAACCATCCATTAGGTATGTGGCCCACTCATTTATGAACAAATATATATCGTCTTGTGAGTATGAGGCTTTTCGGAATTCAGATTAGTACTTCAAAATATAAAAAAAATTAATAAATAATTTAAATGAAATAGTTGTTTTTTAATATACCTTTTTAGGGATGCTAGTTTGTTGATGAAAAAAGATCTCTTTCATAAATTTACAAAAATAATAACCAAAATCATTATCGTTTGTTTGTTTTGGACACTGCAAAAAATTTGATCATTAGTAGAATGAGTAAATTGTGTTGATATGTGTTTGGATAGTGAAATTTTATTATATATAACATGATATTTGTCTAGAAGTAGTACTTTCTAGCCTCCTTATGCTTATCCCCTATCCTCGTTCCTTTTTTAGATGATAATGATACACAACCCTATCATAACAGAGTCCTCAATAAAAGATAATATAAATTATATTACTTGATGTTTAGACCTAAAATGTAGGATGTAGTGTCTTACAGATTCACAAAATCTATCATGTGTGGTCAGTTTGATGGATATCCTTGCTTTGAATTCAGAAAATAAATCTTTGCAGTATCCAGGTTCACCACAATTAGTATCCAATGTTTCCTAAAAACACAAAAAGGAATAAGTAATAAAAAAATTGAAAAATATAATTGATATACTTTAATCATAGAGTTTTACCCCTGCATGGTTGGTATTAGGAAGAGTCTGCCATCTATAATCTTTCTTTCAAATGTTTTCAGCAAGTCATTCACTATTTCATCCTTTTTTGTTGGCTCTAATTTCGTTAGATTTTTTGATGTGGTATGAGGACTAATGAGTCCGAATTTTCGCTCATGGGAAAATTCCTTCAATTGTTTTTCATATATACGTCTATCAACAATATAAAATGCATTTAGTCATAATTTTCACATTAGATCAGCTTTTATAAAATCAATTCATGAAAACATACCTGATATAAATATTTACAACTATGACACCTAGCCAACCGTTTTCAAGGATCTCATTTACATTTTTATCAGCAACAAAACCTTGACTTTCCTCTCTGTATATATTCTTTTTGAAAACCACTATATGACTAATACAAACCCTTAGCTTCATATCCACATGAGTCTTAAATGCTAGTAAATGTGGATAGAGAACAGGTGGTGTTATTGTGATTTTAGTAGATCTTTGGGATTAGTTGTTCGATCCTTTAGATGGTTTTGAGCTGACATTTTTCACCCCTTCCCTTTCTCCGTCTATAATAACATTCATTGGTTCAGACCCTTTTTTCATTAATTTTTAAAGGTTTAGCTTGAAAAAATGTAAATAAATACCTATTTTTCGGTATGTACTCTTACAAGTTGTGACGGTCACGCAATGAATGTCCCAATAGCCTTTTTGTCCGTATGAATATCATCATCATCAAGTGAAATAGGTAGCTCGATATTTGTCTCATGAGCTACAGTAATCGTCACTTTCAGATGATCTTTCAGAAGTGTTTTATTATGAATCTTTTCATCAAGGATATTGAACACAGTAGCCCTCACGGAAAGGTGATAGGTGGGTGTTGACATATATAAATCACAGTCATTATCACCTTGTATAAGATTAGTACAGGAAAAGTATCAGTATTTATCTGATTCACATTTCATGGGAATAATTATTATAATATTGATTACCACGACTAAGACAGCTCTTTAATGGGAATGGCTCGCCTCAAAGCTGGTGAGGGTGGGGCGGGATCTTCACACGCTGGTTGGTCCTGAGTTGTGTCTTCTCCTTGCTTCCCACCCATAAAGGTTTCTAGCAACTCTCCCTACCATTGAAATCGTTCTTCAAGAGTTGCTAGTATTTCGCTCATTTGTTTCAATTTTTCATCCCTATCATCTGTTTCTTTTTTTTCTCAAAATATCCTCGGGGTGTCACCCCAAACCACGCACCTCTGACACGACTGTATTATTCTGGCTACTTCAAAGTCGTCGATAATAGTTCTGCATCCGCTACAAGAGTAGCTGATTCCTATGACTGTCGGATATAGGAAAATAACAAATTATTTTTATGTAATAGCAATTTAAAACAAATTCTTTTATCATCATTTCATACTTACTCATATCTCCCACACTTTTTTGTGTTCTCATCTACTAGCTTCCTTCCTTATTCACACGTTCCTCCTTCCATATCACATGACATGGGATGGAAGTGTCTTTGGTTTTAGACTCATCAATCTACATATAAATATAGAAAGATAATTATGATGTCATTTATTGGAACCTAACAATATTACTATAAATTTAAAATACGTACCATTTTCTTTTCTAGTGAAGTGTACCTCATCCTTTCTTTACGACAGGGGTATGTTGGTTTTGATGCACGTTCATTATATTCAGTATAGAGTTGTTGTTTCATAAATTAAATATTGAAAATCAAAGTGGTGAATACACGTATCCTCAAACAACATGTTATCACCCACAATGTACCTGAAACTTCTCATTCCCACAACGACCAATAAATTCATCCCATGCTTCTTGGGATATCAAGTGAGCATAGATAATGGTTGGGTTCAAGTTTATTTAACCTTTGGAATCTTTTAGGTGACATTTTGTTAAAATAGTGTTAAACCTCGATGAATACTTCCTGCAAGCCTTGGTACATAATTCTTATGTGAATTATCTACTATAAATGTACTCTGTAAGAGATTGAGAAGATTAATACACCGTTTCATTATTTTATTTGCTAGTAAATTAAAGAAATAATGTCATAATGTTACCGTAATTTCTTCCCAGATCACAGCCTTCATCCCGGACACAACACGGTGCCATGAATCTATGTCAATCGGCATGCGTTGTTGAGTGAAAACTTTAATGTTACTACTAAACATAGTCTTGTTGTGATTCACATGTTGGACTCATGCATTCCATCCGACATCAAATTTTATGCCTTTTCTTTTCGCCTTAAGAACATTGGCTAACACCGTCAAACTACGACGCACCTATGTTTTCTGCGACGTCAGTCCTTCATCCCCGACCATTTCATCGATATCAAAATCATATATATATTCATATTAAATGGTAGCAATAACATGTGCTGATGGTTTTTGGACCTCAACACTAGTAGCAGCAACAGGTTTAGAAATGTGTTGTTGCTCTGCACTGTGAGCAGCCACAGCAGGAGGAGGAGGAGCAGCAGCAGCAACATCAGCAACTTGAGAGACTTGTTCAGCCTCAAGGTTAAGAGCACCAGAACATGTAGAAGTCATTATCTTCAAAAGTGGTTGAACATTTAATTTAGATTACATAAATTCAGTAATGATAAGATAATAAAATGAGATAACAAGATCTATATTACAAACAAAATATAACATGTTTATTGAACTCTCTTCCTTTTTTTTCAAAGGCTGAAGGGATTTGACACCACTCTCGATTATGCAAATCCCTTTATTGTGGTATCCTCTAATATACAAAACATCATCTACATTGGGACCGTTGCGAAATGATTTCAACATACCACTGAAAGGATCATCCTCAACTGAATTTTCATCAGACCCTTCAGTTGTTTTGGATAATAACAGAACAATCAACCACTTTCAGTTTGAGGGATCTGGAACATAAAAAACTTGTACCGCTTGTGATGCCATTATAAACTGTTCGTCTTTGTACCCTTATTTACTAAAATCAACTATCACAAATCCCCATTCATCTATTTTAACACCACTTTTGTTATCAAGCCGTTTGCATTGAAAAAACTACAATTGGAATGTCTTATAATGCAACTCCCATGTTTTTTTGATAATGCCAAAGTATGACATATTTGCATAAATTGGATTTTTTTTCTTACTACTAGAAACATGCACTGATTCAGCCACAAGTATAACTCCACTATTTTTCATGGTACTATCTTGATCATGTTCATCTATATAGAATGTATAACCATTAATTACATAACCATTGTAAGATAATACATACAAACTTGTTTCAGCGTCTAGCCATCGAAGTCGTTCTGAAATTGAATTCGGATTTTCATCCAAATCCTTAAAAATATGGTCCTAAAACCATCCTATAAATTGGTGATTATGTGTATTTGATATCCATTTTTCATCCCTTGATGGATTCAACTACCTAATAATTTCTTTGTGAGTTTCAATATATGAAGCAACCTCCCAACTGTTATGAAAAACTTAAAGGTGGGTCTGCTCCTAATCTGTAATACTGATTGTCACAACATCTCTTCCAGAAATTCCCTCACCCTCAATGCCTCCAGTGTGAAGAGATTTTGGGAGACCAATTCTTTCTACATCAGATAGGTATTCAGTACAAAATTCAATGGCTTCCTCAACAATATATTGCTCCACTATACAACCCTCTAGCCGACTTCGATTTTTGACATACCCTTTCAAAATCATTATATATCGTTCAATAGGGTACATCCATATATAGTGCACAATACCACAAAGTTGAATCTCTCTCACCAAGTGAATCATCAAATGAACCATCACATCAAAGAATGTTGGTGGGAAGAATATTTCTAATTCACATAATATGATGAAAATTTCTTTTTCCATAGCTGGAAATTTCGCCAAGTCTAAAACATTGCTACATATATCTTTGAAAAATAAACAATGTTTGGTTAACATATGACGAACATTCTTGGGAAAAATTCAATGTAAATCTATAGGAATTATATCTTGCATCAAAACATGGAAGTCATGTGATTTCAAACCTTTTAACTTCAAATCATTCATTGACACAATGTTCATGATATTTGATGAATACCCTTATGAAACCTTTACATCATTGAAGAAGTTGCAAAATTGATATCTCTCCTCCCTAGAAAGAGTGTAAGCGGCTGGAGGAAGAAACATTAGATTTTCACCCTTCACAGGAGCCAACTCTTCTCGTATTCCCATGTCAACCATATCTATCCTTACCTTAATTACATCGTTTGTTTTTATAGGGTCATTTAGAAACGTTCCGATAATACTGTCACATACATTTTTTACCAAATGCACCACATCTAGAAAATGTCTGACATACATACAATTCCAGTATGGTAATTCAAAAAAAAACTTATCTCTTTTTCCAACCGATTTTCGTAAGGTTTTTTGAAAATGGTTTTCCAAAAACATTGTTCACATATTTTACTTTCTCAAACAGCTGATCACCTGTTAGTGGAGACAGTGTTGTGCATTGTTATGAACTTCCATTGAATGATGTCTTCCAAGAGCGGTACTTATGCCGACGAGGTATAAATCTAATATGTCCTAGAAACATATATTTCGATGAATGTTTCAACCTAATTGATTTGGTATCTTCTTCGCACATGGGACAACCTTGAGTTCCATTACTATTATATCCTGAAAATTTTCCATAAGTAGGGAAATCATTTATTGTTCCATACAATATCACTCTCAACATGAATTATTCACTTTTATAAGAATCATACAACATAACATATGAATCCCACAATAACTTTAAATCCTCAATCAAAGGAGCCAGATAAACATCAATATTGTTACCAGGTTGTTTTGGTCCTGATATAAGCATAGATAACATGATGAATTTATACTTCATGAAAAACCAGGGTGACAAGTTATAATTTACCAACATAACAAGCCATGTATTGGGAGTGCTTGTTTGAAAACCAAAAGGATTCACTTTATCTGTAGATAACGCAAGACAAAGGTTTATCGACTCTTTTCCAAATTCAGGATACTCGTGATCAATTTTCTTCCATAGAGGAGAGTCGGTCGGATGATGTAATTTCCCATCTATATTTCTTTTATCTGCATGCCACGACAATTTTCTTGCAGTTTCTTCACTTCCATATAGACGCCAAAACCTTTGAATGATTGGAAAGTACCATTCAACTTTCGTAGGATTGGATTCATCTTTATTGTATCGAGAAGCACCACACTTTGGGAATTCTATAAGTGATTTTTTCTCCTTGTGAAACAATATACAGTCTTTCGATCATGCATGTATTCTTTCAGAAATCATACCCATCGAGCGTAGGATTTGTTTAGCTTCATATGTCTAACTTAGGAGCTCATTATCTTCTAGAAATATGTCATTCAAGAGAGAAAGTAGTTCCGTAAAACTGACATTACTCCATCTGTTGCCTGCTTTCAATTTATACAACTTCAGTATAGCTGACAATGCATTATATTTAGTGCAACCAACATACAATGGCGTCTTTGAATAACTCTTTAACTTCTCAAACAATTTTGG
Organism: Viscum album; assembly: GCA_963277665.1. NCBI lineage: Eukaryota > Viridiplantae > Streptophyta > Magnoliopsida > Santalales > Viscaceae > Viscum > Viscum album. The sequence goes on from OY728145.1 coordinate 179,941,501, forward strand.
GAAATCACGGAGTTCATCTTCAATTATCCTTATCATTTTCTCAATATGATCTTCATCATCATTGACATCTATAATCACATCCTCCATATGGTCTTCTTCATTTTCCATATTTGTATTCATATCTGATGATCCATAAAACGCAGTTTTATCCCATCTAGTAGCTACATTCACTTTTTCTCTGTGTTTATTCCAACATTTATAACTCTAATATATTCCATGACATATAAAATGTTCTTCCAACTCCTCTGGAGTAAGTATTCTAGAATAACAACAACATAAACACAGAAAAAGGATTTGAGAAGGATCCTTTGTGTGATCCTTTCCAAACATGATGAACTATTTCACTCTGTTCTCATACTCTATTGTCAAACAATTAACATCCATCCAATATTTATTCATCTTCATCCTATTTGAATCTCAAATATTAGTATTTATGTTTCAAATACACAAAAAAAGACTTCCAAATATAGTATAAGAGAACCACATTAAAAATAGAGATTAATAGAGCCTATCCATTTCCAATGACGATTTGGAAATCAATAGAACCAGGATAGACCCCCCATCAAAATCAAACAGTTTCCAAACACAAAGTGGTTCATGGGGATAATCACGTGTGTCATAGATGGTAAAACTCACACGACATCATCCTCTATGTCTCATCCTCGTCTATCGGGTCAACCCTTATATGGTTAAATAGTCCATCCTTTTATACCTCACCAACCTAAAATACATATAGATGAAAACCAGTAGCCAGCTCTACAAGTAAAGAAAGGATTATCATAATATCTACAATATGGACTTAATTAAATATAATTACTTTAGATTCATTATTGTTTCCTCAAATCACCCCAGTCCAAAAACAAGAATAATAAAGAATGATACATCTACCACTCGTAGGTCTCTGCACTACATTCAATATCATCATGCCTAATATTTTTGGTAAGATCAAGTTACTTAATTTAAATCATAGGGGGGATAATCACTTGTGTCATAGATGGTCTCCCATGTTATTCTATATGAAAATTTTAACAAATATTATTGACCTATCATCCCATTCAATCCTCATGAGTGTCTAATTCCAAACTCCAACTTATGTGTAATATCAAAAGAATATATATTAATAAATTACCCCGTATCCACTTCCCCACTAATCTGATAATTCTCACACTCTAATGGAATATTTCTTATGCTTAAACCCCTTATATATAATCTCATAACCATATATACACACATACACATGTCACAAACACATAAAAAACCATATCCACATCACAACCACACATCACATCCTCATCAGAGTATGATATCATGAACATGAAGGACATAAACATCATACTCTCCTCCTACAATGCACAACCACCACTATGTATCCACACCAAATACACATAATCATTTCAACAAGAATATATATACACAAAAACCTAAAATCGTTATAGGTCATTTATATACACCCACTGTGATCCATTACAACTCATACTAAGTGTACAGGGGGAGAAGGGAGGAGGGAGTGGTTCTATATGTGTTCCCTATATAACCTAGATATTGAGAAAAACACTCAGAACTAAAGTACCCATATGGATTTTAATCAGGTTACTTGACTCAAGTGGTGGTGAATAAGAAATAATAAGAAAATATAATAAGTATATAGTCACACATAAATATTTCCTAAGGATTTACACCAAACTAACACTGCAAACACTCTCATCAACCATTGCCTTGTTACTACCACCCTCTAATAACCACTTCCATTATAATGCCACAAATAATCCCCAAAATATCACATAAGCATCCATATCAACATTACCAACTTCTCATTTCATTTAACATTATAATTTCTTGGATTTTTATTACCATATGCATTTCAATTGTTAACCATTTTAATAAAAAACCAATCATTAAATCACTACCCACTATAATCCATTCATTAATCATTAATAACATTTATTTTACCTTTAACCATTTATTAAACATAATTATTCTAATTATTATCATCAATCATTTAACAACCCATCATTTATCATTTCCAACCCATCACCCATTACTGTTTTCATTTATTCCAACCATATTCCATTCCAAAAGGAAACTATAACACCACACAATAACAATTAAAGTTTCATGGCATAAAATACAACTAAACACATTCTAAAATCCATAAAACCACTTATTTTATGGCTAAATAGCCATATCATTGCTATCATAACCACACAATAATCCATCCATAACTACTGTATTAATTACCACACCACATGCTCCCAACCACATCAATCAACCATCACCCTTATAATTATAGTGATAAATACCCCATACATAGTATCATGAAGAGAAATCATATAAGAAATTCACACAAAAAACTACCCCTTAAACACTCTTTCATATTAAAGTAGAATTTATAGTTTAAATATAACACTTTAATTACAGATTTCCACACAACCAATTCATTACCTACCTTAAGTGACTAGAAAATAATGAAAGTTGATTATAAAATATTATTAGTAGTAAGAAATTTCTTTCACAACATCAAGAATAAATCACTTAGAAACAACACCAATAAATCCATAAATATATAAGAAATATTATGGAACTTCATAAATAACATGAAAAACTCCCTCTTCACTTTAATTTTCTTTTGTATAATTCATTATAGTATTTAGTTTAATCAGTAATATCCATCCAATTGAAACAAAATAACGTGATAATTCCACAATTTACACATAATAAAGAAGGATAAATTTCATGTCCCCAACCTCAACTAAAGATTTAACAAATATTTCATAAGAATGAGAAGAATAGTAAAATAAAACATGACTTAACACATGAGGGTAATCTAAAAGTAATATGTATGACCATTAACCATTAAACCATAACAAACAAACACAAAAACCGAATCAGCATTATTGTCACATCCTTCATAAGAAGAAAGTTCAAGAAAAGAATCAAGAAGAAGATAAAAGAAATTCACATTAGAGAAGGAGAATTAGGGATACTTTTGCGCTATGTCAGGAGGGGAAGGCACGACCGCCGGAGGGGGAGGTGCACGGGAGGAGCTGCCAATAATTGATTAATATAGGAGTAGGGTTCGTGGGGAGTAGTGTCGAGCGGAGAGGAGGATCCGTTGAAGGGGTTCGAGGGGGAGGATAAGGAGTAGGGATAGTGGCGGAGGTCTGGAAACGCGAAGATCGGGGGGTAGCAGAGGTCCGGCAATGCGAAGATTGGGGAGGGAGTTATCACAGGGGTACAGTACCGCGAGAGCTTTAGGACGTGATAAAAAGAGGACATTGTGCGACCGATTTTATAAAATATGGGACTATGGTTTTATTAGTGATAAAATTTTAGCACTGATACATGGATTATTTATCAATGATTTTCTAGCAGTGATAAAGGGATTCTTTATCAGTTCCAGAAAATAACTGATAAAGAATCCATGTATCAGTGCTAAAATTTTAGCGCTGATATAGGAATTCTTTATCAGCATTTTTTTCTTAGCACTGATAAAATGTGGCACTTCCCTTGCCTATTTTTGTAGTAGTTTTTTCATAATAAAAATATTGATTTTATAAATACAATGGTGTCTTAATACAGAGTATAGAGTGCACTTGAAATCGGGTAAGGATTAGGGAAGTTCCCTTAAAACATGACTGTTATCGTGGGGTATCGAGGTGGGAATCACTAAAAAAACATGTATATCCCCAAAAGAGAAGGAGGGATGGATCTTGGAACATGAGTTTGGAGAATGTAAATAGTATGTGGATATTTTACATGAAAATAAAAGACAACTTCATTTGGGTAAAAAGAAAGATAGAGAAACCCAAAGGAGTAAAGGAGGTTCGGGTATAATTCATTATAGATTATTGGCATGGTATCGGGTTTACCTAAAAGGAATTTATTGAGAGAAAATGGGGATTATAATAACTTATAAATCATGAGGGCGGTATGGGGAAGGTGTGAAATATTACCCCATCATTAGGGATCACACATAAAATGGACTAACATAGAGGGAAATCTTGAAATAAAAGTGAAATGGGGAGGATCTCTTACCTTAAATTTGTTGGTGTTATCCACTTGTTATTAAAAACATGAATAAAAAAATTACGCTTATTGATTCATAATTACAGAACCTCTTCTATATTTAATTGGTTTAATATAATCATTTTAAGTTCATTCATAACCATTTTGATTGGTTATGAGGTTCAATTTCATCGTTTGGGTTCGTTTGTTTACTTGGTTTTAAAGGACTGGTTCACTTATATTCATGTTTGGATAAACATGTAAGATGGAAGTGGTTGTACAAAAATGAATTTATATTATATTAGTGAACATCCACAAGATTACATGGTTTTAAATTCAATTTGGTTACTTAGAGTGAAGTCGAATTATTATATAAAACCATAGTGACAATCGTTTTTGTTTATTGGTGGGTTCGATTACAAGGAACATGTTTTGATTTATAACTTAATACCATTTGTACAAAAGATTACAGAATCAAAATATGATATATTACATATATATAATCTGGTTCAACCACAACAAAAATGGTTTAATGACCATATTTAAAGATGATAATAGAAATTGATAAACCGTTGTCCTTGAACGTGCTAAATTGGCACATCTCAAATGGTGCTTTTATTTTTTCAAATAAAATATGGGGAAATGAGAGAAGATGATGAAATATACCATTAGCATGAAAACATTACATTAAATTTTTGTTACTGGATTTATCATACTATTATGGTGAAGGGAGGTGAGGAATGAAAAAAAAAGAAAGGAACTTAAAAGAAATAAAGGAATTGGAAAGAGGAATTTACCTCTTGAGACTTCCTCCTTTGAGAATCTCTTAAGGGGAGAGGTTTTGGTATTTTGAAGAGGCTAGGAGCTTTTGGATGTTGGGGGGGATCTTGGGGAGAGATTTGGGCAGAATATTGGCAAGGCACAAAGCTTGAGAGGAGTGAAAAGAAGAGGGAGTGAGGGGGGTTATAGTGGAGGAGATGAGGGATTTCATAATATTATAATCATTAATTTATTATATCTTCACAATAAAAGGAATAGTATGTATTCCATGACCAAGAATAGAAAATGGGTCATGTGAATTCTAACCAAGGGTGGTGACATTAGCCATGATGCTAGGAATAGTCTATTTAGCTTATAATGTATATATACGGTAAATTACCGTATTTTACTATTCATCAAAAATTCAAGTATTTCAGAAAAATCCCAAAGGTTCACCCTAACCATTTTTCGACGTGTAGAATCCAAAAAAGAAGTCCATTTTTCAAAAATAATTTTCTAAATATTATTATTTTAATATTTAATTAAAATCATAATTTATTATCAAAAACCAGTTTTAAAACATTAATTTACTTATTCTAAAATATAGGTATATCGTACTTTCAACTTGAATAATATTTATATATTATCATAGGTAAGGTTACTATTCATTAGGTTATATCACTATTCATAAGGGTATGTTACTATTCATAAGGGTAGGTTACTATTCACCAAAAAATATGTTTTTCTTATCAGACTCCAAATAACTTACTGATTGCAACGGTGTATGTCGGATTTTCGAAATTCCAAACAAAAAAGGGACAAACTTATGTTTAAATGTCACTTAGCACTTAATAGTTCATTATGTTGTGTTTTCATGTGACTTTATTACATATTTATAAGAAGAGAATTTCCATTGAAAAACATTGGGTCGTTACATAAATAATAGTTCCCTTTATGTCTAATATCACCAACAAACAATTGTTTTTCTAATTTCAACATAACCAATAAATAATTTTGATGGTTAATGAAATTTAAAATAATATAAAATTATATTTATTTTAATTACTCGTAAATTAGAACATTATATTTAATATTTATTCGTAAATTATAAAACTATAAAAATTTATTTAATCATAGATTATATTTATTTTAAAATTATATCTATTAGTAAATTATATTTATAAAATGATATATCCATAAATTATATTTATTCATAAATGATAAAACTATATATATTTTAATAATAATTCTTATGTTATAAGATTATATTTATTCAGAATTTTTTTTATAAAATTATATTTATTTGTAAGTTATATTTATATGAAAATTATATTGATTCGTAAATTATAAAATTATTTTCATTTTAACATGAATTCATAAATGATAAAATTATATTTATTTTAATATTGATTCGTAAATTATATAAAATCATATTTATTAGTAAGTGTTATTTAATATTTAAAATTATATTTATTTTGATTTATATGCAAATCATATATTTTTTTTCAAATTCTTTATGTATATTAATATTTTTTATAATTATTGAAATTAAAAGTTCTAAAAAAATGTATCTCAATGATAATTAGGTATCAATGTAAAATATTTTTAATTTAAAATAATTATGTCTCATGAATATGCAATTTTTTAATGTATAGTTCTCTGTAACTATTTTTTTTCAAAAACATAATTAATTGTATTGATATATTTATTAAAGTAAAATGTATATATGATTGTTGCAATATAGAAACAGTGAAAATAATACCAATTATCCTTCTCCAATAATTATATTATTAAGTTATATATACACACATCTAACATAAATGATTATAAAATCGATATGAAAAATATTATTGCTAATATATTTTTTCAAAATTAAATATATATTTAATTAACATGGTATAAAAACCAAAGATACAATTTGAAATTATAATATTATTTATTTGGAATAATTAAGTATTGTAAAACTATATATTTTTAATAAGAGTTATTTTTGTCATATTTTCAGAACATTTCCTTTTAAAAAAAATTTACCACTAAAAATGATGAATATAAATTATAATCATTTATTTTATTTTATTAAATTTAGCATCCAAATAATAAATTGAGAAATCAAAATCATTTCTATGGGAGTCGCGGGATGATAAACGTCCGGGTGAGAGACCGTCCCAGGTTTCTAAAGAAGATTTACTGGGGCCAGCAGCGTGTTGTGTGACGAAAAAACCCAGATTTAGTTTGGTCTCTGTGGAGGTTGAAGGAGAAGAACCCGAGCTTCACCTTGAATCAGTGGCCAAAGCACTGTATTTGTTTTCAATGCTTCGAGCCTGCATGACTCGCATGAAGTTCTTCTCAAATCAGATTCCGAGTATAGTCAAACCGAATGAACCAAGGATGACTTCAAATCGTTTGTTGTTTCTCAACCTATTCATCCTCGTGTAGGTTGAAATCGATTGGGGGGAACTTTGAAACTAAATATTCTTGACAGTTATTGGACATAAAAAGTACAATTTTTTTCAAGTGGATGTGAAGTCATCATTTCTGAATGATGAAAATGAGGAAGTAGTATTTTTTTACAAACCAAATGGATTCATTGCTGATCATGATGGGTGTATGTTTTGTAGGAAAAAGATAGATTTTTTAGTGTAAATCAGGATCCTAGAGCCTAATACTCTAAAATTGATAACTGCTTGAGATAAAGGGGGTTTACTAAAGTAATTATTGATTATAATTATCATTTAAAATATATTTTAAAATTTACTTTGATATTAATTGTGTATACGGATGACATAATTTTTTCTAGTGATAACAGATGCTTGTGTGAGGAATTTTCTATACAGATGTTGGAATTGTTTGACATATCTATAATTGTAAAGTTGAATTAATTTATGGGATTATAGATTGAGCTAAAATCTTAGTTTATATTTCTATTCCATGAAAAATATGTCAGACAACTACTAAAAAAGTTGGTAATGATGGAGTTTTCCACTCCTATTTCAGTTTGTACAGAATTGGGAAATGTTGAAAAACATAACAAGGTTGATCATAAGGAATCCAAAAGTGTATTCAATATCTTTTTGCATTAGACTACATCCTGAATAGACATTGTATATGTTATAACCTTGTGTGATCGATATCAAAATGACCCAATATAATCACACATTCTTTAAAAAAGAAGATTTAACGATATGTGAGAAGTATAGTTGATTATGGCATATTTTATAAAAACAATACATATATAGACACCCTCAGTTACACTGATGATAATTGGGACAGTGATTGTACTAACATGAGATCCTATTTTGATGTTGTTTGATTTCATAAAAATGGATATTTGAGCTGGTACAACAGGAAATAAGTCACAGTAACATTGATTATAGATGAATTGTAATATGTATCTGCAAAAAAATTTGTTACAAAAGTTTTATGAATGTGGATACAACTAATTGAAAAATTCACAATAATTATAATTGATAACCAGAGTGCTATTGATTACTATAAAAATATAGTTCATCATTCCAGATCTAAACACATAATCATTTTATATCACTTTATCAAATAGAACATGTATACATTTGAAATTAGCCATCAATACGTTGGCAAACAAGGGAATCATTATGATATTTTTACTAAAGTTATTGCAGATGGTGAATTCCCCTTACCTCAATGTGAGGTGGGGACATTATTTTATAGATGAGTAAAAAGGATTACATGGTGGGATATTTCGATATGGGACTCGAAAATATCCATTATAATAAAACTGGGTTTAACACTCCCCCTCAAGCTGGACATGCCCAACTTGGACCAAGAGTCCCACAAAAGAAAGACGACAACAAACAAGACCATACACACTCTCCCTCAAGATGGGTTGCTGATGTTGTGAATACCCTAGCTTGGTACTATGAGAGTCCAGACGAGCTCCCGGGAGGCCTTTGGTGAAGATGTCGGCAAGCTGTTTTGCCGTCAGAATGTGACCAAATCTGATATGGTTCTGCTCGAGGTGATAACGAAGAAAGTGGCAGTCTACCTCGATATGCTTTGTTCGTTTATGGTAGATTGGATTAGAAGCAATCTTTGTTGCTGCTTGATTGTCACACCAAATATGAGCAGACGTCTACGGTGGGAACTCAAGCTCATGGAGGAGATGACGAAGCCAAAATATCTCAGTAGTGACTATGACCATGACACGGTATTCAGACTCCGCACTAGATCTAGAGATGGCAGTCTGCTTCTTGTTGTACTAGGATATGAGGTTACCAACCAAGAATATGACAAACCCATAATTAGACTTTCTAGTAGCAAGACAACCTGCATAGTCAACATCATAGAAAGCCTCAACATTTAGATGAGCATGATGTGTACACCGAATACCATGAGCAGAGTCTTTCTTGATGTATTTGGAAATGCGGAGTAAACAACCCACTGAGATTTGGTCGGATGATCAATGAATTGTCTCACCTTTCCAACAATGCTGGCAATGTTCGGATGTGTCATGGTGAGGTAATTTAGTTTTCCCACAAGACGATGGTAACTTTTTGGGTGAGAAAAGAGTTTTGTGTTGTCATAGAGAGAACATTCCCCGGGCTCAAGAGGAGTTTCCACGATAGTTGCATGGCTCAAACTCGCATCCTTAAAGATATCCATAGCATACTTCCATTGACATAAAAAGATGGTGTGTGTAGAACGGGATACCTCAATACCAAGGAAGTATGAGAGGGGACTGAGATCTTTGGTGTAGAAGTGGTGGTGAAGATTCCACTTGAGTTGGACAATTCCAGTGGAGTCACTCCCAGTGATGGTGATATCATCAACATACACCACCAGTGGGATGTAGTCAGCGTACGTCGTATGGCAGAATACAGTGTGGTCCTTAATATTATGAGAGAACCCAAATGTGATGACGATGATTCTGAATCGGCCAAACCAAGAACAATGAGACTGCTTGAGACCATATAGAGAGCGACGAAGTCGACATACATGAGAGTCAGCTCCTGAGGCATGAAATCTTGGAGGCTGCTACATATATATCTTTTCTTCAAGAAATCTATGGAGAAAGGAATTCTTGAAATCCAGTTGATGAAGGGGCCAATGATGATGAGCGGCCAAAGAATTGGATAATCGGATAGATGACATCTTTACAACTGGAGAGAAGGTATAAAAATAGTTGATACCATATTTCTGATCAAAGCCCTTCACCACAAGTCGGTCTTTGAGGAGAGGGAGAGTGCCATCGGCATTGAGACGGACAATATAGATCCATTTGTTTCTGACCGCCTGTTTGCCTGCCGGAAGGAGGACTAGATCCCAAGTATGGTTGTTTTCCAGAGTATACAATTCATCCCGCATCGCTTTTAGCCACCCCGGGTGATATTTGACATTGCCAACCATGCGGGGAATAAATATAGTCTTCAGAGATGACAAACCTCTGTATGAAGATGTATAGAGAGCAATATTCTGGCAAGAATGAGTACTTTTCTGGATTGTAATGGGAAAGTCGTCAGGTGTCGGGGAAAGAGCATCAGACGAAGCTAGGATAATGGTTTCTTCGACCTAGAGGGGGGGCACAATCGATGAGTAATAGGAGTAGATTGTACCAAACCGGTGATCAGCAGGGGGAGACACTAGAGTAGGGTGGATGATGAGAGGAAAACAATCATCGATGGTAGTGTCTGGATGGGGATAAAAAAGAGAGAACGAAGAGCTCTCAATAAACGATACACCAACAGAGATGGTATACCGCTGTAGGTTCAGAGGAAGACATCAGTATCCACACGTAGTGCGTGAATATATGAGGAAAATGCAACGGAGGTGTAACGTCCCGGACCCAGATGCCACACAAAATGGTGCCCTGAACCCGGTTGGTCACATGGCCTCAATCGTATCTCCCCAAACGCCAGAGGCTACCGATTATGGGTATCCAGACCCGACCCAACCCAGCTCAACCCGATTGGGTTGGGTCGGGTTAAAATATTTATACCACGGGTTGGGTCGGGTCATGGGTTGGGAAAAAATTGACCCAACCCGACCCAACCAACCCGACTACTGTGATTCACCTCTTCAGACATCGCCCTCTCCCCTACCTCTCGACCCAATTCCCCCTCACCCTCACCCCATGTTGTTGTCTTTATCCTTTCCTATAGCATCCATTGAGTCCATTCCATCACCCACCATTACATGAAAACTCTATTAATCACATAGATGATTGAATCTTCCATGAAATTTATAAGACAATCATAAAATAAATCCAAAGGAATCGAGACATGTGAAATCAGTGGAAAAACAATGCCCAATAAACAAACAAAAACATAAAGATAACTGAATTTCATTCAATTTTGTTACAAAAACTAAAGAATGAGCAAAAAAACCAAAGGAATATAGAACAATTTTAATGATTTGAAGATCCGACGGTGGGGGATAGACTAAGAAAAAAATCATTGAACAGCTCCCTCACCCTCACCGGTCAAGTGTATCCACCACACCACACCTGCATGTACCCCCTGCCTCTACCACCACCTCCATCTCCATCATGACTGTGTGCAGTGCCAAATCGATTGGTGTCAGGCACTACCCCATTCTCATAACCCTCTTGGCCTCACCTTGAACCTCCTCAAACCTTGATAACTACTTGTAGGAAATCTAATCACATCACACCATCGAGTCGGAGACTGACGTTTTTTTTGGTGGATTTATTACAGGGCCGAGGATGCGGGCATTCCCTAGTGTGGTGAAGAAGATAAAGCAGAGAAATACATAACCCAATCAACCCACGGAGTGATAGCCAAAAATAGAACTTAACAATTTTTTTAATCGTAACCCGGTCAACCTGCGAGTTGGGATCATAAAAAATTACCAAACAATTTTTTCCCTTAACCCGATCAACCCGACCAGACCCAACTCGATTTGAGACGGGTTAGGTAGGGTCAGGTCTGAATCAGAAAACATCTCTGACCCGACCTAACCCGACCCATGGACACCCCTACAACTGAATAGTAGTGAGGGCCTAGGTGAGTCAGTGGGGAGACTATTCCCTCATTACCAATGTATCACAAGGGAACCAAAATATATATACAATAGCAGAAGCAAAATAACTAGCAGAAAACTGAAAGTAAGACAAGAAGACAAGAATACATATCAATAGAAAGAAGTATCTCATATACAAAAATGATGCAGATGGTACAAGTATCTAGAAAACAGTCAGACAGTACATGAAAATACAATACAAGTGTCCCAAAAAAGAACAAAAGACCAAAAATTCATCCCAGCATCGCAAGCCTCAGCTTGGTCCTATGCTCCTCTACTCAAAAGCCATAGTCAACAACCTGTACTAGGGAGCTTTCCCCTATCATCACCTGCAACCATATAATCTGTTTGGGTCCCCAAGGAGGCCCAAACAGGGTGTGAGATAAACATCCCAGTAGGCAACCACCCAGGTTTATACAGTTCTAACAACAATTCTACAAAAGTGCTAGCAAGTGTAAACATCTGGTAAGTAAGTGAATATTCCCATGGCATAAGTCTACTACAAAGTAAAACTGAAAAAACCTCATGGATACCTGCAAAAGAGAGTCAGCTCATAACAAGACAACTATAACCAAGTAAACAAGAAATTAACATGACCACGACGTACATCCATCTGTATTCTGTAACCACAACCACGTTGTATAGAGTAGTCAAGTATCCCACGACCATGCCGTATAGTGAATGTAGCATCCCACAACCACGCCATATAGTGAAGTAGCAGACCGGAAGGGCAGGATCCAAGGTGTCAGCAGACCAAGGCATCCAAGTAATAATATCTAGACCACAGAGAGCTGGATCCAAGGAGCATGTCCAAGGCATCACGTCGAGTCCTATGGTCATCCCTGGTATAAACTCGGTTAGACACTGGTTGGGGTCCTAAAAGCATGGCAATTGCAAGTCCTACGCGAGCCCAAACAAGCCGAATCCTATGAGGTAGCAAGGCACGAGGCATCTCAAGGAATTAAGACCCTAGGGGAAGAGTCAACCTAAAGCGTCCACTATCGCGTTCTTGATACAAGGAGAGCAGTTCAAGGCATCTATCAAACCATTCAATCAAGAATTCAAGCATTCAAATTAAACATTTATAAACATGTGAGTATACCCACTCACATTAACATGCACAAGCCATGAGTATACCCACTCATGCAATCCATTTATCATTTACCAAGAATATGGGCCTACCCCCTTATAATATATTTAACATGCCATTAGTTATTTACATATAGGTATACCTGCCCATATAAACACATTTAATTTAAGCCAAGCTATCAAAATAGGTATGGCGTCACAAGATTTCAAAATTAAAGGAGGAAGAACATCTCCTAACCAAGCTACTCAAGCTATCAAGACATATAAGGGTTTCCTATAACTAGGAAAGCACAATCACACACCCCTTGGGTGGTTTAAACAAGCATAAACAAGCTAAACCAAAAAGGCACACCCCTCAGGTGACCTCGAAACAAGCAACAAGTTCCAACAAACCTAAACAGAACCCATGGTCAACCTCACTAGGTCTAACTACAACTACTAAAAGTTACTCACACAAAAACGAGACCTCGCTGGAATGTCCGACGGAAATCATTTCAGACGAATGCCCAAAAAACACCAAGAAAGCATAAATAAAGTATAGACCACCTACCTCGCCTCGGTAGTAGATAGTTCATCCGATATCGTGTCCTGATTCGTCCCAGTTTGGAAGAAATCTGAAGAACAGATGAAGAATGGAATATTAGGTCATATGAACCTAAATCCAAATAGCACAGTCGTTGTTCTGAAGAATCAAGAATGACTAAAAAGGAATGTAGGCCTTACCAGTGTGGATCCGTAGAGACAATCGACGATCAAAACGGAAGTCGGACGGAGATCAGGGCTTGATTCCTACCCTAGGTGCCAAAAGGGGGAGCTCTAGAGGTCCTCTGTGTGTGGAGGAGAAAAACCCGAGAGGGTTTAAAAAGAAATTTATTTTTTTAATTTAATTTAAAAAACACACACACCGCAGGGTCACACAGTTTACCCGCACGGTTTCTCAAACTGTGTGGAAGTCGTGCGCACCTCTCTGCCTAAGAGGGGCACTTCACATGGTTACCCCGCATGGTTTGACTAACCGTGCGCAAGCTGTGAGAAAGTGCTCTGTCTAAAAACCTGCAATTTCAGACCTCTCACATGGTTTGGGCTAACCGTGTGTAGGTCGTGCGCCAGGCCATTTCAAGCACAAAACTTGGTTCCAGGCTCCATACAAGCCCTAGACAACTCCAAAACACCCGTGATCAAGTTAAGCATTCACATAAGGCCATAACAAGACATTTAAACCGAAAATAATATGGATCTGTACCTTGTAAGAAAACCTGGGTTCTTACAATCTTCCCCCCTTATAGCAATTCGTCCTCTAATTGCTCTCTGAAGGGTGGTCAAGATTCGTTTGAGAACAACTTCGGCCACTCAGCACGTACATTGGCCTCCCTCTCCCAAGTCTCGTCCTGTAAATGGTCATGCTGCCATAACACATGTAGTACCCTTGGTTTCTATTATGTAACCCTTACTTGATTCTTTTCATGGTTTTAATGTTAAGGGTGTTGAATGGGAGAGTCGAGAGAACTTGGAATGATGTTTTGAGGTAAAGGGGAAGTCGCACGGGAGGCGCACGGTTTTTCTAAACCATGCAGCCAAACCGTGCCCAGTGGGTCTTAGAGGCAGTGGATTCCACATGGTCAGCGCATGGTTTGTCTAACCATGCAGTCAAACTATGCGAGAAGGGTGGTTGAGGTAGTAGCTAACGCACGGTTAGCGCACGGTTTGTCAAACCGTGCGAACTAACCTTGCGGTCACTTAAAGGAGATCCTATAATTGTGGATCTCATGCGTTTTCACCTCTAAACGCCTCGTTTAAGCTCCTAAGAATCCCTAACTCTGTATTTTTCTTCTCCGAAGGTCAATGAGGGTTCTCCCATCATTACGAAGGTGATCTAAAGGCTTCTCTTGGAGAATCGAAGCCGGATTCTTGAGGTATGTGATCATTCTTGTTTGGTTTCTTAGATTTACTTAGATCTACTTATCCTCTTCTCTCGATTTCTTATATCTACACCCGTTATGGGTATATCTAAGTGTGTGGATGATAAATATGACGAGATTTGGTCCTAGTTGTGTTAGTAGAAGATATCTAAGGAGGATCCTTGGAGAATCGGCCTGGTTTTCTTGTGCGTTCTCCAGTTGTTAGGGTTTTCATCAAAACTTTTGAGGTAGGAGGCTTCACTCTCGACTCCTCTTGTTAGAATTGATTGGATTAGTTTCAAATTGGGTTATTGAATGGAATTTATTGTGAAAAGAATGGAATAAATCTTCTTTAGTGATGATTTATGGTTCTAGTGAAATTGTGAAATCTTGGTGATTTGTTGTGCAAAGTGTTTGGGATTCTTGAATTAAAAATGATGATTTTAAATTAGTGATTTGCTGGAATGGTAAATGGTTTGATGAAAGATGTGTTTTTAATAAAAATTGTGTTTTATTGAAATGATATGGTATTGAAATGGCTTTGATGAAATTGGTTTATTATTTGGTTTTCAATAAAAGTACATTTTTTATTGAAATGGTTTGAATTGGTTGAACACAATGGGTTTTCATGGATATGGTTTTCAATAAAATGTGTTTTATTAAAAGGGTGGTTTTGGCATGATTGTTGGGAATGTGTGTTATATGTTCATATTGCATTCGGGATGGATAAGGGTTAGGGGTCTCCCCCATTATTCTGGGATGGATAAGGGTTAGGGCTCTCCCCTGTCAAACATTTATATTGCATTCGGGGTGGATAAAGGGTTAGGGGTCTCCCCCATCGTTCTGGTATAGATAAGGGTTAGGGCTCTCCCCTGTCAAAAATTAATATTGCATTCAGGAAAGATAATGGTTAGGGGTCTCCCCCATCATTCTGGGATGGATAAGGGTTAGGGATCTCCCCTGTCAAATATTCATATTGCATTCGAGACGGATAAGGGTTAGGGGTCTCCCCCATCATTCTGGGATGGATAAGGGTTAGGGCTCTCCCCCGTCAAACATTCGTATTTAATTTGGGGTTGTATAAGGGTAAGAAGTCTCCCCTATCATTCTGGAATGGATAAGGGTTAGGGATTCCCCCTCTTCCAGGTAGCATGCATGGTTGATTTCACAGGATCGTGAAATGGTTGGTTATGCCAAAAAGGGATTTTGTGAAATGATTCTAATGTTGGATTGGTTATTTTTCTGGAAAAATAACTTGTTGGAAAATTGGTTTCAATTGCTCTTGGATTCTTTTGGTTACAAATGGTTTTGGAAACTTGTTTATATGTAGTTATAAAATGCTTTTGAGAAAATGTTTTATATTTAATATTTTATATAATTGTTGATAACTCTTCTATCCTAGTGGAATGAGTAGGGAAGTCATTGGGGAAAATCTACTGAGTTTTATACTCACCCCTAATTTGGCACGTTGGTGCTTTTGCAGATGTCGTATTTCGGGACACAGGTAAAGGTAAAGCATCTTATTTCTAGTGGCTCATGGTGATGCTTGAGAGATGTTGTGGATCTTGGAGCTTGTAGAGCACAGAGTCTTAGAGTCTTTGAGAGTCTTGAGTTGTTTATCTATTGTGCACTTTGATACATGGTTTGTTCTTCCGATCTTGTGTACTCTGATGTGATTTGACATGAATGAAGTTGTTTAAGTTTTCTTTCATTTATTCATGCATCATATAGTGAATGTTGGTCATGCTTGGTTGGTTTTTGGGTTATGTAAAAAAGGTTAAATAATCCCCCACTTGTATCTGAAACCCTTCGGCATTTATTGCCGGCCTTTGGCGTCTTGGGGATGTTTCTTAAGTCTTAGTAATGACTTTTTGTACTCTCAAGACAATGATAATTGGTGGGTCATTACAAATGGAATCAGCTTGTTTGGTCCTTGCCTAACAAGTGGTCATCGATGTTCTTGATCTTGGAGTTGAAATTCATTCTTTTCTATTCCTTGGGTCGAAATCTTAGACAGGAGTAGGATTGTCGGAACTTGAAATGTATAGCATAAAAGGACATAGCTAACCCGTTTATGATAAACTTCAAGTTAACAGGGTGTTGGGTATATAAGTGTTTTGGATACACTTCTAGAATGTTGAAAATATCATTGTCATGGGTTTGGCCAATGAGATGAGCATGACTTGAATTGTAGAGGAATGAATTCCCACTAGGATTGCATATCTCATTGTGAGGAATGAGTGAGGATTTTGTGCAAGGTGTGATTTTTTGAAAAATGCGGAAATTGTTTTCAAGTGAATGATTTTGAAAACAGGGTATTTGGTGTATTTTGAAAATGGGTTGATTTTCAAAAAGCATGTCGAATGTTTTCAAAAATGGATGAACATGGGAAAAGATTGTTTTACAAACAATGTTGTGATAGATGATATGTTAAAATTTGAAATGTTAATTCATCAGTTTCTAAAGAGTGATATTGACAGAGTTTCTTGTTGGTTTAGGAAATGGCACCTGGTAGGCGTCATAGAGACCAGTCGGTAGAGGGCAGTGAGAATGTGGTTTCACCTGAACCACAGGTGAACCAATAGTTGGTCCAAATCATTACACAGGATTTTAACAACATTGAGTTGGTACTGCAACCAGATACTTTGTTTGCAATATCTGTCACTTCTGAAAATCCAAGTGGAGGAAGTACGGTTATCTTCACTAGAGGAGCTAAGAACTCTAACACTAAGAGCAAGAGGAAATTAGACACCTTTTCTCAAGGAGTAAGAAAAAATCTTAATCAGACCACATGAGCAATTAACCTTTCTCCGAGACCCAAGAGAAAACTCGTATGTTTCCAGTGTGGCTCTACAAGCCACATCAAGCGGGACTGTAAGGCACAACCGAGAGCATGCCACAATTGCAACAAGATGGGACACCTTAAGCGATTTTGTCGCGCTGCTCCAAGGTCAGGTGCTATGGACACTTCTCTAGTGTCAAAAACAACATATGATTCGATGAAACGAGTGCAATCCATAAACAAGGAGCAAAGTTCAACAACAAAGAAATTATATGGAGCTGAGCAGATGGTTGTCGATGATCAGGCTGAACAATCTGCAGTGTGAGGTACGATTATTTTGAATTCTATCTTGTACAAGTGTTGTTTGATACTGGTGTGTCACATTCCTTCATTACTTCTCATGCTGTTGAATTGATATGTTTAAAACTGGAAATGATGTCTTCTTTTTTGAAACTAAAAACTCTTCTTGGTGAAAGAGAACGTCAAGCCTTTGTGTGTAGAACATGTGCTATAACTACTGATGGAGCTGAGTTAAAATGGGACTTCTCGATGTTGGACATGGATGTCTATGATGTAATCCTGGGTATGGATTGGTTAATAATGTTTAAGGCTCACATCGACTATTATAAGAGAACGATTAGTATGACGACAGAGAACGACATCAACCATCTCTTCAAGAGAGAGAGAATGGTAAAGAAAGGTGAAAAGAGATTGTTGGCACCAATGGTGGGAATGATCTCTTATCAACTGGTAGCGTTAACTCTGGCATCAATGGAAAAAATTGAGGAAAATAGTTTTCCAGCTGGGGTGGATCAATTTCCATATGTATTTCCCAATAACTTCTTAGGGTTACCACCTCTATGGGAAGTGGAGTTTACGATTGATCTCCTTCCGGGGAATAGTCCTATTTCCCTTCCGTTTTATAGGATGAAACCAACAATGTTACGGGAATTGAAAGTGCAGTTAGAGGAGCTGGAAATCAAAGGTTTCATTCGACCAAGTACTTCTCTAAGGGAAGCACCAGTGATGTTTGTGAAGAAGGCAGATGGAACTCTTCGGCTGTGTGATGATTATCGTAAGCTTAATCAAGTTACAATAAAGAATAGATAACCATTTCCACGCATTGATGATATGTTCGATCAATTAACGGGAGCTCAGTGGTTCTTCAAGATTAACTTACGATCAGGATATCACCAATTGCGAGTTCGGAAAGAGGATATTCCAAAGACAGCTTTCAGAAGAAGATATGGCCACTACGAATATGTAGTCATGTCTTTAGGTCTAACGAATGCACTAGTTGTCTTTATGACTTTTATTCAGATGAATGATAGTTGATGCCTGTCATAGCTGACATGCATGTGGAATATGAAGACCGAGGCGATGTTCCAATTTTCTTTTCAGCTACGCTTCTTCCTGATTTGGTAGGGATGATCAAAGATGCACAAAAATATGATGAAAAATGTCTGGTTTTAAGTTCAAAACTCAATGGTGGGGAGACCATTGATGGATGGAAACTTGATGGGGGTTCCGTTTTGTGTTTCCGAGATCAGATGGTTGTACCTATGGTTTGTCAAAAACAACTCCTTCATGCTTACCACCATTCAATTTGGGTCGTACACCCAGGTACATAGAAGATTTATAAGGCGTTGGAGGTGCAGTTTTGGTGGAGCAGCATGAAAAGGAAGGTGGCTGACTTCCTATCGCGGTGTTTAACTTGTCAGCAGGTTAAAGCATAGCATCAGAGACCAGTTGGTATGTTACAATCTTTACTAATCCCAATATGGAAAAGGGATCATATAGCAATGGATTTTGTTATAGGTCTTCCAAGAATGGTCCGGAAACACGATGCCATTTGGGTGATAGTGGATCGTCTAACCAAGTCGGTCCATTCCATCCCTATTCGTAAAACTCATACGGTGGATGATCTTTCAAAAATCTATATCTGAGAGGTAGTAAAGAGGCATGGTGTACCAGTGTCTACAGTCTCAAATAGAGATCTTAGGTTCACATCTCGTTTCTGGAAATCATTACAGCAAACCCTTGGGACTCAGTTGACTATGAGCACAGCGTATCATCCTCAGAAGGATGGGAAATCCGATCGGATGATAATAACATTGGAATAACTGTTGCGGGGTTGTGTAATGGATTTTGGTGGCTCATGGGAGAAGCATATACCCTTAGTCGATTTCTCATACAATAATATTTATCAAGCCTCGATACGCATGTCTCCGTTTGAAGTATTGTATGAGCATCCATGTCGTTCTCCACTATGCTGGGTGCAAACTGGTGAAAATTCACTAGTCGGGCCAAGCCTTGTCCAAGAGACAATAGAGAAGATCCAGTTGACTAGAAAGATAATGGAGATGGCTCAGATTCATCAGAAATCTTATGCATATCATCATCAAACACCGTTTTCATTCATTATGGGTCATCATGTCTTCTTGAGGATCTCTCCAAGGCTTGGACATCGTCATTTCAGGAATCAAGGCAAGTTATCTCCTACATACATTGGCCCTTTTCAGATAATGCAATGGGTTGTAGAGGTGGCATATCGGTTGGAATTACCACCATGATTTAGTTCGGTGCATAATGTGTTCCATGTATCTTAGTTGAAAAAGTATCAGTCTGATCCTGACCATATGATCAGATGAGATCACATTGACCTAGAGCCAGATGCTTCATTGATACATATCCCGGTACAGATTTTGGATAGTCAAGAGTAATTATTGCATGGAAAAAGCATTGGTCTAGTGCGGGTTTTATGGAAGCATGGTCAGATTCAGGAAGAGACCTGTAACTACCCGAATCCGGATCCCCTCCACTAGTGACCCTGACCCGATTCGTCACATGACCTCAAGCATGTTTCCCAAAATTCTAGAGGATTCTTACTAGCATCAAGGGCCTTGGTGAGTCGGTGGGGAAACTATGCCCTCATTCGGTAAATTATACAGTGGAAGAATAACCAGACACAATAACAGAAATAATAAACAGCAAACAACAACTGAACTAAACAATGGAAGAAATGTATAAAACAATAATGATGCAACATGGTACATATGTCTATGGAAAGCAATAAACAAACCAACATACTGAAGTACAACTGAAAAACAAAGTAAACTCCTTAGCATCGCAAGCCATGGCTCGGTCCCATGCTCTCCAACTCCAGTGCAATCAAGAATCGGAAGTAGAAGGGCGCTTGCCCTTCTCTATACCTGTAACAATAAAGTATTTTTGGGCCCAAAAGCATGGACCAAATAGGGTGTGAGATACAATCCCAGTAGGCAATCACCCAAATATATGTGCCTAACAGTCAATGAATATAAGGCAAGTAAAAGTGCTGGAATTAGTAAACAGAAAGCACACAGTAGCTACAATCCACAATTCTAGCATATAAAGTACACAAGTAACAGTCAGTCAAGCATGTATAAAAAAAAGGTAACCTCGGGGTAGTTCTCACAGTCTAATCCCTAAGGTTCAACCTACAAGTACTAGCAACCCTCTAGGAAGTGCACACAGTCTCACCCCTCTGGTTTAGCTAAAGAATAGACTCTCTGAGGAAGCACTCACTATCAATTCCCCCTATAGTATCGTATCGTGCTAAAGGCTCTCTAGGGAATCACTCAACGTCTCATTCCCCCTATGGCCCGCGTCGAGGAACTAAAGACTCTCTGAGGAAGAACTCATCATCAATTCCCCCTATGGTCTCGCATCGTATTAAAAGACACTCTGGAGAAGCCCTTTCTTCAATTCTCTCGTGGTCTACTACATTATGTTCTCACAGTCCTATGTGAAACTAATATGCTCAGTGCATGTATATCGTCCAAGTAAACCTCAATGATACTTGGATATCATTCTAAGGCTCAACAGCAAACCAAAGCAACAGTTCCACTATCCTACAACTAGGCATGGCAACTGGAAAACACCAAACAAGAAAAAAAAGAACGGCAAGCATCCAGAGTACAACAAAGCTACTCTATTCACAAAGGTAAATCTCTACTATAGCAATCAAGCAAGAAAGCAATCAATCAAGGGAAAAATAGGAAAATGAACAATTCTCGTTCAATGGAATTGGCGAAATTGCACAAGATACTCAAAGACTCTCTACAGAAAGGCACAAACCACCTACCTCGATCATTGGAGATTGATATACGTGAACAGCGATGACAGATTCCCCTTAGAATGTCGTAGATCTGAGAAAACTCCCAAAACATTCAACCCATGATATCTTTAAAAGGAGGAGGAATTGGAAAACAAGGCTCAAGCAGAAGGAATAACTCACCACTGCGATTCCAACGTAATTGATTGTGCTCGAATCAGAGAACAGACGAAGAGGCGGGGGCTCGGGGAAGATCTAGCCATACGGGTCACTCTCGGATGAAAAATCTGGAGAAGGGGTATGTTCTGTACAGTAGGAGAGACCCCGATGTGTTTAGTGAAAAAAAGAAAAGTACACGGCGTGTAATTTTAGAGTACATGCCGTGTACTATGTTTTTTCTGTACTCCGCCAAAATCGGTCTCTATGTCACCCCTACACACCATGTGTGTGGCCCGGGCATGACCAGCACACGGCTTCGAGCTGGAGAAGAGTACACGGCGTGTACTCAGAAAGTACATGGCGTGTATTTCAAAATTTTCTAGAAACTCCATTTTTCATAAAAACTCCAGAAAAAGGAAAGGCGTACCTAAAACGAATATTTGAGTTCTTACAAACATCCCCCCTTATAGAAATTCATCCCTTAATTTCCCTAGCGAGGCGTAGAAGAAGAAACCCCGAATAGCTCTGGCCACTGCGATCGTACATTAGCCTCCCTCTCCCAGGTCTCGTCTTGTACTCACCCATGCTGCCATAGCACCCATACAAGAGGGACAGACTGCCCATGGAGAACCTTCGTAATGAAATCGAGAATCTAGATAGGATGCTCCTCGAACGATGCATCTGTTTCGAGCTCAACCTCCTCAGGCTGAAAGAAATGAGATGGTTCCAAAAAGTATCTTCGAAGCTGAGAGATGTGGAAGACGTCATGCATGGCCCGCTACCTCTGGGGTAGCTGCAACTGATAGGCGACTAGTCCAACTCTCTCCAAAACCTCAAATGGCCCGATGTACCACAGTGAAATCTTACCCTGTCTCTGAATCCTCTTGTGTCCCAACCTTGGTGTGACATATAAGAAAACCTGATCCCCGAACTCGAACTCCAGAGGTTGTCTCTGCTGATCATCATAAGACTTATGTCGAGATTGTGTTGTAGCCATCCTCTTTTGAATCAACTCTATCTGATCAGAGGTCTCCTGAACAATACGAGGACCCAGAAAAGATGCATCTCCTGCCTCGAGCCAACATAAGGGTGATCGGCATGGCCTACAGTACAAAGCCTCGTAAGGTGCCATCTGAATAGTCGCCTGAAAACTATTGTTGTAGGCTAACTCCACAAGAGGGATATGCTTCTCCCAATAACCGCCAAAGTCCAGAATGTAAGCTCTAAGAATATACTCTAACACCTAAATCATACACACATACTGGCCATATATCTGGGGATGGTATGCTATACTCAAAAGTACCTGTGTACCCAAGGCCTTCTGAAGTCCCTTCCAGAATTGATAGGTAAAGTACGCATCCCTATCTGAAACAATAGAGTGTGGAACTCCATGTAATCGTACAATCTCTCGGATGTACAATCGTCCCAGATCATCAACACTGAAGGTATCCTTGATTGGAAAGAAGTGTGAAACCTTAGTAAGCCTGTCGACGACAACCCAAATAGCATCGTTACCTTAGGGTGACCTTCGAAACCCTGTCATGAAGTCCATCGCGACATCGTTCCACTTCCACTCCATAATGGGTTACTGTTGTAAAAGGTCTGCTGGTCATTGATGCTCCGCCTTCACCCACTGACAAGTAGAACATCTCATGATGCAACCAACAACATCTCTCTTCATACCTAGCCACCAATAATTTCGATGAAGATCCTGATACATCTTGGTGACGCCAGGATGAACTGCCCAAACTGAGGAATGAAAATCCCACATCATCTCCTCTCGTATGTCTGCGGGCACCCATACGCGTCCTTAGAAACACAAGATCTCATCCTCGGCCACTGTCATCCAGGAAGAGGGTCCTCTCCTGACACACTCTCCCGTAGGGATAAGCCTTCTGAGTTGAATAGCTGCCTCATCCGTACCCGATCACGTAGTGTAGAGGTAACTGCTACATAAGATATGAAAGTCTGTCCAGGTCTGTCGTGCACCTCCAGATGCATCTCAGAGAACAGACCCATCAGCTACCATTCACTACTGGCCTCCTGAACTGACTGAACTTGAGTTCTTCTGCTCAACACATCTGCCACTGTGTTTCCCTTTCCCGGCATATAGGCAAGCTCGAAATCAAAAGACTGAATATACTCGACTCACCTGCTCTGCCTCAGATTCAGATCACGCTGAGTGAAGATATACTTGAGACTCTTGTGGTCGGTGAAGACCACAAAGCGCTCTCCAAGAAGATAGTGTCTCCAATAGCGTAAGGCATGAACAACAACTGCCGACTCCAGATCGTGCGTAGGGTAGTTCCTCTCATGTGGCCTCAACTGCCCAGAACCGTTTGCAACGACTCCATTTCCCTGCATAAGCATAGCGCCTAGTCCGATACCCGAAGCATCACAATAAATAGTGTAAATCTTGCGTGGCTCTGGAAAGACTAGTATTGGTGATAACGTCAACCTTCCCTTCATCTCCTGAAAGGCTGACTCACAAGAATCTGACCATAAGAACTTCGTCCCCTTCTTGGTTAGACCAGTCAAAGGTGCTTATAGGCGTGAGAATCCCTGAATGAAGCATCTGTAGTATCCATCCATCCCTATGAGACTCCGTACCTCAAAAATGTTCTTCGGCTGCTCCTAGGAAACTACAACTCTCACTTTCTCTAGGTCCACAGATACTCCTGCCTTTGAGATAACGTGACCCAAGAAGTGAATCTAATCCATCTAAAAGTGGCACTTCGAGAGTTTAGCGTAAAGCCGATGCTCTCTCAGTGTACTCAAAATGATCTCAAGATGTGTGTCATGGTCGTGTCGAGTATGAGAGTACACCAAGATACTGTCCACAAAGACCATGATGAAGGAGTCCAAGTAAGGATGGAATACTCGGTTCATCAGAGCCATGAAAACTGCAGGCGCGTTCGTGAGACCGAACGGCATGAATATATACCCGTAGAGACCATACCTGCTCCTGAAGGCTATCAGAGGTATATCTGATGGTATAACACGCAACCTATGATAACCGGACATCAATTAGATCTTCAAGAACACATAGTCTCCTCGAATATGATCAAAGAGGTCATCGATCCTCGGCAAGGGATATCGGTTTTTGACTGTCAACTGGTTCAGCTTCCGATAATCCACACAAAGCTGAAGGGTACCGTCTGCCTTCTTTACAAACAGGACAGGCGAACCCCAAGGAGAAGTATTGGGTTGGATGAAACCCTTTTCCTGTAACTCCTCCAACTGCTTCTTGAGCTCTTGAAACTCAGGTGTAGCCATCCTATAAGGATTAATGGACACTGGTGCTACTCCTGGCACGAGTTCAATAGAAAATTATACCTCACGCTCTAGAGGAAAAACCAAAAAGTCCTCTGGAAAGACATCTCTGAAACGATCCACCACGGGAGGAAAGTATAACTGTGAAGTTCCCTGAACATCTAGATAAAGACTAGAAATCTGGGATGTCACCCTTCCTAGCCCATGATGCTCGAGCCCTACTCGACTTTCCCGGACATCCCATTCGCCTCTATGAAGAAAGGACTCACCCTCTAGTGAGATAAAACTCACCCTGTGGTGATAACAGTCGACGTCTGCCTGGAAGGGAACCAACTAGTCTATCCCGAGGATGAAATCATAGCCTGTCATCTCTAGGACATAGAGATCCCATAAGAAACGATACCCTACAACCTCGAGAGGGCACTCTTTACACTAGAGTTCACTAGATGTCCTCATCCCCAAAGGTGTGTCTAGTGTCAATGAGTCGGAAAAAGAAAAGACATAGAGTCCAATCCTCTCCACAGAAGCAACAGAGATAAAGCTATACGTAGAAACAGTATCAAAAAGAGGCAAATATAAAACTAAGGCTACTAAAATCATACCTCGAACTATAGAAGGGTCGGGATCCTGCTCCTGATAGGTCTGGTCCACAATGAAAGATTGGCCCACACCGCGGCCCTGTGCCCCTGGCTGACCACTCTGAGCTGATCCACCTTGCTAGTGCTAAGGGACTGGTGGTTGACTGTCGCAACCTCGACCTCCACCTTAGCCCGAATGGCCGGAAGAACTCCAATTCCCCGACTGGTGAGAAACTGGTGGTGCTGCTCTTGAACGTGGAGTCATGGAAGAACCCCAGTCACCAGCTACTGGTGAGAAAACCTGGATGAAATGATGAAGGTGACCCATCTTGCCGCAATATCGGCACTCCATGGGATCTCTCTGGCACTGCGGCCTCGTGTGCCCTGACCGGCCACAATGGTAGCATACCACCTGGCTGCATGACGATGCATCCCGCTTCCTCGGATCCCCGCACGTAGACTCCCTACGGTGCTTCTTGCTATCATCTGGAGGAAAAATAGCTCTGGAAGCATAACCGCCCTGGCTCGCAGCTCCAAAGTCCCTCATATTATGCTTCGCAATCAGTGCTTGGTTGACGATGGAAGTGATGGAAGTCAACTGGAAGATATTCACATGCGATCGGATCTTCCGCCTGAGACCATCCTCGAACTTCCTTGCTAAGAACACCCCACTCCCATCCCGGAGGGGTGTGAAATGCTGCAGCTCGGTTAAACGAGAGGAATACTCCATGACAGAAAGAGTACCCTGCTCTAAGCTCATGAACTCCCGGGCTCGGTCAGCTCTCAGGGTCTCCAGGTAGAAGTAGTCATAAAAGACGCGCTGAAACTCCTCCCAAGCCATAACCTGCTGGTGGACCGCCTATGAGATCACGTCCCACCACCTCTTGGTGGAGTCTCGGATCATGTAGGTAGCGATATTGACCCGCCTCTCTGGAGGTGTCTCCCGATGCTCGAAGATAGTCAACATGGCTTCCAAGCATGACTTTTCACCCTGAGGTCCTGATTCCCTTGATAAAGTGTGAGAGTGATGCTGCTGAAAAACCCGCGTCAAGTCTTCCATAGTTGAGGCAGGAGGCGGTGCTCCCTGGAAGGTCTGTATCATCCTCATAAAACCTTCCCTAAACTGCGCATCAGTGCCTGCAACTGGTATGACAGCCGGTGCCAAGGCTTGCCCAACTGGAGGATCGGCAGGAAGTCCCTGATCAGCTATATCTGGCGTATGATCACTGCTTGACAAAAGACGTACAACCAGAGGACCTCTCGGAGGCATGGCTCTGAAATATCAAAAGCACACCATAGATCAGAAAAATAAGGGCAGAGAACACAAGATTACAAAATGGGAACAGGGGAAGGAAAACACACAAGTTTACAAAACACGACTACATGACGTGTATAATAACTACATGGCGTGTCTTCTTAAGCCACTGACATTGGAATATACCCCTGCCCTATAGGTCATGTAACACCTCAAACTACAAAGCGTGTTGACCCAACACACAGCGTGTACTTGAAAACTATTCCCCTGCTCGAGTCTCTTTACATGGCTAACCCACACGGTCCGTCTTAACCCGAGACTACACAGCGTGTTTTGGACAAACAAGACGTGTACTAGACACAGCTTCGGAGGCCCGTGTTGTTAATTTCATGACCGTCTATATGGCATGTTCCAAATGAACACAACTTTTATAGGTTAAGGTGACACCATACCTTGTTGTTCGTGGCATGGCTGGGTACCTGAACAAGACTAAACGGCGTGTTCCGAAACCAACATGGTGTGTCTAAGAGAAGGTGACACCGACCCGTGTTTTTTGTGACACGGCTGGGTACCTGGGTAGGAATAAACGGCGTGTTCCTTTATAACACGATGTGTTTTACTCGATCTTCCCCGACCAGTGTTGTTAGTGACACAAACGGTTACACGGCTCCGAACTACACGGCGTGTACCAACCGTACACGGCGTGTTCCTGAAGTTATTTCAACAACAGTGTGTCCCTGCTCACACGGTCAGTGACACGGCCTAAAAACTACATGGTGTGTAGTCAAAATTACACATCGTGTATTCTGGGTTTTTCTGGGCAGTAGCTCAGAAACTGCACAGAATCCCAGAAAACACAACAAACAAGTCAAGGAAGTGCCAAAATCTGATTCGTGAGGGCCCAAACTCCCCGCGAATCAAAACATGGAGTTCATTTAAGAAAGTTAGGAAACAAACAATCCTTTAACAAGGCAGTAGATATTCTATCAATCATATATCACAACAGCATGCATAATCTACACAAATTCTATCATAACAGCATGCAATCGCTAATGCATCTAAGATGGCATGGCAAGGATGCATGGCAGGTGATTTATACAAGTGCCTATATGATGCATGAGATGGAATACCCTCATCTCATCAGGTTGCGACAGAAATAGAACCTCAATCATTAGGGAATTAACCACACAAAGCATGTGAATCACTTTAGGTGAAATCATATCAACCATAAAATCTCAAAACCAACAAACTGCAATTAACAAGTTAATATGGATTTCCCCGGTACACGGGTTAGCTACTCTCGATCACATCTTAATGCCAAGTACCAAATCTATCCTACCCCTGGATAAAGTCTCCAAATAGTAAAGCAAGAGAAAAGAACTCCTATGATACCACTTTGTAATGACCCCAATCCGGAGCCCCTCCACTGGTGCCCTGTACCCGGTTCGCCACATGACCTCAGGCATGTTTCTATAAATTCCAGAGGCTGACGACTAGAAGCAAGGGCCTTGGTTAGTCGGTGGGGAAACTATGCCCTCATTCGGTAAAGTATACAGCGGAAGAAAAAAAAGACACAATAATGGAAACAATAAATAGCATACAACAACTGAACTGAACAGTGGAACCAATCTATAAAACAATAATGATGCAACATGGTACATATGTCTATGGAAAAGTAGTAAAAAACCAACATGATGAAGTAAAACTGAAAAACAAAGTGCAAAGAAAAACAAATTAAACTCCTCAACATCACAAGCCACGGCTCGGTCCCATGCTCTCCAACTCCAGTGCAATCAAGAATCGGAAGTAGAAGGGCGCTTTCCCTTCTCTATACCTGTAACAATAAAGTATTTTTGGGCCCAAAAGCATGGCCCAAACAGGGTGTGAGATACAATCCCAGTAGGAAATCACCCAAAGATCTGTGTCTAACAATCAATGAATATAAGGCAAGTAAAAGTGTTGGAATTAGTAAACAGAAATCACACAGTAGCTGCAATCCACAATTCCAGAATATAAAGTACACAAGTAACAGTCAATCAAGCATGTAGAACAAAAAGGTAACCTATGGGTAGTTCTCACAGTATAACCCCTAAGGTTCAACCTACAAGTACTAGCAACCATCTGGGATGCGCACACAGTCTCACCCCTCTGGTTCAGGTAAAGAATAGACTCTCTGAGGAAGCACTCACCATCAATTCCCCCTATAGTCTCGTATCTTGCTAAAGGCTCTCTGGGTAAGCACTCAACGTCACATTCCCCCTGTGGCCCACGTCGAGGAACTACTGAATCTCTGAGGAATCACTCATCTTAAATTCCCCTTGTGGTCTCGAATCATATAAAAAGACACTCTGGATAAGCCCTTTCATCAATTCTCTCTATGGTCTACTACACTAGGTTCTCATAGTCCTGTGTGAAACTAACATGCTCAACATGCGTATATCGTCCAAGTATACCTCAATGCTACTTGGCTATCATTCTAAGGCTCAAAATCAAAACAAAGCAACAGTTCCACTATCCTACAACTAGGCATGGCAACTGGCAAATGCCAAAAAAGTAAAACAAGCACAACAAGCATTCAGGGTATAACAAAGATACTCTATTCACAAAGGTAAACCTCTACTATAGAAATCAAGAAAGAAGGTAATCACAGGAAAACGCATAATTCTCGTTCAAGGGAATTGGTGAAATTGCACAAGATACTCAAAGACTTTCTACAAAAATGCACAAAGCACCTACCTCGTTCCTAGGAGATCAATATACGTGAACAGCGATGACAGATTCTCCTTGGAACGTCGTAGATCTGAGAAAACGCCAAAAACATTCAACCCATGATATCTTAAAAAGGAGGAGGAATTAGAAAACAAGGCTCAAGTATAAGGAAAAACTCACCACTGTGATTCCAATGCAATAGACCATGCTCGAATCGGAGAACAGACGGAGAGGCGGGGGCTCGTGGAAGATCCGGCTGTATGGGTCGCTCTCGGATGAAAAACCTGGAGAAGGGGTGTGTTATGTCCATTAGGCATGACCCCAGTGCATTTAGTGAAAAAAATAAAAGTACACGGTGTGTAATTTTAGAGTACATGGTGTGTACTAGGTTTTTTCTGTACTCTGCCAAAATCAGCCTCCACGTCACCCCTACACACCGTGTGTGTGGCCTGGGAACGGCCAGCACACGGCTTCAAGCCGGAGAAGAGTACATGGCGTGTAATCAGAAAGTACACAGCGTGTACTTCAAAATTTTCTAGAAACTCCATTTTTCTTAAAAACTCCAGATAAATGAAAGGCGTACCTAAAATGAAGATCCGGGTTCTTACAAGACTTGGGAACATGAAAAGGAAATGAAAGAGTAATCGCTGGAACTCTTTCAGCTGGGTGAAGGTTTTCTACTTTCCGGGGACAGAAAGACCAATGGTGGGGAGAATGTAGTACCCCTAGTTTCTGGTATGTAACCCTTACTTGATGCTTTTCATGGTATTAAATTTAAGGGTATTGAATGGGAGAGTCGGGAGAACTTGGAATGAGTTTTTGAGGTAAAGGGGAAGTTGCACGGGAGGCACACGGTTTGTCTAAACCGTGTGACCAAACCATGCGCAATGGGTCCTGGAGGCAGTGGCTTCCACACGGTCAGCACATAGTTTGTCTAACAGTGTGGCCAAACCGTGCGATAAGGGCGGTCGAGGCAGTAGCTAACGCACGGTTAGCGCACGGTTTGTCAAACCGTGCAGACTAACCGTGCGGGAACTTAAAGGAGATCCTATAATTGTGGATCTCATGCGTTTACACCTCTAAATGCCTCATTTAATGTAACACCCCAAGCTTCCATGGTACGCTTCCCTTTGAATAATACAGTAGCGTGTGTTGTACGCAACTTCGAGTTCTAACACACACCACAACCAATCAAACTAGCCGTTATGAATAGTAATACCCACTTTTTGAAATTTTATAAATTTCATCTCTCAAAATTGACTTCATTTTTGGATTTGGAATATCAAAATTATCCTAGGGTAAAATTTTGGAACTTTTCGGATAACATTTATATTTTGATGAATAGTGAAAATTACTAAATTTTAATTAAAAACAACATTTTTAATCAAAATAATTAATAGTGATAAATTATTAATTTGAGTGGTTTTAAAGTATATTTATAATATATTTTTACCATGTTGGTAATTGGACATAATTTCACAATTAAACCGGACATGAACAAGTGTCAATCTTTTGATAGTTATTATCTCTTAAAAACACGCTTTTTGTTTTAACAACGGGAATTAATTTTAAATTAATTTCTGCCACTTCTGTGTTTTGAATTTGAAAAAATGGACTCAATATTTGGAATCATGATGTCCAAATTGTGTAAATAGGTAACTTTTATTTTTAGACATTTTGAATAATTACTTCGGTAAATATTTTATTTACCAGGGTTAAAGGGTAAATCCGGTAAATAAGGGTAAAAAAATAATATTATAATAATAATAAATTACCCTAAAACGTGTCCTAACGTTATTGTCTGATACATTTCCAACCATGGGAATCTTTGGGTCGATTTTGGGACCCCATGGAGCCACTTGTAACTGATAATGACACTTAATATTAATTAAGTTAAAATATATACAAAAATGACATAAGCATATATCTTTTCGAAAAACAATTTTTACATACGGTTATATATTTTAGATTTTGGACTATAAATATTCATTAGAAAGATAAAAAGATTTCCTATATAATGGTCTTTTATTTATAATTTTTAAAAATTTAATAATTAATATTATTTATGACACAATAATGATGAAGTATTTTCCTTATTAATGAAAGAATCAAATAATTGGTATTATAAATGTTAAAATTAATATAATTTTAATGTTTTGATGACATACATGACTTTTATTGATTAATATGACATTATAGTATTGCTTAAATGAATTTTTTTATAATTAATAAAGTTCTTAATACTTTAACAAAAATTAATTATTGAATAGTGTCAAAATTGACATAAAATAGTTTTTAAAACAAATATTATATTATTAATTTATATTCAATTCCTAAAAATCTACGGTTCGTCAAAGAGACTTGAATCGTGATATATGTATCATTAATGGACCACTTGTGTGTCTCTTGGATGTATATATTATGTTTATTAACTATATAATATAAAAATACAAAGTGACATGGTAAGTGTCAAAATAATTAACTTAGAGTTAAAACTAAAACATAAGGTTAATATAATGACCCAAACCTGTCTAAATTTTATTTTTGAGTGGTTTTCGAACCATACCCACCTTAAACATTAAATAATCAACTTTTGAGCCATTAGAAACCAAATATGAATTTATTATAAAATAATATTTCTAGCTTTTCCAAAGGTGCCCCTCACCCCTCTTATAAAAGGGAACCCCCCCTTCTCACTAATTCACACATTCAAAGCCTCTTGTTATGGCCAAAACCTGACCAAATACTCTCCCAACTTCCCTCACTACAACCTAGAGTCCTTAGTTTGATCAGAAAGCCATCCTAAGTATCCCTTTTGATCAAATCAAATGGAAGAACCCGAAGAAGAGGTAATGTTTTCACCACCCTTTTTCACGTTCCTTTCTTCTTCATCTTCTTCTTTATTCGTTATTATAAAATAATAACTCCAGTATCTTATATATACTATGATTTTATTATAAATATTGTACAAACATATTCAGTATTCTATCCATCCTTTGAATTACATGTCACCATATGTGCGTACGTATGGCTGACCGTCTCCACGTCGTGGTGTAATTGTTATTCAATAAATTATTATTTGGATGGGTATAATAATGATATTTAATTCATGTAAATAATAAATATAACATGATAATGATTCTTTATATATGAAATACCATTAAATTATATATTATTTTAATATAAAAAGTATGATATTTTCGCTCGTGCGTACGTAAGGACTACCGTCTCCACGAACGCGATGAGATTCATTCCCCATCGTATCCATTCAAGACTAATTCTCATTTAATAATTAAAAATAATTTTTAAGGACTTGATATCATTCTGGATATGAATAATATACAAACTATCCAGAACAAAAACATCTTACGTAACAAAACATATAAAAGAAAATGAGTAAGTTAACACCCGAAACAACGATAACACTAAGATATTATTAACAAATAAATGTTAAAAGATCATATATGATATCATATTATTGTATATGATTCTTGTATAATTTAATAACAATTATTTCACCATTATACAGTATTTTAACCTACCCTCAACCAAGGAAATGTACAAGGTAAGGGTTATTTCACAATCTCTTTATTATCCGAGGTTGTTTATACGTAATTATCTATTGGGACCTCTTTACCATCCACATCCATGTTTCTTAAAAATGTATTTCAAAAAATTCTTACTATTTTACAGAATATGGGTTAAAGTAATTTATACCCTTTTTTGACTTGTTATAAGAATTTTATAAAGGAATCTTTCTGTCGTTTTCCAAACAAGGTCCTTTTTAACCTTTTCGACAGAACTAAGGTAAGAATGTCTTTTTAACTTATATAGTGGGTGCAGCTATTTTCCGCCATTATAAAATTGTCAAAGCTTCCCTTACAAGATTATAAGAATATTTTCTAGTAAATGTTTTATTTTATAATTATGTTACTTTTAAATTATTTCAAAAAAAAAAGATATTTCTCTCAAATAGTTTTGATTTCATCTATGTCAACATCCTTTGATGGATTTTAAGCTTATTTGATGTTTATTTATTATGATACAAAACTTCCATATTGTATTGAAGGTTTTGTGATATGTTTGACTGTGGATGTGTTATTTTTATACCATTCATGGTTTATGGAGTAAGTATTTATATTTCGTATGCTAGTTTTAATACGAATGTTTATGTTATGTTTAAACCTGTTCATATGAGGAATGCATTGGACTTAATATGTGACGGGTGGAGCCCGATATAGCTCCTCGATGCATCGGTAGGTCTCATGAGACAAACTAGTGTCTTGGCACAAGGCCTTGAAAAAATCTTATTTGTAGTCTTGGCACGAGGCCTTGACTATGTGGTTATGATAGTCTGGCATTATGCATTCCATCATTATGAAAGTGGTTATTGAAATTGCATGTGATTATTAGACTAGTAGAATATCCATTTGAATAAGTAAATGGAATTATTTCATTTTATCTATTCCATATTATGATGATGTTCAAGTTTAAAAGGCTTTTGTTTTAGTTATACATTGCCTTAAATGTTTATGATTATTTACAAAATTTTCCGCTATATTGTTATCCTTACTGGGCATTTGAGCTCACCCCTTTCTATGTTTTATTTTTCCCAGGATGTGAATAAGTATTTTATGAATGACCTGTAGGGATAGTATGAGGTGATAAGAGTGTGGACTATAGAGACTATATTGTTGTAGTTTTCATTTTATGATTTAACGTAAATTTTTTGAATGTATCTAGTTATTCCAAGGCTACTAAACTAATTGGTCTTTCGAGACTTGATCTTTCTTGTGATCATTCCAATGTTGTGTAATAATGCACCGACTCTAGGAAACTGGGGTCGGGGCGTTACAGTTGGTATCATAGGAATTTTAGTACAAACATTGGAAGCTATATTTAGATAAACTCTGATTATAGAACATAGACCTAAGATGGAATTTGAGGATTATTATAGAAGAACTTCCTAGAATTTTGGTATTGTAGAGATTTTGTGAGTTTTCTGAGCAATACATCATTGTCTGGATACGAGCAGGTAGAGGCGGCTCTGGCACAGATGTACCTAAGGGTAAAACCCAAAAACACCACTTTGAGATGGACTCGAACGGGAACTGGTGCACGACAACGGGCCTTACTGCACTCTTGGTTACGACACTCCCAGGGGATATGCTTAGGATAACTCTCATTTTCATTAAAAATAATTATGAAGGGTTTATGAGTTCATACGTCCTCAAAGAAAACATTTTTATGATTATGGATTATATACATAAATAGTTCAATTTATGTTAAGTGTTTTATAATTATGGAATATGTATTTTGATTCATAAACTGATCTAGTTTATGCCATTTTTTAGAAATTGTGCCTAGTGGAAGAAATGGAAATCGTATCAATGCATGCACTCCATATAGGGATTTCCCTCCTGCTCAAGATAATTATAGTGGGGCTAGTGATGCAACTGGTGCTAATCAACTAATCACAATACTGGGAAAACTCACTCAGGTTATGAATAATAACCTTACCCCTGTAGAGCACCCTGATCCGTAGCGTGGAGGATCAATGTTAGATCGCTTCATGAGGCAACAACCACCAATGTTCAATGGGAGTAAAAATACCTTATTAGCTGAGTAATGGATAAATTCCCTAGAGAAAATATTTCAGGCTTTGGGGAGTAGTGAAGGGGAAAAAGTTATCATGGCAGTTTGCCGCCTCACTGGAGATGCTGATCAATGGTGTTCATTGATTCAAAACACGAAGGAAGATGATGAAGTATCAAATATGGAATGGAGGGAGTTCAAAGATCTGTTTTTAGAAAAATACTTTCCTCATGACCACGAGCAGATATGGAAAGACAATTTCTGAGTCTGAGACAAAAGGAGGATGAGAATGCCGCAAAGTATGAGGCTAACTTTACGAGGTTAGAAAGGTATGCTGGAGATTATATACGTAACCCAAGAAGTAATATTGGTCATTTCTTTGATGGGTTAAAACCATTTCTCCATCGATCATTAGTCTCACAATCCTTCTCGTCGTACGAAGACATTGTCTCATGTGCTATCAAGACATAAAATGAATTCTCTAAGTCTTATGACTTTAAAGCAAAGCAAGAGAATAAGAGAATTTCTGATAAATCTAGGAATGGAAATAAGGGGAAGAAGGGAAAAGTTGAATATCCATCCTGTAGTAAATGTGGGAAGAAACACCCCGATACTTTCTTAAAAGGAATGAGAGTTTGTTACAAGTGGGTTGAAAAAGGACACCAAGCTCGTGATTTCAAGGGGAAGAAGGAAGCCACTGATGTCCAATTCTACAATTGTAGGGAGATGGGACATTATGCAAATGAATGTCCTAAGAATCATAGGAACTTACCTCAAAAAATCCCAAGGGATCAAGGCCAATCTTATGCTATCACTACTGCTAAGGTAGAAGCTCCGAAAGACGTGGTGGCAGGTAATTTAATGGTTTCCTCAAGTTTAGAAAATGCATTATTTGATTCTGGATCATCACATTGTTTCATATCTTCCCAGTTTGCTAAAAAAATTAGATATTTCCAATTTGATTTAACAAGGGAGTTTTCAGTTAAAAATCCTAAGGGAAGTATCACTGCAACAAAGTTTTTTGAATCAGTCCCCATTAGAGCACATAAATGTTCTTTATCCGCTGATCTCATCGTCATACCTATGATTGAGTTTGATATAATCTTCAGTATGGATTGGATTCCGAACCATGATGTGAAGATTTATTGTAAGAAGAAGGAGGTTATGATTTTTGATGATGATGATAAGGAACACCTTATCTTTAGAGAAGAATCGTCACCACCTAATTCTTATCTAGATCCACCCCCAGTAGCTCAAATAAATTCAATTATTGGGGAGGAAGAGAATGAAATGATTGTGGGTGAGGAAAGGAATGTTCAAATATAGGATGTACCTATTGTGAAATAATATGTAGATGTGTTTCCAGAAGATTTACCTGGACATCCTCCAGAATGAGAAGTTGAGTTTTCCATTGATTTAATTCTTGGATCAAGGCCTATATCGAAGACCCCTTATAGAATGTCCACTGTGGAATTAGTTGAACTAAAGAAACAACTAGAGGAATTGAGTAATAAGGGATTTATTCGCCCTAGTGTTTCTCCGTGGGGAGCCCCTGTTCTTTTGTTAAAAAGAAAGATGGATCTACGAGGTTATGTATCGACTACAGTGAGATCAATGCTATAACAATAAAGAACAAGTATCACATACCTTGTATTGTTGATTTATTTGACCAACTACATGGATCTCAATAATTTTTAAATATTGACCTTCGATCTGGATACCATCAATTGTGTATGAAGAAGGAATACATTCCGAAGACAGCATTTCGAACAAGGTACGAGCATTATGAGTTTACGGTAATGCCTTTTGGGAGGACTAATGCACCCTCTGTATTTATTGATCTAATGAATAGAGTTTTCAAGGAATATGTAGATGATTTTGTGTTGGTATTTATTGATGATATCTTGGTATACTCCAAAAGCTATGAAGATCATGAAAATCACTTGCGCATTATCCTGAAGACTCTGAGAAGACATGAATTATATGGGAAGTTTAGCAAGTGTGAATTCTGGCTTCAGGAGATTTCTTTTCTTGGCCATATTGTCTCTAAAGATGGAATCTCTATTGATCCTTTTAAGACCAAGGCAATCCAAGAATGGCCAGAACCTATGTGTATAACTGAGTTATGCGGTTCTATTAGTTTAGCAGGTTATTATCTACGTTTCGTTTAGAATTTTGCCCGATTGGCTAACCCATTAACAAAGTTCACACGTAAGGGGGATAAATTTTTTTGGAAAAAAGTGTGTGAAGAATGTTTCAAAGATCTAAAGAGAAGATAAGTCAATGATATTATATTTAATCTACCATCGGGGAATGATGGTTTTGTTATTTATAGTGATGCATCGAAGAAAGGACTTGGTTGTGTCCTTATGCAGAATGATATGTTTATTGCCTATGCATCACGACAGTTGAAAATTTATGAGAAAAACTATCCTACTCATGATATCGATTTAGCAGTTGTGATCTTTACTTTGAAGATATTGAGGCACTACCTCTATGGTGAAAAATGTGAGATTTATACTGATCACAAGAGTTTGAAGTGTATTTTCTCACAAAAAGAACTCAACATGAGGCAAATGAGATGGCTTGAACTACTCAAGGATTATGATTTCACGATACACTACCACCCGGGGAAGGCAAATAGGGTGGTAGATGCTTTGAGTAGAAACGATCATGGAGTTTTGAACATGATGAGAATTAAAAGGGATCCTATTTTCATGGATCTAGTGAAGATGGATATGGGAATTACCATGGAAGGTGAAACATCAATACTTTTTCAAATGGTTGCTAAACCATCTTTAGTAGAAAGGATGAAAAGTTATCAGACCGGTGATGAAGAGTTTCAAAAGAAGATTAAAGCTGTGAATGATGGGAGATTGAATGACTTTGGGTATGAAGATGGAATTTTGAAATTTCGGAAGAGACTTTCTATTCCCAATATACCAGATCTAAAAAGGGAATTGTTGGACGATGCTCATAGTTCAAATTTCTCTATACACCCTGGGAGCACCAAAATGTATAGAGACTTGAAAGAACATTTTTGGTGGGACAACATGAAGAGGGAGATTACTGATTTTGTGTCAAGATGTATGGTTTTTCAACAAGTGAAAGCTGTAAGGAAACAGCCTGGAGGAGTCATGCAACCTCTTCCCATACCAAAGTGGAAATGGTACAATATTACGATGGAATTTGTCATGGGACTACCAAAGACTCCTAGAAGGAACGATGAAATATGGGTTATTGTTGATCGTCTTACCAAGTAAGCACATTTTCTTGCTATAAGGGAAGATTTACCACTTGAACATATAGAAAGGCTATGTATTAATGAAGTGGTGATACTTCATGGAGTACCCCTATCAATTGTTTCTGATCGTGATTCCTGTTTTACTTCAATATTCTGGAATAGCCTTCAAAAATCCTCGGATACTGAACTTCATTTGAGCACTTCCTACCACCCTCAAACAGATGGAAAATCATAACGGACTATTCAAACCTTAGAAGACATGTTGAGATCATGCTCACTTTACTTTATGGGTATGTGGGATCAATATTTACCTCTGGTAGAATTTTCCTATAACAATAGCTTCCATTCGAGTATTCAGATGGCACCATATGAAGTGTTATACGGAAAGAGATGTCGCACACCAACCTGTTGGGATGACGTTGGTGAATGAAAACTTGTAGGCCCAGAACTGGTGGAGGAAACAATGGAAAAGGTAAAGGTAATCCAAAGCCACATCAATGCAGCTCAAAGTAGGCAGAAGAGCTATGCCAATAACTGAAGGAATGATTTGGAATTTCAGGTAAGAGATCATGTTTTCTTGAATGTATCTCCATGGAAGGGAGTTATACGTTTTGGAACGAAAGGTAAATTGAGTCCCAGGTACATCGGTCCTTTCAAAATTCTAGAATGAATTGGGGCTGCAGCTTACCATTTGGCAATTCCGCCAAATCTCTCCAAAGTTCACGATGTGTTCCATGTATCACTGTTGAGAAAATACATTCCTGACCCAACGCATGTACTAACCTATGAGGAATTAGAACTAGAACCCGGTCTATCTTATTGTGAAGATCCCATCAGGATTCTTGATACAAGAGAACAAGTGCTGAGAAACCAAACGACTCGTCTGGTAAAAGTTCTATAGAGAAACCATAAGATGGAAGAGGCAATGTGGGAACCTGAGGAACTTATGATGAAGAACCACCCGAGTCTTTTCATGCGATAGTATTCTAGAAATTTCGAGGATGAAATTATTTTAAGGAGGGTAGAATGTAACACCCCAAGCTTCCATGGTACGCTTCCCTTTGAATAATGCAGTAGCTTGTGTTGTACGCAACTTCGAGTTCTAACACACACCAAAACCAATCAAACTAGCCATTATGAATAGTAATACCCACTTTTTGAAATTTTATAAATTTAATCTCTCAAAATTGACTTCATTTTTGGATTTGGAATATCGAAATTAGCCTAGTTTAAATTTTTTGAACTTTTCGGATAACATTTATATTTTGATGAATAGTGAAAATTACTAAATTTTAATTAAAAACAACTTTTTAAATCGAAATAATTAATAGTGATAAATTATGAATTTGAGTGGTTTTAAATTATATTTAGAATATATTTTTACCATGTTGTTCATTGTACATTATTTCACAATTAAATCGGACATGAACAAGTGTCAATCTTTTGATAGTTATTATCTCTTAAAAACACGCTTTTTATTTTAACAACGGGAATTAATTTTAAATTAATTTCTTCCACTTCTATGTTTTGAATTTGGAAAAATGGATTCCATATTTGGAATCAGTATTTCCAAATTGTATAAATATGTAACTTTTATTTTTAGACATTTTAAATAATTACTTCGGTAAATATTTTATTTACCATGGTTAAAGGGTAAATCCGGTAAATAAGGGTAAAAAAATAATATTATAATAATAATAAATTATCCTAAAACATGTCCTAACCTTATTGGATGATACATTTCCGACCATGGGTATCCTTGGGTCTATTTTGGGACCCCATGGAGCCACTTGTAACTGATAATGACACTTTATATTAATTAAGTGAAAATAAATACAAAAATGACATAAGCATATATCTTTTAGAAAAACAATTTTTACATATGGTTATATATGTTATATTTTAGACTATAAATATTAAATATAAATATAAAAGGATTTCCTACATAATGGTATTTTATTTATAATTTTTAGAAATTTAATAATTAATATTATTTATGACATAATAATGATGCAATATTTTCCTTATTAATGAAAGAATAAAATAATTGGTATTATAAAAGTTAAAATTAATATAATTTGAAAGTTTTGATGACATACATGACTTTTATTGCTTAATATGACATTATAGGATTTCTTAGATGAATTTGTTTCGAATTAATAAAGTTGTTAAGACTTTAACAAAAATCAATTATTGAATAGTGTCAAAATTGACATAAAAGAGTTTTTAAAACAAATATTATATTATTAATTTATATTCAATTTCTAAAAATTTAAGGTTCGGCCAAGAGACTTGTATCATGATAGGTGTATCATTAATGTACCACTTGGGTGTCTCTTGGATGTATATAGTAAGTTTATTAACTATATAATATAAAAATACAAAGTGACATGGTAAGTGTCAAACTAATTAACTTAGAGTTAAAACTAAAATATAAGGTTAATATAATTACCCAAACCTGTATAAATTCTATTGGTTGAGTGGTTTTCGACCCATCCCCACCTTAACCTTTAAATAATCCATTTTGGAGCCATTATAAACCGAATATGAATTTATTATAAAATAATATTTCTAGCTTTTCCAAAGGTGCCCCTCACCCCTCTTATAAAAGGGCACTCCACCTTCTCACTAATTCACACATTCAAAGCCTCTTTTATCTTCCAACCCCTGCCCAAATACTCTCTCAACTTCCCTAACTACAACCTAGAGGCCTTATTTTGATCAGAAATCCAACCTAAGGATCCCTTTTGATCAAATCAAAAGGAAGAACCCGAAGAAGAGGTAATGTTTTCACCACCCTTTTTCAAGTTCCTTTCTTCTTAAACTTCTTCTTTATTTGTTATTATAAAATAATAACTCTAGTATATTATATATACTGTGATGTTATTATAAATATGGTACAACCATATTCAGTATTCTATCCATCCTTTGAATGACATGTCACCATACGTGCGTTCATATGGCTTACCATCTCTACGTCGTGGTGTAATTTTTATTCAATAAATTATTATTTGGATGTGTATAATAATGATGTGTAATTCATGTAAATAATAAATTTAAATGATAAATATTATGTATATATGAAATACCATCCAATTATATATTATTTTAATATCAAAAGAATGATATTTTCGCTCGTGCGTACGTACGGACTACCGTCTCCACGAACGTGATGAGATTCATTCCCCATCGTATCCATTCAAGACTAATTCTAATTTAATGATTAAAAATAATTTTTAATGACTTGATATCATTCTAGATATGAATAAGATACAACCAATCCATGAAAAAAACGTCTTACGTAACAAACATATAAAAGAAAACGAGTAAGTTAACACCCGAAACAACGATAATACTAAGATATTATTAACAAATCAATGTTAAAAGATCATATATGATATCGTATTATTGTATATGATTCTTGTATAATTTAATAACAATTATTTCACCATTATACAGGAGGTTAACCTACCCTCAACCAAGGAAAAGTACAAGGTAAGGGTTATTTCACAATCTCTTCATTATCCGAGGTTGTTTATACGTAATTATCTATTGAGACCTCTTTGTCATCCACATCCACATTTCTTAAAAATGTATTTAGAAACATTATTAATATTTTATAGAATATGGGTTAATGTCATTTATACCCTTGTTTGACTTTTTATAAGAATTTTATAAAGGAATCTTTCTGTCGTTTTCCAAACAAGGTCCTTTTTAACCTTTTCGACAGAATTAAGGTAAGAATGTCTTTTTAACTTATACGGTGGGTGCGGCTATTTTCCACCATTATAAAATCATCGAAGCTTCTCTTATAAGCTTATAATAATATTTCAAGTAAATTTTTTATTTTATAATTATGTGACTTTTAAATGATTTAAAAAAAAGGTATTTCTCTCAAATAGTTTTGATTTCATCTATATCAACATCCTTTGATGGATTTTATGATTATTTGATGTTTATTTATTATGATACAAAACATCCATATTGTATTGAAGGTTTTGTGATATGTTTGACTATGGATGTGTTATGTTTATACAAGTCATGGTTTATGGAGAAAGTATTGACAATTCATATGCTAGTTTTTATACGAATGTTTATGATATGTTTAAACCTGTTCATATGAGGAATGCATTAGACTTAATATGTGACGGGTGGAGCCCGCTATAGCTCCTCGATGCATTGGTAGGTCTCATGAGACAAACTAGTGTCTTGGAATAAGGCCTTGATAAAATCTTATTTTTAGTATTGGCATGAGGCATTGTCTATGTGGTTATGATAGTCCGGAATTATGAATTCCATCATTATAAAAGTGGTTATTGAAATTGCATGTTATTATTAGACTAGTAGAATATCCATGTGAATAAGTAAATGACATTATTTCATTTTATCTTTTCCCTATTATGCTAAAGTTCAAGTTTAAAAGGATTTTGTTTTAGTTATACATTGACTTAAATGTTTATTCTTATTTATAAAATTTTCCGCTATATTTTTATCCTTATTGGGCATTTGAGCTCACCCCTTTCTATGTTTTATTTGTCCCAGGATGTGAAGAAGTATTTTATGAATGAACTTCAAGGATAGTATGAGGGGATAAGAGTATGGACTATGGAGACTATATTGTTTTTGTTTTCCTTTTATTATGTAATGTAAAATTTATGAATGTATCTAGTTATTCCAAGGCTACTAAACTAATCAGTCTTTCGAGACTTGATCTTTCTTATGATCATGCCAATGTTATGTAATAATGAACCGAATCTGGGAAAC
The DNA here is from genome assembly GCA_963277665.1 of Viscum album. Taxonomy (NCBI): domain Eukaryota; kingdom Viridiplantae; phylum Streptophyta; class Magnoliopsida; order Santalales; family Viscaceae; genus Viscum; species Viscum album. Next base: position 179,984,721 of record OY728145.1, read on the forward strand.
TAGGGTTAGGGAGTTACATTTAAGCTCCCAAGCGGCCCTAACTCAGGATTTTTCTTCTCCTAAGGTTAAGGAGGTTTCTCCCATCATTTCAGAGGAGATCTGAAGGCTTCTCTTGGAGAATCGAAGCCGGATTCATGAGGTATGTGATCGTTCTTGTTTGGTTTCTTAGATCCACTTAGATCTACTTCTCCTCTTCTCTCAGTTTCATAGATCTACGCCTGTTATGGGTATATCTAAGTGTGTGGATGCTAAATATAACGAGATTTGGTCCTGGTTGTGTTAGGAGAAGAGATCTAAGGAGGATCCTTGTTGAATCGGCCCGGTTTTCTTGTGCGTTTTTCGTTTGTTAGGGTTTTGGTCAAAACATTTGAGGTAGGAGGATTCACTCTTGAATCCTCTTGTTAGAATTTATTGGCATAGTTTCAAATTGGGTTATTGAATGAAATTTATTGTGAAAATAATGGAATAAATCTTCTTTAGTGATGATTTATGGTTTTAGTGAAATTGTGAAATCTTGGTGATTTGTTGTGCAAAGTGTTTTGTCTTATTGAATTACAAATGATGATTTTAAATTAGTGATTTTCTGGAATGGTAAATTGTTTTATGAAAGATGGGTTGTCAATAAAAAGTGTGTTTTATTGAAATGATTTGGTATTGAAATGACTTCGATGAAATTGGTTTATTCTTTGGTTTTCAATAAAAGTACATGTTTTATTGAAATGGTTTGAAATGGTTGAACACAATTGGTTTTGATGGAAATAGTTTTCAATAAAATGTTTTTTTATTAAAAGGGTGGTTTTGGCATGATTTTTGGGAATGTGTGGTGTGTGTTCATATTGCATTCGGGGTGGATAAGGGTTAGGGGTCTCCCCCATCATTCTGGGATGGATAAGGGTTAGGGCTCTCCCCTGTCAAACATTAATATTGCATTCGGGATAGATAAGGGTTAGAGGTCCCCCCCCCATCATTCTGGGATGGATAAGGGTTAGTGCTCTCCCTCATCAAACATTGAAATTGCATTCGGGACAGATAATGGTAAGGGGTCTCCCCCATCATTCTGGGATGGATAAGGGTTAGGGTTCTCCCCCGTCAAACATTCATATTGCATTCGAGACGGATAAGGGTTAGGGGTATCCCCCATCATTCTGGGATGGATATGGGTTAGGGATCTCCCCCGTTAAACATTCATATTGCATTTGGGGTTGGATAAGGGTAAGAAGACTCCCCCATCATTCTGGGATGGATAAGGGTTAGAGATTCCCCCTCTTCTAGGTAGCATGCATGGTTTATTTCACAGGATCATGAAATGGTTGGGTATGCCAAAAAGTGATATTGTGAAATGATTCTAAAGCTGTATTGGTTATTTTTCTAGAAAAATAACTTCATGGAAATTGGTTTCAATTTCTCTTGGATGCTTTTGGTTATGAATGGTTTTGGAAACTTGTTTATATTTAGTTATAAACAGTTTTTGAAAAAATGTTTTATAGAAACTGTTTTTATATAATTGTTACTAACTCTTCTATACTAGTGGCATAAGTAGAGAAGTCATTGGGGAAAACCTATTGAGTTTTATACTCACCCCTACTTTTGCACGTTGGTGCTTTTGCAGATGTTGTATTTCGGGACACAGGTAAAGGTAAAACAACTTATTGCTAGTGGCTTGTGGTGATGCTTGAGAGATGTTGTGGAGCTTGGAGCTTGTGGAGCACAAAGTCTTAGTGTCTTTGAGAGTCTTGAGTTGTTTATCTATTGTGCACTTTTACACTTGGTTTGGTCTTCCGCTTTTGTGTACTCTAAAGTTATTTTACTTGAATTAAGTTGTTTAAGTTGTCTCTCATTTATTCACGCATCATATAGTGAATGTGGGTCATGCTTGGTTGGTTTTTGGGTTATTTTAAAAAGGGTAAATCATCCCCCAATTGTATCTGAAATCCTTCAACATTTATTTCCAGCCTTTGGAATCTTGGGGATGTCTCTTAAGAACTAGTAATGACTCCTTGTACTCTCAAGCCAATGCGAATTGGCGGGTCATTACAGCACTCGTACTAAAGGAACTGACTGAACTTGAATAACCTTTGTGCTCTTGTCAACGATACAAATCAGATGCTCCTCAAAGGATGCATCAACCTGCAACTCAACCTCCTAGGTCGGAAAAACATGATACCGATCTGATTGATAGTGGCATAGCTGAGATACATGGAAGATATTGTGCATGACTTGGTGCCTCTGAGGTTACTGCAACCGATAGACAACCGACCTGACTCTCTCCATAATCTTGAACAGCCTGACATATCTCGGTGAAAGTTTACCCTGTCACCTGATCCATCGGTGTCCCAACCTTAGTGAAAAACACAAGAAAAACCGATCCCTAACCTAGAACTCTAGAGTTCTCATGTGGTGATTGACGTATGATTTTTGACAAAACTATGCAGTAGTCATCCGCTTTTGAATCAACTGGACTTGCTCAGAAGTCTCCCGCATGAGACGCGGTCCCAGTAAAGCTGCATCTCCTGCCTCTAACCAGCACAGGGGGGGAACAACATGGCCTACCGTATAAAGCCTTGTAAGGTTCCATATGTATTGTCTCCTGATAACTGTTATTGTAGGTGAACTCAACTAGGGGAATGTGCCTCTCCCAAGAGCCCCCAAAATGTAGGACGCATGCTTGCAACATGTTCTCGAACACCTGTATCGTACACTCCGACTGACCATTAGTCTGAGGGTGATATTCTATGCTCAGAAGCACTTGTGTACCCAACACCCTCTGAAACCATTTCCAGAAATGGGACGTAAAGCTGGCGCCCCTATCTAAAATGATAGTGCGCGAGACCCCATGAAGTCGTACCACCTCTCGGATGTACAACTTTCCAAGATCATCAAACCTGAAGGTCTCCTTGATCGAAAAAAATATACAACCTTCATAATCCTGTCAACGACAACCCACACAATATCATTACCTTGAGGTGACCTCGGAAAACCAGTCACTAAATCCATCGTGACATCATCCCATTTCCACTCCGGGATGGGTAACTGTTGTAAAAGCCCAGCGGGTCACTGATGTTCTGCCTTCACCCGCTGACAGGTGGAACACCTAGTAACAAAACCAGCTACCTCTCTCTTCATTCTCGACCACCATTACCGTCATCGCAAGTCACAATACATCTTGGTTACCCCGGGATGCATTTCCCAAGATGAAGCATGAAACTCTGCATTAACTCCTCACATATGTCCACTGAAACCCAGACACGTCCATAGATACGCAGGATCTCATCATCACCTACCGTCCAACCAGGAGGAGGGTCCTCACCTGACACACCTTCCCAAAGAACTAGGCCTTCTAAATCCGATAGATGCCTCATCTTAACTCTGTCTAGTAGGGTAGAGGTAAAAATTAAGGATGAAAGAAATGTTTGCCCCTGTCTGTCATGCACCATCAGATGCATCTCAGAAAACAAGGCCATAAGCTGCCACTCGCTACTGGCCTGTTGCACTGCCTGTATTTGAGTCATGCTCAGTGCATCGGCTATTGCATTTCCCTTACCAGGAATATAGGCAAGCTCTAAGTGAAAGGACTGTAGGTACTCCACCCACCTTCGCTGCCTTAAATTCAGATCACACTGCATAAAGATATAATTGAGCCTTTTGTGGTCCGTGTACAACACAAAATGCTCTCCCAGTAAATAGTGCCTCCAACAGTGCAAAGTATGAACAACTGTAGCTAACTCGAGATCATGCGTAGGGTAATTCTTCTCGTGAGGCCTCAACTGTCGAGACATGTATGCCATGACTCGATCTCCTTGCATCTGCACTGCCCCCGACCCAATACTTGAAGAGTCATAGTACACCATGTAGCTTTTGCCTTACTCTGGCAGTATCAGGACTGGTGCTGACGTCAACCTCCCTTTCTGCTCCTGGAAGGCTGTCTCAAAATATTCTGACCGCACAAACTTCACACCATTCTTATTCAAGCTCATCAACAATGCTGTTAAGCGTGAGAAGTCCTGTATAAAACGCTCATAGTAACCAGTTAGCCTCAAGAAACTCCGTATATCAAAAAGGTTCTTAGGATGTTCCCAGGAAACTATAGCTCTCACCTTCTCTGGGTCCACTGACACTCCTGTCTCTGAGATGATGTGACCCAGGAAGTGAATCTGTTCTATACAAAAGTGGCATTTTGTGATCTTAGCATATAACTAATGCTCTCTCAGTGTATTCAAAATGATCTCAAGATGGTTGGCATGGTCGTGTAGATTTTGAGGATACACCAAGATATCTTCCAAGAAAACCATCAAAAAAGAATCCAAGTAAGGATGGAACACTCGGTTTATTAGTTCCATGAAAACCGCTGGCCTGTTCGTAAGACCGAACGACATAACCAGATACTCGTATAACCCATACATGCTCTGAAGGGATGTACGAGGTATGTCTGTAGGTCGAACACGAACCAGGTGACATCCACACCTCAAGTCGATCTTTGAGAACACTCGAGATCCTCGAAGCTGATCAAAAAGATCTATCCATTGCAAATTATATCGGTTGTTAACCATAAAATGGTTCAGTTTCTGATAATACACACATAGCCTAAGAGTTTAGTCTGCCTTTTTTGTAAAAAGGACTGGCAAACCCCATGGATAAGTACTGGGTCTCATAAACCCCTTTGCCTCCAAGTCCTCTAGCCTCCTCTTGGGCTCTTGCAACTCCATTATAGCCATGCTGTAAGGAGGAATGGATACCGGCACAGCTCCAACACTAGCTCTATAGAGAACTAAACCTATCTCTCAGTAGAAAAGTCATCAAAAAAGACATCCATGAAGCACTCAACCACTGGAGGAAAGTCCACCTGACCGACTCCCTGATCATTCAGAAACAAACTAACAATATAGACTGTCATCTCACTAATCCCATGATTCTCGGGTCCAGCTCTTCTCTACTGGACATCCCATTCACCATTGTGAATAAACAATGCACGCTCTAGTGATGTGAATGTTACCCTCCGGTGATAGCAGTCAACGTACGCTCGATAAGCAACGAGCCAGTCCATTCCGAGAATGACATCGAACCCTGTCATCTCGAGGACATATAAACTCCAGAGAAAGTGACACCTACTAACCTCAATGGGACACTCCATACACTGGCGTACATCACCCGTTCTAACTCCCAATGGTGTTTTTAGAATCAAAACGCCCTCAGAAAGAAAAACCACAAGCCCAAGGCTTTTTACCACTCGTGTAGAGATAAAGTTGTGAGAGACACTTGTATCGAAAAGAGAAGATGCAATAGTAGAAGTTGGTAAGATCGTGCCTCTCACTATAGACGGTACGGGATCCTGCTCATGTTGGGTCCATTGCACTGCATAAGTTTGGCATGTACCACGACCCTGTGACCCTACCTAGCTACCCTGAGATGATCTGCCTTGCTGTCCCTGAGAGCTTGGTGTCTGGCTACCATGACCACGACCACCACTGCTCTGTCCTGACCAGCTTGCACTGCTCCAGCTCCTCGCCTGATGTGGAGCTGAAGAACCTGCTCCTGAATCCGACGTTGGATCTGACCCCCTACCAGTCACAGCTGGAGGGAAGGTCCTGCAAAATCGCCACATGTGTCCCATCTTGCCGTAAGTTCGACACTCAACTGGGTTGCGGTCGCACTAATTTTTCATGTGGCCTCTCCTATCACACATATGGAAAAACACCAAGCTGGCTACACCCACAGTCTGACTAGAACTCACATTGTGGGATGCCTCGAAATGAAGCTTCCTGCCTGAAGACGTAGATCCATTGGGGTGAGAAACAACCTTCCCCTATTATGTACCCCCATCTTCCCTCAGGTTCCGCTCTGTAATCAGTGCATGATTCACAATCTCAGTGATAAAAGGCAACCTGAACACATTGACCTGAGATCTGATAGAATGTCTGAGACCTTCCTCGAAGCACCTCACCCTTAACATCTCATCAGTAAGATACATCGGTGCAAAACACTATAGCTCTGTAAATCATGCCGAGTATTCCATAACTGTCATCGTTCCCTGCTCCAGATGCTTAAACTCACTTGCCCGCTCTGCTCGCAGAGTTGCAGGGTAAATATAGGCGTAGAAGTGGGTTTGGAATTCATCCCAACCCATATTCTGCAGCCCACCAGCCTGGTTCAAAACGTCACACCAGTGCTTTTCTGCTCCACGTTGCATGTAAGTCACGAGCTTGACCCTCTACTCCAGAGGGGTCTCCAGATGCTAAAAATTTTCTAACATGGTATCTAGCCACAACTCTGCAGTTTGTGGTCTGCCATCCCCTGAAAACATAGGATGCTGCTGCTGGAACACCCGTGTCAGCTCAGTCATAATCAAGGCTGGCTGCGGTGCTCCCTGGAAAGTCTGCATATAGTGAAAGAAACCCTCGCAGAATTGTGCCTCAAAACCTGTGTTCAGAATAGCCTCAGGTTCCACAACTGGCACTATAGGAGGATCAAGCGGTAGCCCGTGGCCCACCGTCTCTGAAGTATGGTCATCACCTCTATCACGGCGTACCACGGGAAGTCGTCGTGGTGACATGTCTCTACAATGCCAAACACATGCCTCAGGAAGGAACAACATCAAGGAACAAAGCTCAAAAGTATGAGACATGTCAAAACCCTCCTAAAAACTAAGTCAACCCATAACCTACTCCTAAAGTCAGGAATGTATAAAGAACAACCATCAAACCACTAGAAACTATGCCTCTTGTCCACTCAAAATCCGGGTCTAGGTCAAGTCTCTATTCACCATTCGAGTTTCCATTTCCATTTCACATTCAGTTATTTAGGAAATTCCACCATGGGTTTACCAATTTCCGAATTCATGTGGGCCCATAACACCTCATGAACCCAAAACTTGTTCCCAGTCAAACCATACATGCAACAAGTTCATTAACATTTACATTCCATTGGTGCATTATTTCCCAATTCATAAGGGCCCATACTCCTTATGGATTGAAATCTACTGCACCAAACTAACACAACAAAAGACACAACTATCACGTCAACTATCACAACAACATGAAATATATAATTAATTCTAGATGGCATGGCATAATGCATGACATTTGATTCTAATAAGTGTCTAAATGATGCATGAGATGGTACAACCTTATCTCGTTGAGTTGCAACTGAAATAAAACCCAAAATAGCATCAACACTAATAGCAGAAATCAAGTGCATCACCCAATAATGAAATCAAATCAACTGGAATATCAAAATCTATAAAATCAATACTCAATTCGAAGTAATTTGCGGGGTAGCTACTCCCAGACACAGTTTATTACCAAACTCCATTTCCTTCCTATCCCTGTCTAATGTCACCAAATAGTAAGTCAAAATAGAAAAGAAACACTTTGATACCACTTTTTAATGTTCCAGACCCGGATTCCACCAGAAACGGTGCCCCAAACCCAGTTAGTCACATGGCCTCAAACGCATCTCTCCAAACGACAGAGGCTGCCGACTAACAGCGAGGGCCTAGGTGAGTTAGTGGGGAGACTATGTCCTCATTACCAAAGTATCAAAACAGAATTCAAATATATATACAATAGCGGAAGCAAAATAGCCAGCAGACAACTGAAAGTAAGACAAGCAGACGGGAATACATATCAATAGAAAGAAGTATCTCATATAAAAAAATGATATAGATGGTACAAGTATCTAGAAAATAGTCAAAACAGTACATGACAATACAATACAAGTATCCCAAAAAGAAAAAAAACCAAAAAGGTATCCCAGCATCGCAAACCTCAGCTTGGTCCTATGCTCCCCTGCTCCAAAGACATAGTCAACAACCTGTACTAGGATGCTTTCCCCTATCATCACTTGCAACTATATAATCTGTTTGGGTTCCTAAGGAGGCCCAAACATAGTGTGAGATAAACATCCCAGTAGGCAACCACCTGGGTCTATACAGTTCTAACATCAATTCTACAAAAGTGCCAGTAAGTGCAAACAACTGGTAAATAATTGCATATGCCCATGGCATAAGTCTACTACAAAGTAAAACTAAACAGTCCTCTAGGCTACCTGTAAAAGAGAGTCAGCTCCTAACAAGGTAGCTATAACCAAGTAAACAAGAAAGTCACACGGCCAGGACATACATCCATCTATATCATGTAACTATAGCCACACTGTATAGAGTAGTCAAGTATCCCACGTTCACATCGTATAGTGAAAGTAGCATCCCACGGCCACGCCGTATAGTGAAGTAGCATACTTCAAGGGCCAGATCCAAGGTGTCAGCAGACCAGACATCCAAGTAATAATATCTAGACCACGGATGGCCGGATCCAAGGAGCATGTCCAAGGCATCCCATTGAGTCCCATGGGCATACCTTGTGGAAACTCGATTAGGCATTGGTTGGGGTCTTAGGAGCATGGCAATAGAAATTCCTGGCGAGCCCAAGCAAGACGGACCCAATGGGGTAGCAAGGCCTGAGGCATCCCACAGAATCAATACCCTAGGGGCAGAGTCAACCTAAGACGTCCACTATCGCGTTCCAGATCCAAGGAGAGTAATCCAAGGCATCTATAAAACCATTAAATCAAGCATTCAAGCATTAAAATTAAACATTTATAAACATGTGAGTATACCCACTTGAATTAACATGCACAAGCCATGAGTATACCCACTCATGCAATCCATTTATCATTTACTAAGAATATTGGCCTACCCTCCCATATAATTCATTTAACATTCCATTAGTCATTTACATATCGGTATACCCACACATATAAACACATTTCATTTAAGCCAAGCTATCAAAATAGGTATTGTGTCACAAGATATCAAAATGAAAGGAGGCAGTGCATCTCCTAACCAAGCTACTCGATCTATCAAGGCATTTAAGGGCTTCCTATAACTAGGAAAGCAGAAGCACACACCCCTTGGGTGATTTAAACAAGAATAAACATGCTAAACCCAAAAGGCACACCCCTCGGGTGACCTCAAAATGAGCAACGGGTGCCAACGCATCTAAACAGAACCCATGTCCAACCTCACTAGGTCCAACTACAATTACTAAAAGCTACTCGCTCAAAAATGAGACCTCGTCGGAAAGTCCGACAGAAAGCATTTCGGCCAAAAGCCTGAAAAACACCAAGAAAAGCCAAAATAAAGGATAGACCACCTACCTCACCTCAGTAGTAGATAGATCATCCAGTATTGTATCCTGATTTGTCCCGGTTTGGAAGAAATATGAAGAACAAATGAAGAAAAGAATATTAGGGCATATGATCCTAACTTCAAATAGCACAATCGTTGTTCTAAATAATCAAGAACGACTAAAAAGGAATGTAGGTCTTACTGGTGCGGATCCGTAGAGACGATCGATGATCAAAATGGAAGTCGGATGGAGGGCAGGGCTTGATTCCTACCCTAGGTGCCAAAAGGGGGAGCTCTAGAGGTCCTATGTGCGTTGAGGAGAAAAACCTGAGAGGGTTTAAAAAGAAATTTATTTTTTCATTTAAATTAAAAAAACACACAGCAGGGTCACACGGTTTACCCACATGGTTTCCCAAACCGTGTGCACCTCTCTGCCTAAGAGGGGAACTTTTCATAGTTACCCCACAAAGTTTGACTAACCGTGCCCAAGTCGTGCGAAAGCACTCTGCCCAAAAACCTGCAATTTCAAACCTCTTGCACGGTTTGGGCTAACTGTGCGCAGACCATGTGAAAATCGTGCGCTATGCCATTTCCAGCCCAAAACTTGGTTTCGGCCTCCGAACAAGCTCTGAACACCTTCAAAACATCAGTGATCAAGTTAAGCATCCACAGAAGGCCATAACAAGGCATTTAAACCAAAACGAAAAGGATCTGTACCATGTACGAAAACTCGGGTTCTTACAGGAGGGATTTGGGAGATATCTTGGAGAGGTTGGAATGAGTGTCACAGATATAACAGAGACATCCAAACACACAGGGTGGGAGGGAGTGAGGAGGAAGATAGGATAAAAGAGTCCTAAAAAGATTCTCCCCCTGAAGGATAGAAGAAGACGATTGAGGAGACCCCTGAAGGATAAACGAAGGAAGACGATTGAGGATGTATGTAGCAGTAAGGATGACATCCCCCCAAAAGAGAAGAGGAATCTGCCGATGGAATAAGAGGTCACAAGCAGTTTCCAGAATATGTTGGTGTTTCCGATTGGCCACTCCATTCTGCTGAGGTGTATCAGGATAGGAGGTCTGATGAATGATGTCGTTCTCCTATAGAAACTATTTAAAGGGCGTGGACAAATACTCTCGCCCATTATTCGAGGGGATACATTTAACAAAGATGGAAAATTGGGTATGAATCTCATGGTAAAAATTATGAAAATTAGAAACCACCTCAGACCGATCTCAAAGAAGGTACAGACAAGTCATATGTGAAAAATCATCAATGAAGGATATATAATATTTATACTTTAAGTGACTCGAGATGACACAGAGACCTGATACATCTGAATGAACCAAATCAAAGGGTTTGGAGGCCTGTGTAACCACTCGAAGAAGATATGAAGTACGATGATGTTTCGCAAATTTACATGACTCGTAATGAAAGGAAGCATGCTGACTAACTAATATTAGGAAAAATGGTGGAGGCGGATGGGTGTCCCAACCGAGAATAAAGCTCCAATGCACGAGTAGAAACAGACATGCGGACAACGGATTCCGGTCCATCGAACATGTACACCCCGTCTCGAAGTTGTGTTTTACCAAGTTCCCGGTTCTTCATCCGCTCCTGAAACACAACAAAATATGTCAATATGACACTATAGTTGAAATCCATTGTAAGCTTACTTTAAAAGGACTGCGTGACACATGTGCCACAGATGGCAGGTGAATAGATAAATTCAGGGAGCATGTACCAAAACCCTCAATGTGGATAGTGGACCCATCAATGACAGTGATGGCTGAGGAACCAACACATGGACGGTAAGTGGATAACATACCTACATCACCTATGAGATGATCTGATGCACCTGAGTCAAGCATCCAGGCAAGGGAGCGATGAATGATAAAAGTAGTGGAACCACCATAGTGGGAAGAGATGCTGAAGAAGAACCCAGTAGAGAGGTGGTCTGATGATCATGAATCAGCTGGAACTCGACCATAGAGAGGTCTAGAGAGGTAGGAAGAGTTGTGACCGACGGGGGAGCATCCTAGGCCGTAGTCTGACATTGCCGAGGTTGCTAAGATGGGCGGCTATGAAGAACCCAACAATGATCGATCAGGTGACCAAACTTGCCACAGTACTGACAGAGGGGACGAGGACAACCCTCCTCAAGACAATGTCCATGAGTGCCTAAGGAGAGTCCACTGCCATGACCCAAGAGGACAATGTGATCGATGCTGGGGGTGGATGGGGTAAGTGCCCGATGAGCATTTCCAAGGCGATGATACACCTGTGGAATCTCTAGAAAAGAGGGGCCGACGGGCATCTTCGTGGTGGTGGTCACATATTCAGTATTGAGGCCATAGAGAAGGATAAAGAGGAACAATTGGTCCCTCTCGGTCAAGGCTACCTCTAGTGTCTGGGGAATGATCCACAGTTCAAACAATTCATCCCGAAGAGCTTTCTATTCCATGAAGTACATCGGGAATGAACGAGCCTGCTGGCGGATGAGCGACAGATGCTGAAGAACATCAGAGACCCAATCCAAATTATTTGTCTCAGAATACATGATAGTTAAGGAAACCCAGAGTTCCTTAACTGTATTGTAAGTCTGAGTGACTTCCTTGGCGGGGCGGTCCATGGAAGTGACCCGTAAGGCAAATATCTTGCTATCAAGAAGACAAAGATCTTGCTATCAGCAAGCTTCCATGGGTGGTATTTGAGATCGGAAGATGGTGCGGAGGAACCTCAAGGTGGGAGTCGAGGTCCATGCCCCTGAGTGACATCAAAACCGTCTTCCGTCAGACCGAAAAATTGGTTGAGTCTAGCGGCTCATCAACCCGGCAGGTGGAGGCAGTGATTAGCGAAGGAAAAAACACAAGAGTTGGCCATTGGATGGGTTAGGCCAGGACTTGCCGAGGAGAGTGGGACCGAGAGTCACTGAGAGATGAAGGGTCGAGATGTCGCAAGGGAGGCAGGTGTTGGGAGGCCGCGTCAGAGGAGGGGTCGGGTGAAACCAGAGAGTTTCTAGAGGGTGGGGCCAAAAAATCACGGCCAGAGGCTGGCTGGTCATGTAATTGGGAGACCGCGAGTAGGAGGGGTCGGTAGAGCACTGCGGGAGGGGTTCTGTTTGGAGTGCGGTGTCGGTCGTCTGCATCAGGAGTGTCGCGGGAGGGAGGCGACAATCAATGCCGGGAAGCCGCGCGGAGGGTGGGTGCTGGGAGATCATCACGGGAGGGCCGTCGCGCGTGGATGAGGCGGAAGAATGGTGATTGTTGTCACAAGCGGGAGGGAGGTCCTCAGGTGGGAGGGTTCTTTCAGAAAGGAAGGAGGGCAGCCTGTTCTGTTGCACACAGAGGAGGAGGCTGCCAGAGGGCCGGGAGAGCGCGTCTGTCTGGATTGAGCCGGGAAAGAGGCAGGCCGACTGGAGCCAGGAGGCCTAAGGTGAAGGTTTTGGACGCAATGGAAGCGCGTGAGTGGATGCTTCCACTTGGCTTTTTTTCATTAACAATGATCAATCCAGGATCAATACGACGATAAACGCCAGTCTCCACGGATCGAATCACAGAAATGGACAAAGAAAAGAATAGTCTCAGAACCAGAAAGTAGGATCATTACAAGTTTATTATAATTAATTTAATCAATTGAAAAGAAATACCTTTTGGGTGTTCTTTCTTCGTTGAATGAATGTATTACGTGTTGGAGTCCTCAATTCCTGATCCTCCTACCCAAGGGGAAAGTGATGAAGATTTACTAGTCTATGATCAACATTTGATTGATGCACTTGAAGTTCAATGTTTGATGCTATCATCAATGTCAAGTGAGCTCATGAAGTCTCATGAGGCCATTGATTCCAATAGCATGCTCGAGCACCTCTATGGTCTATACCTGGAGAGAGAAAGACTGGAAAGGTTTGAGACCTCCAAGGATCTATTCCAGAGCAAGCTTGGAGAGGGTGCCCCAGCTGGGACTCATATAGTCTAGATCATTGGCTACATTGAGCGCTTGGAGGTTCTAGGGTTTAAACTCTCCGAAGAACTGGATACCGATCTCATTATTGAATCACTTCCCCGGAGCTTCTCAAACTTTGTTGTGAACTTCAGCATGAACAACATTGAGAAGTCTCTGTCTGATCTTCTTATCCTCATTCGCCAAGTGGAAAATGACATGAAGCGTGAAAAGCCTTCTTTCCTCATGGTGAATAAAAGGAAAGGGAAGGCAAAGAGATTTAAGCCCAAATATTCTTCAAGGCCCTACAAGAAAAGGAAGATCAAAGGTGAGACAAATGAACAGGATTCTGTTTGTTTCGCATGTGGCAAGAAGGGCCACTGGAAGAAAAATTGCACCCAACCAAGGAAGCAAGGGGAAGCTTTAGGTGCGTTTGTTATCAAATGAAATCTATATATTTCTACTAATTGGGTATTAGATACTGCTTGTGGTGTTCACATCTATATCCAAATATAGGAACCAAGTAGATTCAGAAAGATTGACCAAGGTGAGGTGGATCTACGAGCAGCCAACGGAGCCAGACTCGCTACTGTAGCTATCATAGACTACCACCTCACATTGCCCACTGGGATGATCATGGTGTTAAAGGGTTATTATTATGTTCCTTATGTTACTAAAAACATTATTTCAGTATCCAGATTAGATACTGATGGATTCATATTCAAGTTTGGAAATGAATGTTGCTACTTTTATAAAGATAGCATTTGTTTTGGTAGGGCACATTTATATAACGACCTTTATGTGCTAGACTACACAAACCAAGTAATGGCAATCGATGAAAAAGTACATTCACATGACTCATACCACACCCAACATTGGAATCACCGGCTAGGTCATGTCAATGAGAAACATTTGATAAAATTACATCAAGATGGGTATTTAGATTCTTTCGAACTAACACCACTTGGTGTATGTCATGCATGTCTACAAGGAAAAATAACCAAAGCCCCATTTAGTGGGAAAGGTGAAAGGGATAAAGAGCTTCTAGAATTAGTTCACACAGATGTGTGTGGACCATTTCCAGTTGAAGCAAGGGGTGGGTTCTCGTACTTTATAACTTTTACGAATGATTTTAGTAGATATGGATATATATACTTAATGAGGTATAAGTCAGATTCTTTTGATCGGTTCAAAGAATACAAGAATGAAGTTGAGAACCAGCTTGGTAAGAATATTAAGAAACTCCGCTCAAACAGAGGATGAGAATATCTTAATCAGGAATTCATTTATTTCTTACGGGAGTTTGGGATTCCATTTCAACTCACTCCTCCTTATACACATCAGTGGAATGGTATAAGTGAAAGGAGGAACCACACCCTATTGGACATGGTGAGATCAATGATGATTAATGCGAGTCTTCTAATATCCTTTTGGGGATATGCGTTACAAACAGCAGCACACATACTAAACCAAGTACCAATGAAATCGATAAATGGTATTCCATACGAGTTATGGAGTATATGCAAAGCCATGTTATCAAATTTACATGTGTGGGGTAGTGAAGCATTTGTTAAGTCCTCTTCAGGTAGAAAACTTGCACCCTGAGGCACAAAGTGTATCTTTATAGGATATCCCAAAGAAACAAGGGGATATTACCTATACAACCCCTCAGATAAAAAGGTAACAGTGGAAAGACACACCATATTCCTTGAGAGGGAGTACATCTCCAAAATAGATAGTCAGAGCGAGATAGACTTCAATGATGTAGAGGCTCAAGATACACAAAAGTTGGTACAAGAATAGATTCCACAAAGCCCCATGGAAGAACAATCTGTTCCAGAGACACAAGAACTGCGTAAGAGCACAAGAGAGGTGAGAGAACCAGAACGATATGGTTTTCTTGTCACTGAGGATGGTGACTCATTATTGGTTGACAATTATGATCCTCTTACCTACAAGGAAGCAGTTGAAGGCACATATGTTTCCAAGTGGCAATAAGCCATGAATTCTGAAATAGATTCCATGTACCAAAACCAAGTCTGGATTTTGGTAGATCCTCCAGTTGATGTAAAGAATGTTGTTAATAAATGGGTATTCAAGAAGAAACTGGAAATGGAGGGGAAATTCAGCACCTATAAGGCATGACTAGTTGTAAAAGGTTTTAGACAGTGTCAAGGAATTGACTATGATGAAACCTTTTCACTGGTTGCGATGCTGAAATCCATCAGAATCCTATTGGCCATTGCCGCTTACCATGAATTTGAAATTTGGAAAATGGATGTCAAAACAGCATTCTTTAACGGGAACCTCCAGGAAGATATCTACATGACACAACCTGAAGGGTTTGTGACTCCAAAGGATGCCGACAAGGTATGCAAGTTACAGAAATCCATTAATGGATTAAAGCAAGAATCAAGGTCATGGAACATTCATTTTGATGAAGCTGTAACAGAATTTGGATTTTTTAATAATGAATGTGAGCCTTGTGTCTAAAAGAGGTTTAGTGGAAGTGAAGTCATTTTCCTAATAGTATATGTTGATGACATATTACTAATTGGAAACGAAGTACCTATCTTACAGTTAGTTAAGGCATGGTTGCATAAATTTTTCTCCATGAAAGACTTGGGCAAGGCAGCATATATTCTTGGGATCAAGATCCATCATGATAGATCCAAGAGAATGTTGGGCCTGAGTCAAAGTACATACATTGACAAGATTCTGAAGAGATTCAGTATGAAACAGTCCAAGAGGGGATTGTTGCCAGTGTCACATGGCATTCATCTTTCTAAGAAAATGTGTCCTCAGACACATGAGGAAAGAAAGAGAATGGTAAGGATCCCTTATGAATCCATGATTAGGTGAGTCATGTATGTTATGCTATGTACAAGGCTAGATGTTTCTTACGCATTAAGTGCGGTAGGCAGATATCAAGATGATCCAGGAGACTGCCATTGGATGGCAGTCAAGACGATCCTTAAGTATCTGAGGCGTACTAAGGATATGTTCCTAGTTTATGGAGGAGATGAGGAAATAGTCATCAGAGGACATGTAGATTCTAGTTTCCAGACTGATCAAGATGACATGAAGTCGCAGACGGGATACATCTTCAGTTTGAATAGAGGTGCAGTGAGCTGGAAGAGCTCAAAGCAAAGTGTGGTGGCAGATTCTACAGCGGAGTCCGAGTATATCGCAGCTTCTGAGGCAGCTAAAGAAGCAGTATGGATGCGAAGCTTCGTCCAAGAGCTAGATATAGTACTGAGCAGTAAAGATCATATCACACTCTATTGTGATAATACTTCTGTGGTGGCACTTGCAAAAGAGCCAAGGTCACATCAGCGGACAAAGCACATACTTCGGAAGTATCATATTTTGAGGTATTTTTCTCAGAGAGGTGAAGTTGCAGTGAGCAGTATTTCCACGGAAGACGACGTGGAAGACCCCTTGAATAAAGACTTGACTAAGAAGAAACATGATCATCATGTGAGGTCTAGCGAAATTAAAGTCGTAGGCAGTTGGCTCTAGTCCAAGTGGGAGTTTGTAAGGGTTGGTATCCTGAGAACCAACTGTTTTGTACTTTTATTACATGAATGTTCACTTATTATATATTGTTCACTGTTCTGCATAACTATAATATAATAATGTCCTGGAATATTTGTTGCATTGATAATGTCATGGCAGATCCCCTCTATGATGAGAACCTTGAAATGCTATAAATATTCCAGGACATTATTATATTGTAGTTATGTAGAACACTGAACAATATATAATAAGTGAACATTCATGTAATCAAAGTACAAAATAGTTGGTTCTCAGGACACCAACCCTTACTAAAGGGAGGGATGGGCTAGACAACACCAAGAAACCGCAGGGAGGGCGGGGCCGGATAGATCTGGGAATCCGTCGGGAGGGAGGGGCCAGAACCGCTCATAGGAGGGATTCTCCAAGAGGAAGGAGGGTAGTAGAAACAAAATTATCGGTATTTTTCCTCTGATATTATGTAGATGGAGAATCCTTTTTACCTCAATGTGAGGTGGTGACATTCTTTTATATATGAGTAAAAATTATTACATGGTGGTATATTTCGATGTGGGACTCGGAAATACTCGTTATAATAAAATTGAGTTTAACAGTTATGTTAAGAGAATGGTTTATGAAGTTAAGGATGAAACTGCATGATGAGTCCTTTCCCCATGATTTATAATTTGTGGAACCACCCCATATGGGCTTTTAATTTTGTTGATAAAGGTGGAGAAATAGTATCACAACTCTATATCAATGGGGAAAGTGAATCATAAAATCACGAGTGGTAATCATTTCCTTGATATCTAAAGCTATGCATAATATTGAATGGGTGAATTTGTGTCAGTGAGATTAAATGCATTGGGGGGGATTATTTAAATCACCCAGACAACCATTCCTGTCATTGAGGGAAGGAATTCTTTGAAAACCACTACATAATCTTGTAGTGTGGTGTCAATATATATATATATATATATATATATATATATATATATCAGAGATTGGTCAATGGTTTTATGATTCTTGATCTATAATTATGTTGATCAGTTTTTGAAGAGTTAACATGATGGTTTCCAACAAATATAATGGGGGTGATAGAAGAACCCTTTGGATTTTTAAATATATAGGATAGTTGTATTTATTTGTCAGCCCTTCCTTGGAAGTGTTTCTTAGAAGATTCCATCAGTTGAAGTTCTTGATGTTGAAGTGGTTTGAGATGGTTTGGAAAATTTTGAAATATGTTTAGAGGTTTTTTTTAACAAGATTTTAAGTGGTTGAGTTTTCATTTGAGATAACAGGATAGGTGATGAAGCTGATACAGTAAGGGATGTATTATTCATACTAACACAAGATTTTTCTCTGTGTAAGAAAATATTAAAAAATGTGAAGAATCACGTATGTGAATGTATCCAATGTTCTAAATATTTGAAGTTCTCACATTGGCAGACTCCACTCAACCGATTTCAGATACATATAGGAATTCTTACCAAGATAGCGAATTCAAGTAGACGTTTTTTCTCTGCATATTCGATTATCTGAAGGATACACATCATTAATGTACCACTTGGTAAAATTTCAGATATATATAGATTGAGTTTTCCAGAATTCATTTTTTCTGAGGAAAATGAACACGATGACATTGAAGGTGATCTTCATGGTCTAAAACATCACATCTGAATGGTGATTCAAGCTGTTTTGTGATGGATTTTGAAAAGGGTGACTATTTCTCATACCTTTTTTAAGTCCAGAGTGTGTTTTTATGATATGATGTAGTGATACTCTATATATAGGTTGTTGATGAAGAAGCTCCAGATGTCAAATCTGGAAAATTATTATTATGATTCATTACTTCTTCTGAGTGAATATTGAATTTTCTTAGTTACCTTCAATTTTTCTTTTATCATGAGTGAAAGTTGGAGAAAATAATGATCATGAGTACATTTCAGTGTAAGGAAGAAAGAGATTACTTCAAATTCAAAAATGAGATATTTTTTAATATTGATCGAAGATGGATGATTGGGAAGTTGAAGAGGAAAAGGGCATAAAAATGAATCAATGTGGAAATATATTTTCATTATAAATATCTTTTCATTATAATGATATTTTGAGAAAAGCGGTGCTTCATAAAGTGGACATATTATGATAGCTCCATTTTCTGGTAGAAAGATATCTCATTTTCCAAAGGAGGAAACAAATTTTGATGGGAGGAGTTTAGTGCTCTTTAATGAAGTGGTTTTAAAATATTAAAGTTGTAAAGATTGAGGTAGACTGAATAAAAAAAGGATGAGTTAGATGGGTTATACGAAAGTGTATGTACAAAACTGAGTAAAAATTGAATTAGTCATGAGTAACTGGAGCCATGGTAGTATTTTTCAAAAAATCTAGTTGGACCAAGTTCACAATGTGGAGATTTGATATGAGAAGAATAATAATAAGCATTTATACGTTAGATTTACTTGAATAAGTATCTATTCATGAATACTTCTAAAGGATCAATTAGGGTGATATATTTTATCTATTTTTGAGGCAACCGATCATTCAATAAGATCTATCTCATCTTGGTTACATATATTGTCTGAAGGCAGTATGAAGCACTATCTTCCTCTGTGACTTTGGGTAGGCATAGTGGGACTCTATTCCACTATTTTATTCTTGTAATAAATTTTGATTATAGTGAACAATTCATGGTTTTTGGGTAGAGAGATTAACCGCAGTAAGGATTAAGTTACCCATGAATGGGAAAATACTTGTAATAATCAATGTGTTCATTGTACCACTATTTTCTACAAACATGAGCGAGTTTGATACTCTCTACATGAGTGAATCAAATCTTAACAGATTTCTGGGGTTTATTTTCAAATGAAGAAAATATAAAAAAACTAGTTTCTAATTATTAACCCACACTCTCAGTAGAGTAATATGATAGTAGTCACTACACCATAGATTTTATCACTGCCCATTGAAAAAATCACACCTAAGAAGTTTCTAAACTATTTTTAAAACATCATCCAATTCTATGTATCATGAGATAACTTGAGTCATTCATGATAAATATAAATTTATTCAATTCTATCTCATATATTTTGGAAAAATTTATATTCTATGCCAAAATGATTGTGTCATTTTTCATGATTTTCATCGAAATCTGGTGTGGGGAGACATGCTTTTTCACAGATTTCATGGGTAGGCATTTTTTCTCTGGAATGTACGTTGTAGCTCTTTTCTAAAACTCAAAAGAGTATGGTTTGTTGGAATGATAAAATCATTTATTTCTCTTTGAATAACACTTTGTTTAATTTCTTACCCACCTTGTAAATTTTCTCTAATTTAATCCTCAATACAATGAATGGCCTTATTAGGAGCCATAATACAAAGTGGAATCCTATCTCACATTCTTTTGAATAAAATCTAATATATTTAGTGAGTACTCGACACGCGCGTGTGTGTGTTGGGGGATAATTTTACCTAGTTTCTTTAGTGGTGTAGTCCACACAACTTCTTGAACTACTTGATCCCTCATGTATATTAAAAATACAGTTGTCATGAAATTATTAAAATTTAAAAAAAAATGAAAAATACAAGATCACATTATATTGTGATGCTAATATAAATTTTGTAGACCACCACATGAAAATAAATTTGGGAGATATGTGGTTGAAATTTTAGTTCTATTGGATGGTTGTTCATGTAGCATGTTCTAGCTTTGTACATTTATATTTTACTTGAGAGATTAACCCCCCTCTTTCATGATATTGTCTTAAAACATATACCTACCAACCCATAACTCTATATGTTACCTTTTAACATCTTTTTGATAAATACTACCACTCTCAATTTAGTGTAGGTTTAGAAATATCAAAACTATTTTAGAAAATGTTAGGGTCGCCTTCAAATATTGAACAAGGGGGGTCACTACTTTCATTAGAATTTCAAGTTACCTCCTTCATCCTAAAAAATGTGTACAAAAAAAACGTAAAGTAAAAGTAAAAAAATAATGAATGAGGATTTTTGAATAATAAAAAGTGGTAGACCCGAATCTCCAAGGTTTATCTCTAAAGGAGGTATTGGTGTAATTTTATAATGAATAATAAACTCCACATCAGACTCCAAGTCTGATATGGAATTCAGACTCCAACACTCCCTCTCAAGCTAGGTGTACCTAGCTTGGACACATAAAGAAAAAAAATCAATAAAAAGACTGCAAACACTCCCCCTCAAGCTGGACATACCCATCTTGATGACAAAACAAGAAAAAACACAGAAAAGATAAATCGTCACGGCTGTTGCTCCCCCTCACGAAGATGGATGATGCCTGCTGAAAAAGACTTGCCAAGCCGCTTAGGCGCTGCCGGTCAACGGAGCATCGGGAAAACGCACTAGTGGGACGGTCGCCAGAGGCGCTGGGAATACTGCACTGGCAGTGCCGGACGAGGGAGCGCCGGGAAATCCGCACAGGCAGGCCAGTTGTCGGAGCACTGGGAAATTCGCACTGGCGGTGCCGGTCGTCGTAGCGTCGGGAAATCCGCAGGAGGAGGCCGACATGGAGGCGGTGGCTGTCGCAGGAGGAGGCCGACATGGAGGGAGCAGCGGGTCACCAGAGGAAGTGTCGGACGATGAGAGTCGCTGGACTGGAGCTGATGAAACCGGTGGGAGGGTTGCCTTGTAGAGGAGCAGCGCACTAAAGGGGGGATGGCGCACTGGAGGAGATGGCGCATAGGAGGGGAGCCGGTCGGGAAAGGAGGGGAGCCCTCGTCGGGACCAGGAGGCGTCGTGGGAGATGAGGAGTTGGGGATGCTGACGGGAGCTGCCTCGTCAGGGAGCGGTCCCAAAAACGCATAGGGCGGGTCGTCGGGACGACACGGGAGGAGGCAGAGCAAAGGAGTCCGCGAGTCATGGCGAACAACGGGAGTCGCGCGCAGGGAGCCACGCAAGGAGGCGGGAGCCACGTCGGGATGCCGCGGGAGGAGGCGGACCGGGAGTCGCACGAGGAGGGTGGGGCCGTCGCGCGTAGCGGGGAGGGGACGCCAGGGAAGGAGGCGCCAGAGATAGAAGAAGGCGGGGTCGCGCTGAGCTGGGAATCCACAGAGGCCGCCCAGGGGGTGGTGCTGATGGTGGCCAAGGGGCCTGGGGCCGTTTCCCCCTAACGAGGGGAAAACCTAGAGGTGGATGAGAAAAAAAAAGAAGAGATGGGGAGGGAGGGGGTAGGGTTTAAACCTCCCTTGATACCACGATGAATGATAAAAAGAGGTAGACCCGAATCCTCAAGGTTTCTCTCTAAAGGAGGCCTTGGTGTTATTTTATAATGAATAATAAACTCCACATCAGACCCCAAATTCGATGTGGGATACAGACTCCAACAAGAATGAATCATTTAACTATACCAACATTGTGTGAGACCCCATTTGAAAGGGGAATGTTTATTGATTTAAACATCAATGTATGAGGAATGAGTGAGGTTTAATTTTTAATTGACGCATATAAATCAAGCATTATTTTTAAACAATTTAATCCATGTTTTTAGCCTTTGACTTGAATAAATTTTTAATTATTTTAAGAAAAGGTAATGGAACTGAAATGAAGCATGATGGAAAATATTTTTTAGGGAAAATGATCATTGATATAAATTTCTGGAACTTCAAGCATGGTCTTGATGTCAGATTTTTTTATGGGGTTGTGATGATATGTTATTTTGATGATATTTTTTATTTTAACAAAATTGAAAACATCCCTCTTTTCAAGTTAGAATTTTGGGAAATACATATTTTTCATTTTTTTGGAATTTATTAAAATAAATTCAAAATTTATTTTCTTCAGACTTTAATGAATAATCACTTGACTTTTTTAGTGTGGATTTGAAAATATTAATTCTTTACATTTTTGTGAAATTTTGGAGTGAATTATTTTTATTTTAATTGAAAACACACATGAAATTTGAATGCCTATCTCAGAAATAAATTGTTGATTTAATATTCTAAAATGTATATGCTTTTTTATTCTAGAATTGCATTAGAGTAAAAACATTTATGGTTGGATTTTTTTATGATAAATTGTTTGAAATTTATTTTTGTGTTATTTAAATTTAATGTATTTATTATGAAAAATGTAGTAGAATAAAATAGAGAGATCCGAACCCCCAAGGTTTACTCTCTAAAGGAGCCCTTGGGGTTCTTTTATAACAAATAATTAAGACCACACCGGACCTCAAGTCCGATGTGGGATGCAGACTCCAACACTCACCCTCAAGCTAGGTGAACTTGGCTTGGACACATAAAGAAAAAACAAAGCAAGCAATAGGCTACAAATACTCCCCCTCAAGCTGGACATATCCAGCTTGACGGCAAAACAAGACAAAGCAAATTAAAGATAAAGCTGCAAGGCTGCTTCTCCCCTTCACGATCGCAGCTCCCCCTCAAAATGATGGATGAATGATGTTGCAGGCGCAACAAAAGAGACCACTCAGACCGACCTATTGACGGAGCGTCAGGAATTCCGCACTAGTGGGGCCGGTCGATGAGACGTCGGGAAATCCACACTAGCACTTGGAAAGCCGCACTTGCGGGGCCGGCGACGGGAGGCGGGGATTCCGCAGAAATGTTGCGGGATCTGGCGGCGCCAAAGGGCCCGAATCCAAGGTGGTCAAGCTGCTGCGCCACGGTGGAGGAAGTGCGAAGACGTGCCAGAAGACAGAAAGCGGTTTCCGGGAGTCGTCGGGAGATGCCAGCGACGGGAGGCGGTGATTCCGCAGGAGGTGTCGGAGATCCGAAACTGGAAGCAGGGCAGCCGCTGGGAGAAACTGGAGCCGACTGTCAGAAGAGGAGCGCAGGAGGAGGGGGGGCTGCTGCAAAGAGAGGTCGGCATGGAAGGAGCATTGCAAGCGAGGGAGCCGATGGACAGCAGCAGAGCCATGGGAGCTAGCACACAGAGAGGGGAGGTCGTTCGGCAGGGGAGGAGATGTCGGTAGGGGAGGATATGCCGGCAAGGGGGGGTATCCGCCGGATGGGAGATCAGCAGCGCCGGCCTGGGATGAAAGGCGGAGGAGGATCTGGAATTGGAGGCGCGACGGGATCGGGAGCCTGGACTCACGCGGGAGGCGATCCGCCGGGAGTCGCGCAAGGAGGAGGTGGGCCGAGAGTCGCGCGAGATGATGAGGCCGGCGTGCGCAGCGGGGAGGAGACGCTAGGGAAGGAAGCCGTCGCGCGCAACAGAGGAGGCAGCACGCAGGGATGGAGTTGTCGGGGTGCAGCACGCCACAGAGGCGGGAAGCCGCAGGAGGGAGTCGCGCAGGGATCCGGGAGCCGGAGGGATGGAACCGCCGGGAGAGGAGCCATCGCCGTGCCTGGGTCGGGAGTAGAGGAACGCTGCAGGAGGGCCGTCGCGCCGGGAGGAGGAGCAACCGTCGAGAGGGAGAAGAGATCCGTTGGACAGAGCCGGAGAATAAAGGTTGCCTGGGAAAGTGGGCGAGTGGCGCTCAGGAGGGATGACCGGCAGGGGGGCAGAGAATACCTATGGCTCTCTGCGCGTTCCTCCAGCGGCACCCCTCTCCTGCGCGGATCTCTCCTGATGTCCGCTCTCGTCGCCCTCTCCCATGCCCGGCAGATCGACTCCCACCTGCTTTTTCCCGGCGTCATCGTCCAGGTGCTCGCCCCACAACGCAGTTCCCGGCTCCAGCGGCGCCCGCCTCCTCCAGCTTTTCCCGGAAACCCGCCTCCCGCGGCATCCCGACGTGCCTCCCGCTGTCCGCCGGGACTCGCGGCTTCTTCCCTCTCGCCGGTCCTCCTCCCTGCTCGCAATGCTCCACGACGACTCCTCTTCCGGCAGATCCCTTCTCCGCCTCTCAGTGAAGCGGCCCTCCGCCCCTCTGAAGCAGATCCACTCTCGACGGATCTCCCCCCTGTCGGACTTCTGTCGCACCTCCCGATCCCCAGGGCCTCCCGATCTTGAGGCGCCTCCACAGCGGCCCTTCTTGCTCGGAATCCTCGAGCCCCCTCTCCTGCGCCAGCTTCACAAGCCCTGGACAACCCTTCTCCTGCGGCAGCAGCCGTCCCGACTCCCGCTTTCCAACGGCTCTCCCGGCTCCCAACGCGCCTCCCTCTGTCTGCCTCCCATGTTTCCAGCAACGCCAGCTCCCTGCGCAACAGATATTGCACCTCGTCGTCCTGGTCATCCGTCGCTGGCCCCTTGCATTCTGTGGCAGCTTTGCCTTCAAGCCGATCCCCTCCGCCTGCGCTGCTTTCCTGGAAGCCACCTCCTTTTCCCGGCGGAACCATTTCTGCGCGCTCGCTGTCCGTCGACATGCCTTCGCGCTTCCTCCATCACGGCACAGCACTTCGACCGCCTCGGACCGGCCCCTTTGGCGCCACCAAATCCTACAACAATTTTGCAGAATCCCCGCCTCCCGTCGCCGGCCCCGCAAGTGTGGATTTCCCGGTGCTAGTATGGATTTCTTGACCTTTCATCGACCGACCCCACTAGTGCGGCATTTCTTGGCACTCCGTCAATCGGCCCGGTCTGAGTGGTTCATTTGCTGCATCCGCGACATCATTCATCCATCATCTTGCGGGGGAGCTTCGATTGTGAGGGGGAGCAGCAATAGCTTTATATTTTATTTCGTCTTATTTTATCGTCAAGCTGGGTATGTACAGTTTGAGGGGAAGTGTTTGCAGTCTGTTGTTTACTTTGTTTTTTGTTTGTGTGTTCAAGCTAGGTACACCTACCTTGAGGGGGAGTGTTGGAGTCTGCATCTCACATCGGACTTGAGGTCCGGTGTGGTCTTAATTATTCATTATAAAAGAAACCAAGGGCTCCTTTAGAGAGTACACCTTGGAGGTTCCGGGTCATCTCATTTTATCTTCCTACAAAAATAATTAGAAATAAGTTTTTTATTATGAGTTAAAAAATAAATTATTTAAATGCATCTTAATATAGTGATGTTTTTGCTGCCTTAACAATCTATTTAATTATTGTTTTTCAGGTGAATACTATCTGGAAATGGAAGCCCACATGAATAGGAGTTCTAGCCCATCCTCTCACAAAACATTTCTCCCCCATATTCAGAAGCTTCCATTGAGTTCAATCATGTGGGTTCACTGTCTGCTGCTTGTTTCTTTTTCTATGGGGGTTTTCATGATCGCTGGTCGGTTTCAATTAAAGCCACAGTTTGTGAGGGAGGGTTTGGTCTATGCTACAGAAACCTACTTGACCACCATTGCTGGCCAAACGAAGTGCCAATCTTTCTTCTTCCATAAATGTACATAGGTGGTCCAGGTCTGATCTCACAAGCCATTACTGGTTAGAAACCGGGATCTGCTTTTGTGGTTGCTGTCGGAAAATCAAGAATTTGGTGAAGCCACTACAAGTAGACCAAAGGAGGCGATCTGCCGCATGGACCTGTGGGTTGTGGTGAACATTTGCATGGGGCTCAGTGAGGTTATGATTTCATATTTAATTCACTGGAGGGCCCAGGTTCGTAACACACCAAACAGAGGATGGATGTTCTAGCTGGGTTCATGTTCAGTTTCGATCTTGCCAAGTTAGGTCATGGGAAATTGTATGCTGCAATTGTATTTAGATAATAGGTTGTCTGGTTATAGGAAGAGGGTCCTGGCCATGATTGTCCATTTCTAGCTCCAAGATTGTTTTTCTCCTTTTTGTGAAGATGACACAACCTCTTTTGATGCAATTCCAAAGTTGGTTCATGACTGAGGAATCAAGACAGGAGTTTTCTTCTGATTGGATGTGGTATATGGATGCAGCTGCTTGAACTGAGAGGTATTCTATTTCTATGAGAGTTTATTGGTGATATGTTGGCGACAATCTAAACTAGAATAGGATTATGAGAATGGTGTCACACATTTAGATTTTAGATAGTTCCGGTTCAATGTTCATAGGGCTGCAAGTGCTGCAGAACCTCAAGGTGTGGCTCATTGCATTCGCTGTTGTAGGTTGTTCATATAGGTTGTGGGATGTTGTACTAATTTGATCAGACTAGGAGCTCAAGCAAAGTTGTTCCTGTACAAAAATGAAAGAAGACTAGACCCTAGTTTATCCCCACATAAAACTACCAAGCACACTAATTATATTCGCCCAAAATACCTCCTCCCACGACAAAATACCAGCCCTAGGACCTCTTAAACAACCTTGAATCCCATGTCTATACATTATACTATGCCAATCCATCCTTAAACTAGTCCCGAACAGCCCCATTCTACAGCCTGTCTACCCAAAAAATATCTATGTTTACCAAGCCCATCCAAGCTAAACTCACTCATCCTTAAACCAATGTTGACAGTCCCCCAGGAGAACACTTGCTACATCACATTAATGACCCATCAACCCACTAAACCCCTACGTCAACTAATATGTTTCTCATTACAAAAAAATCAATTCTTACAATACCTTTATCCCACTTCATCTTTTAGATCGAATCCATGCCACCTCCATTCATAGTCCATCTCCACCCCAATTACTTGAACCCAACCTCATTCCTACTAAATTCCATCCCTTAATTACCTCGATCCACCTTCCTGCACACAACCCAAATTTCCAAACCTCAAATAGCCCAATTTACACCATACTAAGACACTACCAGGCCTGTAGAAGTCTAGATTTCCTATTCCCAAATACAGCATACCCATTCCTTACATGACTACCATTGCACGCCTATTTCAAACACATTAAACCCAAGGCACCAACACTATTACCTATGCATGAAACCTCCCCTTCCAATTATTGTATTTCACCCTAATAAATGTTTTCATAAATCCTCAACTAAGAACACCTCAAAATACAAGACAACATCATCCCACTTCATGGCCTTCCACCTAGACATCAAATCTAACTAACAGCATGTACACCTGGAAGGCTACTGTGGAGGGAGAAAAAGCATGGATTTTTTTGGAATATCCTTATTGAGAACATTGTGTGAGGAATCCCAAGAGATTTTATCATCTATAGGATATTAATAAATTCTGTCCCATTCTACCTCTTTAAATGGGTGTACAACCCTTTTATAAAAGGATCCCCCTTTTGGGGATACAGTGTTCTGTTGTGACCTTTTTATTTTGATGAAAAATATCCCATTTAAGGAACAGTTTTCTGAAGTTTCACATATTTATTTCTTATATTTATTATTTTCATATTTTTCTTATTCCTTTTATCTTGTCATTTCTTTCTCTATTTCATTCTTCTAAATTCTTCTTATTGTAGAAACTATTTTATGGTTTTTTGTTAAATAACATTTTGGGTTGAATTTTTTCAAGGGTGACGACTGCCAGTAAGGTATTTCATTTATCTTCTTTATTCTCTCACATTTCTTTGGATAATTCAATATTGTCCTCGATAACTTTTCCTCTTATATTGAACTTTAGCATGTACACATGCAATTATTTTTTCCTTATAAGGCTAATATTTAACTGTCAAGATTACATTGATAAATGGAGCCGATGAGTCGTTCAAAAATAGTGTTGAATGGTCCATTACTTGTGATTTCTAGTTATTCCCCTTTTTTCGTTTTGGGGGGAGGGGATTACATTAATTTGGCTAAACACTACCGAAAAAACGGCCTATACCCACGGTTCAAAACCGTGGGTATAGCACCCAAAACCGAGGGTATAGCCTATACCCACGGTTTTGGGAACCGTGGGCTGGAACGACGTCGGTATAGGTCCCCAGCCTATACCCACGGTTTTCCAAAACCGTGGGTATAGGTGTCCTGCCACCGTGTCACCGAAACATAGCCAATTGCCACGGTGTCAACGGCTTTTACCCACGGTTTCAAAACCGTGGGTATAGGTCCTAAAATAATGCAGGCGCCATGTTTCGATCCTGCAACCTCTTCGCTGCAAACACCGCGTCTAACCACTACCCTAACATCACATATATGTATATATATATATATATATATAGTTAAATATAGTTATAAAAACCATGGGTATAGAGGGAAGAACCGTGGGTATAGGGTTCTCGCCAAAAAAATTCCTTCCCGCGGAAAAAAAAATTTCCCGCGCACCCAAAATTGACATATACCCACGGTTTTTCAT
The DNA here is from genome assembly GCA_963277665.1 of Viscum album. Taxonomy (NCBI): domain Eukaryota; kingdom Viridiplantae; phylum Streptophyta; class Magnoliopsida; order Santalales; family Viscaceae; genus Viscum; species Viscum album. The sequence goes on from OY728145.1 coordinate 180,013,336, forward strand.
AACCGTGGGTATAAGTATTTTATCTCAGACCTATCCCCACGGTTTTGGGAAACCGTTGGTATATGTGACTTTGCAGGACCTATCCCCACGGTTTGACAAAACCGTGGGGATAGACCCCCATATACCCACGATTTTGGAAAACCGTGGGTATAGGTCACGAAAAGTCACCTATACCCACGGTTTTCGAATACCGTGGGTATAGGGGGGGTCTATCCCCACGGTTTTGGAGAAAACCGTGGGGATAGGTCCATTTTCCAGTAGTGAAACATGATCGAGAAAACTAAATCTAGTTATTGATATGATGATTTCATCCATATTAAATCATCCTAGAATTATTTCACTTCATCACTAGTCAACTGAGTGTATTGATGGAATTAAAATGATAAAATGAAGTGGAATCGCATGATAATATTGATTCGATAATGAATATTTCAGTTATTAATGATGGGTTATATATTTCAAAAGAATTTGGAAACATATTTTTAAAATTAAAACTGGTCAATATCAACTTTCTCATTTCCCACTCTCTCTCTTTATTCAATTGTGTTTTGTTCATTTCAGTTTATTTTTGAAAAAAAGAAAAAATATATTAAAAAAATCTTCAAATGCCCCCATTCTCTTTGGGGTTGCCCCTCTAATCGTTAGACTTGTATTATGGCTAAATAAATAAATAAAACTAGTTTTGATCATGATGACCTATCAGTACCCTTAAGCCTTCATAGATTAAATGAAACTCCAGTGTATTCTTAATCCCTCCTGGGTACTCCTAAACCCCCCACATACCCCTTAAAACTTCAAGTTAAACACACACACTAGTGTAATCCATCTTTTCCATGAACTCGTTAGTGACATGCTAATGAGATCAATCCACTATTAATGAGTCAGTAATCTTCGCATGTCCTCTTGGTTGGCGTTAAACTACAATGTTCCTTACTGCATGGATTTAAATCATAGAGAAACCATAATAACCCCCATGTGAAATATGCGAGATGCACTTCGTTTCAAGACTAAGATGATTTAAATACTTAACTCTCTTTAAATTCATGACAATATGTTGACCATATTTTCTACTAGTGTTTGTCTTTGTAAGGCAACTAGCAATGTAAAATAAACTAGCAATGTTATTGAAAATGATTTCAAAAACATATTCTAAAATCTGTAAGATAATCTCAACTTGAAAACAGGCTCCCAATGAGATGATTGATCACCCTTCACATCAGTTCTAATATTCACACCTTGAGAAGATTAGTTAACACGAATGTGATGGAAAACATTGGAAACACTCCTATATCTCATAAAAAACTGAATAACATGAAATTTTATTGGTTCCTATAATTCCTTGATAACATTTATTATTAAATAATGTTCCTTTCTTAGATATCATGTGTCCCAATATGGTCCCTTCCATCACTAAAAAGTGACATTTCCCCCATCCTCTTTACATGGCCTAACCTCAATGAAACATAAAACTAAAATCCATATATTGAAAAATCAATTGTTAGAACATAGATAAAATGACCCCTTATACAATTAAAAATATTTGGCATGAACCATTAAAAGCTAGGGAGGGCATTACACATAGATAATAATATTTTTTAGGTGAATGATTCATAAGGATATGTGAAGCTTATTTTTCTTTTTTCTGTAAATTAGATAGGATTTGATTATAACCTAAATTTACATCATATAAATGATAACATTCATTCTATTTGAGAATTTCTTGTATTTATTCACAGAAAGGTAGTTGAATGTGATTTTTTCTTATCAAAAAATTTAACTTTTTATTTTCGACGCATACTCCACCCAATATAACGTGAGGTGAAAATAGTTTTTTTTATTATAGTAACATTATTTCTTCCTCTAATGTTAACATGTATCTAATTTATTCATCTTTTTATTGATCTCAGAACCTTTAAAATTTTATCTTCATGTCTAATTATCATATATGTATCGAAAATTAACTAAAATGATTCTTCTTTTATATATTAGCACCTCAATATTTTTAGTGTTTTTCAATTCAAGATTTATTGGTTTAATAATGGAATTTATCAATTCCAAATAGGGGTGCCCTAATAAATAATCCACCCATTTGGTTTTGAGCTCTTCTTTCACCACTTTTCAGTTGTTTTTGAGTAATTTATTCACCATTTCATTATTAATTACAATCATATTGTTTTCTTATTTTTTGATTCAATTCTACCTTATCTATGATTTTTTGTGAAGCTAATATTCACCTTTTCATTAAGAATCTAGTGATAAATTATGTTATTTAGGCCTAAATAGTATTATATACAAATGATTTTTAATATATTTTCAAATCAAAGCTAAAATAGACTACTTAGGAATATATGAATCATTTTTTGTTCAATTATATCATCATGTAACCTTGAACACATTATAAAGGAGATATAAAAAGAAAAACAGGATTACCAGAGATATTTTTATCACAAACAGGCCAAGTCGTGGGCCACATGGATTTTTTCCCACCACGAGGAGCAATATGTCACCGAAATGTCATTTTTTATTTCATTATAATTAAATAAACAGAACACATGGACCACTACTAGAGTTAAAATCGGCACACGACACAACAACGCAAATGATAAGAAACCGCTAATCTGGGGACTCAACCCCGCGACCACGCTCCAAACCCTTATCCACCCTCGCCACTCTAGCCCACCGTGTGGGTCAGGGTTAACCAAGACATTTTAAAATGAAAGCCACAACATGTTCTAGGTTATGGGGAAGAGGGAAAAGTTATTTTAGGGGTCATGCATGGGATATAGATATATATATTTTAAATCATCCTTCCTATTTAATGTCTTAAAATTTTAAGATATTCAAGATAAATAGAGAGATATCTCTTAGCACGATAAATGAGTTGTGGTGATGCAGAATATACGAATGTTATATTGTTTTGGGAAAATCATTTTGATTAGATAGAATCACCCAGATATAAAGCCACTATGGAATAGTTACTCTCTTTGTTATAGTGGATTCAGTTTATAAATAGTTGGCGTCTTACACCCTTTTTAACAACTTATGGCCTTATTTTCAAATTTCTTTAGTTCATATGAGTTCTTTTTAGGATTCTTTAATACTAGAAATCTAGTTTTGTCATGTTAATCATTAATTATAGAATATTTTCATTCTTTTAAATATTTTTTTTCATTTAACATGTTTTACTCTTTGTTTTCCATTCTCTTATTTATATTATTTAGGCGTTAAGATGAAAACGTTATTTATGGTTGAATTTTATTCAATCATGAGTGGACAACCATCCAAGGAGTAAGAAATCAAGAGTATAAGGATGGGTACACAATTCATTATCAATTTCAATCATGATTTTTTTTTATTAAGAATCAATTTTAGATTCAATCATAAATTTTAACATAGATTTGATTAAGTGGAGTAAGTTCAATTGATGATAAAGAAGATGATTTCCTCTGAATGATCTTATATCCAATTGATTGAATTAATTCATGAATGAATGAGATAACATCTTTTTAAAAAACTTCATTTGAAATGGGTTTATTATTTACGCTCTTAATTGATTTTTATCAACACTTTGTTATTTATTTTAGTAAAAAAATCCTTTAGATTCATAATATTAGGGGTAAACAATGATGTTCGCATAAAACTCTCAGGGTTTATTTTTTTTCTCATAGTACGAGACATGGACATACATTATTCTATTCCCTAGTATTGTAATGAAGGATTGAACACACTTTATTTTAGACTTAGAAAACTCATTGAATGTAATGATGTTGGTAGGCACTGTCATGTTTTTTGAACTATTGTTGGGGATTGATGGTGAACATAAGAGTCTAAAAACACTTATTTATTATAAAAATTCATTCCATATATTACTTTTATTTTACTTTTTAATATTTTTACATGAACATGGTGACCATTTCTTTATCTTTAATGATATTTTGTGTATAAAAAAGATTAAAATCAATAGATAAAGAAGCATTGATGCCAAAGAATCATTTGAATTCAATACTAAGATAAAAAGATTTCTTTTATCTCAGTGAGGATCTAGCGTGTTGGGGAACATTTTTCTTGTTTCACCTACGGAGGCTAATTAAAAAATTTGACTATGTGGACCACTATGAAATAGCATAAAAGGTTACAAGGGGATAAAACCATCATAAGATATGTTGTATCATGGATCCATGCAACTAACATGAGCATTATTCGACCTCTAGTTTAGGTGAAAAGCATTTAAATCAAGACAACTATTCTCTAGATTGAAAACATGGGACAAATTAGAGGCATGCAACATAATGATCCTCATAGAAACTTGTCTAGATTTATGAAGGTATTCATAACATTAAAGAATAATGGATTTTCATTAGATTCCATAAATTTGAGGTAATTCCCATTATTACTTAATGATTGAGTGAAGGATTGTCTGAAAATTCTATATGTTGGTTCCTACTCAACTTGGGAAATTTTGTAAAAATGATTCGTGGATAAATAATTTACATCGGTGAGGATGGTAAACCTAAACAATGAAATCTAAAACTTCATCATGAGGATGAAGACTCTATGTTTGATGCATGGGATCAATTTGAGGATCTATTAAAGATGTTCCACACCATGGTCTTAAATTATGGCTACAAATGAAAATAATTTACTATGGTTTATAGATAACATCTTGTTTTATGATTAATGATTTACACGATAGAGAAATTATGCTGAAAACTCTCAAAATTACATGATAACTTCTTGATGAGATCCCACATAAGTAATAGTGATAGGGTTTTATCAAGGATAAGAATCGATCATGAGGAGAATGAAACCCATTTGGATGAATAAGTGGAAACATTATCCAATAAACACTATAATTTTCAATTGGTGGAACCAAAACCAAGGTCCACCTAGATATTCTCTTCAACCACAGGAATCAAGAACATTCCAACCATAGCAACCCTAGAAACCTCAAAACAATCAACCTCTATATCAATCCCAACAGAAATATCCACCCCATCCCCCAAAATAATCTGTTGAGGATATGCCCATTTCATTTATCCAAAAATCGGTGCATATGATGAAAAGATAAGAATATTTCTTAATGAATCAACAATAATCTTTGTAAAACCCCAATAACTGTATGTGTATAATTTCCTAATCATTTTCAAATTGATAATAATTTACAATATAAGTTAACACACAAAAGAATCAAGGGGAGAGGTTATGGTTTTGACCCTTTTTATTGAGAAATAGCTAGAGGAGAAGAGACTCATGGAAGATGAAATGGAGGTAGAGATAAAACAATAAAGGACATGGTGATTAGAAAAAGGATGTGTAAATGGATATTAAAAAATGGAAAAAAACTAGAAAATATGAATGGAGGGGAGAATACAAGAAACTAGAACTATATATACCCCCTCTAACATTTCAATAGAGGATGTGGAAAGGAAGAGTACATATTAAATTAAAAAATTCATAGACATTTATGAAACTCCATATCAATATTCCATTCACTAAAGAAAATTATAAAATGATGGAATATGAAAAATATCTAATGGATTTTATTTCAAATAAGAACAATTTATAGGATCTTCGAGTATTTACTGTAACTAAAGAACTCATTATTGTTGTTAAAAGAATAATCCTTGCAAAGCATAGACATCTTAGAAGCTTTTCTATCCCACACACAATTGGATCATGAAAATTTGGGAAGACAATATGTAACATGGGAGAGAGTTTCAATCTTATACCTTTATGTGTGTCCAAAAAAATGGAATTGGATGCTCCAAAGTTGGCGTGATTTGAAATAAAACTTGTTGGCCATTCTATAAAATACCCACAAGGAATTATTAAAGGCATTCTTTTCATGGTTGGAAAATTAGTCATCCCCACGAACTTCTTGATCATTGAGATAAAAGATGAAGGGGATATATATACAATATCCTTGCAAGACCTTTCATAGAAATAGGTAAGGACTTTCTTGATTGAATAATGGATGCATGAAATCTTTAGTTGGTGATGAACATGTCACTACCATATAATGAATGTGGTAATTCATGAAATTGAATTAGGGGAATTCAATGCTATTTTTACCACTGAAGAATACTCCACCATCATGAGTTTTCAATGAGAAGTGGAGATAAATGAAAAGACTCACACCTCACTAATAATAATATAGTTTTAGATTTTATTGAAATTGTATACAACAAATATATAGAAAAACATTGGTGAAGAGGAATAGGGGATGACAAAAGAGTGACTTGAGAGACATCTAGGGTCTCCTTCCCATGAACTTAGTCGAAACACAAAACTAATTCATACTTCCCTTCTCTCCCACTAAACCCTCCTTAATATCCTCCCCAATGAAACATGACCCCATTCTATGAAATGACTCCCTTACCCATTTAAAATAGATTTACCCCTATGAGATTACACCTTAAAGGATCATGGCTAGTCTTGAACTCTATTAGTTTCCACCACATGAAAACTAGCCTTGTCCCCAATGATAATGGAAAGGACATGATTCTCAAGGAAAAACTCATTATCCAATGTCACAACATTAGATTGATGTATCTTCAAATTGATTGAACACTTTGGTTAGACACCCCTATATGTTGTCTATACTACTTAGGTAACACTAAATCAAGAACTAGATAGTCCACAATGTCCCATACAAATTCAGGGATAATGTTGGGTGGACCTCTTGTTTCCTAGTCACTTTCTTTAGTTAAGAGACATGGAACACCATATATACATGATAAGAGGAAATAAAATATAGCTTGTATCCCATAAGGGAAACATTTTTGAAGATAGTGAATGTTCCATAAAACCATAGTGATAATTTTATATTTATATGCTTACCCAAATAGTGTTGTTTGTGTAGTCAAAGCTAAAATTTACCAAATATCACACCAGATAAGAATCAAGGTGACTATGGTGTTCCTCTTGATGCCACATGAGATCCTGAGACCCACCAGATGACATGGAAGCTTCATTAAAACCTCATAAAAAACTAATAAAGTATCAACCACTATAGACACCTTTGTATCTGAAGGAAAGAAACTGAGAATTGTGTGTGGATTTTGACCATTCACAATTCCAATAGGGGTAGTATTAGTCAAATCATTCTCGGTGGTATTATAAAAAATTTCATCCCATCACATTCAACATCACCGTTGTTTTAGGTTATTCTCCATCAATGAGTCAGAAGTAAGTATCGAATCAATGATTAACCACCTCATTTTTGTTATCAATTTGTGGGTGGTAATCCAAACTAATTTTCAACTTAGTACCTTGAAGTATGAATAACATGGTCCAAAAATAGATATTAAAAAGTAAATCTAGATAAATAAAATAGAGTTTCAAAATCCATGAAGATAGAAGACCTCCCTCATAAACACTTAAGTTACCCTTTTGACCATGTAGGGATGCTTTAAGAGAATCAAATGGGTGCATTTAAGTAGCTAATCCAAATGAAACAAAATCACCTCATACCCACTTGGGAAAACCAATAATTCAATCCATGGATAGATCATCCCAAACTTCCTATTTATCATCCAATGGGTGGAGAATCCCAGTGGGATAAAATATAGATTTTTTTTGTGCTGAAAAAAGGAGTACCATAGAACAAAATGATATCATTGTTTCTTTATTCCCACCCTAAACAGTGTGGTCATAAACTTATTATATACCCACTAGGTAGTAGCATGAAACTCATCAAGTAACTATAATACCGAATCTGAATATTATGGTATTACCAAAAACCATCCATACTAAAGATTTCCCTAATGAGATGTGAATCCATGGTAGGAATGTGTGCCCTTTTCAAAGGGATGTAAGGATTTTATTATGGTATGGCTTAGCTGAAACACCATCCATGAGCCTAGTGCAATCACCCCAAACTAGAGTAGGCTAAAGATAATTCTATGTGATATCTTCCTCATTTCATAAAAGGGTTTTGGTAGTAGAATTCACCTGCTAGGGTTTTAACATCATTTTAAACTGATAACTAAGGTTCATGGTGATCCAAATTCATTGGTCTTATATGTTAATTCACTAATGAAGTAGAAACTGGAGTCCACAATGGTTAGAATACATTATGAAACACCACCCATGTAAATAAGGATTCCAATGATGGATAGTGTTCACTAATACCGTAATCTCCCTTTAATAAGTGGACTTTGTGAGAGTTATCCCCATTAGTGACTTTCTAATATAAGTAATAGGATATCATTAAATCATTATGTAAACCCCAATAACTTGCCTGAATTCATAAAATTACACCTCAAAATTCATGAAAAATGCAGTAAATAATTTACAGGAGTAGTGGTCATGAGCTTCTTTATTTTCTGAAAGGTGCTAATTTGCTCTAATCTCCACCGGAACCCATTTTTATTTGTTAAACTAGTAAGAAGATGAGTAATGGTACTATAGTGATGAATTTTTTTGGGTCATATATGGTGAGGCAAAGGAAACCAATAAGTCCATTGGCTATTGTTGGGATTAGACAATCAATAATAGCCAAAATCATCATTGGTTCCATGGATATATCAATGACCAAATTTACATGCCCCAAATATTTCACCTATCTTTGAACAAATCAATATTTACTATTATTAACAAAAAACTAATTGGACTAAAGAACATGAAAGATGACCTATAGATTTGCTAAATGAGCCAGCCAATCTGGGATATATTTGAAAATTTGAGAAAAATATCAAACCAAATCTATGTAGAAATGGATGAAACAAACAATTCTAATGGAATGAAAAGTAGAGGAATAATTTTCAAGAAGAATGGAATGACCAAATAATTATTATGGTTTTTATGAGTACAGAAAGTTGTCTATTACATATCACAATCATATATTATAATTTTTTGGTAACCATATTTTCTGGTCCAACTTTTTTTTACATGTTTCTCTATGTAATTTTTTTATTGGTTCCTCTACCATAGTAGACATAAACATATCTAGAATGGTTTTCCTATTTAAATATCAACAATCAACACACATTAAATAAGGGATATCATTATTTATAACTAGAAACAATAGAATAATATGGCCTAACTATACTAGGACCCTGTAAAGGTGCTAGATGGATAACATAATCTTGTAATCATCTAGGTGGTAGACCCTTCAGTTCTTTGAAACCCCTCTGAAATAATAATGAATATGTTGTAGCTCCTGTTCCAGGCCCCCATTGATGTTTCCTTTTTGAAGGTTTATCCTCCTAATAGAAGATGATGTTCACTACTCCCCCTAGCAGTGATTACATAACTTTCAAGGAAGTAGGCAGTTGAAAACATTAATCTACTACACTGAGAAAGTATTCTTACTCTCCAACAAGAAACTTCATTGCCATTGACTTCCTATTGTTTCATACATCTTTGAGAGTCTGTACACATGGATCCCCCAAGATCCTATCCAACCACCTATCTCCAAAGCATGTGAATTATCCTACTATATATATTATCCCATAGAAAAGATCCAACCCTAGTATATCTCATAGGGCTTCACTTTATGTCCATCACCTAACTTGATGTTCATACCTTGTGAATCATGTACAACACTCCAAAGAAACTTAAAAAATTTGAGTGAAATGAAACTCAATGTGTCTATACTATCTTGAAGTATAAGTCATTAGTACAAAAAGTATTTATCACATCGGTTATTTATAACAGACGTGAAAAGCCGTGTAAATTGATTTATCACGTCAGTTATAATATAACTGACGTAAAAAATGAATTATCTTGATTTATCACGTCGGTTATATAACCGATGTGATAAATCATTTTATCACATCAGTTATATAATAACCAACGTGATAAATCATTTAAAAAGTGTATGAATCCCCATTTAGAGTCATTGTGGTGTTTTTCTATCAGGTGACAATGAGTTAGTTCTCTCTCACGTGGAAACCCAAGAAATAATTCTTTAAACCAGTGGCCTCTAACATCATTTTTCCACCTTCCTTCATCATCTTTTTTATCAGCGCATCTATATGATCGAATCACAACTCTCAAGTAAGTCTCGCATGCCTTGATTTTGGTCTTTATTTTTCATGGATACCCTAAATCTACATTTTGTGATTTCTGTTACTAAAATATCGCAATATCTTGTTTAATTTCCTCATGTTATCATCATTGTAAATGAAGTTCCTTTTTTATTTATCTAAAATCATTAGACATGAAATTCCTCATTATATGTAATGGTGCTCCATTGATTATTTATTAAAATATGAGGCTTGAAATTCCTCATTATTGGACTTGGTTTTTCTTATCCTTTATCAGAAATCGTTGGGCATGAAGCTCCATGTTACTTTGGTTAGATGCTGAGGTTGGTGCTTCATTTAAATATGAAATCCCCATATGAATATCCCTGTTCATGGAGACATTGGTTATATACCATATCTCTATTGTAAATTTATATAACACATTAAATTTTTGGTTATTCCGGCTTAGGAAAAAGATGGTATACTTGTCCAGGTGTTTGGGGATGAATATGTACTCCAATAAGAGTTGGGCTATTTGTTTATTTAATTATTTCCCTATATGTCTAGGCTATATGTAGTATATATTTTATTCTGACTACTAGTATTATAACATAGTATATTGATGAATGGTTTCTTATTTATTTATCACTGCATTGGTTAACTATTTATTATTATATCTTAGTTTTTGTTACATTCCACTACTTTTCATTTAATATTATTATACTATATTTATTACTAATCCAGGGGGTAAATTCCACCAACCATACAACCATTAAACTGTCATTGCTAGTCGCCAACCTCTAGCATGCGCATATGGGGAGGCTCGCTTGAGGCCTCACCACCAACTAGTCTGGTTACTATTTATAAAGTTAACCGGATCGAGGCATTCCATGTTAGCTAAGTATCCCCCAAAATAACCTCTCAACGTACCTTGAATAAGATATTTGAACCACCTTCTCAAGACAATCTAGGTTCCTCTCAAGGCCTGTACTTTGAGTCTAATATAAATCCATTTCAAAAAGTGGCTCAGAACCTAACAATATCAACTTACCACTCACAAATCAATTATGACCACACACAAGACCATTTTCCACAATAAACTCAATAATAATGTTAAAAACCGTAAGTGTGAACAAGAAAATTACATGAAATAAAGAAAATATTTCAATTCAATACAATCCCAAGACCTGTTAGGTTAATATTTTATATAATTATGATAAAAAATTAAGTAACAAAACTCATGATGTGATGGTTTAATAATACATCACACTAGTGGATGGTGCTTTATTTTTACATAGTGGTTTTCTATATTATTTCTAAAAAACAACATCATTATAATTTTCAAATATGCATATATTTTTTTATATTTCAAAATTATGTTACTTTCAAATTATGGCATATTTCATATAAATAGAAAATTGGCTTATGCAACTATATTTTATTTTTAAAATTATTTCCATCCATATATTTTTATGATTTATGATTTATATTTAAACTTATATTCCATTATTGAATAGAGTTTGTAATTATATTTTTCAAATATGCATATATTTGTTATATATTTCAAAATTATGATACTTTCAAATTATGAAATATTTCATATAAATATAAAATTGGCTTATCTTAACAAGATATATAATTTTGATATTTGTTATAGGTAATAACGAGTCAATGTTGGATTATGTAACATCGAATGAGTGATGAATATGAGGAAGGTATTGATGCTTTATTGGAATTTTCTAAACGAAATGTTCCAAATAATGACATGTTTTTCTGCCCATGACTAAAATGTTTAAATATGAAGAAGATGAAAAATAGAGAGATTAAAGACCATTTAATTTTTCATGGTTTTAATACGAGTTATAGCCCTTTGATTTGGCATGGTGAAACTGGGTAAAATTTTAGATCTATTGATGATGATGCTTTAGAAGATGGTAAATCTGATAAAATTGAAGAAATGATTCATGATATTGAAGTAGAACAAATTGAGAAAGAATTGACAATTGAGCGTTTATATAGTGATGCTGGAAAACTATTGTATCATGGTTGTATGGATTTTACGGTTTTATCATCAGTGTTAAGATTGATTAAACTAAAGGCGAAATGTGGATGGAGTGACAAGAGTTTTACCGAGCTACTATAATTGTTGAAATACATTCTTCCTAAAGACAAAGATCTTCTAGATTCACATTATAAGGCCAAGAAAATATTATGCCCAATGGGGTACAAGAAAATACATGATTGCCTGAATGATTGTGTGATATATAGGAAGAAATATGAATTTATGTCAGAGTGTCCTAAATATGGGATATCACGGTATAAGTTGAAAGAAAATTCATAGGCTGATTTAGAGATTACAGAGATCCCTACCAATGTATTTTGGTATCTTCCTATAATTCCTCTTTTGAAACATTTATTTACTAGTTCACATGATGTAAAAGGTTAATATGACATGCTAATGAGTGGATATGTGATGGAAAAATACCTCATCTAGCTGATTTTACACAGTGGAAGAAAATTGATCACCAATTTCCTACATTCAGAAATAAAGTTATAAATCTCAGACTTGGGTTGTGCACAGATGGAATGAATCCATATCGAAGCCTTAGTCGCACACATAGTTCATGGATTGTTTTATTGATAATTTACATCCTATCTCCCGAATTTTCTATGAAGCGCAAATATTTCATGTTGATTTTAATGATATCTAGACCAAAGAAACCAAGAAATGATATTGATGTTTTCTTATCACCATTAATTGATGATTTGAAACTCTTATGAGAGGATGGTATTTGGGTGTATGATTCTTACAAAATGGAATATTTTCAACTGCATGCAGTGATTATGTTAACTATAAATGACTTCCCAACATAGAGAAATTTGTATGGATATAGTGTTTAGGGGCATAAAATGTGTCCAATTTGTGAACAACAAACTTCATATTGTCAATTGCATCATGGGAGGAAAACAGTATACATGGGTCATTGAAAGTTTTTGCCTATGGATCACTCTTATAGAAGATTAAAAACGTAATTCAATGGATCATAAGAATTTGATATTTCTCTAAAACCTTTATCCATTGATAAGTATTTTGAGAGGGTGAAAAACCTTGATGTGAAATTTGGAAAGACACTTAAATATGGTAATGATAGACATATTTGGAATAAATTGTCAATATTTTTTGAGCTACCATATTGGAGACATGAAGTGAAACATAACATTGATGTCATGCATGTGGAGAAGAATATCTATGACAGTTTGATTGGAAAATTGTTAGACATTAATGTAAAGACTAAAGATTGGTTGAATGAAAGATTAGACTTATTTCCAATGGGAATACATTTGTAGTTAGCTCTAACTCATGATAGAAGGTGAAAATTTCTTCCTCCGACTTGTCATACATTATCCAAGATGGAGAAAATTATCTTTTTTCAGTGTCTTCATGATATCAAAGTTCCACAGTGTTATTCTTCAAATGTAATTTTTTTGTCTCTTTAAAGGATTTGAAGTTGACAGGTATGAAATCTCATGATTTTCAAATCATGATTCAGAAACTTCTACCAGTTTCATTGCGTGGAATATTTCCCATCCATGTCAAAAAGACTATCATGAAGGTGTGTTATTTTTTCAATTCAATTTGTAATAAGGTGATTGATCTGGATGCTTTGAAAATTTTGGAAAATGAAGCAATTTATATACATTGTCAATTGGAAATGTATTTTACTCCATATTTTTTGATATAATGGAGCATTTAATGGTTCATATGGTTCGAGAAATAAATATTTGTGGACCTGTATGTCTACATTGGATGTATCCCTTTGAAAGGTATATGAAGATATTGATGGGGTATGTTAAGAATCCATATTGACCTGAAGCCTCCATTGTTTAAAAGTATATTTCTTCGGAGGTTGTGGAGTTTTGTATGATCTACTTTTCTGTGGCGGAGCACATTGGTTTACCTCCATCTTGCCATGAATGAGTTAATATTGGGGGAAAGGGGATTCATGGCTTGAAAGTCAAATTATTGTCAAGTGAACAGATAAAGAAGGTATATTTATACATCTTGAATAACATACATGATTCTCAACCATATATAACATTGCATATTAATGAGTTGAAATAATGTCATCCAAAGAAGAAAAAAATGTGGATTTTGAATGAGCACAACAAGACTTTTTTTCCATGGTTAAAAAAGACCCTACTTGGTAGATCATATGCATCAGAGTCATTAAGATGGTTAGTGGGAGGTCCAAGTTTAAATGTGATAACATGCTATGGGTATGACATTAATGGCTATACATTTCATATGAAAGCTCAGGACAACAGAAGTGCAGTTCGGAATAGTGGTGTATTGGTGTTCATAGAAGCAATGCATTTTTAAAATTTTAAAGACAAAAACCCAATTTATGCATCAAGTGAATATTATGGATTCATTGAAGAAATATGGGAGTTTGATTACATTAAAATTAAAGTTCCAGTGTTTAAATACGAATGGTTTATCGGTAACAACAGTGTCAGACATGATGAATTTGGAATGAAACTTATTAATTTGAATAGATTGGAAGACACAAATGATTCTTTTATAATGGAAAAAAAATACAAAACAAATTTTCTATGTTCTTGATTAATTTGATATGTAGTGGTATATTGTTTTACAAGGAAAAAAACAATATGTTGGTGATGATCAACTTGATGAAGATGATGATTTATATGAGATCCCTACTTCCATGGAAGGATTAACAAATAATAATGATTAGCATGTCGTAGACATGGTTTTTTCCATAATGAATGATCATGAAGAAGGAATTTTGGAAAAAAATCCATTAGTACATTCCTAATATTATAGGTAACATATGTTTATTTTTCGTTTATTTTTATTAATTTTATAAAATGTTAGATATTTTATTTTTTGTTTCTTTATTAAAACATGTATTAAAACTAATAAGTAAAAATGTTTGTTTATATTTGTTTATTTTTGTTTAGTTTATCATGTTTACTATTACACAACTTATATATTTATTGATTTTTTTGAATTAAAATTATTTTAAATCTGATATGTTAAAAATATTTTTGTGTATAAAAAATGATTTATTGGGTTGGAAAATTTTTAAAATTCCTACACCAATTTGGAGTTTTTTTTATTCATTTAAATTAAATTTCATATATCATTACTATTGTTATAATTTTAGTTAACTTTAACAAATATTAATAATAATGTGTTAAGTTTTAGTTTACTTTTTTGTTTTATAATTTTTCATTTTTTATTTAGATTAGTATCGTAATAGTTGAATTTGTATATTGGTGCACTAATTGTTTATTTATTTGATTTGACGGATAATGATAGATCGATCAGTTAATCAACCACATACTTCTGGAGATGAGTGTCATGATCATACCTCTGGGGAGGAACATGCACATGATCCTCTTGATGATTCCCAATCTTCTTCATATACCCCCACAACGATAAATAAGATCTTGAGGGTTAGTAAATGTGGTGACACATGTTTACTAAAATTATCACTTGATCATATCTAGGACCAGAGGATAATGGTAGACTTTGATGACAATTATATTTTAAGACGTACTAATGAAAAACAATTCAAGAGTTTTGTATCAACTCAGGGTAAAAGAAAAGTCAGCATTTTGTTTAATGATTGGAGAAGTGTTGACAAAACAACACTATAACAGTTGTGGGATACCATTTTGGTAAGATCTTTTATTATTATTTTACTAATATTGAAATTTTTATATTATAATATATTTTCCCTCTTCTTATCAGATGACATTTGATATACCTGACACTCGAGGAGTCTGTAGGAAATGTTTATCGATAGCTGCTAGGAGATGGAGGGATTTCAAATCAACCCTCACATCTGATTTCATTTATGGTAATAGGAAACATCAAAATCCATGTTATATATATATATATATCCTTTTATAGACGAAGACACATGGAAATAATTTTTTGAAAGTAGAAGACAAGAATCATTTTTGATAAGTGAAATGTAAACTTCTAGAAGTTTTGTTTTATTAATGATATTATTAATGATATTATTAGTGATTTATTAATGATTTCTCATTCTTAATTTATAGAAATTGGGGAGATCTCATCAGGAGCTACAATCTGGAAATGTATACCCTTATACTTTATCTCGGTGAGGGTATACTTTATTGGAAGAACAAATGATGGCTGAAAATTAAAAAAACTGAGAGTTGAGTCTTCAAGATTTGGAGAGGTTGTCCCTCCACCCCCTGACTAGACATGAAAAATGGAAGAGGGATTGGATTAGAAAAAAGGGCAATATCTTACAAAATAATCAATGGTTGTAGATGAGAGGATTGTAATACGTTTATTTTATTTATTTAAGTTAATTAAATTATTTATATAATTAGAATCATTACATAATTTTTCAAATACTTCATATAGGATTCTTTTGAGTAGTAGAGAACACATGTTCTATTTGTAGATGAAGGGAGGCAAGATATTTTATCTGCAGCATTGGGAAAGCTCGAACACCCAGGTCGTGTACGAGGATACCTAGCGGGTGTATCGGTGAGAAAAGTATTACCACATTCTTTAGCTTCTTCTATTGAGAGTTTTTATAAAAAAAATAGAATCTTTGGAGTGTGAAGTTCAAAAAATCAATGCAACGATGGAGGAAAAGATTAGAGCGTCAGTACAGTCCATGTTTGCAGACATGCAAAGACAATTTCAGACTATAGCTCCCACTCCACCTCTTCCAGTAGCTCCCACTCCCCCACTTTCGCATGCAGACCCCATTATTTTTCATCCACCTCCACCTGCAAAACCAATTTTTTATGCTACTCCTACACTCACTCCTCTACCTATACCTACATACCCCCTTTTTATCCTACTTTTACACCCCCTCCTTCACAGCTTCCTAGTTATTCTGAGTTGTATGTTGATGATACTCACTATTATATAGTTGCATATGGGATGATATATTATATAGTAGATACAATTAATCATCAATAGTTAGAGATAGAGTAGCATAGGGTAACTGTACAAGATATTATAGATCTACGAGCTGGATTAACGTTACATACAGATGAGGTGAGGATAGTTGGACAAAGTATCAGCCACTTTTTAGTTTATCCATCTAGACTTCTGCGACATATTACCATATAAGTATGTGTATATTTTATCTTTTATTTTATTTTTGTATTATTGTTTTTAAAATTTGAAAGTTAATATATTTATCTATTTATTTATAGGAATACTTTAAAGGTAAATAAATACTGTATAGCCAATAACAAAGAAAAAGGGCTATGAATTTAGATACAAATTCTAGTAGTGTTGGCAAATTGTCAAGATATTCAAATTTTTTGGTGGGTGTTTATACATTTCCAATGGAATATCATGTTTGTGGGTGTGCAATAAATGTGGGGATTTTGAAAAATGATATCATGGAGATTATTATCGAAGATAAGTTGGGCATTAACATGATGCAAGTTTTTTCCATGTAAGTCTTAACATAAATCTTTCCCTGCGTTAAATTTATTGAAAATTTATACTTATGTCTATTTTTATTAGGTATATTTATAAAATGTGTGAGTAGAATGACAAGGCAAATGTATATGGATTTATGGACCCACAATTGATTTCACCTGAAGTGCACACATTGACTAAAGAATAAATAACAGTTTATATCGTTGAAAGATTTGAACAGAATATAATTACACAGTGCTGGATGTTTCCTTATGCTGAGAGGTATGAAACATATATATCAGAAAGTGTAATTTATCTTTTAACATAATAACCACTAACATTAAATTTTATTTTATATAGTGACCATTGGATGTTAGGTGTTTTTTTCCAAGGGAGAAGATGCTTTACTGGATGTGCTATATCCATGGCAATGTGCGGGGAAATTTTAAGAACATGTTGGAAATGTAAGTTTTAATTTCATAATAGTTGTTTATATTATAATGAATTTTATATTTATTTCATTCAAATTATTTTATAACAGGGGATGGGATTTATTTCGAAAACCCACAAAGAAAAAGAACACCAAGATCAAATATGTAAAAGTTAAGGTGAATTCCCATTTATAATTAGTAAATTTTGGTTATGTTACATAAAAATGTTATTTTGAATTGAAAAACTCATTTGAATAGAAATGTCATAAAAAAAAGGTGTCAAAGAATGCAGATATTATGTGTTATGATTTATGTAAGAAATTATTACAACTAGAACAGTTACAAAGTTTAACCTGGTTAGATTTCATTATAAACTATTCCTTAATATTTCATTTGTTTTATTCATTATACATGTTAACTACTTTCCTTTTAATTTGTATCTTTTTGATGACCCTCACCCTTATAGTGCACAAGAGCTCACTGATGTTATTAATATTTTCATGACTTATTATATTCCCCCTTTACAGATTTTATATGAAATGTGCATAATTTGTGTGAAATATTAATGTTTTAATATTAAATATAATTTTTGAGCATTTTTAGAAGTAGTCCAATTGAGTCAGTTTAATGTTTTACTTATAACTGTCACTATACTGATCCAAATTGTGTGATTATTGTTTTTTAGGATTCTCCTTTCAATATACAACATTTCATTATAAGGAACCATGATCCAATTCTGCCATTTGAAGGGTCATATGGTCCTCACAAACAAGACCAAAGAATCTGCGAACAAACTGGACCAGCCTTGAAGATTGATTTACTGGGCTCAATACAGAATTCCAAAAATATTAAATCTCCACTATAATTCTGTGGACACTACATGTCATCTTGGATAAAAACTTCATGGCCCAAATCCAAGTACAAGGGGCCCAAATGAAGCTTTGAAGTCCAGCCCACCATTCTGGTCGAGAATTAACATCAGTATAGTATTCATGACATCTCTCATGATGTAAGCATCAAATCGAGCTGAGAGTTTTCAGTGTGAAAGAGGAGATTAAGGTGGCCTACTTTGTTGAAGAAGTCATTCGGATTTAAAGGCATATTACTATTCAAAAATCCATTCACATTTTGGCCATCTAAAAAGCATGGATAGAAATGGAAAATTTACATTTGTTTAATAAAACCGCAATAACTTTGGATCCACTTTTCCAAATGCCTCCATATTTTGAAAGTAGTCGTAAAACTTTATTATCTACAAATTTGAAGAAGGAGATATTTGGAGATTCGGCTGTCTGAATAGCCAAATTGGAGATGAAAGTGGAGGGACAGATTAGGAATGCAAACAGTCCACTCCTTGGGCTATAAATACTCTCACCTTCCCTCCTTGAGAGGGGTTGGCATTTCAGAAGAGAGGAGATCATATTGGCACGACCAAAGCCTTACCAAAGGCTTGTGAGGATCTTCCATACTCAATTTTTCATTTGAGAGACCTTTCCTCTCTTTGTTTTCACTTACTTTTTGTGTTCTTCATTTTTGTAATCTTATAATTCTCTTTCTTTGTAATTCTGTTTTAATGCAAGTTATTTCTTCAATATCTCTTATTCTCATCCACCTTCTGTAGTTTAATATTTATTTTCCTAATATAGTTTAAATTCAATTGAATCCCCTTCCCTTATTTTGCTTCCTCATTCAATCGAAAATCGGTTTTTAATTATCATCATCGTTCGTGTGTGTGTGTCAACGTACCACTCTTTTCTAATCCCTTTCTTTTTCTTCTATTCTTAATTTATCATAATAATTATTTTAACCAGAATATTAAACATCCAAATGGCTGAGTAAATCTCTCATTGGGATGAGTTATAATTCGGGGATGTTAAGTGATTGAGAGTTTTTCTCGATGAGTATTCTTTAAATTAATATTGTGTATGTTAAACTTAATATGTCATGGATTAATGATATGTTTTGTTTAACGAGTGGGTTCCATGGATTATTGGAACCATAAATACACTACCATAAATAAGTTTTAATTGAGATTAGAACCCTAAGTTAAGTTATGGATTGGATTAAAGCCTTCACACTTAGGAATTCCAATCAACGTCAACTTATGACATGGGTGTTAATTTAATGCAATACAAAGTAAGGCTCAAGGATATCACATGCTTAACTCCTCAATGAAGAAATCACCCTAATCTTTATCAATTTGGTAAATCAAACATCATCCATAAATCATTTCAATTAATCTCTGTAAACAAAACCCCCTAATCAAAATACAATCAACTAAAAACAAACGACTATTACAAAGTATCATCGCCGAGGATTCGACCCGAGTACTGCTATACACATTAGCAGAGCAACGGAATTTTGACCGGTCGATAGGCGACAATCGGCCGTGCATTTCAAATGGATCCGTTGCCGAGGATGGTTCTTTAAGTAGTCATTCGTTTCTGGTTATTGTCAATATAAAAACCCAAAAAAATACAAAATTTTAAAAAAAAATTGAAAAAAAAATCACAAAGAAAAACCCATCTTCTCATAAAAATCATAAACTGAAAAAATACAAAGAAAAACCCATCTTCCTCTTTCTTCCAAAATCTCTCTGAATGCCCCGTAGACTTCCAAACAATCCCTCAGATTTGTTTGACCCTGAAATTGAGTGAACACTTCACCAACTTAGAAGGAACATAAGAGATACTCAAATAATTCAAGAACCAGTCCTCATCCAAACAGTTGAAATTGAAATGGCCAATCCTAGGGAACAAACCCTAAAAGAACTCGCTACCCCTGATATGAATTACCAACCTCTTGGTATTCAATATCCAAACATTGAAGCTGAATTCAAACTCAAATCGGGTTTGATTCATCTTCTCCCTCATTTTCATGGGCTAGCCGGTGAGGATCCACATCTCCATCTCAAAGAGTTCCAGGTGGTGTGCTCTACCATGAAGCCTCAAGGGGTTTCTGAAGAACAAATAAAACTCCGAGCATTCCCTTTCTCCCTAGCTGACTCTGCCAAGTCATGGATCTACTACCTCCCTCCTGGTTCCATAACTACAAGGAATGACATGAAGCGTCTCTTTCTAGAAAAATTATTTCCTGCTTCTCGTACCGCTTCCATCTGAAAGGAAATAAGTGGTATCTGTCAATTCCCAAATGAATCACTCCATGAGTACTGGGAGAGGTTCAAAAAGCTTGTTGCAACCTGCCCACACCACCAAATTCCTGACCAAATCTTGATCCAATACTTCTATGAGGGGTTATTGGCTATGGAGATAACTCTCATAGATGCCGCAAGTGGCGGTGCTCTTGTTGATAAAACTCCTGCAGCTACAAGAGATCTCATATGTAACATGGCTTCAAACACACAATAATTCCATACTCGAGCACATGCTCAAGTCAAACATTCCCAAGATAATCAATCAATTGAGCCGAACAAAATGACCAAGTGTATGAGTGAACTTACAGGTCTTGTGCGACAGCTAGCTGTGGCTACCAAATCCCTAACCTCGTCTTCTCCACAGTCACTATTCCCTGGACCTATCAAGAATTGTGGAATCTGTAGCTCCCCAGCTCATCCAACAGACACATGTACACAACTTCAAGAGGATCAATTCGATTCATTTGGACCAATGGAGCTCAATGCATCATATTCTCAGCGGAACACCAATCCTCAACTATCAGGTCAGTTTGTTAGAAACTTCAACCAACCTCACTCTGAGCCCTTATCTTCTTCCTATAACCAAGTCCTTAGGTATGGTAATCCCATATCTCATCCCCCTCAATTCCCTCCTCAAAACCCAAACCAGTTTCAATACATTCAAGGTGTTGGTAACTTCCAACAACCTTATCCTTTTTCTCCTCAACCTCAAAGGAACAATCCTCCTCCTGGATTCCATTATCCGAATGAGCCTTCCCAATTACCAACCCAATACAATCGATTTCCACTAGTGCAGAAAACGTTTTTTACGTCGGTTATTTTTAATTTTTTACGTCGGTTTCTAGCCGACGTTAATACGTGGGACGTTATAAATAAGGTTTTTGACGTCGGTTATTTAAAAACCGACATCAAAAAACATAAAATCGCGATGTTTATCACGTCGGTTATTGAAGAACCGACGTTATAAACTGGGGTTAGGGTGGTTTATCACGTCCGTTCTATAAGAACTGACGTGATAAACCGGGCTGAGCGTGGTTTATCACGTCGGTTCATATAAAACTGACGTGAAAAACTGGGGGAGGGGGGTTTATCACGTCGGTTATTGACTAACCGACGTGATAAACCGGTGGGAGGGGGTTTATCACGTCGGTTAGTCAATAACCGACGTAATAAACCCTTGTGCAGGCCGTTTAGCACGTCCGTTATTCAATAACCGACGTGCTAAACCATTCTCTAGGCCCTTTATCACATCGGTTATTAAATAACCGATGTGATAAACCATTCTATAGGCCTTTTATCACGTCGGTTATTAAATAACTGACGTGATAAACTAGTTTACAGGCCTTTTATAACGTCGGTTATGAAATAACCAACGTGATAAACTATTTTCCAGGCATTTTATCACGTCGGTTATTAAATAACCGACGTGATAAACCCAATTTTTTTTTAAACAGAATGCAGTGATCTTCTCTCCACCAGAATCAACCAGAAAATAAATCAAGAAATCATACCACAAAAACAGAAGTACATCAAAAATAAGCATGTAAATAGATAACATATAAAACTTACCCACTAGACAGAATCCACCCTCATTTATACCCAATGGCAGCCCTCCCCCACCCCGTTGGAGCCCTCACCCTCATGTATACCCCCTGGACATCCCTCCCCCACCCCGTTGGAGCCCTCACCCTCATGTATACCCCCTGGACAGCCCTCCCCCACCCCGTTGGAGCCCTCACCCTCATGTATACCCCCAGGACAGCCCTCCCCCACCCCATTGGAGCTCCCACCCTCATGTATACCCCTTGGACAACCCTCCCCCACCCCATTGGAGCCCCCACCACACTCCTGGACTGCCCCCCGACCCCCGGACACCCCAAACACCCCTCGACAACCCCCCACCCGCCTGAACAGCACCTCCTCACCCCCTCACCCCACATGATAGCCCCCACCACACCCCTGGACAACCCCCCCACCCCTGGACAACACTCCCACACCCCTGGACCGGCTTCCCACACCCCTGGACATCCCTGCCACCCCTCCCCCACAGACCCAAATCCATACCAGAAGAACCATCAAAAGTAGACCAAAACAAGAAGTAGAGCAAAATTAAACATTCACTTATATAACATTCAAAACTTACACTGTCAACTTAAAAAAAAACTAAATCAAACCTAAACAACTACCAAATATACAATTAAAACGACAATATTCAAAATTACATTTTACATTACAAACAACTAAAATTCAATCAAACCTGTAAAATAATTTGACCACTCCACTTGTACGTGTTTGATGTCTTCAGCAGTATAGGGTTGAGGGTCATCAAAAAGCTACAAATGAAAAAGAAGATAGTTTACGTGTATAATGAATAAATCAAATTGAAATATGATGGCAAAGTTTAAGAGGAAATCGTACCAGGTCAAAATTCACAACTGTCCCAGTTGTTATTATTTCATACATAAATCTTAACATATAATATCCGCATTCGATGAGGCCTTGTTGTTCATGAAAATTCTGTTTTGAATGAGTGTAAATTCAATATATTATTTTTATGTAATAAATCAAAAAGTACAAATTATAAATGGAAATTTACCTTCGCCTTTACATATTTGATCTTTGCATTTCTTTTCTTTGTGTTTTTTCGAAAGTATGCCCATGCACTGTTAGAAAAATAATACGAATGGGGTAAATTTAAAATTTATTATAATATATAAAACTATTGAGAAATTGAAACTTACTTTTCCAATATATTCTTAAAACTTGCCCACACATCACCATGAACAGAGCATATCCAATAAAGAGCTTTCTCCCTTGGGCAAAAAATCCCTAACATCCAATGATTACTGATAAAAGGAAATTTAATGTTAGTGGTTTTTTATGTTAAAAGATAATTAACTATTCGAGAGAAATGTGTTTCATACCTCTCACAAAAAGGCATCATCCAACATTGTTGGATTATATTCTTTTCAAATCTTTCAGCAATATAAACCATTCTTTGTTCCTCAGTCAATGCACATGCTTCAGGGGAAATCAATTGCGGGTCCATGAATCCATATACTTCTGTCAGTTCATTCCTCTCACAAATTTTATAAAGATACCTAATACAAAACATAAATAAGTATACATTTTTAATAAATATAACGCAGGGAAAAGGTGTTAAGACTTACATGGAAAAAATTTGCACCACGTTGATGCCCAACTTATCTCTAGTAACAAGCTCCATGATATCAGATTTTGTAATCCCCACAGTTATTTCACGTCCACAAACATGAGATTCCATTGGAAACTCATAAAAACCCAACAACAAATGTGAATATCTTGACAATCAGTCAAGACCACTGGAATCTGTATCTGATGTCATAGCCTGTTGTCTTTGTTGTTGTCTATACAGTATTTCTTTACCTTTGAAGTATTTCTGTGAAAAAAAAATTGAGAATTATAGTAGTTTTCAAATGATAAAACAACTTTAATAAAAAAATAAAATAAAAGATATAACATTCATACCTCTATGGTAATGAGTCGAAGAAGTCTGGATGGCCAAACTAAAAAATGGCCGATACTCTGTCCAACTGTCGCCACCTCATCTGTAAGTATTGGTACCCTAGCTGATCTATCTATAATATCCTGTACAGTGACCCTCTGATTCTCTACCTCTAATTGTTGATGATGAACTGTATCTCCTATACAATATACCAACCCGTATGCTACTATATGATGTTGAGAATCATCAACATACAACTCGCAATATGTAGGAAGCTGCGGCGGAGGCGTAGGATAAAAAATGGGGTCCGCAGGCTGAGGTTGGGGAGTGGGAGCTACTGGCGGAGGTGGAGGATAAATAATGGGGTCTGCAGGGGGAGGTGGAGGAGTGGGAGCTGCAGTCTGAAATTGTCTTTGCATTTCTGCAAACATAGATTACACCGAATCTCTAATCTTGTCTTCCATCGTCGCATTAATATTTTGAACTTCAGCCTCCAAGGATTCTATTTTTTTTATAAACCCCCTCAATGTTAGAAGTTGAAGAACGTGGAAACACTTTTCTTACCGATACACCTGTCAGATATCCTCTTACACGACCAGGATGTTCGGGCCTTCCCAATGCTGCAAATAAAATATCTTCCCTCCCAGTAGCTGTAAATGTCCCCTCTGAACTTTGCTCCTCAAGAGAGTCCTGTATTAATTAATTGAACATTTCTGTAATGATTGAAACTTATATGAAGAAAAAAGTTAACTTAAATAAATTAAATAGATATCTTACAATCCTCTCAGCTACGATTCTCGATTCTTCCGAAAGATATTGCCCTTTTTTTCCCTTCCGAGCTCTCTTCCATTTTTCATGTCTAGATGGAGGGGATGGAGGGGCCACCTCTCCAGAGCTTGAAGACTCAGCTCTTATTTGTTGAAATTTTTCCGCTATCATTTTTTCTTCCAATAATGTATACCCTCCCCGAGATAAACTATGAGGGTATACATTTTTAGATTGGATCTCCTGATGAGCTTTCCTTGTTTGCTATAATTTAAGAATAAGAAATCATTAACAAAACATTAATAAAATCATTTATATAAGAAAGTATATAAAAGTTTACATTGCCCTTACCAGAAATGACTCTTTTTTTCTACTTCCAAAAAACTGTCTCCATGTGTCTTCATCTATAAAAGGATATATACGACATGGATTGTCATGACTCCTATGACCATAAATGAAATCAGATGTGAGGGTTGATTTGAAATCCCTCCATCTCCTGGCAGCCAACGATAAGCATTTCTTCATGACTCCTCCAGTGTCAGGAATATCAAATGTCATCTGATAAAGAAGAGGTTAAACATATTATATATACCAGAAACATTAAAAGAATGGTCAAACAATGACAAAAGATCTTACCAAAATAGTCTCCCACAACTGAGAGATAACCGCTTTATCCACACCTCTCCAATCATCATACAGAATGCTTACTTTGGTCTTAGCCTGAGTTGCAAAAAA
Organism: Viscum album; assembly: GCA_963277665.1. Classification (NCBI taxonomy): domain Eukaryota; kingdom Viridiplantae; phylum Streptophyta; class Magnoliopsida; order Santalales; family Viscaceae; genus Viscum; species Viscum album. Next base: position 180,039,326 of record OY728145.1, read on the forward strand.
ACTCTTAAAATCTTCGGCATTCGGACCTCTAGGAATATCATCATCATCAAACTCAACTACTATCCTCTGATCCTGCGTACGGGCAAGTGATAATTTTGTTAAACGTGTGCAACCACGTTTACCAACCTTTGAACTCTTTGTCGTAATAGGAGCATGTGAATGTTCATCCCCAGAGGTATTACCAGCAATATGCTCCTCCCCAGAATCATGTGGTTGATCATCTGAATGATCTGTCATTATCCTTCAAATCAAAAAAACAAACGTCAGTTCACAAATATACAAATTCAAATATTTTAATACTACTGTAATCAGAAAATAGAAAAGTGTACTGGGTTACATAATAGTAAACATTGGTAATATGGTAAGCATGTTAAACAATGGTAAAGATGGCAAAGATGGTCAAGATGGTCAAAATGGTCAAGATGGTAAAAAATGGAAAAAATGGTAAACCTGGTAAACATTGTAAACATGGTAAAGTAATTGTCATTGAACAAAAATAAGCATTTTAAAAATCATGTAATGGTTATAAACTGTTGGATCATAGAGCATTTCCTTCTGTCTGGGTTCCACCGGCTGACCGGTGGTCATCCACCGGTTGGTCGGTGTCACCAGGCAGTGGGCAAGCCTACGGCCTGGGTCCTCCGGCTGGCCGGTGGGCAAGAACCGGTTGGCCGGTGCCCATACCGGCTGGCCGGTGCGCTAACACCGGCTGACCGGTGGCTCCGGCAGAAAGCAATGCTTCTTCCAGAGACCACCGGCCAGCCGGTGGGAGTCCACCGGTTGGCCGGTAGACTCAGAGAGTCAATATCATCCTTCTTGGGCCAACTCCTGGGCAACCTTTTTCCTAGCATCAAAACACTTGAAAACAAGTTAGAACACGATGAGAGTGATTGTGATCATTAAAATCCAAGAGAGAGGGGTACAATAATAAACATGATAAAGTAAACTAAACAAACTTAAAACAAACAATAACATATACTTATTTTATTTTAAAACATGTTTTAATATATAAAAAACTTACAATATCTAACATTTATGGAAAAAATAAATGTAAACAAGAAATAAACATATGTTACCTGTAATTTTAGGAATGTACAGATGGATTGTTTTCCCAAATTCCTTCGTCGTGATCGTTCCTTATGGCACAAACTATGTCTTCAACATGATCGTCATTATGTTCTTTTAATATTTCCATTGAAGTAGGGATATCACATAAATCAGCATATTCATCAAGTTCATCCTCACTAACATATTGTTTTTTTCCTTGTAAAACAACAGCCCACTGCATATCTGATTGATCTACTACATAAAAAATTTGTTTTGCATGTGTTGCCATTATAAAAGAATCAGCTGTGTCTTCTAATCTATTCAGATTAACAAGTGTCATTCCAAATTCATCGTGTCTGACACTGTTGTTACCGTTAAACCATTTACAGTTAAAAACGGGAACTTTAATTTTAAAGTAATCAACCTCCCATATGTCTTCAATCACTCCATAATATGCATTTGATGCAGAAATTGGGTTTTTGTCCTTAGCACTCGAAAAATGCATTGCTTCTGCAAACACCAATACACCACTATTCTGAACCGCACTTCTGTTTTCCTGAGCTTTTGTATGAAATGTATAACCATTAATGTCATAACTAGACCACGTTATCACATTTAAACATGGACCAACCACTATCCATTTTAATGTCTCTGATACATCTGATCTACCAAGCAAAGTCTTTTTAATCCATGAAAAAAAAGTTTTGTTGTGCTCATTCAAAATCCACATTTCTTTCTTCTTTGGATGACATTGTTTCAACTCATTAATGTGCAATGTGATATATGGTTGAGCATCAGCTATGTTCTTCAAGATGTATGATTCTAACTTCTTCATCTGTTTAGCTGACAATGATTTGACTTTCAAGCCACGAATCCCCTTTCCCTCATTATTAACTCGTTCATGGCGAGATGGAGGCAAACCTATGTGTTGCGCCGCATCCAAGTAGCTCGTACAAAACTCTGCTACCTCCTCAGAAATATACTTTTCAATAATGGAGGCTTCAGGTCGATATAGATTTTTAACATACCCCTTTAATATTTTCATATACCTTTCAAAAGGATACATCCAACGAAGATATACAGGTCCACAAAGCTTTATTTCTCGAACCAGATGAATCATTAAATGCACCATTATATCAAAAAAAGTTGGAGGAAAATACATTTCCAATTGACAAAGAATTAAAATTGCATCCTTTTCCAAAATGTTCAAAGCATTCACATCAATCGCCTTGTTACAAATTGAATTGAAAAAATAACACAACTTCATTATAGTCTTTCTGACACGAATGGGCAATATTCCACGCAATGCAACTGGTAGAATTTGTTGCATCATGACGTGACAATCATGTGATTTCATACCTATCAACTTCAAGTCCTTCATTGAGACAAAATTTTTTACATTAGAAGAATAACCTTGAGGCACTTTGGTATCATGAAGACACTGACAGAAGCTAATTTTCTCCCTCTTCGATAATGTATGACAAGCCGGGGGAAGAAATGTTCGTCTTCCTTTAGGAGTGGGAGCTAACTCCAAACGTATTCCCATTGATAGTAAGTCTAATCTTGCATTCAACCCATCTTTAGTCTTTCCTTTAATATCTAACAATGTTCCAATCAAAGAATCACAGATATTCTTCTCCACGTGCATGACATCAATATTATGTTTAACTTCATGATACCTCCAATATGGTAGCTCAAAAAATATTGACCTTTTCTTCCAAATATGTCTATCATTACCAGATTTCTGTGTCTTTCCCAATGTCACGTCAAGGTTTTTCACCCTCTTAAAACACTGATCATGGGATAAAGGTTTTGGAGCAGTATCAAATTCTTGTAAGACATTAAATGCCTTTTTTAGTCTTCTATAAGGGTGTTCCATAGGCAAAAACTTTCGATGACCCATGTACACTGTTTTCCTCCCATGATGCAATTGACAATAGGACGTCTGTTGTTCGCAAATTGGACATGCTTTATGCCCTTTAACACTGTATCCAGACAAATTTCCATACGCTGGGAAGTCATTTATAGTGAACAGAAGCACTGCATGCAGTTGAAAATATTCCATTTTATAAGAATCATACACCCTAATACCATCAGCCCATAACAGTTTCAAATCATCAATCAACGGTGACAAGTAAACATCAATATCATTACCGGGTTGCTTTGGACCAGATATCATTGTACTCAAAATGACATATTTGCGCTTCATACAAACTTCAGGAGAGAGGTTGTAAATTACCAATAAAACAGTCCATGAACTATGTGTGCTACTAAGTGTTCGGTATGGATTCATTCCATCTGTGCACAACCCTAGTCTGAGATTTCTTATTTCATTTCCAAATGTAGAATACTGCGCATCAATTTTCTTCCATTGTGGACAATCAGCTGGATGATGTATTTTTCCATCACATACCCGCTCTTCAGCATGCCATATTAACCTTTTTGCATCATGTGAATTAGCAAATAAACGTTTGAAACGATTAATTATAGGAAGATACCAAAATACCTTTGAAGGGAGATTTGTAATATCTACATCACCCTGTGATTTTTCTTTCACCTTATACCGTGATGTCCCACATTTTGGACTCTCTGACATAAATTCATATTCCTTCCTATATATAATGCAGTCATTCGGACAGGCATGTATTTTCTTGTATCCCAATCCCATCGGGCATAATATTTTCTTGGCTTTGTAATGTGAATCTGGAAGATCGTTATCTTTTGGAAGAATGTCTTTCATCAATTGTAGTAGCTCTGTAAAACTTCTGTCACTCCATCCATGCTTCGCCTTTAGGTTAATCAATATTAACACCGCCGACAGAACCGTAAAATCTGTACAACCGGGATATAATGGTTTTTCAACATCACCATATAGACGTGCAACTGTCGGTTCTATCTCAATTTGTTCTGCTACAATATCGCGAATCATTTCTTCAATTCCATCGGAGTTACCATCTTGCGAATCATCATCATCAGTGACATTCCGTCCAGTTTTACCATGCCAAATCCAAGGGTTGTAACTCGGATTAAAACCATGACATATCAGATGATCTTTTATCTCTCTACTTTTCAACTTCTTCATATTCAAACATTTCAGGCATGGACAGAAAAAAATGTCACTACTTGGAACATTTCGTTTTGCAAATTCCAAAAAGGCATCAACACCTTCCTCAAATTCATTGCTCATTCGATGTGCCGTAATCCAACTTCGACTCATTATTACCTATAACAAATATCAACAAAAAATATATATTTTTAAGATAATACAAAACATGTTTATATGAAAAAATCATAATTTGAATGTAAAACAATTTAAAATATAAAACAAATCTTGAAAGTAGTAGTAGTTTTCATAAGTACCCAACACCAAATAGCTATACATCGTAAGTGTCATGTTAAAAATATGAATATAGACCATTTGTTTTATGTTTAATAATATTTTCATATTATCTGATCATTCTGATTATATATTAGAATTATTATATCCTTTTGATCCGATATATAATCTAAGGACATTAATATTTCTTTAGAAAAAGTAATGTTAATATCATAGAAATGTAAAAAAAAGTATATGTCGAACTATATATATGTAATACCAATAAAAAAATACATATGTGTTTGGCCTGGGTTTCACACATAAATCAACTCATCTCACAGATTAAATTTTTGAATCATCCTACATAATACTTATTTTTATAACTTAGGGAATGTAAATAATAATGTTGCTGGAAGAATGGAACGTTACAGTACCACCCATTATTTTTCAGATTTTGCTGAAGCTAATCCACAATGTTTTAATAATAATTTGCGAGTTGAATGTTGCGAGTTGAATGAACATAATAACCATTTGAAATAAAAAAAATTCCACGAGATTCAAAAACGAACGAAAAGCACATCAAGAATCAAAACAAAAACGAACGAAATAAATTCGTGGAAGGCTTACTTGAATGTCGCGAGTTGAGATGATAGATCCGAGTGAAGAAGATAAAAAATGAAGCCAAAATGAGTGTAATGCAGGTGATCGATGAGCCGATTAGAGTTTACCGCACGCGAGAGAGACGAGCCAGCGACTGTCAATCGAAAAAATCGTAAATGAAAGAACGCGGCTTTAATTTTTTAAATGCTTTATAACGTCGGTTATTATATAACCGATGTTATAAACTATTTTTAAGCTTTTTTACGTCGGTTATTTTATAACCGACGTTATAAACCCCAGGGTGCTTTGGTTTTTTATTTCGGTTATTTGATAACCGACGTAAAAAACACGTAGATATCAGGTTTTTTTACGTCGGTTTCCAAATAACCGATGTAAAAAAACCCGATATCTATGCTTTTTTTACGTCGTTTATCCAATAACCGACGTAAAAAACCAAAGCACCCGGGGGTTTGTTACGTTGGTTATGTTATAACCGACGTAAAAAACACCGCGCTTTGGTTTTTTACGTCGGTTATTTGATAACTGACGTAAAAACCGCGGTTTTTTTACGTCGGTTACAAAATAACCGACGTCAAAAACACCCGCGCATTGATTTGTTACGTCGGTTATCAAATAACCGACGTAAAAACCCAACAGGCGCGATTTGTAACGTCGGTTATTAAAATAACCGATGTGAAAAATCTACTCGCCGCATTGTTACGTCGGTTATATATAACCGACGTAAAAAATGGTGACGTAAAAAACGATTTCTGCACTAGTGTTCCCAAGAACTCAAATCAAGGCAATCCCAATTCGGGACAAGCCTCTTCTTCCAAGCAACCATGGGAAAGTGCTGTTGAAGATCTTGTCTCCTTCACCCGTTCTAGCCTTAAAAACATTGAAACTCAAATAGTTACACTTGCATCCCACCTAAGCCAGCAACAACAATCAAATTATTCCCAACTCCTAGCTCAACCATTACCCAACCCCAAGGCTAATGTAAGTGCAATTGCACTTAGATCAGGAAAGCAACTTACTATTCCTCAAGATAAATCCTAAAACCCTCCTTTGAATGTTGACCTAGAAAATGAAAAGAAAAAGAAAATTGAAAAGGAATCTGAATCCATTCCATCACCTCCTTCCATTCCACTTAGGAATCCAATTCCTTTTCCTCAAGCTGTTTCTAAACCAAGGAAGTCATTTGAACCTGATCCTGAAATGCTCGACATGTTTAGACGTGTTGAAGTCAACATTCCCCTCTTAGATGCCATAAAACAAATTCCTAAGTATGCCAAGTTTCTCAAGGAGTTGTGTACCCACAAGAGGCAACTTAGGACCTTTGAAAATGTTTCCACCCAGCAGTCTATTCCCATAAAGTGCAAATATCCAGGGACCTTTACGGTTCCATGCCAAATTGGATGTTCCAACTTTGATGATGCACTCATAGACCTAGGAGCCTCAATTAATGTCATGCCCAAATCCATATTCTCCAACCTTGGTCTAGGTCCCTTTCACCCAATGAGTGTTGTCATTCAGTTAGCCAATCGAAGCACAACCAGTCCTGAAGGAATAATTGAGGATGTCCTTGTCCGAGTCAATGATCTTATCTTCCCTGCTGATTTCTATGTCCTTGACATGGAAGGTGAGACAAACTCTTCTATATCTCCCCTAATTCTAGGAAGACCATTCCTTATGACATCTAAGTCCAAAATTGATGTACATGCTGGCATCTTATCCATGGAATTTGGAGACCTAATGGTCAAGTTCAACATTTTCCAAGCCATACGATACCCATCTGAGGATCACTATGCATTCTCAATCCATGCTTCTGAGGACACTTCTAAGAGTCAATCGAACCCCAATCCACCATGTTCTTCATGTTCTAATGATAAAGGATCTTGTGAAATCTGCACCATGATTAACAAAGTCATAAATGGTGATGTTGATGTGGACCTCTCATTCATAGACTCCATCAATATAGAGGAACTTGAAAACTCTTTGGAATATCATCTCACCTCTGACTTCCAATGCTACAACATGGTTGGTAATAAGGAAAATGAACTAGAATGCTCATTTGTTGATTCAGATCAGATTATCCCATATTCATCCTTTCCTATCCATGATTCTGAAAATTCTGTTATATGTGTAGTGAACCTTGAACCAATGTGTTTATATTGCCTTGATGGTAGTGATGTTTGTGATATTTGTACCCTAATTAATAAAGTGATCACTAGTGAGGTTGAAATTGACCATTCTTTCGCAAACAACATTGAAATAAAGGATATTGAAAATTGTATTCAGTCTTATGACTCCACTGATCCCCATTACTCTAAATCGGTAAGTGATGAAATAAATGATTCAAAAACAATTGGGATCTCATACTGTAGTTCTGTGTTATCTGATCCTCACAAAAATGAACCATCAGAATTGAACCATCTTCCTGAATTTCCAAGCATAAAAAACCAGAACATTGTGGATAACATCATTCCTCAGGTTGAAGACCAAAGTGAGGATAGAAATATTCTCTTTCCACCCCCATTGAATTACAAGCACATCAACAAGGATGGGAAGAAATTATCCAATGAATCATCAGGCCACCCAAAGAAAAAGTTTTTCTGGAAGCACACTGGTGTTGAGAAAATACGATGGCCACCGTCAGACTATGGGTAGTCCACTGCAATTGTCCAGCTGTAGACAAATAAATGCAGTGCTTCTTGGGAGGCAACCTATGTTTTCTTTTACTTTTATGAAATTTCAATTTCTTTTTATATTTTCATTAGATGAATAATGAATTTTATTTTTCAGGTAACTTCCCACTGTCCTGGAACCACCTTGACTTCCACCGAATCCCCAAATTCTCTAGCCGGCCCACCACTAGATGGAGATGGAAACCCACCAAAATCCAAACCAGGGGGCACCTCTTTCCCTTTAACTCTCTCTCTATCCCTTCCTCTCTCTACCTCTTTCTTCTTCTTCTTCCTCTCTCTTTCATTTTTTTACCACTTTATTCATCAAACCCTTTCTTTTTCTCTTTCTTGTGTGGGTGTGTATTTAAAAAAAACCTTAAAAACTAAAAAAACCAAAAACACACAATTAATTAAAAAAAATTACAAAAAAAGAGTCATGCTTACTCACCATCGAGTTTTGAAATTTTGTCCAACCATTTTGGGGAGTTAACAGACATGTTTTCATCTCAAAAATTTGGTATTTTGGGTAAAGAATTTTGTGTCAAAATTAACAAATTTTGAATGCTCAATTTTTGATTTGGAAAATTCTTTTCCCAAACCGTGAGAACAAACAATTGCTTCCATGCCAAGGCCACCTATGGCCATCTTTTCAAAATGTGTGTTTTCACCCCCATTTTTGAGTCTTGAGTTTGTGGACCTTCGAGCTGAATTTCCTGCCTTAGTGTGCATTAATATGATAGAGGAATTTTCTGAACCACATGAGAATCACAATAGCCAAATAGCCTCCCATAACCCTTACATTAATCCTCCTTTTAAAATCCCCTTCAAGCCTATGAAAACCTTTTATTTGATAGACACATTACAAGCCCAATACCTTATCCCACCTAATATCAACATGGATTTTCATTGCATAAGTTTTTGAAATTTAAGTGTGGGGGGGGGGGAATGGATTTCATTTTTGGATATCATTTCCTTACTTTCTGGTGTGTTATCATATGCTTGAGGGAAAGCATCCATTTTAGTGTGGGGGGAGGTTATCATTCGGTGGGATTTGGGAATGTATTGTAAAAATGATATTGAAAAGTGTTAAAAAAATCACAAAAAAAGAAATCAAAAATCAAAAAAAAATCAAAAAAAGAGAAACAAATGGGTTGTGTCTTGGGTAGGTCAAAAATCACTCTTCCTCAACCTTTGATCTTGTTATAACTATTACAATTAGTGTCGTGAGGAGATCAATCATGGGTTGGGTTATGAGTGTGAGATCTGTTTCAAGGTCAACTTTCGAAAAAACAAAGAAAAAAAGGAAAAAAAGAACACTTGCATTATATTCTTATATCAATGGGAGAAGTTTGGTGGTTTGTAAATATTTCATCTTCTCATCCCCTTCATATTTTCTTCCTCTATTGTATCTTTCTTCACACAATCATTCCCTTGTAAATATGTGTTTTCATTTCCTTCCATGTTTTATTTCAAAAAAATGTGCATTGTTTTTCTATGTTGGTATTTTAACCCTCTTATTCTCTCTCTTGGACATTATATTCCTACCATCCCATAGCCACAGAAAAAACCCTTAAAAAGACCTCTTGATTCTTATTCACTTTGGATAGGGATTGGAAGCTGAGAGCTATTTTCAAACTCTAAGATTTTCACTTTTGGTTGGTGAAAGAGTGATCCTCCACAAATGAATTTTATCATCTTGAGAGGTGTGAGTTTTGAGTGTCCACATTTTCCATTTCTAAATTTGAGCATGAAAAAATGAATTAGTTTTGGAACATTGTTTCTGTAACAACTTGTGGTGGAATTCAAAATGGATAAGTGAAATAGTCTAAACCTCCCCTGATTGGAGAAAACAAAATTTTAATATTTGTTGGTGAGTGAAAATGATATTTCCATGTTTTTATATTTGTTGCACATGAGGACATGCACAAAACTAAGTGTGTGGGAGTTGATGTTATTAATATTTTCATGACTTATTATATTCCCCCTTTACTTATTTTATATGAAATGTGCATAATTTGTGTGAAATATTAATGTTTTAATATTAAATATAATTTTTGAGCATTTTTAGAAGTAGTCCAATTGAGTCAGTTTAATGTTTTAATTATAACTGTCACTATACGGATCCAAATTGTGTGGTTCTTGTTTTTTATGATTCTCCTTTCAATATAAAAAATTTCATTAGAAGGAACCATGATCCAATTCTGCCATTTGAAGGGTCATATGGTCCTCGCAAATAAGACCAAAGAATCTGTGAACAAACTGGACCAGCCTTGAAGATTGATTTACTGGGCTCAATACAGAAGTCCAAAAACATTAACTCTCCAAAATAATTCGGGGGACACTACATTTCATCTTGGATAAAACTTTCATGGCCCAAATCCAAGTACAAGGGGCCCAAATGAAGCTTTGAAGTCCAGCCCACCATTCTGGCCGAGAATTAAAATCAGTATAGTATGCATGACATCTCTCATGATGTAAGCATCAAATCTAGCTGCTATTTTTCAGTGTGAAAGAGGAGATATTGGTGGCCGACTTTGTTGAATAAGTCATTCGGATTTGAAATCATATTCCTGTTCAAAAATCCATTCACATTTTGGCCATCGAAAAAGCATGGATAGAAATGGACAGTTTACCTTTGTTTAATAAAACCGCAATACCTTTGGCTCCGCTTGTCGAAATGCCTCCATATTTTGACAGTAGTCGTAAAACTTTATTATATACAACTTTGAAGAAGGAGATAGTTGGATATTCGGCTGTCTGAATAGCCAAATTGGCGATTCAAGTGGAGGGACAGATTAGGAATGCAAACAGTCCACTCCTTGGGCTATAAATACTCTCCCCTTATCTCCTTGAGAGGGGTTGGCATTTCAGAAGATAGGAGATCATATTGGCACGACCAAAGCCTTGACAAAGGCTTGGGAGGATCTTCCATACTCAAGTTTTCACTTGAGAGACCTTTCCTCCTCTCTTTGTTTTCACTTACTTTTGTGTTCTTCATTTTTGTAATCTTGTAATTCTCTTTCTTTGTAATTCTGTTTTAATGCAAGTTACTTATTCAATATATCTTATTCTCATCCAACTTCTGTAGTTTAATATTTATGTTCCTAAAATAGTTTAAATTCAGTTGAATCCCCTCCCATTATTTTTCTTCCTCATTCAATCGAAAATCCGTTTTTAATTATCATCATCGTTCGTGTGTGTGTGGCAACGTACCACTCTTTTCTAATCCCTTTCTTTTCTTCTATTATTAATTTATCATCATAATTATTTTAACCAGAATATTAAACATCCAAATGGATGAGTAAATCCCTCATTGGGGTGAGTTATAATTTGGGGATGTTAAGTGATTGAGAGTTTTGCTCGATGAGTATTCTTTAAATTAATATTGTGTATGTTAAACTTAATATGTCATGGAATAATGATATGTTTTGTTTAACGAGTGGTTTCCATGGATTATTGGAACCATAAATACACTACCATAAGTAAGTTTTAATTGAGATTAGAACCCTAAGTTAAGTTAAGGCTTGGATTAAAGCCTTCACACTTAGGAATTCCAATCAACGTCAACTTATGACATGGGTGTTAATTTAATGCAATACAAAGTAAGGCTCAAGGATATCACATGCTTAACTCCCCAATGAAGAACTCACCCCAATATTTATCAATTTGGTAAATAAAACATCATCCATAAATCATTTCAATTAAGCTCTGCAAACAAACCCCCCTAATCAAAATACAATCAACTAAAAACAAATGACTATTACAAAGTATCATCGCCGAGGATTCGACCCGAGTGCTGCTATACACATTAGCAGAGCACCGGAATTTTGACCGGTCGATAGGCGACAATCGGCCGTGTGTTTCACTCACACATTTACAAGTGGAATGGAAAAATCATTTTATAGGTTTGATTGGATTTTAGTTTGTTTTTAGTGAATATTGGAATTTTGAATGTTGTAATTGTAAATGTGTATTTTTTAGTTGTTTTGGTTGGATTTAGGTTTGTTTTTAGTTAATATTGTAATTTTTGAATGTGGTAACTATGAATGTGTAATTTTTCTGCTGTTTATGCTTGTTTCTTCTTGTTTATGTATTTTTCTGGCTTGGTCGGCAGTGAAGAGGAAGGGTTACATGAAATGTTTTTTTAAATTTTTTTACATCGGTTATTTTATAACTGATGTTAAAAATATTTTTAGTCAGTTTTTTACGATGGTTATAAAATAACAGATGTAAAAACCCTTCCTCACAAAGCCCTTTCATGTAGGTTAATTATTAACCGATGTAAAAAAGGCTTCGAGATGGTGGGTTTCCATGTTGGTTTTTATATGAACAATGTGGTATATGATGTTTTATGTTGGTTATTTAATAACCGTCGTAAAAACCCTTCACCCCAAGGTGTTTTTCACATCAGTTGTTAAATAACTGACATAATATATGATATTTTACATTGGTTATTAAATAAATGAAATAAAATATTTGTTCCATTATAGATTTACAACATTGGTTTTTTTAACCGACATTAAAGAAAATATTTATAATGTCACCTTTAATAATGGCGGCTAAAAAGCGACGTAAAAAATAAAAATAAAATCGAAATTGTAAAGCATTTTTGCACTAGTGAGTGTATGAATCCCCACTGTATATCCTTCTTCCCACATTAAATTCAAATCACCATATTGTTGCATATGGACTGCATAATAGGTGTCTATGTTCCAAAATTCCAGTATCTTACATTTGCATTCTTGTACCTCTTCCGTGACCTTGGGATCTTCCAATAATTGTTTGTTTCCTTCTTCGTCATGTTCTTCCCATATCAAGAGAACTCACAACATTAGGAAAGTTCATATCTGATTAGGGATAAAGGTAAAACAATACTTAAATAAAAAATAGTTCCACCACCACTCTTCCCATTCTTGGTTAATCTATTTCCAAATTTCCCCTCTGCTGTAACATACCTATCAACTATTCCCTGATGAAATCTTCCCTCGTCCACTCCCCATTCTTCATATTAGCCTGGTAATAGCTCTACCATGATGTTGATGAACCTTCTAAGCTAAATAATAACTTGAATAAACTTCTCATTTCCCTGTAAAAAATGAGATCCTCCTCCATGTCTCGAAAATACCACCCCTTCCTCATTGATATCTCAATATGATGTGTGATTCACATCGCTTGTAGAAGAGTCCCAAGATTACGGTTTTGTATCCAGGATAAGATGTAATCTTTTAAGATTTCCAAAAAATTACCCACATGTTGTTGCTTCGGCTTCGAGGACATCAATAAAGTTACATACTCAAACTCCTTGACATACTCATATGTTTTTCCCTACAACAGAAGGGCTTATAAATCCATGAATAGGTTTTAGTAATCAAAACCATAAAAATGAACCAATCATTATTATAAAAACAAAGTCTAGGTAAAATTAGGATATATTTCAATCAAAATTGAAAAACAGTGGGTCACTACTCCCACCATACATACCCGAGTGATTAAAACATTGAGAAAGTATGGGTTTTGGTGAATCCAAAAATACATTTTTCCCTATTTAGTCATTCTTGTGGATCCATTTCATCAAACACTATTAATTCAATGTTTCATGTGATAAAGAAGTTTTCAGAAGGTATTATATGGTACAACATCTCAAAAACCACAACCGGAGTGGCCAACTCTGTAGTGGTGATAGCTATTGATCACAATATTTATGCCTCCGTCTCCTCACTAGTCTAATGTCCTCTTATAATGGAATTTTCTTAGGACGGTGCACTTCTTCAACAATATACTTAGGAAATTGAACGTTTTCAACCAATTTTTCCTCCCATCACTGCTAACCTCACATGAGGTTAGTCATAATTGAGGAATGTTTAGTCAAGATTACCTCAACTCATCCCATACACTATACCTTTACTTTAGTTCATTTTTGGTGGTGTATTTCCATACATGTATTACCAAATATTCAAATGATTTTGTTTCAAACTATTGGACAAAAATGATATGAATTTCTCCTCATAATCAAAAATATATATTTTTTACTTCATATAAAAAACATATGTAATAGACATATAGTGGAACAATGGTGAATAAAAACATAAGGTGAGAGAAGACTGACTTGAGAGACCTCCAGGCTCTCCCACCCAAGTAATTAGCTGAAACACACATCTAATTCCCTCCCTCCCTTTATCACACCAAGCCCTCATTAACAACCTCTTCTCCACCCCAACATGACTATAACCTATCAATTAACTCCCCTTACCCAAGTAAGATAGAATCACCCCTCTGATAATACACCTTATAGGTGTCGAGATAGTCCCGAACTCTATTAAGGAACATTATACAACTCATTAATGGGATATTAGATGGAAAATAACATAAAACACATTTAATGGATGATGTTTTTATTGATTTTATATAGTTTTAAAAAAATTATCAAGGGACTCCTACCCAAATATTATCACTTTGATCATCAAGACAACAATTCATGAGTTAATTCTACAACCAAAAACACTAATGTATTCATTTATTTGAGAAAAAGATACTTTTATAATGATGTTCAACATATAGTTGACAAATTAGAAAGTGGAAAAGTACTGCATGTTTTGAGGAAAATAAAGTAATCACTTGGGGGTATGTATGAGAACAATTTAATTATACCAATGATTTGTTCACATAATGTTCTACCAGAAGAAGGAAGTTAAATGAGCCAAAAACCACAAAGGATACTCATACCACCAATGATGGAAGTGGTTAATAAATTAATTATCAAAATCCATGACATAATAATCATTTTTTCAATCTCAAATAGTTATTTGGTATGCCTATATCAAGTTGTACCAATGAAGTGAGGAAAGATAGTGATAAAGAGTATATGTTGACTATTATAAGAAATATCTAACCACAAGGAAATACCTCTTTATAATCCCATTCATTGATCAAATACTAGATAAGTTTAATGTAAATGAGTTATATTGTTTCATGGATATCTACTCTGATTAGAACCAAATACCACTAGATCTAGCTTCCCAAGAGGAGACCATGTTTACATAGATATGTTGAAACTTTTTTGATCATTTTCTATTATTTAGAATTTTTAAGGAATTAGTAAACTTTCAATGGTGAAGGAGACATATTTTCCATGACATGGTTTCTGAATTCTATGATACATTTAGGGTAAATTTCTTAGAATATTGGTGATACTTTAAGTTATGCCTCCAAATCTTGATTTTATAGTTAAAATATTTGAGGAAAAATACATTGTTTTCAATTGGGAAATGTTTTATTTTATGGTTAATAAGAGAATCATACACAAGAATAATATTTCCATGAATGTGATTGTGGTTAATCCAATTAAAACAACAACGTTACAAGAGATAAATGATCAAACTATCGTGATGGAAATTTGATTATTTATCTGACATATAGAATTATACCGTAGTTTTGTCAAATATTACTCTACAATTTATTTGAAACTCACCATTCATTTATTAAATGATGTTTCATTTCATTTTTATGAATCATGAAAAGAACACTTCACTATATTAATGAATAATTTGGTGTCATCCCTAATAATGGTATGTATGTGGAGAATATGTTTGAGATAATGTATGTTGTATGTGATTTCTATGTTGTAATGGTTCAAGGATAGGGAGTTAATAATATATTTTTTCCTATTTAATATGAATGTCTCACACTCAATTATTTCCAAATCAATTAAACTATAATAAATAAACAACTTATTATTTTGATAACTTATTCTGATAAGTTTATATCATATTAATATCTCTTTAATGTGGTCATTTATACTTATAATTCCACATTGAGAGATACATGGTAGGGTAGGGGGTGGGTTACAAAAGAACATTGGGATATATGTTTAACAAAAAGGAAGTAAATTCATGGCTAATTTAGTGGATCTTATTACTTTAAGAGTTTGATATAACCATCATAGAAAAAAAGTTCTTATAATTTTTTTTGTATGATTATATATCAAGGAAGACATTTAATAATATGGAATAAGGGGAACAAATAGTCATTTATGATGAGTTATGTGATGAGAAACGCATTTACACTAAGGATAAACACTTTTCCAACAAATAAAACTATTCATGAAAAGGGAAAATATATCCTCATGTAACTTCTCAATAGAGTAATTTTTTTATCAAAATACACTATTTTTGTGATGATATATTATTATTGAAGTGGTTTGGAGAGATAATCATTCAAAATGGCGTGCTCAAATCTAAGTTGAAACCCATTACGGAATTATATCATTCATCACCTATCAGAGAACACCATTTACCTAATCGAAGTGTCCAATAATAATAAAGTTTATTTTATTATCCCATTATTATTAACGATAAAATAGAGTTCATGAAAATTTTGATTGATTAAAATGAACAATAAATATTGGTTTGATTAATGAGATGTCACAACTCAAAATTCTTGAAGACAAATTATTTGATGTGTTAGTGAAGTGCCTAGGATTAGTTAGATCAATGAGACTTTAGGGTGTCAGTAAGTGATAATTTTTTTAATATTTATTTTCTAAATAAACGTTAATGACCAAATATGGTATTGATCATATCATTACTTAAAATATATCCCTTTCTTAGGTGAAACCAAATGAAGAATAGAAAATAAAAAAATTATTTTTACAATATTTGGTCCCAATGTGGGTATATACTCCTTTCTAGGTTTTGGTTAAAATCGGAGACCAAGATCTCCACTAATAAAAATGAGTGAGTAAAATTACAAACCATATATTGAAAGTATTGAACATAAGTAAATAAAATGGAGGAATATCTCATAAAAAATCATGGGTGTGTCTCCCGATTGGCTCATTGTATTGGATCCCTCTGGATTGATGTACCCCTATAAAAGCATTGGACATGTCTTATTGGGGTGTTTATACTGCTTTTCGATAGTATTTAATGGTTCCTTCCAACAAACAGAGTAATGTGACTTTGAATGCCTCTGAATAAAAAAATTCCAGTATTTTCAAGTCATCCCTATACTATTCTGAATATTCAAAGGACATAACTTCAATTTTATATCAATATATAAACAAAATGTATTAATTTTTATTCTTCTAAAATCAAACATCCTAACTTCTGTAATTTATACAAGATATAAAAAGTTTTCCATCCTATATTACTTTTATTTGTATAACATTTGGAGTTCCCATGTTTATAACATATAGTTTCATAAATTATAGAGGCATCAATTTTTATTTCTCACAATATTTTGACAAATCTACTATAAATAAATTTTAGTTTGCATACCCTCATGAAATCATAGATATTTAATGGTTTTCACACTGATACTCCAAGAATTCCTTCTTAATTATGGTTTATGAAACCTCTAGTTATTTCAGTTTCTTTCATGTAATGAAATTAAATTACATGGTATCCAAGTAATGATACATTATATAATTTGATTCAATCAAAATCATTACAATAGAAATTTATATTGTGCAAAGATACCCCTCTCTAGTTAGCCTAATGCGAATACAGAGAGTTTTATTCTTGTCGAAAACATTATCTAATGATCTCAGTTCAGTCCATTTCTTATAAAACTATTAATAGATATTTTTAGGAAAATTAATATGTATCTTATCCCGTAGTGATTTTGAAAAATACGGCTAGAAATTCAAACTCTTATGACTTTGAAAAACATTGCACCATAATCTTGAAAATTTATCCACATTTTGTTTGTGATCAGCATACATTGAACCTAAATCAACTTATTTTCTTAGTCTTATCATTTTTATAATAGTAAATTTTCTAAAAAAACTTTTAGACATTATAACACTCATAGTTTCTGACCATCATCTCATATGTATGATTGTGGACCTCCTTAAATTGTGACTTTCTTTAACATGGACCATTTTATTGAAACCATGATATTTTTATATTGAAGTAACACCAATGAATAATTATATTACTTTTATGGAATATTGATAAAGTCATATTTTTCATGTTTATCAAAATTTAAAACACAGTGTTCATACAATTTAATTAATTAAATTTTCCAATATTTAGTTAATTTCATGATTCATGGTAGGATACCACAATTATTCAAAATATGAAGTAGTGCAATGAGAAATCGTATTTATGAAGGTAGATTGAAGACATATAAAAGTAAAATACATAAAAAATCAACTTCTTTTCTCAGAAATGAATAACTAGGATGGTTCAGAGTGATAAGATCTCTAAAACAACTTTACACATCATGTAAGTAATTCATGATGTGTAACTTGAGGGAAAATATGCCATGAAATGTTTGGCCCTGCACATTACACATAGTGAATCCACTATTTAAAATGTGAAATATTTCAAAAATCATATGTTTAGCCCCGCACATTACAAGTTGCAAATATCATTCATGACATGAACCGTGAAGAATACACATCATGAAGAATTCACATCATGAATAATACTCACGGCCCTGCATGTTACACATAATGAACTATTTACATGATGTGAAACCCTCGGTGTTGACATAGAAATGACTGTTTGATGAGACTTAACACAGACACCACTAATTTATGACCCATGCACCCCAGGATTGATAGGAGATATTATTTTTGACCTAATTATGATTCCCTAAAGTCTAATCTATGCTAATGAATAAGAGGCTCTGTGTGGATTGAAATTGACTGGTAGGAAAGGAGAAGATCTGGATGATGGTACGCTGCAGATCTATTTCCATACATTACATGTAACGACCCGACCCTACCCAGGCTCGAGCCACAACTACCCCAAGCCCGCCTCCATAGGCCAGGGGCCGGAGACAAGCACCGAAGTCTAAAAAACTCAGGGAGGCCTTTGCCTAAGTACCTGTACACACACACGCAACCCACTCAATGTAGAAATGCAAAGTAAAAAGAAAAGTAAAGTACCAACTGCTATAAACAAACCAACAAGGTGCATCGGCCTCTAAACAATACAAAGTGAGTGTTGAAGGTAAACTGAAAATAAAAGGGAAAAACATGCGCCCAACAAGAAAAGTGCCACAACCGGGCATCAGGTAAACAAAAGTAAAACTACTGGGAGAGTCCCACACCTAGAACCTGACTACGACCACCGCACACAGTCCAAGCTCCCAAACTCCTAAGCTCCTCTGTAGTCACGAGCAACCTTTCCGTCATCTTCAAGGGAACATCAAGTGCGGGTAAAGCCCAAGCATAGGCGAGTATAAAAATACTCAGTAGGATACCCCGAAGGCTCGAGGGAGCAACAAAGGAGGTACTGAAGGGTGAGCAGTAGATCGAACAGGGAGTAGTAAAGGATTACAACAGAGAGTGCAGTAAAGAGTACAGCTCGACCCAATAAGAGGAAGGAAGTAGACTCTTCCTAACACAAGGAGATAGGAACGGTGAGAATATGAACTTCCCGTCAATCCTTCACTACCCATAACAGGAGATTAGACTAGTCCAACCACGAGAAGCTGGACATGGAAAGCAAGTGGCATACCCAACACGTCTTCTCCTCTCCTGGAAGGAGAGTAACCAAAACCGAAGAAGCGGGTATTAGAACAAGGTATATTCATATCCATATCCTCAAAAAAGAAACCCGAACAAGATTATAAGGGAATCTCCATCTCATAGCTCAGCCCAAGAAAGTGAGTCACCAATAATCCCAGAAAAAAACACCATCGATGCCCAACATCCTACACGTCTGCCCCGAACTGCAAGCCAAGGGGCTCAAATCACCGCACCCTGAAACTATCCGCTTTGGGCGGCACTGACTCACCTTCACGGTTTTAGGTCGCATCACAAGGACACATCTTGGTGTGGAAAGCGCCCCTTGTACTTGAGAGTTCTGGAGAAAATCAAACCACACCACTTTACTGTCACACAGTTGAGAGGTCTTCTCAAAGTCAAATCTGTCACATCACTGACCCATAAAACCAAGGGTCCCACTCCAGTAGTCACAGAGAAAAGCCACATACTAGCCTAAAAGAAAGAACTGAGTCTGAAATAGGTCATCGGGTAACCCGCACTAGTGAAAATTTGGGATTTAACATCGACGTAATAACATCAGTTTTTTGAAAACTAATGACAATAGTATGTGAGGGAAATTCATGGCGTTGGTTTTTAGTAAAAACGACACCAATAACAATTATTCAATGATATTTCATGTCATTTTTCACAAAACTGACACGGAAAATTTACAAAAAATGTTTTGGCGCCGGTTTTGAGGAAAACCGATGCCAAAAATAACAAAAACTTTTTTTGCATCGGTTTTCCTGAAAACTGACGCCATAAGGTATAGTTTCAGCGTTGGTTTTCTCCAAAACCAACGCCGAAACTAAAAAAAAGGATTATTAGTGTCAGTTTTGAGAGTAACCGATGATGAATGTTTTTTTAAATTTTTGGCATCCGTTTGTTTAAAAACTGACGCTGAAAGTCTTTTAAAATTACTCAGGGTCCGAAACCCTCATTTTGTTGGATCGTCAAAATCGAAACCCGCTGCAGCACCTTGGACTCCCAATGACCTTCGAAGGTTATTTGTGATCTTGGAAGGCCATTGTTGAAGGTTTTTTTCCGTTTGCACGATTTTGGGTTTGCGCTCTTTGTTTTTATCTCTTGTTTCATCTTCCATTGTTTATTTCTTCTTCCATAACCATATTTTACTCGATTTTCAATATTGGTTCTATTTTAGTTGTTATTTATCATTATTTTTGGTTTGTATTATCATTTTTGGTATAGATTTTGTAGTTTTTGTTTTTCAAAGTCATTATTACGAGCGCATTTTGGATTGAAGATCTCCATTCCAGTTGAAATTCAAATTTTGTAAGTTTTTTAAAATTTTGTAGATAAATCATTTATCATTCAATATTGTTATTAATTTTCTTTAATTATTAGTTTGTATTTTATTTTAAATGTGTTAGGACATGGTTAAATATTCTTTCAACATAAATTATTAAATATCCTGTCAACAAATTGTATTTTTTACATTGACTCCAATCAAATTTCATGCAATACACATACTACATCCTTTAAATTAATGTACTCTTCAATATTTTTGACACATGCGACATCGAAATAATGCAACAACTATGTAAAATGAACTAATAAATTTTAAAATAATGATATTATAATTAAATTATAATATCAATATAACACACATGTATATAATATGAAAATAAAATGTTTAATCTATTTGTAAATGTGTTTCATATCTGATGTCTTTTATCTGATTATCAATAGTTTTTATTAAATATGTTTTTGTTTAAAATTTATCTGATAGATATTTAAATGTTTATATGTTTTAATATATTCATTAATAATATTGTGATATCAGGTATTAATGGATTGTAATTGGATTCATTTATGAAGAACCACTAGTGAATATGAAAAAGGAGTTGATAATTTTTTTAGAATTTTCTAAATGACATCTTCAAAATATTGATTTGATTTTATGTCTATGTGTAAAGTGTGTAAATATGAGAAAGTTAAACTCCAGATAAATCAAGGATCATCTCATTTGTTATGGTTTTAGCTTTAATTATACACATTGGATCTTTCATGGTGAAAGAACTAAATAATCAACATCCAATGTTGATGATGATATTCATAATGAGGCAGAGGATCGTATTGAAGAATTAATTCATGATTTATGTGTTAAAACCATCGAAAAAACACCAACTGTTGAACGATTGTATGAAGATTCTAAGAAACCATTATTCCCAGGTTGCAAAAAATATACAGTGTTATCAGCAGTTTTGAGATTAGTTAACTTAAAAGCCAAAAATGGGTGGAGTGATAAAAGTTTCTCCAGTTTACTTTAGATTTTAAAAGAGATACTTACAGAAGGCAACGGGCTTCCAGATTCCAATTATGAGGCGAATAAAATATTATGCCCAATGGGATTGGGGTATAAAAATATACATGCTTTCCCTAATGATTGTGTAATGTATAGGAAAGAAACTGAACATTTATCAAGTTTTCCTACATTTGGGACATCACGCTATAAGATAGATGGGAAAGTCAACTCAGATTCATTCTCAGGTGATGTCATGTAACATCATGAAAAATAAATTTTGTACTTTCCAATGATATCATCCAATATTTTTTGCATACAATTCTGATAATTCAATTCTGATTTATTTTTAGGTACCAAAATCAAAACTCCAGCTAAATCAATTGGTACCTTCTAATAATTCCTCGTTTGAAGTGTCTATTTGCAAATTCAATTAATGCAAAAGGTTAAGATGGCATTCAGATGAGCGCATCTCTGATGGTAACTTACGTCACCCTGCCGATTCACCACAGTGGAAGAGTTTTGATAAAAAATTTCATGATTTTGGAAGTGAAGTTAGAAATCTAAGAATGGGATTGTGTACTAATGGAATGAATCCATATCGGAGCCTCAGTAGCCAACATAGTTCATGGCCTGTTTTTCTGGTAGTTTACTACTTGTACCCACATCTATGTATGAAGAAAAAATATTTTATGATGAGCTTGATGATTTCTGGACCAAAAAAAATCAGGAAATGATATTGATGTGTATCTTACACCATTGATTGATGATTTGAAACTGCTATGGTAGGAAGGTGTTAAAGTTTTCGATTCATACAAGAAAGAGTATTTTCTTTTGCGTGCTATGATAATGTTCACTATAAATGACTTTCCTGAATATGGAAACTTATCTGGATATAGTGTTAAGGGACATAAACCATGTCCAATTTGTGAAGAACAAACTTCATATTATCAATTGAAGAATGGAAGAAAGACAGTGTACATGGGTCATCAAAGAATTTTGCAAATTGATCATCTTTATCAAAGATTGAAAAAATCATTTAACGGTTTACAAGAATACAACCTTCCCCCTCGACCATTGTCTGCTAAAGAATATTATGACAGAGTGAAAGATATTGATTCAACATTTGGAAAGAGAAGATGTTCTGGTTTTCCAAAATATATCTGGAAGAAGCAGTCTATTTTTTCCGAACTACCTTATTGGAGATTTTTAGAGATAAAACATAACATTGATGTTATTCATGTTGAGAAAAAATATGTGACAGTTTGATTGGAACTTTGTTAAACAAAAAAGGAAAGACAAAATATGGATTACATGCTAGATTGGAATTGATATTAATGAGAATACGTTTGGAGTTAGCTCCCGATGTGAAAGGAAACAGAACATATTTACCTCCGGCTTGTCACACATTAAGCAATATTGAAAAGATGAATTTTTTTAGTTTATTCATGGTATTAAAGTACCCAGTGGTTTTTCTTCAAATGTGAATAATTTTGTGTCATTAAAGGATTGTAAATTAATAGGTATAAAATTTCATGATTTCCATGTGTTGATGCAACAAATTATACCAGTAGCAGTGCGTGGTATATTGCCGACAGCTGTCAGAAAGACTATCATCAGGTTATGTAATTTCTTCAAATACATTTGTAGCAAAAGTCATTGATCCAAATTTGTTAGATGTGTTGGAGAATGAAGCTACTCGTTTTCTTTGTCAACTAGAAGTGTATTTCCCACCCACATTTTTTGATATCATGGTTCATATGTTGATTCATTTGGTGCATGAGATAAGAATATGTGGGCCTGTTTATTTAAGATGGATGTATCCTTTTGAAAGATATATGAAAATTTTGAAAGGATATGTTAAAAATACTTATCGACCAGAGGCCTCTATTGTTCAAAAATATGTATCAGAAGAGGTGATTGAGTTCTGTACTGAAAATTTGAATGAGGTGGAGCATATTGGTCTCCTTGTATCTCGACATATGACAGTTGTTAGTGAAGGTAGAGGGGTTCGAGGCTTAAAGGTAAAGTTCATTCCACGTGATGAAGTGATGCAGGCACATTTATACATTTTGAACAACACAGATGAGGTTCAACCATATATATCCTCACATATTGCTGAATTAAAGTTATGATATCAGAAAAGAAACAAAAAGTGGTTGATGATTGAGCATAAGAAGACATTTGTTTCATGGTTTAAAGAGAAAGTCACCCCAAATATATCTTTATCAGAAACATTGAAGTGGTTAGCAAGGGGACCATATCTTAATGTGATCACATGGTCTGGTTTTGATATCAATGGCTACACATTTTACACGAAAAACCTGTATGACAAGAGTACCGTTCAGAATAGTGGTGTGATGGTTTTCACTGAAGCAGTGCATTTTCGAGTGCAAAAGATAAAAAACCCAATTTTTACATCAACGCTATATTTTGGAGTTATTGAAGACATATGGGAAATTGATTATATTAAATTTTGACTCACTGTTTTTAAGTGCAATTGGGTTGATAGTAATAGTGGCATGAAACATGATGAATATGGGTTTAAACTGGTTGATTTGAAAAGATTTAATTACAATGACAAACCATTTATCATGGAGACACATGCAAAACAAGTATTTTATGTCATTGATCCATAGAATGATCAGTGGTCAGCTGTTTTACAAGGAAAAAGATACCATTTGGGTGATGAGGATGATTCTGATGATGTTAGTGATTTACATGAGCCTTATTCATCTATTACGCAGTTTCCAGATGATTACAATGAGTATAAGACAGACATAGTGCATGCAGTACGTACTGATCATGATGAAGGCATGTGGGAAAACAATAAATTAGTCTCCTAATTTTTCTGGTAAATATTTATATTTTGTTTCCAGTTTTGAAACTTACAAATGCATGCCTCAATTTTTACTTACTTATTTTTGTCTTCCTTGTTTCTAATTATTCAATTTTCTAATGACATGAAGGTATAAAAAATTTCATTACACTTTCTAGTAGCAATGTCAGATACAGATAGATATAAGTAGTTACCAAGGTATATATATTTTGATATATTATTAAACATTTAGTAATATACTTATTTAATGAAATAAAACTGTTAATTTACAAAAAAAAAATTGCAAGACTACTGATGCGTCCTCGACGGAGGAGACTTCTCCTGTTACTACTCAAAAATCAAGTTCTCTAGTTGGTAAATGTGGTATTACACATTTACCAAAACTATCACTTGCTCATTATGATGAAAAAGTACACATCGGTTTTGATGATAATAATAATGCAGTTGGCCCAAATGCAGTTCAGTTTGTGAGTTATATAGCGATGCAGAGCCGTTGCAGGATTAATATTTTATATCCTGATTGGAAGTCAGTGGACAGGATGACAAATAAACATCTTTGGGAGGCCGTGATGGTAAAATATCTTAATTTATTTCTTTTATCTCATTTTTTGAATATTATATATTTTAAATGACATATTTAATTTATTCAATTACAGATGAAATTCAATTTTGAGGAAACCAAAGAAATTAAGAAAAGACATCTCTCTTTAGCGGCGGTTCGATGGAGAGATTTTAAAACCAAACTGAAAAGAAATTATGTTTTTGGAAATAGAATGTTTGAAATCCCATGTCTTAAGTATCCGTATATAGATGAAGAAACATGGAAGCGATTTGTTGGCAGTCGTCAGGAAGAGAAATTTCAGGTATGGTAATTGTTTTATATTTTAAAATTTATACTACATTTTTCTTATTACTTATTAGTTTATTTTAATATAATAGGCCTCCAAGAGATCTCATCAGGAGATCCAGTTGAAAAAAGTATACCCTCATACTTTATCACATGGAGGGTATTCGTATTTGGAGAATAAAATGATTGATGAAAAATTTGAAGCATTAAGAGCTCGATCAAGTAGTGGTTCAGAAGAGGTCCAGTTTGGTCCTCCATCTCCTCCCACTCGCCATGAGAAATGGAAATGAGAAAGAAGAAGAAAAAATGAACAATATCTTACAGAGGAAGATCATCAAGTGGTTGATATAATTGTAAGTAAATATTATTTATTTGTTAACAATTTTTCTATTTTATAATTTATAAACACTAATATAACTTATTTATTTTTTGTTTCAAGATGAACTTCAGGAGAAAAAGACACATGGCTCTTTTATTCTTGAGGGTAGGATGGACATACTAGTCACTAATTTGGGAAAGGTAGAACACCCCGACTGTGTTAGAGGATATCAGGCGGGTGTTAGTATTCAGAAGGTTTTTGGTAAGAGTAAGCAATCAAAAGACCCAGAAATAGAATCCTTAAAAGAGGAGCTAAAAGATATGAAATAGTCTATGGATGATCAAATCCAAGCAGCAGTGCAGAAGGCTTTATTAGAAAACATGGAAAGACAATCATAGTATGTATAGCCTTTCCAGGTATATTATTTGTTTGTCATCAATTTTTCTATTTTATAAATTATAATCACTAATATAATTTTTTCATTTTTCAGCCTTCCCAGTCTGCTCACCCAGACTACCCTGCCCCATCTTCTTACCCTGCCCCATCTACGCAGCCTTACGAGTTATATTATTTATTTGTCATCAATTTTTCTATTTTATAAATTATAAACAATAATATAACTTTTTAATTTTTCATCATTCTCAGCTTACTCACCCGGACTACCCTGCCCCATCTGCTTACCCTACCCCGTCTGCATAACCTTTCGAGGTATATTATTTTATTTTAATCAATTTTCTATTTTATTAATTTTAAACACTAATATACCTTTTTCATTTTTCTTCCTTCTCAGCCTCCTCACCTGGACTACCCTTCCCCACCTGCTTACTTTGAGCCTCCACCTCCTCCCTCAGATCAAGCCTTATATTTTGAGTTGTTTGCAGGATATACTCATGCACATATTTTTCCGTTAGGACAAGTGCAATTTTTGGGGGAATCGGTACATCATCAGCCTATGCAGATGGGTCAGGTTAGAGTATTAGTACTTGTTATTATAGATCCTACTGCTCTACTACCATTTCTTACTGTGGAGATCACCAGTGTTGGGGAATGTATGGGCCATTTTTTACTTTGGCCAACCGCCCTTCTTCATTATATTTCACATGAGGTATGCATTTTTTTAAATATTATTTACAAATGATTCAAAATTAATTATAATGTTTTCTAACATTTAACTTATATAGGAATATCTGAAAGAAAAAGAAACTACACAAATGCAACAAAATGTTTAGGAACAGTTGGATGTAGATACTTCTAATATTTCTTATGGGTTAAAAAGATTATCTGAGTCCTCTTCTTCCTTGAATTTTATATATGTGTTTCAGATGATTCCTGATATATGTGGAAGAAATTATGGATTGAAATTAATTAAATAAGATGTTGTGAATTTAGTTAATTTTGAAGAGATCGCTCAGAGTGTGGTGTAGTTGATTTTCATGTAAGTAAATTGACGTTTGAATTGATATTTCTTTAATAAAAGATTATTATGTCATTGACTAACTATATTTTCTTTTTAAATTAGGTATCTACACAATATTTTTTTTTTTAAAATGAAACAACATGAATTTACAGCTTTATAGATCCAGAGTACATTTCCTTGGAAGCTAAACATGTGAAAAATCATGAAAGAGTTCAATATATATCCGAGAAATTAACACAGGAAGAGATTCAGTGCTGGTTTTTTCCATTTGTTGATAAGTAATAACATCAATATAATTATGAACGACTGATCATTATAATGTCATTAATTGTGAACTTTTTGTATTGTAGGGGGCATTGGATGTTAGGAGTATTTTTCCCAAGTGAATGCACCTTATATTGGTTTTTCTCTTTATTAGGAGGAGTGTGTAAACAATTTTCCACCTTATTAAACAGGTAAGTTTTTTTTAATTTTTTATAAGATCATTATGTTTAATTTTCATTGTTTAGATAAGTATTATTAGTTCATATATAAAAAAATACAGTTCATAGAAACATTTTAACAAGGAATACATGTTAGAAAAGAAACCAATGAAAATCAAATATAAGGAAGTACAGATAATTAGTTTTTATATTTTTGTTATGTATTGTTTTTTTAGTTAAATTTTTTATAACTGCAGTGTCATCGTCAAAATAGACATGTTGAATGCGCTTATTATATTCTACGATTCATGTACGAGATAATCACAACTGGGGAAACTACTGATTTTCATAAGGTTAGTTGTATTAATTTTTTTTTATATTTTCTGATATATTATTCTATTTTTTAATTTCATATCGTTCAATATTATTGTAGGCATTCAATAATTCACAGCATTATTCCCAATATGATATGACCCATATTCAAGCTACTTTTTCTAACTATTTGTTAAGTCTAATTAAGATTTGAGGTATGTATATTCTAATATTTATAAATAATAATACATATGGGTTCAAAAACCAAACACTTTTGATATATTAGGTGTTTGAACCTACTAATAATCAAATGAATGCTTCAACAATAACCAACAATGAGCATGCTGTAAATTCTGGAGTCGTGGGACTTGCAAATGTCACAAAATTTCTTGAAGTCATTAATTGCAGGTACATGTATTTGAATTTTACTTTATAATAACAATGTATAGATAATTTTTTTTGATTAACTAGATATAATCATTGAAGTTATACGAGGCATTGGATGATAAATACTGTGTAATTGTTTTTGTATATTGTGTTATTTTTATAGGGGTTTCGATTTTTTGGGAAGTCTAATTGTAATTATTTTATAAATTTTTTATTTATTTATGGCGTCAGTTCATTAAATAACCGATGCCGAAATTTAAAAAAAAAGGAACTTCGGCATCGGTTTTATCTAAAACCGACACTGAACACCCAGTCGAACCACATTTTAGTGTCGGTTTTTGACAAAACCGATGCCGAAAATCCTATCTAAAATTAGTTTCGGTGTCAGTTTTATGTAAAACTGACGCAGAAACTCTTACCGAAATTATTTTCGACGTCGGTTTTTGAAAAACCAACGCCGAAAATCATATTTTCAAGTCGCCTTTATAGACGTCGGTTTAAAACCGACATCAAAAATTAAAAAAAAACTGACATTAATTTATGTTTTTCCACTAGTGCCACTACCCAGTCTCTGCTGGAGGGTAAACCCTAAGAGGACGTCGGGTAGCCCACTGTCCAGTCTCTGCTGGAGGGTAAACCCTAAGAGGTCATCGGGTAACCCACTGCCCAGTCTCTGTAGGAGGGTAAAACCTAAGAGGCCGTCGGGTAACCCACTGTCCAGTCTCTACTGGAGGGTAAACCCTAAGAAATCATCAGGTAACCCACTACCCAGTATCTTCTGGAGGGTAAACCCTAAGAAGTCAATGAGAAACCCACTGCCCATCCCTGCTGGAGGGTAAACCTAAAGATGTCGATGAGCAACCCACTACCCAGCCCCGCTGGAGGGTAAACCCGGAACTACTCTGACCATCCCT
Organism: Viscum album; assembly: GCA_963277665.1. NCBI lineage: Eukaryota > Viridiplantae > Streptophyta > Magnoliopsida > Santalales > Viscaceae > Viscum > Viscum album. Next base: position 180,068,193 of record OY728145.1, read on the forward strand.
ACTGGATGGTACAACACTGGCCAACAAAACACGGAGTGGGTATCACGCAACAACCCAACTCCAGAACAAATCACCTAGTAGAGGTTCATCACCCGTGTAGTGTGGGTCACGCCGATACTTGGAGATATGCCTAGGGAAACATGTCACGGTAGATCACTGAAGGAGGATATGATCTCGATACTCGGCTAGGGAATCTGCACCCAGGATCACTGGGGCTCTGTACCCTACTGGAAACAACCTCCTGGGTAGAGGATCGGTGCCCGCGTAATGTATTGGTCACACTGAATCCACAAAAACTCTACCAGGGAACACAAAGGGATGTGATACTGAAATCCCACACAGCTAAAGGAAAAAGTGGAACCCAAATAACTCTGCCGATCACACCGTCAAGAATAGAACCATGGGAAACCACTCAACCCTGTCATCCTAAACCATCGTGAACAGAGTGACCCTCTACGTCGCGAGAGATCAAAGTTACGTAAAGCAGAACACAACACGCACAAGGGGCCCACAAGACGTGTGGCCCTATCTCATCTCCAAACCACGAACACAAACGTTCCCGAGTAAAACTATAAAATGTACCTCCCAACATTCTCGTATACTCCCAGGGTATATCACATCACTAGCCCAAAGGCTATCGAACGCATGGCACCCAAAGTCAACGTGAAGGGCGAAAATGTAATTTCACCTACATGCTTCCTCCACGACCCTAGAACGGCTGACCACACCTCTTTAAACACCAACTTCACTCTCATAGGAGTGAACACGATCACACTCCAAGGGTTCCCTACAAACACCGTAGGAAGAACCACCACCGGTACACCTTTCATGCTTCCACATTTAATGAGATCTCGAATAAGAATCTGCACATCCAAAGGAATCACACCATTGTAATCCTTGCAAAAAAACACGTGAGGTAGACTATCCACTCGCCTCAAATGGATACATGATGGAAAAGTGGTCCAACACCGATTTACGCTCGAACGACGTCCCGTGGTCCCAAGCCTTGGTCCCAAAAAAAGTCGGGCACATCGCACCACTGCGATCCCCTTGAAAAAACACATCAAATTGACAGCTCATTTGAGTGGAATGGATATAGAGAGAAAAATATGCATCTCACCATGCCGTACATGAGCGATGCTACGTGGGACCCGCATCCCAGTCACGAAGCGCTACGAATGGATCACACCGTTACGATCCTCTCGAAAAAGTACAAAAGATTGACTTTCCACTTATCTGAAATGGGCACCTGGTGGTAAAGATGGAGATCACCGCCAACTCCTAAAATGACCCTCGTGAGGCCCGTACCACCGTACAGAATTAAAGCTGGCGGATTGCGCCATTGCAATGCCCTAAAAAAACACCCAAAAAAGACTGATCACACGCCCCGAAAGGACGTCCGATGAAAAAGTTGCTAGACGCTACTCGTAGCTTAAAAGACGGGCCATGGGGCTCATGCCTCAACTCTGTTTTCAATGCCTAAAACCACCTTGAAAAACTCCGCCTCGGTGCCAGGGTCCCAACGCCGCCGACGGCGCTCAAAACGGACTCCGGATGTGTCTGCGCCGCCCAAAACAAGAACCCCCAGAATAACGTCAATCCACTTAACGGGCGTGCCGCGCAACCGAGGTCCCCCTATATGGAATTAAAAACTCCCAAAAACATCTCAAAAGCTTCGTCTCGATGCCAGGAATGCACTTTCATAGACAACACACAAAATGGAAACCCGTAGAGAAAATTATGGTTGTCCGAAGTCAGAGGGGGTGAACCCCTTGGGCTGGACCAACCTGGTCCGGCCGGTCTGGCCGGTCTGGCCCGGCCCACGCCGGCCGGCCCGGCTCGCAGCGCCAGCCCATGGCTCAGCCGCATGGCCCGGATGTGGACCCCAGGTCCACGCAGTGCCGACCGGCCCTCGTGGCCAGTCGCGGTCTTCCGCGGAGAGCCACCTAAGGCGGGTCTCGGTCCCCACTCGGGGTCGTGCGTTGCGACCCCGGTCCGCCTCGCCGTTGAACTCGCCGCCGCCTTGAGCCACCTAGAGCCACTGTCGCGCCGCGCGAAGCCGCCACCGCTAAGGAGTCTTCCACCGTGCCGCTGTCCCAGAAATTCGTCACCGCCGCTGGAACCACGCCACCATCGCCTGAAATATGCCGTGCTGCCGCCGTCACTCGTCGGACCTTCCTGGAACCGCCAGAAAAAGGAAAAAACGGCCGGGAAACTTCCCGAGGCCACCCCGGAAACCCCAAGACTCAAATATTTGATCCAAAAGGATTTTTGGGAAGATAAATTCAAGCCCTACACAACCAGGGGATTCGCTCGACGATCGGATAACAATTCGACATAGGAAATTAAATTTAAAGACGAAGCGGAAACCAAAACGAAGAACGAAGCCTCTTACCTCGTTGGTCATAGCCCAAAGCTTCATGATAGTCCACTCGAGCCTCTATGCCTATCTGTAGTGGTGGAGGACAGGGGAGAAGCTCATCGAGAGGAAACCGGCAGGGAAGATCCATGGGGGGAGAAGAGGGTGGGGGTGGTGTTTAAATAGAAAACACTTAAACCCCCCGCCCGTAGACCCCATACCCAAACTTTCGGCGGGGTCGGGGTTAAGCCGCCCCTAGGGTAAAAACCACATTCTGATCTCAATGGGGGTCTCAGAATTTTATTCTGAGCTTCCATTTTAAAGTTATAAAATTTAACGCCCAAGGCCGCTAAATCACGAAAACGCCCCCGGTGACATTTTTCCCAGAAGGCCCAAGCGCGCAAAAATTACACCCTCCTAGGGTAAGAGGCACGCTCCGGACTCAACAATGCCCCTGTTTTTCTCATCTGAGCTGCCGTTTAAGAGTTATTTAATTTATTTGGTGTGCCCATTGTGAACGCACTAAAAATTTAATTCCGGCCACACCGGGGCTCGGAATCGCATGCCGTCTGAAGGAGCTGCTCTGGAATAACATCAAGAATATTACAAAGTATTTTATAGAAAAAACCAAGATCTTACATCATTACCTCCTTCAATATTTTCATCCCCAAAAATCAAAACTAGGGAAATAACTCAGGGTACTAAGCCCACACCTAGCTCTCCCGTACCCAGAAGAACCCTTGCACAGTTCTGCGTCACTACGCATGGACCAAAGGATTTGGTCCATTCACGTGGGGTCTGCCCTCACCAATGATGTGAATAGGTGCACACACACTTCTTCTCAGGTGATTCACGTGGGAGACATTATGCACCCAAACCAACCTTTGGGTTTAGGTTAAGGTGGTGGGGACCTCGCCATCCCTTCACACGGTCTCAAACAGCCCGAAGAACTTCAGGGGTAGCTCACCTCCCCGGTCGAACCCCCCCACGTCGCACGTCATGACTAGAATCACCGTCTGGGACAAGGCCCAGTGATTACATCCTTCAGAATATCCATATGGTGAAACACTCAAGGATATCTAGTCATGCAAGGTTTCACAATCGACGTCCCATGACCAAGACTCTCTTACATTCTCGAAAAAGTGAAGGAGTCGATACCATCGACTAAAGAAAAGGTTCCACATCTTCTACTCTACTGACATAGGGTTACACCGACACCTCACATCACCCTGTTAACACCTCAAATAAGAAACAGGGGGAAAATTATTCCACATACATAGTCTAACAATTCTACTGCAAAAAGTAGAAGAGCTGTAGAGCATACCTCTTATCACCTCATGCTCTGCAGAATTGTAGACATCCAAAGCTCGCGGCTGTCCATGGTCCCAAATTTCAGCTCTCAGAGCCTGACGTGGACTTCCTAGTGGCGATGGAAATACATCGTAAAGTCATCCCCCACTTCCAGTTTCTCCTTCTCCTCTACTAGCACCACCTCTCTGGGTACCACTCTGATCACAGCGCTGCCTATGTTGTGGTGGTGCACCTGCTGCTTGCCCGAAGTTCTCAGAATGCATGATTGGGAAGTCTCATGCCAGGTGACCTCGCCTATCGCAAGCATAGAACCGGCACTCTCCGAGATTACCTGGTGCCCTCCGGCGCCACTGTGGTGTACGACCACATCTCCGAAACTAGCGGTGGGAAGGCCGCCTGTGTCGAGGTTCTGTCAGCCGACGCCCGCTAGCTACGACAAACATCTCAGCTCCATCGTTCCTACTGCCACCACTAGCTGTAGAGTGTGACAGGAAGCTCTCTATCACCAGCACCTGCTCTAGCACCTCGTCATAAGTGGGAATGACCAAGGGTACTATGACAGAATGAATCTCTCTATGAAGACCCTGCTCGAACTTCCGTGCTCAGAAGTTGTCATCATGGACCAAGTCCGGGTAAAAACATGCAAGGTCTGAGAACCTAATCGTGTACTTAGTCACCATCATCCCTCCCTGCTGAAACTGCAGGGGCTCCTAGATCATAACGAATCATAAGCATGATAGATAAAACTCCTCACAAAACAGTAGCTGAAACTCACCCCACGAAAGTGACAAATCATCGAGTAACTGAGTCATCAGACTCCACCAACGCCAAGCTACTCTATGGAAAAGGCTGGATGCCAAAGCCACCATCTGATCTGCCAGTGTCTGCGCAATCCTGAAGAGGCAAACCACTATCTCGAGCCACACCTCTACTACTTGAGGGTATGTCTCACCACTGAACCTCAGTGGTCTCTGATGCTGGAACTCTCGGAGCATGCTCAACCTGCGCTCAAGCTCAGACTGCTCTGCTGACGTTGTCTGCTTCTCACCAGGCGGGGGTGCTGCTATCGGCCCACCCGGAGAAAGGGACTCGCATGATGGGTCCTAGATTGAGTCCTCATCTCTCATAGGGTCGTCGTCAATAACCAAAGCTGGTATCCTGGTTGGATGTCTTCGCAGAGGCATCTTGAATATTATCAAGGAGCACCATGATCATATGAGCATATATGTACATGACAGTAACAAAAATGGGGAGATGACTCAAGAAGGACAGTCAAATACTCAATCCTATGTAATGCACAAACCAATTTTACCTGCAACGGTTGTCTTAGTATGCTGAGTCAAAAAGCGGGTTATAAGGGTCCTGGTGAATGGATACGTCGGCCACCGCACCGTCACTGGACTACCTACCCTGAGAGCCGCTCTCAAGACACATTGACACCATTGCCCTAGATCCCAACCAATTTCGTTTTTTAGGGACGTCCAAACATTGTCCCAAGGAACAAACCACCTCTGATACCACTTCTTCACGACCTGACCCTACCCTGGCTCAAGCCGCAACTACCCCAAGCCCACCTCCATAGGTCAGGGGCTGGAGATAAGCGCCAAAGGCTAAATAACTCGGGGAGGCCTTTGCCTAAATACCTGTATACACACATGCAGCCCACTCAATACATAAATTAAGATTAAAAAGAAAAGTAAAGTACCGACTGTTATAAACAAACCAACAAGGTGCATTGACCTCTGAACAGTACAAAGTGAGTGCTGAAGGTAAACTAAAAAGAAAAGGAAAAAACACGCGCCCAACCAGAAAAGTGCCACAACCCAGCAGCAGGTAAACAAAAGTAAAATAGTTGGGAGAGTCCCACACCTGGAACCTTACTACGACCACCGCACGTGGTCCAAGCTCCCAAACTCCTAATCTCCTCTATAGTCATGAGAAACCTTCCGTCATCTACAAGGGCACACCAAGTGCGGGCAAAGCCCAAGCATGGGTGAGTTTTAAAATACTCAGTAGGATACCTCAAAGGCTCGAGGGAGAAACAAAGGAGGTACCAAAGGGTGAGTAGTATATCGAACAGGGAGTAGTAAAGTAGTACAATAGAGTGTGCAGTAAAGAGTAAAGCTCAACCCACTAAGAGGAAGGAAGTAGACTCGTCCTAACACAAAAATCTAGGAATGGTGAGAAGATGAAATTCCCATCGAGACTTTGCTACCTATAACAGGAGAGTAGACTCATCCAACCATAAGAAGATAGACACAGAAAGCACATGGCATACCCCACATGTCTTCACCTCTCATGGAAGGAGAGTAACCAAAACCCAAGAAGTGGGTACTAGAACAAGGTATATACATATCCATATTCTCGAACAAGAAACTCAAACAAGATCGTAAGAGGATCTACATATCATAGCTCAACCCAGGAAAGTAAGTCTCCAACAATCCCAGAAGAAAACACCATCGATGCCCAGCATCCTACACATCTGCCCCGAACTGCAAGCCAAGGGGATTAAATCACCACACCATGACACTATCCGCTTTGGGTGGAACTGACTTGCCCACATGGTTTTAGGTCGCGTCACAAGGACACGTCTTGGTGGGGAAAGCACCCCTCGTACTTGAGAGTTCTAGGGAAAGTCAAACCACACCTCTCCACTGTCACACAGTCGAGAGGTCTTCTCAAAGTCAAAGCTGTCACATCACTGACCTGTACAACCAAGGGTCCTGCTCCGGTAGTCACGGAGAAAAGCCACAGACTAGCCTAGATGAAAGGACTGAGTCTGAAAGAGGTCGTCGGGTAACCCACTGCTCAATCACTGCTAGAGGGTAAACCCTAAGAGGTCATTAGGTAACCCAATGCCCGGTCTCTACTGGAGGGTAAACCCAGAACTGCTCTGGCCATCCCTAATGGATGTTACAACACTAGCCAACAAAACACGGAGTGGGTATCGCGCAACCACCCAACTTTAGAACAAATCACCTAGTAGAGGTTTAGTGCCCATGTAGTGTGGGTCATGCCGACACCTGGAGATCTGCCTAGGGAAACACATCACGATAGATCTTGAAGGAGGATATGATCTCGATACTCGGCTAGGGAATATGCGCCCAGGCTCACTGGGGCTCTGTACCCTACTGGAAACAACCTCCTGGGTAGAGGATCGGTGCCTGCGTAATGTATTGGTCAAACCGAATCCACAAAAACTCTACCAGGGAACACGAAGGGACATGATACTGAAATCCCACGTGGCTAAAGGAAAAAGGGGAACCCAAAAAACTCCGCTGATCACACCGTCGAGAACAGAACCAGGGGAAACCACTCAACCCTATTGGTCTAAACCATCGTGAATAGAGGGACCCTCTACGTCGTGAGAGATCAAATGTACGTAAAGCAGAACACGAAACGTACAAGGGGCCCACACGACATGTAGCCCTATCTCATCTCTAAACCATGAACACAAACATTCCCAGGTACAACTATAAAATGTACCTCCCATCATTCTCATATACTCCCAGGGTATATCACATCTCTAGCCCAAAGGCTTTTGAACGCATGACACCCAAAGTCAACACGAAGGGAAAAACATAATTTCTCCAAATTGATTCCTCCACAACCCTAGCATGGCCGACCACACCTCCTTAAACACTAAATTCACTCTCACAGGAGTGAACACGATCACATGCCAAGGGTTCCCTACAAACACCGCAGGAAGAACCACCACCGGTACACATTTCATGCTTCCACATTTAATGAGATATTGAATGAGACTCCGCACATCTAAACAGATTGAACCATTATAATCCTCGCGAAAAAACACATGAGATAGACTATCCACTCACCTCAAATGGATATCTGATGGAAAATTTGTCCAATACCGCTTTACGCCCAAACGACGTCCCGTGGTCCTGAGCATCAGTCCCAAAAATAGTCGGGCGCATAGCACTATTACGATACCCTCGGAAAAACATGTCAAATTGACTACTCACGTGAGTGGAATGGATATCCAGAGAAAAAGATGCATATTGCCATGCCGCACATGAGTGGTGCTATGTTGGACCCACATCCTGGTCCCGAAGCGCTACGAATGGATCACACCGTTGCGATCCTCTCGAAAAATTACACAAGATTGACTATCCACTTAACTAAAACGGACACCAGGTGGTAAAGATGGAGATCACCGCCAACTCCCAAAACGGCCCTCGTGGGTCCCACACCACCGTGCGGAATTAAAGCGGGCAGATAGCGCCATTGTGATGCCCTTGGAAAAAACCAAAAAACGACTTCTCAGACCCCCCAAACGGACGTCCGAAGAAAAATTTGCTAAACGCCGCTCGCAGCCAAAAAGACGGGCCATGGAGCCCACGCCTCAACTCCGGTTTCAATGCTTGAAACCACCCTGGAAAACTCCTTCTCAGTGCCAGGGTCCCAACGCCACCGACGACACTCCAAACGGACTCCGAATGTGTGCGCGCCGCCCAAAACAAGAACCCCCAGAATAACTCCAATCCACTTAACGGGCGTATCGCGCCACCGAGGTCCCCGTCTCGGGAATTAAAAACTCCCGAAACCATTTTAAAATTTTCGCATCAATTCCAGGAATGAACTACCGTAGATGGAATGAAAAACAGAAACCCGTAGCGAAAATTACGGGTGTTCGAAGTCAGAGGGGGCGAACCCCTTGGCCTGGACCGGCCTGGTCCGGCCGGTCCGCCCGGTCTGGGCTAGCCCGGCTCGCAGCGCCGGCACGCGGCTCAGCCGCGCGGCCGAGCCGTGGACCCTGGGTCCACGCAGCGCCGACCACCCCTCGTGTCGAGTCACGGTCTTCCGTGGAGACCCACCGAAGGCGGGTCTCGGTCCCCGCTCGGGGTCGCGCGCCGTGACCCCTTTCCACCTCGCCGTCGACCTCGCCGCCGCCAGGAGCCGCCTGGAGCCGCCACCGCGCCGCACGAAGCTACTGCCGCTGAGGAGTCTGCCGCCACGCCACCATCTTGGATAGCCGCAATCACCGCTAGAATTATGCCACCGCCGCCTGGAACGTACCGCACCACCGCCGTCACTCGCCGGACCTCCCTGGAACCGCCAGAAAAACGGCAAAACGGCCGAGAAACTTCCCGGGGCTACCCCGGACACCTTGGGACTCGAAAATTTGATCCTAAAGGATCATTGGAAAGATAAATTGAATCCCTATGCAACCAGGTTCTTCAATCGACGACCAAAAATCAATTTGACATAGGAAGTTAAATTTAAAGACGAAGCGGAGACCAAAACAAAGAACGAAAGCTCCTACCTCGTTGGGCGTAGCCCGAAGCTTCACGATTGGTCTGTCGGAGCCGCCACACCTTGCCAGAGTGGTGGAGGGGAGGGGAGAAGCTCATTGAGAGGAAACCTCTAGGGAAGATCCAAGGGGGAGAAGAGGATGGGGGTGGTGTTTAAATAGAAAACACTTAAACCCCCGCTCGTAGACCCCGTACCCGAACTTTTGGCGGGTTTGGGGTTAAGCCGCCCCTAGGGTAAAAACCACATTCTAAGCTCAATGGAGGTCTCAGAATTTTATTCTGAGCTTCCGTTTGAATGTTATAAAATTTAACGCCCGAAACTGCTAAATTACAAAAATTCCCCCGGTGACATTTTTCCCAGAAGGCCCACGCCTGAAAAAAATACACCCCTCTTAGGGTAAGCGGCACGCTCTAGACTCAATGGTTCCCTCAGTTTTCCCATAAGAGATACCGTTTAGGAGTTATTTCATTTATTTGGCGTTCCCAGTGTGAACACACTGAAAATTTAATTCTGGCCACACCAGGGCTAAGAATCGTACGCCGTCTGAAGGCGTTGCTCTGGACTAACATCAAGAATTTTCCAAAGTCTTTTATAGAAAAATCGGGTTCTTACATTACATTTATTGTCTTTTATTTATTTTATAATGTCTCCTATAACAATACAAACTATTATAAATAAAATTCCCATTATGATTTAATTAAATGTCTTATTATGTATTATGGTTATAGAAAACACATGAAATTATTTGGTTTTATATCCTATCAAATTTAAAAAACCATTAAACATCATTAACATTAATAATACAACCGTTTAACAATTATCATATGATTCATATAAATATAGGGTTTTAACAAATCCAACTAACATAGACAAAGGAAGTGATGACCTCAACCAGTAGGATCACACCCTATAAACCCCATTTATCAAAGATTACAAGGGAGATAACATCACTGGAATTTTACTTTGACCATGCCCAAGTTGATATACAATAAGTTAATCGTGAGTGAAACCATTTATGGGAGAAGTTCAGGCTCATTGAGATCATGACCCAAACCATGTACGCCGAACCACCCCATGAAAGTCTCACCATCACAAACCTTACCCTTAGGGAGTTTACTGGTGTATTAAATGGATATGTATCAAGACCCTAGAAATATTATTATGTACATTATTTTGTATATAATAATGAATATATTTTCATTCAATTATTATTACTTTATAAATGATTTTGATTTTTATTCAAAAAAAAATTGTATTTTTGGGTAATGTTCAAATTCAATTAAGGTACTTATTTTCATGAATTAAGGGTTTTTTGGAATAAATAATATTTTAATAAAATTTTATTAAATAATATTTATCAAATGTAAATTATCATATAAATTTTATTAAGTCAAATGTAATTTTCATAAGGGTTTGAAAACTATTATTGTAAAAAACCCATCATTTCTCAATAAATATCGATTCTTATTTTAAAAACAAAATACGCATATTTATAAAATTATTTAGATAAATTGAATAGTATTTTTGGAATCATAACCTCAAAATTATTCAATGGTGATTTTTTCATAATTTTCTAAGACAATCAAATTTTCGGGTAAAAAAAATACCGTATAAATATACAGTGTGTATTATGAAATAATAATGACCCAAAAATGATGTTATAAATAATATAAAAGGCATACACAACCAAATATATGTTTTTACTTTAAAATAATTCGATTCTAATATTATTTTATTAATTTTATAAATCCTTTATGAGTCCTCCAAAACCATTAATATATTTTAAGGTTTTAAAATTATTTCTTTAAGAGCATGACTCTCATCCACATAAACAAGGATATTATATTATTATTTTTAGACCTTGGCCTTATAAAATAATGAAAACCACTCCCATTTGGCATAAACCATGGGAAAAACTATGGGAAGGTTTGTGGTTTTGGTTGTTTTATTATATAGATTCCAAAACCTAAGTTTGAGAAACGATAAAGAATTTCCCACTCATTTCCTTTATAAACCCACAAAATATCCCATTTCTCTTCACTCAAAATACTTTTAGCACGTCCTTAATTTTCCCTCACCTCTCTATAGTCCTACCAAGTCACCCCCAATCTCTTAAGAAGCCCCTCGAAGCATTTGGAGTCACACACTCAAGTAAGAGATCCTCACCTTCTCTTCTTTATTCAAGTTTCTTTATTATCTTATGCCTTTTATTTCTAATTTATAATGTTAGGATATGCCTTTAAATGTTCCTATTACAACCCATTTTATTTAAAAATTACTATATAATCATTTATCTCTCATTAAACCATTTTATGAATTTTTAAGTGGTGCCGTTATGGTGCCAAAATTTCGCCGTGATTTTCCATGCCAAAACAATTGTTTAGTGAATACCATACCCATTTCCTATCAAGGGTGTTCAAATTTATAAAATTATAATTATTTTAATTGGAAATTATATGTATGTATTCCACACTCATTTATTGTGTAATAAAATATGATGATTCATGAATCCATGTTGTATGATCTATGTGGCACACTTAAGAATGAGAATAAAATGAATGTGACGGGTGTACCCAGAATTATATATCGCTTGAATACATTGAGTAATATTTAGTCTCATGAGACGTCATGTTGCGATATGGAGTAAACTGGATTCCTTTATTTACTTTTTACATCATGATGTATTGGTAGTAAACCTTGACCTATGTTTATGATGTAGTGTTTTAAGTTGTTTCCACATTTCCCATGTTGCCTTTATGTTATCATGCTATATCATGTCTCATTGTTCTTGTTTATGATTATCACTCAATTTATTACCCATTTAAATTCTTATTTTCTAACATGTCTTACCTTATTCATGTTATTCCATGTTTATTCCTTTACTGGTCTTTATAGATTACCCCTTTCTTATGTATGTCCCCAGGTTATCCCATGCAATTTTAAGTATGAGCATGTTAAGGATGTTTTGAATAAAGATAATGTATTTATTATTTTAAGTTTTCATATAATGTACGTAATTCCCAAAGACACTGTAATTATCGATCTTCCAGGTTGTATTATATGTACTTTAATGTAATAAATCATGAATTAATATGGAATAAAGAGAAGGGTTGGTATATCTTCCCTTTCCTAAATAAAAATGACTTCCCCATCCATGGAGGGGAATTTCCTACAAGTGATCAATAAAGGGGGATGATTTACCAACTGATATGTTTGAGTTTCTATATTTAATGGAATACACCTTTAATTTTTCTTCTTCCAACTGATTTTTAATGTTTATTCAGTTTTTAATTACGAATACATCTATGCTAGGGTTAGATTCTTTTTATTTCAATTTACTTAGTCAATGTTCCTTATCTCTTTCCACCCAATTCATTTATATTTTATAAATAATAGATTAAGGTTGTGTGGTGAGTGATCAGAGATCACTATCACATGGAATGAATCATCATGGGGACTATTGTTAATTAGGGTATAACAATTCCCAATTAGTAATTTCCAAAATTTATCAAAAGGACCTACTAAAATGAAACACACATATGAAGGATGGTAGAACAGCTGATACTTTATTAATGATAAAATTACTATAACCATTTTACTAAGGGGGATAAATGAATCAATAAATTAATCTCTCTCTTACCAGTCAGTTGAAGTAGAATCGGTAAAAAAATAGAAACAAGGATAACATAGCAGTAGGTTTAGACAAAACCACTCAAGTCACCATCTTTTATAAATTATTTTTAATTAAAAAATTTTAAATGCTTTTAAAGACTCACAATTTATAAAAGTCAATTAAAATTGACCTTTTCTCTAATCAAATAAAAGTGAAAACCCATTTTGTGTTCACTCCTCTTTAGGAGACTACCTAGGTTAACTCATACACTATACAAGGTAACAAAAATTAAATTTCCAAATCCCATATTAGGCATGATTCAAATATATTATGAACAATATCATAGAACATTAACATCATTTTAACATTGTATTTCCTCATTGGAATATTATCTCACTATAGTATTTTGGTACTTCTCAATACATCACTCTCTTCCATGTTATGTGCTCCCCATCAAAATAAATGGTAATTAAAGGTGTAACTGAAAGAAGAACATTGTGGTCACATTTAGTTTGATGAAAATCTAGGTATCCCAATGTGACATGAAACCCTATCATTTGTAGTGATGTAAATGATACATGATGGAATAATTTCACCCAATCTACTTGTAAGTTCAATACTATGAATAATATTGTGTATAGAGTGTTCCCCACATCAATTTTCACTCTATTTAAAAACATAATTATTACAAAAAACATATTAAAGATAATTGTTGAAATATCATGGTGCCGCCCACACTATGACAACTAGTTCTCACTACTTAGATCCATCATAGGATAGGATCATTCCTTCTCTTTCTAGCATCGAACCATATAGGCTCTATATTCCTCTATAACTTCCAAGGCTTGTTGAGGTTAAAAATTACTACTAAATTATAATGGAAAATACTTACTCACGTTGAAAACTAGAGATTGAAATATTTTATATACACTGAACAAATAATTTTTTCCTTCAACAAAAAATCTACTCAAGTCTTTGTAATTATTTTGAGATGAAATATCATATGTAAGAAAAATTATTTCAAAATTTTTATATATGTATTATTTTAATTCACTAATTAATTCATACGTATCATAGAAAATGATTTATATAATTAGTACCTATATTTATTTTATGTCTCAACATCATAAATATTTTTATGAACTCTTATTTTTCCTTTGATGTTTTCTTCTCTAAACTAGCCAATTCTTGGTCTATTAAATAACATATACCATATTTTATTAATATCAAATTACACCTTATTCTTATGAAATATTTTTTAGAAATAATTTCTTTTTATAATACCCAATAACACAGGTCATTAAAATTAAGATCATCTCATAAATTTTTAGATATAAACCGATGCTCCAATAAATCTAAACATCCAAGTATTCCAAGCCATAAAAAAACTTTTTCCCATTTTTGTATAGGAATAATCTACTTTTTATGATATTACACATCCAAATACTCATCATATATTGAAATTATTTCTCATTAATATATTTTAAAAAATACAAGAAATTTATCAATTCATCATTACATAATTGGGCTCTTCAGTAGTGAATAGTTTTCATGGGGCCTTTCTCAAACAGATCTAGAAACTTATACATACTTTTGTGTGTGGATTATGTATCAAAATAAGTGTATGATAATGAAACATAAAATAACATAGTGAATATGGTTATCAAATCTCTATGAAATAAATTAATTTGTCAGTTTAGAATCAACTATTTACTCAAAAGTGATCAAGGAACTTATTTATACAGTCACTTTTTTGGGGATTAATAAAAAAGTATAGAGTTTTCTACTACATGAGCTCTACTTAACAACAAAAAGTGGTAATTTAGATCTATAAAACTGATAGATAAAAAAACTTATAGAGAATATTGTGTGTATAAGTTGAATGGACTAAAGAAAAAAACATTATGATTACATATGGGAATACCAACAACCATTAAAAGACTAATCATTATGAACCCATTTTGGACCATCTATGGGAAATAAAATTACTTTCCAGTGGAGCTTGATCATAGATTTTATTAAGTTGTATATAAATTAAACATAATGTAACATAAATATTATAATAAATTATATTTTAAAATGGATTAATTGGATGAACTTCATAGAGATACTTATGAGAATGCCAACATTTACATAAGAAAACCATGAAGTGAAAATACAGATGCTTCAACTGATGAGAATTAATAACTGGAGACAAGGTGATATTTCTTGACTCATGATTGAATATTTTTCTAGGTAAATTAAATTCACATAAGTGGAGACCCTTGATAGTGGTCAATGTGTACCCACATGCAGCAATAGAGATCCAAGGAGAGAATGAACCATTGTTTAAGGTTAGTGGACAATGGTTGAATCTATACATGGAAACCTTTTAATAAGGGTGTACTCTTGTTGACGCCGAAAAAAAGGTCCGTAACTCTCGGAGGAAGTTTCGAAATGACGAAGTGAAGTCATATTCGGAATCAGAGGCCCGATTCGGAGTCCTGGGATGTGGTGCACGAAATAAAAAAGGATCCGCGCAAAAAATTGTTCTGCGCGTGTAGAATCACCGGGTTTCGCGGAATTGAGCCGATGAGGCACACAATCTTTGCGCGCCCCAGTTCTGCGTGGCGAGTTTTTGCGCGCCGGCTGCGCTCGGCGCGAAGAATTTCGCGCGCCGCCTGGATTCCGCGCTGGAGGTCTCCTATAAATAGAAGGTGACCCCGAATGGTTTGGGGGTTCCGGAATTCTAAGCGACTCTTGTGCGTGCAATTCGGCTTCCCCCGCGTGCAAGATGGATTCCAGGTAATCCCTCATTTCGCGCAACCTTGCCCCGGAGTCCGCCTTTGCGCGCAACTCCACCGGATTCAGTGAATTTGCCCCCTTCCCCGGGTTCCAGCCTTGCGCGCAATCAGTGTCTCATGCGCGCAATACCCTACCGTGCGTGCAAAACCCTGTGTGTAATTCCCTCTCCGCGCGCAATTCCCTTGCTCCAATTGCGCGCCGCCCGGTGTTTTGCATGCAAACCTTCTTTTTTGCACGCAAAGCCCCAGACCCTTCACCTTGACGCCCCTTGGCTGCCCCCCTGCACCGGCACCTGATGTCTCCCCTGCCGAGCGTGCGCTCCATGCGTAGTTTTCCCATACGGCCTTCCAGGCTCGTGCGAAGTAACCTCAAGGTCCCTTGAGCCGTGTTTCCTATTGCGTTGTTTTGCCTTATGATTCTCCGCATAGGCACGCTAACGGCTATTGCTTTTCGCATAGCCACGCTAACGTGGACCCCCCGATGCTTCGCCCTGTGACCCCCCTTCAATATGGCCTTGCCGATGCCTTCCCTCCCACAAGGGGTAGAGGGCGTTGGGCATGTAAGCCCTAGGGGTGTGGACCGAACCCACCTCGTACAAGCTGCATGACGTTAAACTGCTAAGCACCTCGTCCTTAACACAAGACGTTAAACTGTGGTCCGACCCCCTGATTCGCACGCAAGGTCCCCCCAGCTCAGACATTTTTTACGCCCACTCATCTCCACGGGAATGGACTCTTCCTCACATGGAATGAGATCCTCCTTGTCGGAGTGGCGTTTGTCCGAGGGGGAAGGGCCGCCTCAGAGTGTAAGCCCCTAGCCTTTCTTGCGGATGATTGCACCCGTGCATCTCCGTACTTCCCCCTGCCAAGGCCAGTGGAGTCCTGTTCCCACTGCGATTTGTCGCACCACGAGCCTCCACCCTAGAGTAAGCCCCGACACAAAGGGCCGCTAACCACGCGTAAGCCCCTGTTTCCTATTTGGGCCGCTCAACGCGTAAGCCCCATTCCGCTTCTCACAGACGCACCCTTCGCGATGTGATCATCTGGTCCCTGCTGCCTCTTGTTTCCCACACCGAGCAAGACTCATGTGGGCTTAGAGCACGCATCGACCATGACATCCTCTTATGGGCCGCCCCAGAGTGTAAGCTCCATCCCAGCGAACTGTGTGGACTTTGATCCGTGCTAAGGCACGGTACGTAGGAAGACTCCACGAGGTTCAAGCCCACCACCCGGTCGTCCCGACCTCTCCATGTCGGTTCCCTGACCACCCTGGGCCGCCTCAGAGCATAAGCCCCAAACCCCTCGTCCCGCATGACGTTAAATTGTATCTCGTCCAGCATGACGTTAAACTGTATCTTGTCCTGCATAACATTAAACTGTATTCCCCCTCTTGGGCCGTCTCAGAACGTAAGCCCCATGTCTCACTCCACCATCCTGGGCCGCCCCAGAGTGTAAGCCCCATCCCAGCGAACTACGTGGACTTTGATCCGTGCTAACACACGGTATGTAGGAAGCCTCCATGAGGTTCAAGCCCACCACCCAGTCATCCCAACCTCTCCATGTCGGTTCCCTGACCACCCTGGGATGCCTCAGAGCGTAAGCCCCAAAACCCTCGTCCTGTATGACGTTAAACTGTACCTCGTCCCGTATGATGTTAAAATGTATCTCGTCCCTCATGACGTTAAACTGTATTCCCCCTCTTGGGACATCTCAGAACGTAAGCCCCATGTCTCACTCCACCATCCATCCTGATCCTTACCCGGACCGCCACATCCCGGTGAGATCATGCCACCCCATCCCACTCCATGGAATTCGGGAATCTGCCCACGTACTGGCCCCAACATCGGGGTTCCCCCCGATGGGTCCTTCAACCTGATCCGTCTCCGCAAGACGTTAAACTCGTGAAATACCCCGTGTTAAACATGGGATGATGAGGAAAATCTCAGATGGTACACATTCTCCGTGTTTGATGTGGGATGCCTTGGGCTTTCGCGCCCTCGAGAAGCCCTGTGATGAGGGACCAAAGACAGAAATGCGAACAACGCCTCAACATGACCATTCTCCTCACCGAAGGTTGCTGCCCCGACAAGACCCCTTGGAGCGTCTTGACGGAAGCAGCGTAATTAACTGGCGTCCATGTAGATATGGCACCAGGAATGGGCTTCACGAACCCGTCTTAAATCTATGAGGGAGACCCGGACTAGGTGATGAGCTCCGAGGCGGAATCTACGGAAGGAAGAACCGACATCCCATCATCCCAGTTTCGATCAAGGAGCAGACGTCCCTAAACAAGGAACGGATGCCGCCCGCCTTTGGAAAGCGGGAATGCGGGGTAACATGCAGCGCGTCCTCCCCACAGATGGATGCGCGCGCCCCGGCGAAAGCATCAGAGCAACAAAAATGGTGAACCCGACGTGAAGCTCTTCTCCTCAATATGGGGAATGGTAGCCGTCGGGGCGTCGGAAGGATAGCATGTCACCAGGCCCGGGTAACCCTCACCGGGACGTGAACCCGCCAGGGGTCGAGGCCGTTAGGATGTTGACAGCTCCGTTCTGCGACGTCATCAGCGTGGATCCCTCTCGCCGACCATGGAATACGGAATGATGCTGGGACTTGGTTGGTGATCTCCATTCCTGTTGACGCTAATGGGTTCATCTCCCTGATTCCAGGAATCATATCACTGCATTCGGAGCTCGAACGTCACCTTCCCACAGGCGCAGGGGCAGGGGCAGTACCGACGCGGCTACCCCGTGCGGTCCCACCTATTCCACGGTCACTCTGACTTCGACCGCCGTAGCATCCGAGTGCTCGCGCCCCCTCTCCCTGTTAGAAATAATCCAGTGGAGGGTGATCAATGACCTGGTTCATAGGTATGATGAGGAAGGGATCATCCCTGCCAGGGGCATGGCCCGCTTTGATCTAGAAGCGGCTGTGCCTCACCACCATCACCGCCCTCGAGGGCTGCACAGGGAGCCGCCGCTCCCCACGCCGACGTTCAACCGCTTCGGGAGCCTATCCCCGGAGCGCCTTGACACATCCCTCCCCTACGCCAATGAGGTGGGGGATGTCCGAGTCCACTCAATCAGCAATCCGTCCCAGGGGTTAACGACAAGAACCCCTGCCAGGATGCGTCGATGCTGCCGCCCGACTCCCCAAGTCGAGGAGCAGGCAATCTTCATGCCCACACTGCCGGTTCCGGCCCATCTGACTCGACGCCAGCGTCGGGTGCGAGCGGGAGAGAATTCCCATCCTGGGGCATCAACATCAGCAACCACTGTGGCCCAAGAAACTGCTGACTCCTATTACCAGATCCCCATGCACGTTGAGCAGGGGCAGCCACGTGCCCGACTGGGATCGAAACCCTGACCACCCTGCAGGCAAGTTGGGTCGAATCTCCTGGTCGCGGACACTGGCAATGGCCACTGCGGACCAATACGCGGTAGTGCCGCTCACCATGAAGGCTCATTCCATGCCACCGAGGTGCGGGCCTATGTTAGGGACTCCAGCGCATCAGGAGGCTACCAAGCTCCGGTTCTTCGTTCAGACACTGGAAGAACCATCATTCGTCTGGTACAGCCAGCTCCCTGTTGGATCTGTGACTAGTTGGGAGGACCTTTGCCAGAAATTCCTCTACCAGTTCAGTTCCACAACCCGGAAGACGAACATTTCAGACCTCTTCAGGTGCAAGAAAAGGCACGACGAGCGATTCGCGGACTTCGTCGCCCGGTGGAAGGGGCTCACGTACTCCCTGGACATGCCGCTGACTCAGGAGAAATTACTGATGATGTGTGTAGGGAACGTCATGGCGGAGTTTGTTCCTTCTCTGATCACGCAGAATTACCCTGGAGGGTTCCGGGACTTCTCGGACAAGGCTTAGCGCCTCGAAGAAGCCCTGCAACAGGCCGGTCAGGCACGCCCGCTGCCTCTTGTAATATCTGCAAGGAGAGACGCCAGGGCCGAGCCCACTGCTGTGTGCCCTGATAGAGGCCCCTAGATAGCTAGAGTTGCTGCCAGTGAGGCCATCTCAGCAGGCTCATAGGGGTCCACCCCCACAGGCACAGCCTTCGGCCCAGCATTGACCGCCTCAAAATCGGCAGGCGTCTCCGCGTAACGCACCGCCTCCACCTAGGCGAGGTAATCCGGCTCCGCCTTCTCAGCCTACTCCTCCGGTCCCTGGTCATGGTCAACCCCCAAGAGTCCCCTTTTCAGATAGAAGGAGTCAGGCTTACTCATTTGGTGAGGCCCAGATCCCCGGTTATTTCCGTAGCGCCTTGGAGAAGATGATCGTGCGACTGCCTGAGTGCCGGAAGCCAGAAGAGGTGTTTCTCACTGATCACCCTAACTACTGCCCTTATCACCGGATCTTGGGACACACCATCCAGTATTGCTATGTGTTCAAGGATTGGCTCCAAGACCATATTGACAACAACATAGTCAGGTTGGGCCCAGCCCCGGCACAGGTGGAAGGTGTCTTTGTGGGATCAGATGGCAGTAGTGACAACGAGGATGGGTGGGAACAGGTTTCCGACCATGGGTCCCGGAAGTATAATGACTGGATGGACCGCAGGACGGTCGCCCGTGCCCATGGAATCATTCGTTCCTGCCTGAGTCAGCTAGAGCCCTTGGAGTCTGTGAGCGCTGCTTTGGCTTCGTCGTCCCAGCCTACTTCTTCCCAGAGGAGCAGGCGGCGGCGCATGAAGAAAGAACACGCCCTACCATTCCCGTCATATTCTCGCACTCTTGGAGATTTCATGCCCCCAGAAATGGGGATCCCTTCGAGACCCCGTCCGGTAGTGGATGACTCCTCGAGTGAAATTTTGGGGTATGCTTCGGTTAACCCCGTAGAGTTGGTAAATACCTTTTTGGCTCCCGACGATGAGGAGCACCAGGTGGACCTCCCCAAAGTCCCCATCTATCGCCAACGTCGACGGAGCCATGGCTACGTGAATCGTCGAGGCACGACAGTTGTCACATCCAGTCAGGCTGTGCATGCTACCGAGACCAGGCAGCAAGCCCGGTACAGAGAGTATCACTCGCGGCTCCCTCACCCGGTGACAACAGGTTCGCTTCCACCACCGTTTGTGTTGCTGGATCGGGTGGAACCACCTTTCCTGTGTCGCAACCAACCCAGCCCTGCCACTGGCCGACTATGGCCTTCCGGTCCTAGCACGACAGCCACCTCCCGGGCTTCAGCTAGTGAACAGTGGGACATGCCTAGTAACAATCAGTCATCGGTCCCTCCAACAAGGCCCGTCATACCCCCAATCGCGGAGCAACATCCTGTAAGCAGAAGCTCCCGTTTGGCGCGAAAGTATGATGTCTTGAAGCATATGGCCGACATTTCGGTAAGGATTTCCATCCTTGAGGCCCTTCGCCTGTCGTCTGAAATGCGTGAGGCGCTCGCTGAGGCTCTAAGGAGCCCCCTTCAGTTTGAAACGGAGGTAGCGGCCGTAGAAGCCTTCCAAATCGAGGTGATTGAGGACACCGAATGTCAGGAGGTTAACTCGTTTTCTGGTGAAGATGAAGACCTTCCCATACATGGGCACATCCGCCCATTGTACATCACCGTCCAGTTCAATGGCGTGGAAGTCCGTCGCTGTCTTGTCGACACGGGTTCTGGGATTAACTTGATCCCAACTCGGACACTACAAAAACAGGGGTTGTCTGAGGATGATTTAACTCCCTCTGACATCAGAATCCAGGGGTATGATAGGACTGATCAAACTCCACTCGGCAAGATTCGTCTGAAGACACAGTTCGGCGGCTTAATTGCCAATACTGAATTTATGGTTGTCTCTCAGGACACCGCCTACAACACGTTGATGAGTAGGCCATGGATCCACCTTCACACAGCGGTTCCCTCATCATACCATCAGTGCCTCAAATACTCCCTTAAGGGTAGAGTGGGTGTGCTCCAAGGAGATGCGTCTCCGTTTTCCTCTTGTGAACCTCGTTACCTAGATGCTGACTATTACAAGAGCAAGGACAAGCAAATCCTGGCAGGTGAGGTTGATCCCACCGCTGTCATGAGTGATCCCTGGGCAGGTTTGGATGACGCATATGTCTTCCCAATCCATCGGTTGGAGGCCACGACTCCTGATATGGGAGGGTGCTTTGTTGTCTCGTGTACCAGAGGATGGCATATTTCCGGGTCTAAGTGACGGCGGGAAATCACCTCGTACTCTTACACCAACCAGGCTCAGGTGATCCCCGAGCCTCCTAGCCCTGTACGATATCAGGATGTTGGGATCATGGCAACGACAGTACGTCATACGTGTCTGTTTAGCCATGCCGGAATCGAACGACTCAAGCCAATGCGTCACCACTTCTTTGATGTCGTAAAGCATGGCCCCTCGGGCCGAAGGCCAGATGGGATTGGATCAACTGCCTTCATCGCCATGGTCTCCGCGGTGCATGAGTCTCCCGTCGTGACGACCTCTGCCGCCCAAGCCGGTGCCAGCTCCCCATCAGGGTTGAGTAGCCCCGAAACGGCTCCCCCCGTGGATGATCCTTCCACAAGAGGAGAAGAAGACATGGAAGATGCTCCTCCTACCTTTTAGGAGGGCGTCTGCACCATGGACGATGAGCTAGTACAGGTGAACCTTGGTAGTGAGGCGGACCCGAGACCCACATTGGTCAACGCCACTATGCCTCCCGAGGAACGACAAAAGTACATAGACTTCCTCAGACAGCACCGTGATGTGTTTGCCTGGAGTTATGACGAGATGCCAGGACTAGATCCCCAGGTAGCCGTCCACTTCCTTGGCCTCCCAGCAAACCATCGCGGGTTCAAGTAGCCTCCCAGGAAAATGCACCCCTTTCATGGTGCCATGGTTGAGGCCAAAGTTGATAAGCTCATTAAGGCCAACTTCATCAAGGAAGTCCAGTACCCCAGGTGACTAGCCAACATTGTGCCCGTCAGGAGGAAGATGGGGCAGATCAGGGTCTGCATCGACTTCCATGATCTTAATCGCCACTGTCCGAAGGATGACTTTCCCCTTCTCGTGAAAGAGCTATTGATCGATGCAACGGCCGAGTTCCAAGCCCTGTCCTTCATGGATGGGTACTCCGTGTAACGACCCAAAGTTTCATTAATGGAAAATCCCTCTTGATCCAGTTAAATGTTTCTTTATGAAAAATGTTTTTATAATATGTCAACTTCTTTAGTTTTACGTTATGATTTGTGACCGTTACTTTTATAGTCGTTGAACAGTGATCATCTAAGTAGTATAAATATAAGGCTTTAACGAACCCATTTCTACTCAGACAAAGGAAGCGATGGCCTCATCCAGTAGAATTTCCCATTACGAAGCCCATTTTTCGGAGCTCAGAAAAGAGGTGGCGTCTTTGGGATTTTCCCTAGACCAAGCCCAAGCTGAGCTTCATCAAGTCATGCTCGAACGTGATCGTCTACGGGAAAAGTGGAAGTTGATTGAAATTACAACTCGAGCGATGTTATCCGAGCCGCCCCAAGAGTCTGTCACCATCGCACACCTTACCCTTAGGTCTTATGCGGCTATTTTAAGGGGTTATGTAACAAATAAGTAGCACCATGTTCATGTACATTATTTTTGTATATAATAATGAATATAATTTCTAGTCATTTTTGATACATTGTAATTAGTTTTTAAAGTACAAATGGTGTTTTTAGTCATTATTTAATTAAGAATTATATTTTATTAAATTAAAGGATTTTTGAATTAAATAATATTTTAATAAAATATTATTATTAATATTAAATTAATTTTTTATTAAGTATAAATGATCTTATAATTTTATGCAATTAAAATTTTTATTAAGGTTTGAAAGCCATTTCTATCAAAACCCGTGATTTTTTTTATAAATATCGGTTTTTATTTTAAAAGTGAAAATTCACATATTTAGAAAATTATTTAGATAAAATAAATATTATTTTTGGAATCAGGACGTCGAAATTATCCAACGGTGAATTTTTCAAAATTTTCTGAGACAGTCAAATTTTTGGGTAAAAATTAAATACCATTTAAATATATAATGTGTTTTATGAAATCATAATGACCCAATGGCGATGTAATAAAATAAAATAATCCTTATTTTCGGCCAATATGTGTTTTATCATTAAAATAATGAGGTTTTGGGTTTGTTTGACTTACTTTTCAAAGCATTAATGGAGCCCTCAAGACTTATTCAACACTTTGCCTTTTTAAATTAATTTCCATGGGAGTGTGACTCACCTCCACATAAGCAACCCTAATTTTTTAATAAGTTCGGACCTTGGCCTTGTAAAATATTGTTTTTCTCTTTCCTTTTCCAGAAACCATGGGCAAATACCATGGGATGGTTTGTGGTTTGGATTATTTTAATATAAGGGGTCCCAAACCTAAATAATAAAGAATTCTCTCACCTTTCCTATATAAACCCACCCAAGCTCCCACTTCCTCCTCACTAAAATCCCTTGGAGTTCGTCCAACCTCTGCCCTACTATCTCTAGAATCCTCCCAAGGTGCCCCAAGCTCCCAAGAAGCCTCTCACAAGCCTCTCTCTAGCCTTTGGAAGCACACTTCCAAGTAAGGGTTTTTTTCTTCCTTTCTCATTTTTGTCAATTTTCTTTAAGTTGTATTACCCTTTTAATTTCAATTATGAATGTTGGGGTATGGATTAAAACCTCTCCCATACTTCCCTTTTATTGTTTGAATGAT
Source organism: Viscum album (assembly GCA_963277665.1). Taxonomy (NCBI): domain Eukaryota; kingdom Viridiplantae; phylum Streptophyta; class Magnoliopsida; order Santalales; family Viscaceae; genus Viscum; species Viscum album. Next base: position 180,092,211 of record OY728145.1, read on the forward strand.
GGTATACCCCTTTCTCTCTCATTAAAAGCCTCCCATGAACACCCGTTACTATGCCGAAATTCTGAAAGAAACCTTTTTCTCCCCTTTTATATTCAAGCAATACTTTTGTATCATGAATATAAATTCCTTTTCAATTGTTGGGAAATGTATCTATATGACCTCCTTAATGTCCATTACATGTAAATATGATGAGGAACCCATTTCTCTCTCATCAACCTTTTTTATGAATTCTTATGTCACGCCGTTACGCTGCCGAAATCACACTGATTTTCTAAGCCAATATCATTGTGTAGTGAATACCATGCCCATTTCTCCATCAAGGGTATTCAACTTTATGCACATTTAATTATTGATTATAATGTTTCATGTATTAATTTTACATTCCTTTATCGTGGAATAAATGATTATGTTTTATGAATCCATGTTTTATGATCCACGTGGAACACTTATGCATGAAATGAAATGTTTAAGAAGGGTGTGCCCTTTACAGCGCTCCAATGCATTGGGTAAAGTATAGTATCATGATACGTCATGTGAAATGAGTGTTGACTCATTCTAATTCAAGTGCAACGAGGGTTTACTTGTGATTCAAGTGCAATGAGGGTTTACTCATGCTCCATGTGCAATGAGCCTTGGCTCATGCTAATTCAGTGTTAAGTGTTGTTGCCACATTTTCATGTTATGGTTATCATGCTTTATCATGAATTTATGTTCATGTTAATCTAATGATATATTGATGTTACTATTTCCTAACATGTATTTTATTCCTCATGTTATTCATTGTGTACTCCCTTACTGGGCTTTATAGCTCACCCTTTTCTTATGCATGTCCTCAGGTTATCCCATGCAATGCTAAGTACAAAGGAATGTAGTGGTCAGGTAAAGAAAGTTTTCAATAAAGATGTTGTATTTCAAGTTTAAAGTTTTTATGTAATGATCCTAAGCTCCAAAGACACTAAACCACTCGATCTTCTTTGTTGTATCAAGTGAAGTTTTATGTAATAAAGCATGCTTAAGTTGTCATAAAAAGCAGGGTTGTCATAGTTGGTATCAGAGGATAGGTTTAGTTATTTTTGGGATTAGGAAACCCTAGTAAAGCCTTAGATACAAGACTAAGAATAATAAAAACATCCCTAAGTTTTGGTTAATACTAAGTAAGTGGTTTATCAAACAAATAAATCCCTGTCTGGATACGAGCAGGTAGAGGCGGCTCTGACACAAATGTATCCTAGGGGTAAAACCCGAAAACACCGCTTTGAGCTAGACTCGAACGGGAACTGGTGCATGACAACGGGCCTTGCTGCACTCTTGGTTATGACACTCCCAGGGTATATGTTTTGATAAATTCACAATCTTAGTATGAACCCTTATTAAGGGAAAAATTCCCCTAAGAATATATGTTAGAAGGAAGATCATGAAAAGCCTGGATTGAATCCTATAGACTCATGAGTTAAAGAGATTAAAGTTTATTTATAAGTCATCAACTTTTGTCTTTGGATTACCCTTTATGTGTTACCCCTAAATTTCCTTTTATTCCAGCCAATGGCTGGTAATATGAGAACTCGGGCTAACAACCGTTGTGAAGATCAGTGTGATGATTGTACTAATGAGATGCCCAATCCAACGGGAGCGGGAATTGCGAACTTTGTCACGCTTCTCTCTCAGATAACTCATGTTTTGAATAGAAACACGGGTCAAGAGGAACGTTCAACCCCCCCCTAAGAAAGAACAAGTCGCTATCGATAGCTTCATGAGACAAAGGCCTCCTACTTTTAGTGGATCATCTGATCCCACGATCGCTGAGCAATGGATCCACTCCATTGAAATGATCTTCTCTATCCTTCAATGTTCTGAAAAAGAGAAGGTTCTCCTGGCGGCTTATCGTATGGAGGGTGAAGCTGATCAATGGTGGACGTTGATCAAAAATATGAAGCCTGAGGAGGAGATCGAGGCTTTGGAATGGAAGGAATTACAGAAGATTTTTTTTGATAAATATTTTCCGCGCACCCTCCGTCTTAAGATGGAAAGGGACTTTTGTTCCCTCAAGCAGAAAGATGAAGAATCCGTGGGACCGTACGAGGCAAACTTCACAAGGCTTGCACGATACGCTTTCGGCTTTGTCATTACCCCCGAATGCAAGGTTGAAAGCTTCTTTGGTGGGCTGAAGCCTAGCTTGCGGAAAGCATTAGCGATCCGTGACTTTGACAGCTATGAGAAAATTGTCCGATGTGCCCTCAAGGTTGAAATGGAGATCGGAGAATCACAGGGGTATCATGGGGACAAGAAGAGGAAGGTGGACTTCAATGCTAGTGGTCCGATGGATAAATCCAATGGTGCTAAGAAGTTCCAGCACCCCACTTGCCGAAAGTGCGGAAAGAAGCACCCTAGAAATTGCCTTAGGGGGACGAGAAAATGCTTTAGGTGTGGAAGAGAAGGGCACCTAGCTATTAACTGTCGGCAAGAAGGACCCGCGGCTGCGACAGAGGAGAGGAACGCTCCGTTCGAACCTCAACGCGTTGTTCAATGCTAAAAATGCAAAGAACTGGGTCATTTTGCGAATCAGTGCCCTAATCCAAGGGTTATCGGAGGCAACCAACAACCTCCAAGACAGCAAGGAAGAACTTTTGCCATCACTTATGCCGAAGTGAACCCCGACAACGAAGTGGTGACAGGTACGCTAGTTATTCATTCAAGAATAGCGAACATACTTTTTGATTCAGGTTATACATATTCTTTTATATCTCAAAATTTTAGTAGAACAATCCCTGCAGCACCACAAATCATGGAAGTAAAGATGTCGGTGAGTACGACAAATGGGGCAATCATTGCATACCATGAGTATAAGTCCTCCCCTGTTATAATCTGTGGATTGAATTTCCCAGATAACCTCATCATACTCCCTCTGGTGGAATTTTATGCAATTCTTGGCATGTATTGGCTTTCCTTATATAGAGCCAACATAAATTTTCGGGAGAGGGAAATCACACTCCATATGGAGAATCGACCCCCGATTCTTTGCAAGTGTCAGGAGGAAGATGAATCTCCTTTAGCTCCATCACCTCAAGCATGGATATTACTTCCTTATGATCATGCATATCTGGCTCAGATGATTGAGTCCAAGGAAGAAACCACCCTTGAAGAAATGCCTATTGTGAGGGAATTCGCTGAAGTATTTCTCGAGGAACTTCCTGGTCTTCCTCCAAGAAGAGATGTTGAGTTCTCAATTGAACTTATACCTGGGGCGCTACCAATATCCAAGACTCCATATAGAATGGATGTTGTTGAGCTTGAAGAGCTGAAGAAACAACTACAGGAGAATCTGGATAAAGGGTTTATACGCCCAAGTGCATCACCATGGGGTGCACCAGTCCTCTTCGTCAAGAAGAAGGATGGGTCAATGCGGCTTTGCATCGATTATCGTGAACTTAAAAAAATCACGATAAAGAATAAGTATCCTCTCCCAAGAATCAATGACTTGTTTGATCAGCTGCGTGGAGCAAAATACTTCTCCAAGGTGGACTTGCGGTCGGGATATTATCAAGTAAGGGTGAAGAAGGAAGATATCCCCAAGACTGCTTTTCGTACAAGGTACCGGCACTATGAATTCATAGTAATGCCTTTCGGACTCACCAATTCTCTAGAAATATTCATGGAATTGATGAATAGATTCTTTAGAGATTACCTAGACAAATTTGTGGTAGTCTTTATAGATGATATTCTAATATACTCCAAAACCAAGGAGGACCGTGAGGAGCATTTAAAAACTGTACTAGAGACTTTGCGCAAGGAGAAGCTCTATGCAAAGTACAGAAAGTGTGAGTTTTGGTTGAAGGAAGTCTCATTATTGGGCCATATCATCACAAGCAATGGGATATCTGTGGACCCCTCCAAAACAGATGCAATTGAGGGATGGACGAGGCCAACATTGGTAACTGATATCCGTAGCTTCTTGGGGTTAGCTGGATATTATCGACGATTTGTGAGAAATTTCTCACGATTGTCCAACCCTCTTACCAAGCTAACTTTAAAGGGAGTAATGTTTTCTTGGAGTGATGAATGCGAAGAAAGATTCAAGGAGTTGAAAATGAGGCTTATCACTGCACCCGTGCTCACTTTACCCACAAGTGGGGAGCTTTTTGTGGTATTCAGTGATGCTTCGAAGAAGGGATTAGGATGGGTGCTGATTCATAATGATAAAGTGATATCCTATGCCTCAAGGCAGTTGAAAATCCATGAGAGAAACTATCCAACGCATGATCTGTAGTTGGCGGCGGTGATCTTTGCCTTGAAAATCTGGCGGCATTATCTCTATGGGGAGAAATGTGAGATATATACTGACCACAATAGTCTTAAATATATATTCACACAGAAAGAGCTTAATATGCGCCAGAGAAGATGGATAGAGCTCATCAAGGATTATGACTGTTCAATACATTACCACCCTGGGAAAGCGAACAAGGTGGCGGATGCCCTAAGTAGAAAGGATCCAGCGATTCTATCAATGATGAGAATTGAGAAGGATCCAATCTTCTTAGACTTGATGAAGATGGACGTGGGAATCATAAAGAAGGGAACATCATCAATCCTTTCACAAATGATTGCTCAACCATCTATTTTGGAAAGGTTAAAGGATGCTCAAAAGGATGATGCGGGAATCTAAGAAAAAGTGGAAGCTATCAAAAATGGAAAATCCTCAGAGTTTAATGTTAATGAAGAAGGAATTGTGCGGTTTGGGAAAAGACTATGTGTTCCATCAAGTTCGGAGCTGAAGAAGGAACTTTTGGATGATGCACATAGTTCAAATTTCTCTATTCACCCAAGGAGGACAAAGATGTATCGAGATCTCTGAGAAAACTTTTGGTGGGATAATATGAAGAAGGAGATCACTGAATATACATCAAAGTGCCTGGTGTGTCAGCAAGTGAAGGCAGAGAGGCAGAAGTCTAAGGGGATGATGCAACCATTGCCCATACCAGAATGGAAATGGGAGAACATCACCATGGAATTTGTCACTGGAATTCCAAGGACATCCAAAGGAAACAATGCAATCTGGGTTGTTGTGGATCGTCTTACAAAGATTGCACACTTCATTTCTATTCGAGAGGATTTCTCTTTGGATCAACTAGCATAGATATATATCAGGGAAGTGGTACGGTTGCATGGAGTACCACTATCTATTGTGTATGACCGAGATCCAAGATTTACCTCTAAGTTTTTGAAGAGTCTTCAACATGCTCTGAATACTGAACTAAACTTCAGTACGACCTATCATCCTCAAACTGATGGCCAATCCGAGCGGACTATCCAAACACTTGAGGATATGTTGATAGCATGCTCAATGGACTTTAAAGGAGGATGTGATCAACATATTCCTCTATTTGAGTTCTCTTATAATAATAGTTTCCACTCGAGCATCCAAATGGCACCATATGAATCCCTATATGGGAAAAGGTGTAGAACACCGGCATGTTGGGATGAGGTCGGTGAATGTAAGCTGCTTGGACCATAAATGGTCGAAGAAATGGTGGAGAAGGTGAAAACCATTCAGCAGCATATCAAGGCAGCCCAAATTCGACAGAAGAGTTATGCAGATAATCGTCGACGAGACCTTGAGTTTAAAGTCGGAGACATGGTGTTTTTACGCATATCTCCATGGAAGAAGGTCATGAGGTTTGGAAAGAAAGGGAAGTTAAGTCCAAGGTACATCGTCCCCTTCGAGATTCTTGATCGTGTTGGGGCTGTGGCCTATCGACTAGCACTTCCACCTACTATGGCCAAGGTGCATGATGTCTTCCATATATCCCTCTTAAGGAAGTACATACCAGACCCTTCACATGTACTCTCTTATGAGGTGGTACAATTAGAAGACGATCTTTCTTATGAGGAGCAACCAGTGAAGATCTTAGATCGTAGAGAAAAAGTTCTACGAAATAAGACAATGACCCTCGTCAAGGTGTTGTGGAGAAACCACAAGTTTGAAGAAGCAACTTGGGATTCAGAGGATATGATGAAGCTAAGTTACCCACATTTGTTTTAGTGTGGGAAAAGAAAAATTTTGAGGGCGAAATTTCTTAAGGGGCGAATATTGTAACGACCCAAAGTTTCATTAATGGAAAATCCCTCTTAATCCAGTTAAATGTTTCTTTATGAAAAATGTTTTTATAAGATGTCAACTTCTTTAGTTTTATGTTAAGATTTGTGACCGTTACTTTTATAGCCGTTGAACAGTGATCATCTGAGTAGTATAAATATAAGGCTTTAACGAACCCATTTCTACTCAGACAAAGGAAGCGATGGCCTCATCCAGTAGAATTGCCCCTTACGAAGCCCATTTGTCGGAGATCAAAAAAGAGGTGGCATATTTGGGATTTTCCCTTGACCAAGCCCAAGCTGAGCTTCATCAAGTCAAGCTCGAACGTGATCGTCTACGGGAAAAGTGGAAGTTGATTGAAATTACAACTCGAGCGATGTTATCCGAGCCGCCCCAAGAGTCTGTCACCATCGAAAACCCTACCCTTAGGTCTTATGCGGCTATTTTAAGGGGTTATGTAAAAAATAAGTAGCACCATGTTCATGTACATTATTTTTGTATATAATAATGAATATAATTTCTAGTCATTTTTGATACATTGTAATTAGTTTTTAAAGTACAAATGGCGTTTTTAGTTATTATTTAATTAAGAATTATATTTTATTAAATTAAAGGATTTTTGAATTAAATAATATTTTAATAAAATATTATTATTATTATTAAATTAATTTTTTATTAAGTATAAATGATCTTATAATTTTATGCAATTAAAATTTTTATTAAGGTTTGAAAGCCATTTCTGTCAAAACCTGTGATTTTTTTTATAAATATTGGTTTTTATTTTAAAAGTGAAGATTCACATATTTAGAAAATTATTTAGATAAAATAAATACTATTTTTGGAATCAGGACATCGAAATTATCCAACGGTGAATTTTTCATAATTTTCTGAGACAGTCAAATTTTTGGGTAAAAATTAAATACCATTTAAATATATAATGTGTTTTATGAAATCATAATGACCCAATGGTGATGTAATAAAATAACATAATCCTTATGTTCAGCCAATATTTGTTTTATCATTAAAATAATGAGGTTTTGGGTTTGTTTGACTTACTTTTCAAAGCATTAATGGATCCCTCAAGACTTATTCAACACTTTGCCTTTTTAAATTAATTTCCATGGGAGTGTGACTCACCTCCACATAAGCAACCCTAATTTTTTAATAAGTTCGGACCTTGGAATTGTAAAATATTGTTTTCCTATTTCCTTTTCCAGAACCCATGGGCAAATACCATGGGATGGTTTGTGGTTTGGATTATTTTAATATAAGGGGTCCCAAACCTAAATAATAAAGAATTCTCTCACCTTTCCTATATAAACCCACCCAAGCTCCCACTTCCTCCTCACTAAAATCCCTTGGAGTTCGTCCAAACTCTGCCCTACTCTCTCTAGAATCCTCCCAAGGTACCCCAAGCTCCCAAGAAGCCTCTCACAAGCCTCTCTCTAGCCTTTGGAAGCACTCTTCCAAGTAAGGGTTTTTTTCTTCCTTTCTCATTTTTGTCAATTTTCTTTAAGTTGTATTGCCCTTTTAATTTCAATTATGAATGTTAGGGTATGGTTTCTAACCTCTCCCATACTTCCCTCTTATTGTTTTAATGATCGGAGACCCCTTTCTCTCTCATTAAAAGCCTTCCATGTAAACCCGTTACTATGCCAAAATTCCGAAAGAAACCTTTTTCTCCTCTTTTATATTCAAGTAATACTTTTGTATCATGAATCTAAATTCCTTTTCAGTTGTTGGGACATGTATCTATATGACCTCCTTACTGTCCATTACATGGAAATATGATGAGGAACCCATTTCTCTCTCATCAACCTTTTTTACGAATTCTTATGTCACGCCGTTACGCTGCCGAAATCACACAGATTTTCGAAGCCAATATCATTGTGTAGTGAATACCATGCCCATTTCTCCATCAAGGGTATTGACCTTTATGCACATTTACTTATTTATTATAACGTTTCATGTATGAATTCCACATTCCTTTATCGTGGAATAAATGATTATGTTTTATGAATCCATTTTTTATGATCCATGTGGCACACTTATGCCTGAAATGAACTGTTTAAGAAGGGTGTGCCCTTTATAGTGCTCCAATGCATTGGGTAAAGTATAGTATCATGATACGTCATGTGAAATGAGTGTTGAATCATGCTAATTCAAGTGCAACGAGGGTTTACTCATGCTTCAAGTGCAATGAGGGTTTACTCATGCTCCATGTGCAATGAGCCTTGGCTCATGCTAATTCAGTGTTAAGTGTTGTTGCCACATTTTCATGTTATGGTTATCATTCTTTATCATGACTTTATGTTCATGTTACTCTAATGATCTATTGATGTTCCTATTGCCTAACATTTATTGTACTCCTCATGTTGTTCATTGTGTACTCCCTTACTGGGCATTATAGCTCACCCTTTTCTTATGCATGTCCTCAGGTTATCCCATGCAATGCTAAGTACGAAGGAATGTAGTGGTCATGTAAAGTAATTTTTCAATAAAGATGTTGTATTTCAAGTTTAAATTTTTTATGTAATGATCCTAATCCCCAAAGACACTAAACCTCTCGATCTTCTTTGTTTTATCAAGTGAAGTTTTATGTAATAAAGCATGCTTAAGTTGTAATAAAAAGCAGGGTTGTCATACTATGGGTACAACCAGATTCAGATGGCCCCTGAGGATGAAGAGTTCACTGCCTTCAGGGCCCCCCAGGGTACTTTCTGCTACCGATTTATGCCCTTCGGCCTGAAGAATGCGGGTTCCACCTATCAACGGGCTATGCACCGCATATTCAAGCCGATCCTCGGGACACTGGTGGAATGCTACGTAGATGACCTGGTGGTTAAATCTTGTCAGCGCCGGGACCATCTAAAAGACCTTGAGAAAGTGTTCGGTTTCCTCCGTTCTCGCCACTTGAAGATGAACACGTTGAAGTGTGCCTTCGGGGTCACCTCCGAAAAGTTTCTTGACTTCATTGTTAGGTATCAAGGTATCGAGATCGACCCCGAGAATATCAAGGCCATCAGTCAGATGCCTCCCCCAAATAATATTCATGAGCTTCGAGGCCTCCAAGGCCACTTATCCTATATACGCCGATTCATTGCGAATCTAGACGGAAAGTGTAAGCTCTTTTCTCGACTCATGAAGAAAGGAACCGCCTATGGGTGGGACGAAGAGTGTCAGACTGCTTTTGAGGAAATCAAGCAGTATGTACTTCAACCTCCGGTCCTGATGCCACCCGTTCCCAGAAAGCCGCTGGTCCTTTACGTGACCGCGCTGGAGCGATCCCTCAGTGCCCTTCCCACCCAGAAGAACAATTAAGGAACAGAGAATAGCCTCTACTACCTCAGCTGCATGCTCCTTGACGCGGAAATTAGATATTCTCCCATCGAGAAGAGCTGTATGGCGCTCGTATTCTCCATACAGAAATTGCAGCACTACTTGCAGCACCATGAGGTACATCTGGTCTCTCGGGTAGACCCGTTGAAATACATCCTGAGCCGGCCTATGTTGACCGGCCGATTGGCACGCTGGGCGGTGATCCTCCAGCAGTTCGACATTAGGTTCCTACCTCAGAAGGCCGTCAAAGGACAGGCGTTGGCAGACTTCTTAGCTGCCCACCCAACCTCTGTGGACCAGCCACTGGATTTGGGCTTTCCTGATGAGGCAATCCTCTCAGTCGATCACGCCACCCCATGCTGGCAGATGCACTTTGACGGTGCCTCCCGAAGCCCTACCGGTAGAAGGCTCAACGATCCAAGGCTTAACAGAGTGGGCCTGGGTATCATCTTCATCACCCCGGAGCAAGCCGTTATACCATATTCTTTCTTGTTGTCAGAAGGCTGCACTAACAATGAAGCAGAATATCATGCCCTCATCACTGGCCTCGAGTTGGCTCTGGATGTTAACATACCCCACCTGTATGTAAAAGGGGACTCTGAGCTACTCATCAAGGAGGTTAACGGTGACTATGCTGTCAGGAACCCATAACTCATGTCGTTGCTGGAGTGCACCCTCCATCTAATGGTTAAGTTCCCCTCCCAACCAGATGTCATTCATGTTCCCCGGTCACAGAACAATCGAGCAGATTCTTTGGCCAGCCAGGCCGCATCACTCGCAGAGCCCGAACAGGATGACCTAATCATCCACGTGGCACACCGGAGAGTCATTGCTCCTGTTATCCCAGAGGGAGATCGTGGCCCGCGAGTGAACCAACTCACCACTGGTGCCCCTGTGTCAGGACCCCCCGGGGCTTCAGGCGTGGTGATCGAGATAGTTCTTGACTGGAGGACACCCTTGGTTGAATATCTCCGGCACGTCAATCTTCCGATGGACCGAGAAGAGCGGGAACGAATCCGGTGCCGCGCGTCGCAGTTCACCCTTCAAAGCGGTCCCATCCGTGAGCATCTCCTTTATAGGAGTGGGTTTGACGGTGTTCTCCTCCTTTGTCTTCAAGGAGTTGAGATCCCACAGGTCATGTAGGAAGTGAACGCTAGTTCCTGTGGAACCCACCAGGCCGGGTCGAAGTTGTCCCACCAGATTCGGAGGCTGGGATACTTCTGGACCTCCATGATCCACGACTGCATCGAGTACGCCAAGAGGTGTCATGCGTGCCAAGTTCATGCTAACTTTGTGCATCGGCCACCAGATCCTCTCCATACTACTAAGTATTCTTAGACCTTTGCGGTCTGGGGGTTGGATGTCGTAGGGCCTTACCTGCCGGCAATAACCCGCCAGTGCGGGTTCATCTTAACCGCCACGGATTTCTTCTCAAAGTGGACAGAGGTAGCCCCACTCAGGGAAGTCAAGGATGGTTCTATCGCCGACTTAGTGAGCTCAAATATCATCCACCAGTTTGGAATACCTCACGCTATCCTCACAGATAATGGAACCAACTTCTGAGATGCCGAGGTGAAGAGATTGTACGCCAAGTACAACATTCTCTCTAACCACACCTCCCGCTATCATGCGCAGGCGAATGGACAGATTGAGGCATTTAACAAAACCCTCTCTAACATTCTGCAAAAAAATGGTTGGTCAGAACAAGAAAAGTTGGCCGGACAAGCTCCGCAATGTCCTCTGGGCTTATAGGATGACGAATCGCAATTCCACCCAGGTGACTCTGTATTCCCTGGTATACGGAGCTGAGGCCGTCCTTCCCATCGAGGTCCAGCTGCCCTCATTGCACATGGCGGTCTACGACCAGAAAGCGCCAGATAGAGTTTCCGAGATCCATCTAGTCGAATTGGAAGCGCTGGATGGAAGTAGGCTTCGCGCTTTACATAACTTGAAAAGGAATCAGAGCAGGATGGCTCGAGCATTCGATAAGAAGGTTCGCCTCTGCTCCTTCCTGCAAGGTGACTTGGTGCTGGATCTTAGAGCGCCAATGATCCCCGGCAAGAAACCACCCAAGTTGGAGCCCAAGTGGGAGGGGCCTTTTATTGTCCACAAGGTCTATCCCAATGGCGCGTATTCCATGGTGACTATGGATGGTGAGCGTATCACTCCTCCCACCAAATCCAGGTTCCTCAAGAAGTACATTGCCTAACCAGAATGGTCCTGCATGACCTTAAACTGTATGGTCCTGCATGACCTTAAACTGTATGGTCCCGCACGACCCTAACTGCGCTTTGGTCCGAGTTCTAAGACCTAAAACAAAGATCCTCTTGGTCCAAGCTCTAAGACCTAAAACTAAGATCCATATTTCATCCAACATGACGTTAAACTGTATTGCCAGAACTACGTCTAGCTTGATTCCCATCCTAATGGGATACGTAGGAACACCCAGACCTTTCTTCTTTGGGTCCATCTTGAGGTCTACTGTCACGTCTGTTTCGCCTTTGGGACCTTGACCATAGGATCACGTGGCGTGGTGTGAGATTATGTCCCCATTCACGTCGAGTTTGCAATAGCTGCACCACGCACATCGTGTCCTCAGGATTTAGCCCTCCTATGTCCAATGGCAATAAAATACGCTTTCAAGAACTACGTATGGCTTGATTCCCATCCTTATGGGATACATAGGACCACCTGAAAACCTAGATGTCAGGTCCAACCCCATCTCTTAGGAGATCCCACGATCTCCCGGTTCCCAGGGTGTTTGGCATTACGCCCCCTCTTTTTCTCGGGGATCCACCATCTTTTGGACGCTCTTGGACTGAGCCCTCTGACCCTTTCCAGTGGTCTGCTGATGTGCTCAAGGCACTCTGGTCTAGGACTTGGAGTTCCATATTCGACTTAGGAAAGTTCCATCCACTTGAAAAGCTTCGTGTTCCCCTTCATTCGGGCCCCCGTCATCCTTCACACCCGGAGGGACCCCTAAGAATGGCCTGGATAAAACGCCCAAGGGCTCTCCTATCGTCATGGGCAAACACTTCTGAGGGTTTCAGACAACAAATTGATACAAATCCCGCGTTGTGAACATGGTCAGCAGTTGATGCTCATTTGTCAGTCCCCATGGCTGACACGACAGGATGCTGTGTTGCGAACATAGTCAGCAGTAATCCTTAGTCATCACGCTGGTTTCCCCGGGCCCTGAATGTTGGTGGCATGGTTCATGTCATGTTCCACCCCGCTGTGTCAAGGTGGAATCTCAACACTCCTTGTACTAACCCTCAATACAACCCCGCACATCAGACAGACCGAGCTGTGTAACGGTGTCTCTCGGGGCTCCCGCGATCTGAGCGCTAGAGTATGTGCTTGGGTCTCTTCTTTACAGGTTGCGTGTAGCTTGACCCTCATCCCCATGGGGAACGAGGAGTCACCCATACATTGCGTTTCAGGACCAGAATAGCTGGGAGCTGGCATCTTCTGCCCCCTGATTGCTGAACCCTCGTAGGCCCCTTTGGCCCGAGGCTCCTCTCTCAGATGGTCCAAACCTTACGACCTTAAACTGTTGTTGGTCCAAACCATACGACCTTAAACTGTGTGCTGGTCCAAACCTTACGACATTAAACTGTGTTGTTGGTCCAAACCATATGACCTTAAACTGTTGTCGGTCCAAACCATACGACCTTAAACTGTGTTGTTGGTCCAAACCATACGACCTTAAACTGTTGTTGGTCCAAACCATACGACCTTAAAATGTTGTTGGTCCAAACCATACGACCTTAAACTGTGTTGTTGGTCCAAATCATACGACCTTAAACTGTGTTGTTGGTCCAAACCATATGACCTTAAACTGTTGTTGGTCCAAACCATACGACCTTAAACTGTGTGCTGGTCCAAACCTTACGAACTTAAACTGTGTTGTTGGTCCAAACCATACAACCTTAAACTGTTGTTGGTCAAAACCATATGACCTTAAACTGTTGTGGGTCCAAACCATACGACCTTAAACTATGTGTCGGTCCAAACCATACGACCTTAAACTGTGTTATTGGTCCAAACCATATGAACTTAAACTGTGTTCTCGGTCCAAACCATACGACCATAAACTGTGTTGCTGGTCCTATCACACGACCCTAAAATATGACATTATCGTCCTGGCCGCAAGAAAAAATCCGGTACTGCATTGTGATGACCTCATTGTAGAGGAAATCACGTTGGGTATTGGTCACGTTCCATGCCATTTGTCAACGGCTATCACGGCTTGGTTCTTGTGGCGACACGATGACCTACTACTCTAGGCCTGTCGCTTCACAAAAAAAACTACCCACCTTAAAGGACAAACAAGATTTATCAAATTCTTCTTCTTTTAGTGCAAGGGCCACGCCCACACTCCCCTTTTCCCCTGGCACAGGTATCTTACCATGTCACCTTTCAGAGCTACGTATGGCTTGATTATCATCCTTATGAGATACGTAGGAGCGCCTGGGGAACTTCCCCGCGGGCCCAGCCTACCTTTTTGTTCGGTCCCTCGACTCGAGCATTTCCCCGAAGAGCACATGGTAAGTAGGGCTTGGGTCCTCATTCACGTCGGGTTTTGTAACCGCCTTGCCATGTGTCTGTTTCTCCCCTTTCCCATTCATGGTCCAAGCTCTAAGACGTTAAACTAAGACGCTTTCAAGAACTACGTATGGCTTGATTCTCATCCTTATGAGATACATAGGAGCGCCTGGGGCACTTCCCCGTGGGCCCAACCTACTTTCGTTTTCGGTCCCTTGACCTAAAACCTCTCTTAAGGGGGTTGTGCGATGTGGTGCGGGATTATGTCCTCATTCACGTGGGTTTGTTCACCACACCATACACACCCCCTATTCCCATTCACGCCAGGTGTTTGAGTTACTCCACCGTGTACCTCTTATGTTTCCGTCCGATCTATGTTCCGAGTTCTAAGACCTAAAACTAAGATCATTTCTTTGACTCTTTACGACTCGCTCTCTCTTTTGGGATTGCACGATGTGGTGCAGGATTATGTCCTCATTTACGTCGGGTTACTCGCCGTGCCGTGCTTATCCTCAGATGAGGCATCTTCCCCGTCCCTCATGACGTTAAACTGTATTCCATCCTGCATGATGTTAAACTGTATTCCGTCCCGCATGACGTTAAACTGTATTCCGTCCGACATGACATTAAACTGTATTCCGTCTCGCATGACATTAAACTGTATTCCGTCCCGCATGACGTTAAACTGTATTCTGTCCCGCATGATGTTAAACTGTATTCCATCCCGCATGACGTTAAACTGTATTCCGTCCCACATTACATTAAACTGTATTCCGTCCCGCATGACGTTAAACTGTATTCCGTCCCGCATGATGTTAAACTGTATTCCGTCCCGCATGACGTTAAACTGTATTTCATCCAACATGACGTTAAACTGTGTTTCAAGAACAATGTGTGGCTTGATTATCATCCTAATGAGATACGTAGGACTGCCCGGACATTTCGTCTTGGGTCCAGCCGTAGGGGTTACTGAACCCCGTCCTTCCTTATTGTCGGCCCCTCGGCCCGACTTCATGGGAAGTGGTGTAATCAGGACATCTACCCCGAGCAGGTTCGGGATTCCCCATGATAATAATGGGAATCGACAGTTCTCTCGCCAAAGAGGTCCCTCCTGGAAATTGGGACGACACGTGATCAGGTCGGTATGTCCGCCTAATGCGCCTTCGCCATGGTGGCACAATTTCGGGAGTGTTGGACTCTATTCGAACAAACCACCACTCCACCTTCCATGCTTTGCGTCCCCCCTTATTCGGATCCTCATTTCCTTTCATGTTTGACAGGACCCCCTAATAGTATGGATGCTCGACCTATGGTCCACCTACTATCCTGGGCCAACGTTCTGGAGGACTGGTCATGTTTGACGGGACCCCCTAACAGTATGGATGATAGACCTATGGTCTGCCTATTGTCCTGGGTGAACATTCCGGAAAACTGACCGACAATATTTGAGTTAGGCCCCGTTTTGTGAACATGGTCAGCGGTCAGCCCTCATTTATTGTCCCCCATTCCAGGCCAACATGATATGGATGCTATGTTTCCGCCACGGTTGATAGTTATCCTCCATGGTTGCGCCCCATTGGGTTCCGAATTTGGGCAGCGTGATTCACCCTTCCTCTCCATCCCCCTATGTTCTGAGGGATTTCGATGCCTCCGGCATCGCCCCGCTCGTATGTTAGAGCACATTGAGGAGTCGACACATCAATCGGCCCGAGGTCTCCTCAGAATTCCAGGACCAATTTTGGATGCCTGAAGCTTGGTCAATGCCCCACAGTTGAACGAAATGATGGTACGAGTATCTTCTGCTTCTTGCGTTGGGCACGACCCACAAGAGCCTAGGGATGAGTTGTTATTCGTTTTGAAACTATGGTTGAGCGCATTAAACCAAGGGTAAAAATGAATGGATTTGGTCATATATTGGATTGAGAAGATGAGCAGTACAAGCAGAAAGTTCATGAGATGGAAAAAAAAAGCCCTTAGGGATCAGCGTGCTGAAGCGATATTTCCAGCGCTGCTACCCTTTGGCTGGTAGCCTCCAGGATCTCCTCTCGCTCTTTGAAGACTCTCTCCTCGTCGGCTACCATAGAGCACAGCTCTCCAGCCCTAGCTTGTTCCTGTGCCTGCTCGGTTCGAAGTACGGTTATCTGGTGACTCGCCTCCACCAGTTGTTCCTGCGCATCAGCCAGCTGGGCCGTCAGTTGCTCCACGAGCTCAGAGCATGTTGCGATGAAGGATTCCTTATCTGCCGCCTTCCCTTCGAGGTGCCGGACTTCCTGCTCCGCCCTTAGCAGCGCTTGAGTGCTCGCTGATCCTCCCCGACACTGGTCAATATCGGTGCGCAGGCTGCTCTTGCGTATCTTCTCGACCATGCAATCATGGACCGTCAGATGAAGACGCTGAGCGTCAGCCCCTCCGGCGCACAGGAAGCGCAACCAGTTATGAAGTGATCCCATTCACCTCAGCCAATCTATTTGGGGATGTCTGAGGAAGCGCTGGATACACTCACAGCCCTTGCGCCATGTCATCCGGCTCTCCTTGGTTTCCTCTGAGTCTGAGTCCTCTATCTCCTCGGGGTCAGCGGGTCGGTATATGGGGAAGGAAGCCAGCAGATCGGCAGTAGGATCCACCACAGGGACGCCTTCGTGAGGAATATAATCCTCGACGTCTGGGTGAACTTTTTCTCTCGCCCCAGTAGCAATGATGCCTCCACCAGCTTCCGACCTCATCTCGGGAACAACTCCGCTGATGTATGCCTCCCCCTGTTCATCGATTTTCAGGGCCAACTCAGTGCAGGGAGCATGTTCTGAATGAGGTGGTATGTCCGCCGCTGGTCCACTCACTGACGGCTCGGGCTCCGCAGCCTGACGTGCCTCCAGTGTTGAGATCACTGCGCAAGGCATATGCTGGTCAGACGGGATCTTTTGACACCAGGCACCAGTAGTGAAGCATGATACTTACAGGAATCCAGAGCGTCGGTCCCCAGTGTTTCGGCCATAGCAGGAGCCGCCGTAAGGGGATACCCCTCCGCGCTTGTTAATTCAATGATGGGTGTCGGATCCCCATCATGTCCCACTGGTTCCTCTCCTCCCTCCTCTGGTGGGGATGCCCGTCCAACACCCAACTACTCCTAAGTAGGATGGGGAAGTGAGTTAGAAGTTGGAAAGGAGAATGGATGAATAAGGGAAATGAATGAAGACAGAGACAAACCTCGAGAATCTCGGTTATGTCGAGATCAAATTCGGCAATCTCACCGCTCTCTCAGAGACTCCCTTGGTAGGTCTCCCCTTGCGACCCCTCACCTTCGGGCTCTTCTTCTTCGTCTTCTCCCTCACCTTCGTCCTCTCCGGTTTCCTCCTCCCCCTCCAGCTCCTCATCACTGTCCCCTTCTCCCGGTGGCATCACCCCTTTTTATAGGCGAGGTCAGGGTTCCGCGCTGCGCGGAAAGAGGATTCCGCGTGCGTCTGTAGGATTTGCGCACCCAATCGGAATTTTTCACGCAACTTGACCAGGGGACTTATCATTTTGGTGTTTCGGCGTTTCCCTTGGAATCCGATCGTTGCGACCTCTCGCAGATCCAATTCCAAGGGGGGAATTTGTTGACGCCGAAAAGACAGGTCCGTAACTCTCAGAGGAAGTTTTGAAATGATGAAGCGAAGTCATATTCGGAATCAGAGGCCCGATCCAGAGGCCCGGGATGTGGTGCGCTAAATAATGGAGGATCCGCACGAAAAATTGTTCTGCGCGCGTAGAATCACCAGGTTTCACGGAATTGAGCATATGAGGCACGCAATCTTTGCGCGCCCCAGTTCTACGCGACGAGTTTTTGCGCGCCGGCTGCGCTCGGCGCAAAGAATTTTGCACACCGCCTAGATTCCGCGCCGGTGGTCACCTATAAATAGAAGGTGACCCCAAACGGTTTGGGGGTTCCAGAATTCGTAGCGACTCTCGTGCGCGCAATTCGGCTTCCCCCGCGCGCAAGATGGCTTCCAGGTAATCCCTCATTTCGCGCAACCTTGCCCCGGAGTCCGCCATTGCACGCAACTCCACCAGCTTTAGTGAATTTTCCCCCTTCCCCAGGTTCCAGCCTTGTGCGCAATCCGTGTCTCGTGCACCCAATATCCTGCCATGCATGCAAAACCATGTGCGTAATTCTCTATCCGCGCACAATTCCCTTGCTCCAATTGCATGCCGTCTCGGTGTTTTGCGCGCAAACCTTCTTTTTTGCGCGCAGAGCGCAGGACTCTTCACCTTGACGCCCCTTGGCTGCCCCCCTACACCGGCACCTGATGTCTCACCTGCCGGGCGTACGCGCCATGCGTAGTTTTCCCGTACGGCCTTCCAGCCTCGTGCGAAGTAACCTCAAGGTCCCTTGGGCCATGTTTCCCATTGCGTTTCTTTACCTTATGCTTCTCTGCATAGGCACGCTAACGTGGACCCCCTGGTGGTTCGCCCTGCACCCCCCCCTTCAGTATGGCCTTGCCGATGCCTTCCCTCCCACAAGGGGTAGAGGGCATTGGGCATGTAAGCCCTAGGGGTGTGGACCGAACCCACCTCGTCCAAGATGCAGGACGTTAAACTGCTAAGCACCTCGTTCTTAACACAAGACGTTAAAATGTGGTCCGACCCTGTGCTTCGCACGCAGGGTCCCCCCACCTCGAACATTTTTTACGCCCACTCGTCTCCACGGGAAATGGACTCTTCCTCACATGGAATGAGATCCTCCTTGTCGGAGTGGCATTAGTCCGCGGGGGAAGGGCCGCCTCAGAGCGTAAGCCCCTATACTTTCTTGAGGATGATTGCACCCGTGCATCTCCATACTTCCCCCCTTCCAAGGCCAGTGGAGTCCTGTTCCCACTGCGCTTTGTCGCACCATGGGCCTCCACCCTGGAGTAAGACCCAGAACCAAGGGCCACTAACCACACGTAATCCCCTGTTTCCTCTTTGGGCCGCTCAACGCGTAAGCCCCATTCCGCTTCTCACGGACGCACCCTTCGCGATGTGATCGTCTGGTCCCTGCTGCCTCTTGTTTCCCACACCGAGAATGACTCACGTGGGCATAGAGCGCGCATCGACCATGGCATCCTCTTATGGGCCGCCCCAGAGTGTAAGCCCCATCCCAGCGAACTACGTGGACTTTGATCCGTGCTAACGCACGGTATGTAGGAAGCCTCCACGATGTTCAAGCCCACCACCCGGTCATCCCGACCTCTCCATGTCGGTTCCCTAACCACCCTCGGCCGCCTCAAAGCGTAAGCCCCAAACCCCTCATCCCGCATGACATTAAACTGTATCTCGTCCTGCATGACGTTAAATTGTATCTCGTCCCGCATGACGTTAAACTGTATTCCCCCTCTTGGTCCATCTCAGAATGTAAGCCCCATGTCTCACTCCACCATCCTGGGCCTCCCCAGAGTGTAAGCCACATCCTAGCGAACTACGTGGACATTGATCTGTGCTAACGCACGGTACGTAGGAAGTATCCACGAGGTTCAAGCCCACCACCCGGTCGTCCCGACCTCTCCATGTTGGTTACCTGACCACCCTGGGCCGCCTCAGAGCATAATCCCCAAACCCCTCATCCCGCATGACGTTAAACTGTATCTCGTCCCGCATGACGTTAAATTGTATCTCGTCCCGCATGACGTTAAACTGTATTCCCCCTCATGGGCCGTCTCAGAACGTAAGCACCATGTCTCACTACACCATCCATCCTGATCCATACCCGGGCCGCCACATCCCGGTGAGATCATGCCACCCCATCCCACTCCATGGCATCTGGGAAGCTTCTCACGTGCTGGCCCCAACATCGGTGTTCTCCCTAGGGGTCCTTCAACCCGATCCGTCTCTGCAAGACGTTAAACTCGTGACATACCCCGTGTTAAACATGAGAAGCTGAGGAAAACCTCAGATGGTACACATTCCCCTCGTTTGATGTGGGATGCCTCGGGCTTCCACGCCCTCGAGAATCCCTGTGATGAGGGACCAAAGACAGACATGCCAAGGACGCCCCAACATGACCATTCTCCTCACCAAAGGTTCCTTCCCCGACAAGACCCCTTGGAGCGTCTCGACATAAGCAGCGTAATTAACTGGTGTCCATGTAGATATGGCACCGGGAATGGGCTTCACGAACCCGTCTTAAATCTATGAGGGAGACCTGGACTAGGTGATGAGCTCCGAGGAGGAATCCACGGAAGGAAGAACTGACATCCCATCATCCCGGTTTCGATCAAGGAGCAGACATCCCTGAACAAGGAACGGATGCCGCCTGCCTTTGGAAAGCAGGAATGCGGGGTAACAAGCAGCGCGTCCACCCCACAGACGGATGCGTGCACCCCAACGAAAGCATCGGAGCAACAACTATGTATCTCAAATTTAACTAAATTTAGAAAGGTTTGTCTATATGTAAGAAATTAAATAATGTTTTAACTAGGTGGAAAACAAGATATTTTACAAAAACCCCTAACAAATTTTTCATTCATAATTATTTTGATAGATTTTTTACTATAGTGTTTTATAATGTTTAGTAAAAGAATTTTTATGAGATCATTGGCGGAAATACCCTAAAAATTTCATTTAATAATTTGAAAATCAGAAGAGTTAGTGGTGTAAAGTAGAGAGAAAAATTAAAAAATTATGTAGGATAAAAAATTTATAGAATAGTACCACACAATGTCATGTTACACCAATGACCACGTCATAGCCCAAATTAAGTCCACTAGAGAATGTAAATTCTCAAAATCAAGGCCGCTATTCTTTTCTTGTGAGTATGGAAAGTAAAGGGTTAATTTCCCTTTAAAAATTAAAGTGAATAGAAATGATAAATTTATAATGTTGGTCCAATAAGGAAAAGAATCGATAAATTTGTTAACACAATGAATTGATAAATTCAATATGTATTGAAATTTCAGTTTAAATAATAATTGAGAGAGTATGAACAGTAGAAATAGTAATGAAAAATTTATTCAATTTTTTTAAATTGATGTTAAATGATTAAAATTTTAAATTAAAATACATGTAAAATTTAGTTTGACAAAGGGTTTCAATAATTATTTGATGTGAGACCCTACATATCCTCTTCTCAGGTTGAGAGGTTTATGTTATTTCTCCCTTAATCATGAATGTGTTCAAGAAATACATCCCTTAGAATGATATCTCTAAGAACCACCTCGATATTCACTGGTATCCAAGGAACATATCCCTAACTTTTTAGTTATTGAGCACCCATTAAATAAAGAGATGAGAAGATCAAGGGTTGTTTGGGGTAAACCCATTAAAATTATACTCCTTAATATCTTAAAAGGATGTATACAATTTGTGATGACAGATTAAAAGAAAATATTGGAAGAGACCATTTATGAGATTGATGGGGAATATGATATTGATTTTTTTCTTTGAATCAATGATAGAGATTCAAAAAGAGGAATTCATTTATTTTGATTGAAAGAATTGACTAATTCCATAATGATCCTTCACAATTCTAAAGACCTCCTTCTATATTTTTTTAAAAAATAGGAATGTAATGGAATTCCCAAGATTTATTGAATCCAAATATGAAAAAAATAAATATTTTTTGACCAATAATAAAATCTACCCATATGAAATTTCATGATGCCAATGGATACATAGTGCACCTCACTAGTTGGCTAGTTGGTCACCAGGAGTATGCTGGTTCTAGAAATTACACATTGTAGAGATTCTAATAGCCTATGATTAGACAATGTCTTTTTAGAAGATTGCTACTATATTAGTATGATCACCATATGGTCGGTGCTCTTCTTCCCGTAGAATGATGGACTTTACTACATGATAAGTTTCTATCCACCACCACTAGCTGGTTATTGCCCATGTACTGGCTAGTCGGTTCTTCCTGAAACCTTCACCCCCCCACTTTGGTTCATTTACATTCATTTCATGAATTCATTTTAAAATCCAACATCCATACAAGAATTAAAATCATGATATAGTACTTCAAAGATATCTTTAATGAATCTTAAAAATATTTAACATGATCATAATGAATCCATCATGATATTTATGACATCTTTATTGAGTCCATTAAACTAATAAGTTGGAGTTTAAATCATATGACTAAAAATCACAGAACTAAAATATTATAAATAAAAAGTCATGTTTGTGATCATGAAAACACTATGAGAGAGAGAGGTACAACAAATAGGGAAATTTTCCTTAGTAGTTTCACTATTAAAATTCCTAATGTGGGATGTGTTTTGCATTATAAAGATTGTGACCATGTTTTCATTGAATAAAACAACCCACAAGACAACACATAAAGACCATTAATACAATGGTTCCACTACAAAGCTTCCCTTCAACCTTCCAAAATGACAGTAACCACAAGCATCCTCATATTTTATCATCCCATTTATCAAAACCTTGAACCTAATATCCCAAACTAAGTTTCACCACACCACAAATGGACTTAACCATGGATTAATTGGATTTTCATTGTAAAACAAATCACTTATGCAATTTCTATGTTTTTTATATCTTATTTTGTATGTATATCATACCACTAAGTCATGGTATACTTGTTTTCCATGCTTTTCAAACCAATCCATGTAATCCAAACCACAACCCCAGCCAAAATACTACCCTCCAAACACTAATTATCTCATTGATTACACGTTTCCACATATTCTGACTAAACCACGATCCTTTAACCTCAAAATTGACTATAAAACCAATCCTTACCCAAAATGGTAATTTTAATACTAGAAGTGGAGGAAATGAATTTTTATTTCCACATTGGTAATTTTTGTACTTTATACAACCCCAAAATCTATTTCCAAAAAAATAAAAAAACCCAAAAATATGGGGCCAAATGACTACACAGTAGCCCCATTTTTTCCAAAACACTTGGAAAAAACCCATCCCATCCAACATGACCAAGAAATACACATATTTTGTTTCATGATCCAATTTCAAAGATCAAAATTTCTTACCACTCTAGAATTTCCTCTTAAACTTGAATGCTTTAACCACCTCAACCCCCTTAATTTAGAAAAATAGGGAGACCAATCATCACAACTATTTTAACCTTCATTCTCCCATAAACCATTATCCTTACCCATAATCTAACACCATAGTTATGGTCCCCTACAATTTCATTCCCCAGAACCATGTCTAAATCACTTCCATCCTCAATCTAAATCAATTTTAAAACAGTATACCCAATTTCAAACCAATTTTCTTATAACACCCCATGATTTTAAAATAATAAAATTATTTTCAATTACATAAATGATATGCAACACTAAATTAGATTGTGTTAAACACAACAACTAGTTTCTTCAATAGCTTGTATTACACGCAAGACCATGTTTTACTGAGAAACAATATACTATTAATATTATTATTTAATAAGATAGTTACGGCCTAGAAGTTGGAATGGAAGGTATGAATAATATTTATTAGCTTATGAAAATATATAATTTAAATATTTTTATTAATTATCTAATTATTAGTAATAAAATTAGAATCATTAAAAAAAATAATTTTTTTTAAAAATAATTTTTTTTCTAAAAGACGGTTTAATTGTGCTTGGCAAACATAATTTAAAATTAATTTTTAAAAATTTTATATAATTTACATGAAAAACTTATCTTAATTTTTTAAATCATAATAAAAAATTATATTAGGGTGAAGTTTTGTTATTTTTATGAAATGTTTCATTTTTTTATAAGTAGTGTAAAAATACTTGATTTTAATTGAAAACTGCCATTTCATCTAAATAATTTGTAGTGTTAAATTATATTTTGAATTGGTTTTCAGGTCAAAATAGTACAATAATACATATATTAATCCAATTCAAGTCATTTAAATCTTTTTAATATTTAATTTTTATATTAAAACATTTTAAACATTTGAAACTTTTCACATTAAAACCCTACTTTTTCATTATGTCTACGAGATTCATTTTAATTTAAATTATTCCAAATATGTGAGTTTAATTTTTCCAAATGGATTCCGTACTTTGAATTATAAAGATTTATATTATATAATATGGTATAATTAATTTTTTATGATAATTATTAGTGAAAAAAGATAAAATTTATTACGGTGATTATGATAAAAATTTGTTTACATAGTGGTTAAACTTAAAATATAATGTGTAAAATGACCTAAAAACGAAACAAAAAATAATATGATGGAAATATTTATACCCTTAAAATATTAGAATATATTTTTATGAGATAATTGGATAATATTCCATGAAAGTGACCTATATAATTATTTAAGTAAAGAAAAAGACAAAAAAGGAACCTTCCTTGCCTTTATTGCATACAATGCTTTGGGATAGCAAGAAAAACAACTTGGGATATGTTATAGATATTATTTTTAAATAGAAATTAGTTTTTTTATTATTATAATTCATATTTAATTTTTATAGATGAATTATTCACTTATAATTCTTAAGAAACAACAATATTGTAATTATTTAGTTAATAATTAACTAAAATAAATGATACTATAAATATTAAAAGTGAGGTAAATTGAATGATTTATTGACTTCAATTAATTTTGCATATGAATATATCATGTTACACTAGCATGAAATTAATTGATTAAAATTCCATTATTGTTTTGATATTTTTATATTTAAATTAAATAAATAATGTTAAAATTGACATTAGTGTTATTTTATAATAAATAATATTTTATTAAATGATTTAAAATTAATAAAAACCATATCCTCTACCAAGTGATTTATAAATGTTAATAAATATCACATAAGTTATATTCATGGAATAATTGATATTTTATAACGATCATATTAACTCCTAAATAGTAAAAACATTTACCGCGGTTAGGGTTAAAGAAATGTTTTTGCACTTTACATTTTCTTCTGTTAAAATTAATTTTCAACACACATGAGATTTTTATTTTATAAATTAGATATCATAATTAGAATCAATGTGTTTAAATTTTCTAATAATTATCAATTTAATTTTGTTTTAATGGATAAATTACCTAGTTTATAAAACTAGTTACCATGGTGAAAAGAAAGAGGTTAAAATTGAGTAAACGTAAAGAATAAGGAACAAAATTTAAAATGATTTTATTTTTGTGTGGTGTAAGTCTGGATCAACCATAAATTCCATCCAATATATTATTTGTCAGTTTTTGAATCATACTATGTAATATAGACATCCCAATAGTGAATAATTTTAAATATTTACAAGACTTACACTCCTCCTCCATTAGAAAAGGGAACTCACTCTCCCCACTTCACCACACATCTCATAAAAATTGGCTCACCCAAAAACTACCCAAAATCACTCACAAACTTTCGTACCCTCATCCTAAAAGACTTATTTTGGGCAAAAATACACCCTAGGAAGAGTTTAGTGAAAATCAAAGGAAGATACCCAAAGAATAGGTGAAAAAGCATTATTATTTTATTTCCTTAACCAACTCTGTCAATTCTTATTATACCGTTATTATGGCATCCCACCTTTTTTTACATAAATTTACATAGAATTTTACAAATAGAGGATCCTATAAAATTTATAGAATTATAAAAAAGGTATATAATACATGAAAAAATTAAAAAATTCTTCTAATACACTTAAAAGGCTTCATCATAGGTTCATACTAAGTTCAATCAGTGCATCTCATAACCTGGGGAGATACATCAAAGTAAAGGGTGAGAATAAGGCCCAGTAAAGGAAATCAAGGGAAAAAAATTTACATTTGATATTGAGAAATATAAATAAAAACTTAAGGTATATCATAAATTCATGATAAATGGTAAAATAGGAATATCATAATGAAAAGAACATGATTCATAACATAACATTATTCATCAAGGTATCACAAAACATGTCATCTCTAGAGATTAAATTATTTACCCAATAAATTGGATCTCTATCAGGGAGAACTCTTAATATGTATTAATTAATTCGATATAAATATATCAAAATAAAAAATTTCATAAATAACCTGTGGAGGATAAAAGAAATGGGTTTCATATCAAAATCATGGTGTTTTAGAAAGTGCTTAAAACAACATCATTTTTTCATTTTAAGCCCATAGAAAAGTAAGGTGAGTTTCATGTATGTTAATACTAGAATAAAATAGATAATTTCTACATATATGTAAAAAAACATAGATAATAAATATTTTTGGGAATTCAAAAAATAAAATAAAATAATTTATTGAGAAAAGAGAGAAATTTTGAGAAGAAAATTATGCAGCATAACAGGTATGAAACATCATTTTAGAAAACATTAAAAAGAGATGGGATAAGGGTCTACCATTAATAAAAGAATATTAATACATTAAATTTATATAATAAAATGGAAATAATAACATAGTATTTAAAGTTTAAATACATACCACATAAAAAGGAAACTTGAAATGAAAAAAAAGTTGAGATTCCCCTTACCTTGAAGAGTAACTCCTAAAACTCAAAGATCGAGACCTTGGGGGATTGAGGACACATTGGGAGGTAATAATATCAGATATTTGTGTATAATTTATTTTTAATTAAAGGAGAACAAGAAATGGGTGGGTATTTATAGCAAAAGTGATGGAGTTTTTTATTAATTTCTTTAGACACCTTAGTAGTGGTATAAGAAAAACCACGGAATTTCCCATGGTATTTGACCTTGGTATTGGAAAGTTGGAATAAATATTACATTATTTTAATAAATAAGAGTTGAAAAAAAAATTACATTACTTATTACATTATTATAATGTCATTAAACACACCGAAAACTCAAAACTATATTTTTACTATTCCTTGAAAAATAAAATATTTTAGAAAAATCTCATAAATTCACCCTAACCTAATTTTGACTTGATGATTTCAAAAATGAAATTAATTTTATAGTAATAATTCTCAAAGTAAGAAAAATTTAACTTTTCAATATAAAAATCCTTATTTATTAAAAATAATAATGGAAAGAAAATGCATAGTAAAATTTTTGACACTTGAAAAAAATAAATTTATTTTATCATTTAAATTTAAATGAGATTGTTTTAATCATAATATTTCATTAATAACCATTATTAATAATAACTTAGTTTATTATAATAATTATATATTTTTAAAAATTATAATTTCTATCCAAAAAACCAATTTATCAAATTCTTCATATTTTTTTAAGAAAAACTAAACTCAAAACAAAATTTATAGAACAATAATTTTATTTATAAAAGGGATTATAAAATAAGTAACTAATTATTTGACACATAATACCTTATAAAACCTACATATGACCTAAGGGTGAGGTGTATGATAGTGATAGAATCATGGGGTGGCTTGACTAACATCGCCTGGGTGGTAATCTATACTAACTTGAACTTCCCCCACATGTGATTTTGTTCAAGCTTAACATGTTGAAGCTAAGATTGGGATTATTAAAGAGTGAAAAAAAGATGATTACCCCTCCCAAGTTCTAAAAAATTCACTTCGTATGACACAAATCTACCGGATGAGGCCATCAACACTTCTTTCTGCATTAATTAACCATTATCATTTCTATTTATAATGTTAAAATTATTATTAAGATTATTGTTTCCAACAATAATTTTGATAAATGATAATAATTGAACAATGGTCATATAGGTTTTCAAACCCAATGGTCATATTTCAATTATACTTACTTCATTATTAATGGGATATAGTTTTATTATGTACAAAATAATATAACTTGCATTTCCAGGAAACAATTTTTATTCAAAAAGTTCTGGTTATTACAATTATTATATAATAAAAAAAGTATAATAAATATAATAATATGTTTTTATGTTATGGGTATGACCTAAAACCACACACACTTCCATCATATGGTTTACGAAATCATTATTTTTGTGTACGGTGGACTACCACCTCACGAAACGATGTCAATAGTTTTTCCATTACCACTTCTCACAGTTGGGAATAATGACGGATCTAAAGTTTTATAATATATTTATAAAATTATTATACCACTTGAGTCATTATATCATATAGAAAATTTTTATATTCCAATAATTAAGGGATACGATAACGTCATTCGTGTGTTCAGTGGACTATCACCTCATGAATCGATGTGATTTTCTTTCACTAACACATTACATGGATGGTAATAAAGGTAAATATAATCAATATATATGATATAAATGAAATATTATCTTATCAATGACATATTTATCATTATTTAATTATAATATAACATTCTATTTCTTAACTTTTTACTCACTGAAAAATGTGATAACATTGTTCGTGGATGTGTGGACTACTGCCGCCTCAAAGCGATGTGATTCCATTTTTCATCACCACATCACATGAATGATATATATAAGTATATATAATTAATTATTTTGAATATATGTTATAATTATTATTCTGTAAAGATAAATTTTACTTACCTTCTTACCATAATGATCATTGAAAAATGGAAATGTTACTCATGTGTACGTATGACCTACTGTTTCTATGATCACAATGTTACTTCATTTTTCATAAACATCTTCCATTATTTATTTTAAAAGTATAATTTATGTATAAAAATGATAAATATGTCATTATTATTATTATATATATGTTTAAATGATGAAATCTTTGACCATAGTTAACCTACCAATTTCATTTTGACACGTAAGCTGAATATGGTCAAAACATCCAACATAAACTTAATTGATCAAGTAATTGTATATAACATGTTAATAATAAAATCAAAAAATAATTTTTAAAAATTTTCTCAAGAAAGTATATAATTAATTTTTTTTATTATTCAGGAGGATAAATTTACACATGATGAATCGGACTCAAGATAAGGGAATTCATCTCAATTTACTTTCATTGATCCATTTTTGGATTTTATTCACCTATATTATTTTATAATGTTTATATAAATCCATTTGACATGTTATATAATGAATTTATATATTCTATTGATATTTAATGTTTTTTTAATATTAATATTTCATGGGGAATATGATTCAAGTGTTTCCCAAGTTCCAAGGGACTTTTCCATTAAAAAAATCATCACATAATATTTTTTACCTCAAACCATGTTTCTCACCATGTCCATGTTTTGAAAATGATTTATTAATGGTTTTATATAGACATAAAATATTTATAAATTAAATTTTATGTCTATTTACTTTATTTAAATGTTTTTAAAAAAGGAATATTTTTATATATTTTATACGGAACGTCTCAAAAAACCAAAAAAGTGATGTTCTATTATTAATGTACATGAAGACATTTAATTTTATGATGTTGTGACTGTTATTTGATTTCTAGATTCCTTTTCAAGATTACATGTTTTCATATATGAAAAAAACTTTCCATTTTTGGGTGTTTTGGTATTGGAAATGGGTTTTCAATGAAAATGGTGTTTTGGTATTGAAAATGGGGGTTTAAAATAAAATTGTATTTGTTATTCAAAAGGGTTTTCCACATGGGTTTAAAAGAATCTTCCATAGGGTTTTACAATGAAAGTGTTTTATTCATGATATGGTACTTGATAATTATATGAAATGAGTGAGCTCGATATAGCATATACGAATGGTAGAGCCCGATTATAGATCACATGTGAGCCCGATATAGCTTATACGTTGGGTTGATCTGCATTATATCTCATGTAAAATAGGTGATCCTGATACAACTTATATGAAGGGTTGAGCCCAATTATAGCTCATGGAAAGTGGGTGAGTCTGATATATCTTACACAAAGGGTTTATCTCCATTATAGCTCACGGGTGAGCCTGATATAACTTATACAAATAGTGATCTCCATTATACCTCTCTAATGAATTGGGTAATGATTATATTGAAAGTCAACCATATTGTTATTCCAATTAAAATGTTTTTATGACTATGATTCTCGTCACTGAAAATTAGTTTTAATTACTTTCTGTGGGTTTTTAATGATTTCTTTGAGAAAAAAAAGAGTGTGATTTCTTGTGAAAATATTTTATTTTTTTTCTCTCCAATTAAATTTATGTAAAGGTAAATATTTCACAGGTTTTCATTTTTTATTGAAATAATGGTTTCCTTTCATTTTATATCACTTAATGAGATTTTTTTATCATCCCATGTTTTTAAAAAAAATCATAGTGTTTAAGTATGGGTAAGGGAAAGTAAGAAGTCAATTTGAAAGTCATGGAGATTTTCCATGAAAATAAATAATTCTTTATTTTAAATTTTTTATATTATCGGAAAATTGATACAAATTGGAAGTGTCCACTTTATATCATATGATTTTTTATGTATGATTTATGAACTAATTATCTAAAACTCTAAACCTGAAAAGATCCTAAAATAAAAAGAAATTAAATTCTTAACTAAAACTCAAGATCATGTAATGTTTAAGGAAGAGTCCTTATAGTTGGTATAAATGGATGATTTAAACAACTTTTGTGGTTATGATAATGTTAATAACATTCCCTTATAAGATTTTACTTTATGGTCTATTTGAATTGATATATAATTTTAAGATCACAATGTTTCTTAATCTAAACTATATCTGTTCAGAATGATTTTCCATAGTAGAAATAGGAAATTTATAGTGAGAAGGCACTGAAGGGAAAATATCCTTCTAAATCAGCATCCTAAGATGGTTGGAATTGGAATAGAATAGTTTTATTTAATGATGGACCAGTTAACACAAGATATAAATGTTGGTGGCATCTGTTCTAGATAGTAACACGATCTACCATGAAGGAAAACATATAATAAGGAAAAGTACCCCATTATTCAATAGATCATCTGACCTAGTGGTATCTGAAGGATGGACCAATTCCCTGGATAAGATATTTGAAGCCATGGTATGTTCGTAATGTCAAAATAAATCTTTTTTCCATCTATGTTTTTGAAGGTGAAGTTGAACGATGGTGGTATTTAGTTATGTATACAAGATAGAATTATAATCTTGATGATATGGAATGGAACAAATTTAATAATATTTTTATTGGGAAATATTTCCCTATGTTTTTTCAGATTAGGATGTATAAACGATTCTCATAATTGAAGAAAAAGGATGAAGATTATGTGGCTTAATATGAAGAAAACTTCACAAGATTGTCCGGGTATGTGCCAAAGATTATTTGAGACAATGATATTAAAATTAATAGATTTTTCCCAGGTTTAAAACAAAGTTACAAATATATATTTCTGCATAATAATTTAATAGTTATGAGAATTTTGTTCATTGCACTGAGAATGTTGAGATGGAGTTTGGAAACACTTATATGCCACGAGATGAAAATAGTAAGAAATGGTCAAGGTGGTAGGAAATAGGGAACCAACCAACTAAGGATTCTAGAGGTAAGCCCAAAATATATTCCAAGTTTGGTAAAATACATTTTGGGGAATGTATGTCATGATCTAGAAAGTGTAATTAGTGTGATATGTTTGGTAATAAGGTTCGTGACTAAAAATAAATGAGTCATAAACAATCCAAGAGTGAGATAATAGATAGCTAGTAAACCGTGAGATGTTTTAGCTTAAATTAGTTGGGAAATTATGCAATCATGTATTTGTAGTTACTTAGGGTAAAAATTATCATGATCAAAAGAAAAAAGGGGCGTCAAAATAATTTTCTACTTCTATAGTTGATGTTGGGCTATCAGGCGAGGTACTGAAAGATCTAGTGAGATCCATATTTTTTGAAAGTTAATCATAATATAAATGACTTATAGACCCCTCCTTTCATGTTTTATATAATTAAAGTACCTTGTGAGAAATTTATTAAGATTTCAGATATATCTAAAGTAAATATTTTATTTGAAATGTTATTTGAGGAATAATGCCTTTATATGTTATTAATATAAGTTTAAAGGTATGGATAACCTTTTGGGTTAACATGATCATTAGTTAAATTTTAATAATAGTCATATAAGATTATTAGACCTCTTTAACATTTTTTTAATTGAAAACCTTAGTAAAAAGAATATTTAATGATTATTTTTCTTTCAATGATGTTCATCCTTTGATTTTTGAGATAAAGTCCAAATTGTGAGGACACAATTTATTAAAGGGGGGGGGGGGGATGCAATAACCTTATATTTTAAAATAAGAATATTATTTTCAATAGTGTAAATGATATTAAGAACTAACTTAGCTTGTGTTACATGAAATAACAAGTTTATTTGATATCTAGCATTAAATGCAATACCATGTTTTACCAAACAACAATATACTATTCATATTATTATTTAATATGATAATTATCACCTAGACGTTAGAATGAAAGGTATAGATATGATTAAATAACTTATGAAAATATATATTTGACACATTTTTATTAATTATCTATTTATTAGTAATAAAATCAAATTCATTTGATAGAAAAAGGAATGTTTTCTGAAAAGAAGTTTTCTTCTAAAATATGGTTTAATCATGCTTGTCGCACATAGTTTAAAATTATTTTTACCAATTTTAGAAAATTTATATTGAAAAATAAACTTTGTTTTTTAAATTTTATTACCAAAATTACATTTATTTTAATTTTTGGTATTTTTATGAAATATTTTATTTTTTGATGAATAGTGAAAAATATCGGATTTTAATTAAAAACTGCTATTTCGTCTAAATAATTTGTAGTGTTAAATTATATTTTCAATTGGTTTTAAAGTAAAAATAGTTCAATTATAAATATATTAATCCAATTAAGGTTATTATAATCTTTTTCATATTGATTGTTTTTATAAAAACATTATAAACGTTTTATCTTTTCACATTAAATACCCACTTACTTATCGCATATGCGTGATTAATTTTAAATTAAATTCATCCACCTCTTAGAGTTTAATTTTTAAAAATGTATTAAATATTTTGAATCATAATAATTTATAATATCTAATAAGTTCAAATTATTTTTTGACCTTAATGATTTGTGAAAACAGTTGAAATTAATTATAGTGATTAAGGTAAAAATGAATTTACTTAGTGGTTAAACATAGAATATAAGGTATAAAATGACCTAAGAACTTGTCCCAAACCCATTTTATGTCCATATTTCAATCCTTATCACCTTATTATATATTTTTATGAGTTATTGGGATAATGTTCCATGAAAGGGAGTTATATAATTAGTTAAGTAACGAAAAAGACAAAAAAGTAACATTCATTGCCTTTAATACCTATAATGCTTTAGGATTGGGAAAAACAAACTTGGGTTAGGTTATAGATATTATTATAAAATATAAATTTTTCTTTGTTATCATAATAATTTATCTTTAATTTTTAGAGATGTATTAATCACGTAAAATTCTTAAGAAACACCAATGTAGTAATTATTTTAGTTAATAATATACTAAAATAAATGAAACTAAAAATATTAAAAGTGAGGTAAATTTAATTAATTATTGTATTAAATTAATTTTTTAGATAAATATATCATGTTATACAGGTGTGAAATTAATATATTCAAATTTCATCATTGTATTGGCGTTTTTAAATTTAAATTAAATAAATAATGTCAAAATTGACATTAATGTTATTTTATAATAAATGATATTGTATTAAATTATTTAAAATTACTAAAAATAATATTATCATCCATGTTATTTTTAATTGTTAAAAAATATAAAATATGGTCCATTAATGGACCAATTTATCTTTTATAATGAACACATTGACCCCTAAATAGTAAAAACTTTATTAACGCGGTTAGGGTTAAAGTAATTGTTTTGCACGATACATGCGCATCTGTTAAAATTAATTTACAAAAGGCAAGAGGTTTTGGTTTTATAAATTAGATATCACATTTATAATCCATGGGTATAAAAGTTTATAATAAGGCCCACTTTAGTTTTATAACACCCCAAACATTTTATGGTATGTATATATTAAATACTTTCAATTCATTATATAAACTATATTTCATGAAGAAATAAGTCTCTATGAAGTAAAACTTGGTTATTTATAAGATATAGTCATAACCTAGCCATTAAACTTAAATTTTCCACTTCTGTGTTTTGAATTTTGGAAAACGGACATACATGGTTGTGGTCGGGGTAATATTTGGAGTTTGATAAAATCAATTTAATTTTCGATGAATAGTAACCTACCCTTATGAATAGTAACTCAACCTTATGAATAGTAACTTACCATTATGAATAGTAATATGAACCTTATGAATGATAACTATACCCATGAAATTATAAATAAGATTTAGTCACCTTAAAAATAAAGATGAATATTTTAAGTGTTCGTATTTTTCGATTAAATGATGATTTTAATTAAAAATTAAATTTATAATATTTAGCAAACTATTTTTATAAAATAAAGTATATTTTTGGATTCTACATGTTGAAAAATGGTTAGGGTGATTTTTTTGGATTTTTCTGAAATACTTGAATTTTTGGTGAATAGTAAAATATGACAATGACAGTATAAATACATTATGGGAAAATACACTATTCCTTGCATCATGGATAATTTAAGAAACCATTAGTTATAAATCACATGCACCTTTTTTTTCATTTAATCACTACTATTTCTTGTCTCATGGAAAAATAATAAACTAATGATTAAAATATTAAGAAAACCTTCCTCCCCTCCACTATAAATACCACCCTCACACCCTCATTTATTCACACCTCTCAAGATTCAATAATTTCCTAAATTATCCTCAAATATATCCCTACGATACTCCCCCATGCACATCATCCCTTGGTATCCTCAAAAGACCAAATCCTCTCCCCTAAAGAGGCTCTCAAAAGAAGATAGATTCTAGAGGTAAATTCATCTTTTAAATTCTTTTGTTTTCTTTTCAAGTTCCTTTGTTATATTTTATATTCTCAACTACCATAATCCAAATTCTATGATAATTACAATAACCTAAATGAAATTAAAATTTTATTATTCTAATTTAATATTTAATCATCATATCTCTTTCACCCCCTCTTATACTAAAAATGAAAACACCATCCGAGATGTGTTAATTTATCACATTTAAGGAGGACGAGTTTTCAATTTCTATTACAGTCTTCAATTATAGTCATGAAACCATTTTTATATTTGAACCAGATGATTATATATTATATACATCCTATTTAATGTTCTGGAATCATTTTTTACACATGGTATTTAATTATAAAACAAAATGAGTTCGTGGTGATCAAAAAACCATCAAAATAATCCAAGTGTTTATCATTAAATTTTTTTATAATGATTCATCCTATCCAAAAATAACCAAAGAATTTATATCATCATTTAACCTTCATGATTATCATTAATAACTCATAACCTTAATTCTATATTTCAATTTCCATTTTACTTGAACTTTCACACTCTTATCCAAGAAAACCGATCATAAAAACTAAGAAAACGTGTACTCCCAAATGATGGAATTGAATATATTAACCTATATAAAGGGCCATAAATAAAATTAATAAATAAATATGTAAATTAAATGTATATAATTTTCTGTATTTCATAATTAATGAATCTAATTTGACTATCCTGGACATTAAGATCAAAGAAAGAACACATTCGAGCAAAAGGTAAGGGGTTTCTTATCTTACTTTTATTCTCATGATATTTCCAATTTTCACTACTTATTTCTTGTATGTGGTGTATTTTTACTTCCATTTGATATGTAATATCATTATTCTATTTATATTTACGGTATTTAGTGATTTAATTGGTAATTATTAACTCGATTGACTACAATGTTGTAAGGGACTTTGTTTCAGTTTCCATTTCATTATGTTTTACTTGTTATTGTGAACCTAATCATTCTTATGTGGTGTAAATACTACCCCTTTGAGATCATTTTTCATTTGAAATATTAATAAAATTATATATCCATATTCTTATTAAACAGATATGATTATTGTTTTACCATATACCATTTTACATATGGTGTTTATGTGGAATATTGCTTTAACTATGGAAATATTGACGAATCTGTATCCACTAATCAATAAGGATATTACAAAGGGATATTATTATTCTATTAAATATTTTTATAAATAATTATTTGCACTGGCAGTGATGGGAGGGGCCCACTATATAACCTTGATGAATCGATAGGTCTCATGAGACAAATCGGTTGGTGATAAACCCTTCGAGTTTGTTTCCAAAAAATTAGACGGGTTTCCACCCAGAGACATAAACCATCTCGAAGGTATAATGGTTCATGTACCAAGTACATGAAGTCCAAATAAGAACCATTCTTTTTATTCTGTATTAATTTATTGCTTTCTATGAGGTTTTCACTATGAAAAAATCTATGGATGCATTTTTATCTTATTGATGGAAAGTGTTTTCATTTATTCATCATGAAATATTATTTATGTCTAATTGATTGTGATTCACTTATTATTGATTCACGATTCCACTATATGTAACCCTTATAGAGCATTTTATCTCACCCTTATTATGTTTCCTTTCCCTAGGCTATGAAGAAGAGAACCTTGAATAAGATTTCAAGGAGGTAATTTATTTCAGTTTATTATATATCATGTTGCATTTTATATCTTTCCAAATGTACTATGGGTATCATGTATGTAATTTGGTATTCCAAAACTGCTAAACTAATCAATCCTTCTATATTTTTTTCCTTGTAATCTTTTCGATATAATAAAGTAATGCACCAACTCTGGGTTTCTGGGGTTGGGGTATTACAGTTGGTGTTAGAATAAGTTTAGCAGCAACCTTGGAAACTAGATTTAAGAAACATAATTTAGAGGACATGACCCTAAGATAGACTTTAAGGATACGCATAGAGTAACATCCTCAAATTTTGGTAAGGTAGAGACTATGTGGGTCTTCCTGGAAAATACATCCATGTCTAGATAATACAAGTGGATGTAGTTCTGGGATAGATGTACCTAGGAGTAACAGCTCTGACAAGGAGTTTTGGGATTAACCTAGGGATCCTGGTACATGACAATGGGGCTTACTGCGCACTTGGTTTTCCACTCCTGGGGGATATGATTAGGATAATTCACATCTCTTTAAAAACCATTATGAAGGATTTAAAAGTAAATAGAAAACTTGCTAATGATTATGAGATTATATTTTCATAAATTTTCAAATTATGTTAAGTGTTTACTAGCTAGAAATTATGAATTATGACATAATTTAGTGTATACCATTGTTTAGTGATAGATACAAATGAACGAAAGGGAATCAATACCTGTGGACAATATAGGGATTTCCGCACTGAGAAAGTAAAAAACTTTAGTGTTGTAGAAGATCAGATCATGACCATATTGGGAAAACATACTCAGGCTATGATAAATAACCATTATACACCTGTATTGGATCATTTAATGCGGCAGAAGGCCCCATATTTTAGTGGTACTACTAATCTGGTGGTAGCCAAACAGTGGATCAAGTCCCTTGAAAAGATATTTCTAGCCTTGAGATGCAATGAAAATGAAAAGTTAGTACTGGAAGTATATTTCCTCAAGGGTGAGGCTGATCAATGGTGGTCCTTGATCTAGAATACCATGGAGGAAGAATAAATAGATGATATTGAATGCATAACTTTTAAGGAAATATTCTTCGGCAAATATTTCCCTCGTGAACAACGAATAAAAATAAAGAATAAATTCCTTAGCCTAAAGCAAAGGGAAGTATCATTGCAACAAATATGTGTCATTCAGTCCCATTTATGACACATAAACATAATTTAGTTTCTAACCTTATCATCATACCCATGACTGAATTTGATATAATTATCAGTATGAATTGGCTGTCAAATTATGATGCAGATATATATTGAAAGTATAAGGAAGTTACAATTTTTGAGAATGGTGTAGAATCCCTTATATTTAGAGTATAAAACTTACCATCTAATTCTTATCTATATCCAACCCTAGTATATCTATTGAATGTAATTTTTGAGGAGAAAGATAACACAATATATATGGGTGCGGAAATAAATCTTAAAATTGAAGATGTGCCTATTGTGCAAGAATATATTGATGTTTTTCCAGAGGATTTACCTGGACAACCTCCAGAGCAGGAAATTGAGTTATCTATTGACTTAATTCATGGTGAAAGACCTATATAAAAGACTCCTTATAGAATGGCCACTGTGGAATTCGTAGAACTCAAGAAACAACTAGAGGAATTGCGTGATAAAGGATATATCTGCCCCAGTTTTTCTCTATGGGAGGCTTTTGTTCTCTTTGTGAAGAAGAAATATGGATCTATGAGGCTATGCATTGACTATATAGAGATCAATGCTATTATAATAAATAAAAAGTATCATTTTCCTCACATTGATGATTTATTTGATCAAATTCATGGAGACCAATATTTTTTGAAGATTGAACTTCAATCTAGATATCATCATCTATGTGTGAGGAAGGAAGATATTCCTAAGAAAACATTTTGAAATAGGTATGGGAATTACGAGTTTACATTAATACCTTTTGGACAAACTAATGCACCCTTGGTTTTCATGGATCTAATGAACAGGGTTTTCAAGGAATATCTTGATGACTTTGATGTGATATTTATC
The DNA here is from genome assembly GCA_963277665.1 of Viscum album. NCBI lineage: Eukaryota > Viridiplantae > Streptophyta > Magnoliopsida > Santalales > Viscaceae > Viscum > Viscum album. Next base: position 180,130,632 of record OY728145.1, read on the forward strand.
TATGATATCCTAGTATACTCCAAAATCTATGAAGACCATGAGAATCACTTGTGGATCTTTCTGAAAACTATTATAAGAAATGATTTATATGGGAATTTTATCAAGTGTGAATTTTGGATTCAATCAATTTCTTTTCTTGACCATATTGTCTCTAAGGATGGAATCTTAGTTGATCCTGTGAAGAAAAACTCAATCCAAGAATGCACCATGCTAACGAACATGACCAAGGTACGTAGTTTTATTGGATTAGCGGGTCACTATTGGAATTTCGTTCAGAATTTTCCTTTATTGGATAACCTGCTAACCAAGCTCACACGTAAATGGGTTAAGATTGTATGGACGAAAGAAATTTCAAAATGATTTGAATAATTGAAAAGAATATTGGTCAATGCTCCAATTTTGAATATTCTATCTAGAAATAATGGATTTGTGATATAAAATGATGCATCAAAAAATGGACTAGGTTGTGTCCTTATGAAAAATTATAAATCTATTGCTTATGCATCAAGGCAGTTGAAGACTCATGAGAAAAATTATCCAACTCATGGTCTTGAGTTATAAGATGTAATCATTGATCTAAATATATAGAGACACTATCTCTATGGTGAATGATGTGAGATATATACAGATCATAAGAGTTTGAAATACATTTTTACATAGAAAGAACTCAACATGAGAAAAAGGATATGGATCGAGTTACTCAAAGATTATGACTGTTCAATACACTACCACCCAAGAAAGGAAAATAAGTTGGAATGTTCATTAAGTAGGAAAGATTATCGACTTTTGTCCCAAATGAGGATTGAGAGAGATACTATATTCATGGATATACTAAAGATGGATATGAGAATTTTTAAGGAAGGGGAAACATATTTACACCTTCAAATGATTGATAAACCATCTTTACTAGAGAAGATAAAAATCTCTCAATCTAATGATGAGAATCTAGAAAAGAAAATTAAAGCTCTTAAGGATGGAAGATTGGTAGACTTCATGTATGAGGATGGAGTCCTGAAATTTGGGAAGATCCTATGTGTTCCATCAGTACCTAAGATAAAAAGGGAACTATTAGATGATTTTCATAGCTCAAATTTATCTATACACTATAGTAGGACCATGATGTATAGATATATGATGTAATATTTTTGGTGGGATAATATGAAGCGAGAAATTACTGACTATGTGTCAAGGTGTCTAGTTTGTCAACAAGTGAAGGCTGAGAGACAACATACTAGAGGGGTAATGAAACCTATACCTATTCCTATGTGGAAGTGGGATGAAATTATGATGGACATTTTCATAGGACTACTGAGGACACCTAGAAGGAATGATACATTATGTGTATTTTTTGGCCGTCTTACAAAATCAGAACATTTCTTTTCCATAAGAGAGGATTTACCACTTGATATCCTGACAAGATTCTATATTAATGAAGTTGTAAGACTTCATGGTTTACCTCTATCAATTGTGTCCAATCGAGATCCTCAGTTTACTTCAAAATTCTGGAAAAGTCTTCATAAGGCTTTGGATACTAAGCTTCATATGAGAACTACTTATCACCCCAAACTGACAGATAATCTAAAAGGACTATTCAAAAACCGGTAGACATGTTGAGGTCATTCTCTCTTGAATTTCAAGGTATGTGCGATCAATACTTTCATTTTGTGGAATTTTACTATGATAATAGTTTCCATTCTAGTATTCAAATGGATCCATATGAAACATTATATGGAAAGAGGTGTCAAAATCCAATGTGTTGGGTTAAAGTTGGTGAGAGGAAACTTATAGGCCATGAACTTATCAAGGAGACAACTGCAAAGGTAAAGTCAATTCAGGCCCATATCAAAGCATCCCATAGTAGGCAAAAGAGTTATGCAGACAACTAAAGAAGGGATTTGTAATTTCAAGTGGGAGACCATGTATTTATGAAAGTATCTCTATTTTAGGGTGTCTTAAGGTTTTGTAATAAAGAGAAACTGATCCCCATGTACATCTGACAGTTTGAAATTATAGAAAACATTGGAGCTATAACTTACTGTTTAGAAATGTCACCAAGTCTCTCCAAAGTTCATAATGTTTTCTAGGTGTCGTTGTTAAAGAAATACATGCCAGACCCAATTCATGTACTCACCTATAAATAAATATAGCTAAAACCTAATTTTTCATACTCTGAAGAGCCTATTAGGATTCTTGACATAAGGGAGTAGGTATTGAGAAATCAGACAAATTGACTAGTAAAGGTTGTTTAGAGAAACCATAAAATGGAGGAAACAATGTGGGAACCTAAGTATTTTATGAATTAGAACCTCCCAAATCTTTTAAAGGGATTTATAAATGAAAAATTTCAAGGATGAAAATTTTGAAGGTGGGAAGAATATAACACCCCAAATATTTTACGGTATGTATCTCTTAAATACTATCAATTAATTAGATAACCTATATTTCATGAATCACTGAGTCTCTGTGAAACAAAACTTGGTTATTTATAGGATATAGTCAAAACCTATCCATTAAACTTAAATCTTCCACTTCTGTGTTTTGAATTTTAGAAAACGGATATACACAGTTGTAATTAGGGTAATATTTGGAGTCTGATAGAAGCAACTTAATTTTTGATGAATAGTAACATACCATTATGAATATTAACTTAACCTTATGAATATTAAATTACCCTTAAGAATATTTATATGATCCTTATGAAATATAACTATACCCATGAAAGTATAAATAAAATTTTGGCACCTTAAAAATGAAGATGAATGTTGGTATTTTTCGGTTAAATGATGATTTTAAATAAAAATTAAATTTTTCATATTTAGAAAATTATTTTCATAAAATTGAGTTCATTTTTGGATTCTACACGTCAAAAAATGGTTAGAGTGGATTTTTGGGATTTTTCTGAAATACTTGATTTTTTGGTGAATAGTAAAATATGGTAATTACGATATAAATACATTATGAGATAAATACAATATTCATTGCATCATGAATGTTGTAATAAACCATTAGTTTGAACTCACATGAACATATTAATATTTTTGGTCATGTAATCATCACTATTTCTTGTGTTAGGGAAAAATAATAAATTAATGATTAAAATATTAATAAAAACCTCCTCCCCTCCACTATAAATACCACCCTCACACCCTCATTTATTCAGAACTATAAAGCTTCAATACTTGCCTAAATCCTGATCAAATATCTCCCTAATCTCCTCCCCCACATCTATCATCCCTTTTTCTCCTAAAGAGACCAAATCCTCTCCCTTAAATAGGCTCTCAAAGGAAGATAGATTCAAGAGGTAAAATCCTCTTTTCAATTCTTTTGATTTATTTTCAAGTTCCTTTGTTATCTTTTCTATTCTAACCTCACCTCATACAAATGATATGATAATTCCAATACCTTACATGAAATGTAATTTTATTATCCTAATGGAATATTTCATCATCACTTCTCTTTCACCCCCTCTTATACTAAAAATGAAAACATCATCTGAAATGTGTTAATTTATCACATTCAAGGACAAAGGGTTTAAAATTTCTATTAATATCTTCAATTATGGTCATGAAACCATTTTTATGATTGAAAAAATATTTATATATGTAATATATCCTATTTAATGATCTTGAATCATTTTTTACACATGTTATTTAATTATAAAACAAAATGAGTTCGTGGTGAAAAAAACCCATCAAAATAATCCAAGCGTTTTTCATTAAAATTTTATATAATGATTCATCCTATCGAAAAATAACCAAAGGATTTATATTACCATTTAACTTTATAAATTATTATTAATAACTCGTAAATTAAATTCTGGATTCCAATTTTCATTTTACATGAACTTCCATACTCTTATACAAGCAAACCGATCATAAAAACTAAGAAAACATGTACTCCCAAATGATGGAATTTAATATCTTAACCCATCTAAAAGTCCATAAATGAAATTAATAAATATAGAATAAGTAAATTAAATGTAGATAAGGTTCTGGAATTTATAATTAATAAATCTAATTTGATTTCCTAAGACATTAAGATCAAAGGATGAACACATTCATGCATAAGGTAAGAGATTTCTTATCTCACTTTTATTTCCATGATATTTCCATTTTTCACCACTTATTTCTCATATGTGGTGTAGTTTTACTTCCATTTGATATATAATATCATTATTATATTTATATTCATGGTATTTAGTGATTCACTTAGTGATTATTAACTCGATTGATTACAATGTTGTAAGGGAATTTGTTTCGATTTCCATTTCATTATGTTTTACTTGGTATTGTGCACCTAATCATTATTATGTGGTGTAACTACTACCCCTTTGATACCATTTTTCATTTTAAATTTTAATTAAATTATATATCCATATTATTATTACATGGATATGATTATTTTCTTAGTCATATGCCACTTTACATATGGTGTTTATGTGGAATGTTGCTTTAACTGTGGAAATATTGATGAATCCGTATCCTCTACTCAATACAAATATTAAAAAGGCATAATTTTCTTATATTAAATATTTTTATAAAGAATTATTCGGACTGTATGTGATGGGAGAGGACCACTATATCCCCTCGATGCATCGGCATGTCTCATGAGACAAATCAGTTGGCGATAAACCCTTCGAGGTTGTTCTAAAAAATAAAATGGGTTTATACCCACAGACTTAAACCGTCTCAAAGGTATAATGGTTCATGTGCTTGATACATGATGTCCAAATAATAATAATTCTCTTTATTCAGTATTCAGTTATTTCTTTTTATGAGGTTTTTACTATGACAAAATCTATGGATGCATTTTTATCTTATTGATGGAAAGTGTTTTCATTTATTTATCATGACATATTAGTTATGTTTAATTGATTGTGATTCACTTATTATTTATTAATGATTACACTATATGTAACCCTTACTGATCATTTTATATCACCCTTATTATGTTTCCTTTCCCCAAGCTATGAATAAGAGAACCTTTAATAAGCCTTCAAGGAGGCAGTTTATTTAAGTTTATTATGTATTATGATGTATTTTTTATCTTTAAAAATGTTATTTGGGTATCATGTATGTAATACCATCTTCCAAAATGGCTAAACTAATAGGTCCTTTTAGATTTTATTCCTTTTAATCCTACCAATACATTAATCTAATGTACTGGCTTTGGGTTTTTGGGGTCAGGGCGTTACAAGTTTAATCTTAATGGATAAATTAACTAGGTTAGAAAACTATTTACCATGGTAAAAAGGGTAAAATTGAGTAAACTTAAAGACTAAGGATCAAAATGATCAAAATTATTTTTATTATTTTGTTGTGTAAGTTTGGATATACCATAAATCCCCTAAAATCCATTATTTTTCATTTTTTCAAGAAAAATAGCTAAGGGAGACATCCCAATAGTGAATAATTTTGAGTATTTACAGGAATGTGTAACGTCCCAGTATTGGGTTCCAACCAAGGGTGACCTGTACCCAGTTGGTCACATGACCTCAAGCGCATTTCCCCAAATGCCGGAGGCTGATGACTAGCAGTGAGGGATAAGGTCTGATAGTGGGAAAACTATGCTCTCATTGGAAGAGTATACAAAACAGAATAACAAATAATAACAAATAACAGAATAAGTAATGCCATACAATAAAAGTAAACAGTGGAAGGTTGGTAGTAATATTACAACTGGAGCATATATATAAATGATTCATGTCACATGTTAATAATAAAGCATCCAAATAAGTCAAAATGCTAGAAATACAATACTGAAACCAAGGTACAAAAAAAAAATAGTAAACTCCAACAGTATCACAACCCTCAACTTGGTCCCATTCAGTTTATCTCTAATAGAAATCAAGTACCCGATGAAGAAGGGTGCTTGATATTATCTATACCTGCAACTATATAATCAGTTTGGGGCCAAAAGCATGACCAAAATAGGGTTTGAGACTAATCCTAGTAGGAAACCACCAAAAGATTTGTGCCTAACTTTCTGTGAATATGTATAGTAGGAAATATGAAAAATGAAGTAATAAACTAAGAAGTACTCAAAATTAAAAAATCCTACAGTTTTAAATTACATTCATTTATATTTATTATTAATTAGTTTAATTATGTAAACCTTGGGATCTAACCTAAGCTCTGTATCCCCTGTGTAATAGTAACAAAAAACATCTCAGAAGACCGTCTAACAAGCAATTAAGACTGAGTCCAAGCTTGTGATTTGGATTGGAAGACTCGTCACAATAATTAAATTATTAAAAAGAAACCCTTTGGAAAAGTTATCACCGTCTAACCCCTATGGTTTAACATATCATCAATTCAATAAATAATGACCCTCTGGGAAAGATCACACAGTCTAACCCCTTTGGTCCCACTTAAAACTAATCATTTACAAACGATCACCTGGGCAGCTCTCACGGTCAATACCTCCTTATCCTGCATAGTAACAATAAACTATAATGACCACATGGAAGCTCTCACAATCAATAACTTAGGTTCCAACATTCATTTAATAACAACCCTCTGGGTAGCTCTCATGGTCTAACCCCTCTGGTCAATGACCACCTAGCATCTCTCACAGTCAATACCTTAGGGTCAACATAACAATAATTCATACATAAATGACCCTACAGTGGGAAGCTCTCACAACCAAATTCCCATTGTTCACACTTTCACAATACAAATCACATGCATCTCATATAATTAGTAACTCCATCCTAACAACATGAGGTATGAAAAAAAAGCAAGCCTAATAGGTATTCTAGACTAAACGAACATAATCAATTAAATAAGGGAAATGCACCCATAATCAAGGTATAAAACCTTGAGCATAATAAATAAACCTTTCTCAATCAAAAGAACCATAGAAGGTATTAAATAGGGTTAAATTCCAAAACACGCAATACTCCAAACATGGGTATTCGACACTTTAAGCATATATAATCAAAAAACAATCAAAGAAAGGCACAAACCACCTACCATGATGTCATACAATCAACACTCTTTAACATCAACCCTTGAATCGGCCTAGACCAACATAGATCTACAAAAGGGAAAAACTGATCATCCTTGAAATAATCATGAGAGAGGAGGAATTAAGAAGAGAGGTTCTAGGGGAATTGAGAACTCACTCGTGGAATTCAATTTCACCTGAAGACATCTCAATTGGAGCTCGGATGGAGAATCGGTAGGGGTTAGAAGTTTGCAGCAATCTCATCGCTCTCCTATACAAAACACAAGAATAAGAATATGGTTCTAGACCTGAGACATGACCCCACGCTAATATATCAAATAAAAAAGAAAACTACATAGTGTGTTCATTTAATGTACACGTCGTGTATTAGCCTCAACTGGCTCCCACTTTAGGCGGTCTACTAGGCCACCTAGATGGCCATGTACTTGGCCTTTACATGGCTAGTACATGGATATACACAACAACTGGGTACATAGTGTGTACTCAAAAGTACAGGTTGTGTACTTAGAAAATTTCCCATGTATTCCTTTTTCCTAAAAAATAACCCAAAATAAGGATCCATACCTGAAATAAAGATCTGGGTTCTTAAAAACTTCCCCCATAAATCATTTAATTCACAAATTTCCCTTCCAAGGGTGGTGAGGAAGAAACTTCAAACTACTCTAGCCACTGGGATAATACGTTGGCATTCCTCTCCCAAGTCTCATCCTGTACTTGCATGTGATGCCATAGCACCCATACCAGAAGAACAATCTAGCCACATAGAAACTTTGTGTTGTGATCCAAAATCTGAATAGGGTGCTCCTTGAAGTATGCATCCACCTCCAACTCAACCTCCTCAGGTCAAAAAACATGAGATAGTTTTGAAAAGTATCACCGTAGATAAGAAACATGAAAGATGTCATGCATTGCCTGATACCTATGAGGTAACTGCAACCGATAGGAAACTAGCCTAACTCTCTCCAAAACCTCAAATGGCCCAACATATCTTGGTGAAAGATTCCCCTACCTCTTAATCCTCATATGTCCCAACCTCAGTGTGACATGTAAGATAACCTGATCTCCAACCTCGAACTCCAGAGGTTGTATTTATAGATCAACATAAGATTTCTGGTGAGATTGTGCATTAGAAATCCTATTCCATATAAACTCCACCTACTCAGTGGTCTCTTGGACAAGACAAGGTCCCAACATAGATGCCTCTTCTGACTCCAGCCAACACAGGGGTGATCGGCATGGCGTACCATACAAAGTCTCATAAGGTTCCATCTGAATCGTTACCTAGAAACTATTATCGTAGGAAAACTCTACTAGGGGTATGTGTCTCTCCCAAGAGACCCTGAAATCTAGGACGCATGCTCGAAGCATGTCCTCCAATACATTAATCGTGTGTTCGAACTGGCCATCTGTCTGGGGATGGTAAGTTTTACTTAGAAGTACCTATGTACCCAAAGATCTTTTTAGTCTTTTCCAGACACAAGAAGTAAACTGCTCATCCTTGTCTGAAGCGATAGAGTAAGGGACCCCATGAAAATGTAAAATATATTAGATTTACAACCTTCCAAGATCATCAACACTGAATTTTTCCTTGATCGAAAAGAAATGTGAAGCCTTCATGAGTCTGTCAACAACAACCCAAACTGCATCATTACCTCGAGGTGATCTCGGTAAACCCATCATGAAATCCACCATGACATTATTCAACTTCCACTCAGGAATAAGTTACTATTGTAATATACCTGCTGGTCACTGATGCTCCACCTTCACCTACTGACAGGTGGAACATCTCATAAAAAACCAGTAACATCCCTCTTCATACCTGTCCACCAATACTGACGATGTATATCTCGATACATCTTAGTGACACCAGGATTAACTACCCAAACCGAGGAATGAAAATCTTGCAACAACCCCTCGTGTATGTCTGATGACACCCATACGTGACCATGAAAATGTAAAACCTCATACTTGCCTATGGTCCACCTAGGATTAGGGTCCTCTCCTGACACACTCTCCCTTAGGATCAGGCCTTTAGAATCTGATAGCTACCTCATTCGAACTCGATATAGTAGAGTAGAGGTAATAGCTATAGAATAAGTAAAAGCCTGCCCCTATCTATCATGAACCTCTAAATGAATCTCAGATAATATATCCATAAGCTACCACTCATTTCTGGCCTCCTAAACTTCCTGTATTTGAGTCCTCCTACTCAACACATCAGTCACTACATTGTCTTTCCCCGATGTGTAGGCAAGATCAAAGTCAAAAGACTGAAGGTTCTCAACCCACCTTCACTGTCTCAAATTTAGATCATGATGGGTAAAGATATACTTGAGGTTTTTTGGTTAGTGTATACCACAAAATGATCTCCCAAAAGATAATGTCTCCAACAACGTAAAGCATGCACAACTGCAGCTGACTTGAGATCGTGCGTCGGGTAATTCATCTCATGTGGTCTCAACTGTTGAGACCCGTATGCAACGACTTCTTCCCCCTGCATAAGCATTGATCCCAACCTGATATCTAATTCATCACTATAAATGGTGTAGCTCTTTTCCTGCTCTGGAAAAATCAGTATCAGTACTAAATTCAATCTCTGTTTCAGCTCCTAAAAGTTTAAATTGTAGGAATATATCCATAACTAATTCACACCTTTCTTAGTAATGACCTTCAATGGAGCTAATAAGTGTGAAGAGTCCTATATAAAGTTATTTTATTAACTATACATCCCCAAAATACTCTATACCTCAAAGACATTCTTTGGATACTCCTAGGAAAATACTGCTCTCACTTTCTCTAGGTCTACTAATACTTCTGTATCTGAGATAACAAGACCTAGTAAGTAAATCTGGTCCATCCAAAAGTGGAATTTTTAGAGCTTAACCTATAACTGATGCTCTCTCAGGGTAATCAATATGATCTCAATATGGATGGAATGGTTGTGTTGAGTGTGAGAGTACACCAAAATATCGTCCATGAGAACAAAAACAAAAGAATCCAAGTATGGATGGAATACTCGGTTCATCAGTGCCATGAAAACTGCCAGCACATTCATGAGACTGAACGACATAACCAAATGCTCATATAGACCATACCTACTCTGAAAGGCAGTAAGAGGTATATATGATGGTCTAACATGCAACTGATGATAACCGTATCTCAAGTAAATATTCAAGAACACCTGGGCTCCTCAAAGATGATCAAAGAGATCATTAATATTCAGAAAAGGATATCGGTTCTTAATTTTCAATTGGTTCAGCTTCCGATAATCCAAAAAATGTCTGGGGGTACTATTAGACTTCTTTACAAAAGGATAGATGAACCCCAAGAAGAAGTATTGGGTCAGATGAAACCCTTCTCCTGCAACTCCTCTAACTTATTCTTGAGCACCTGTAACTCTTGTGTAGCCATCCTATAAGGAGTAATGGACACTGATTCCACTCCTAGTAAAAGATCAATATAGAAATATACCTCTCTCTCTAGAGGTAAACCTAAAAATTATTCTGGAAATACATCTCCAAAATAATCCAATACTGGAGGAAAGTCCATCTATGAAGTCCCCTGGTCATCTAGACATAAACTAGAAATCTGGGCTGTGATTTATCCTAACTCATGATGCTCGAGTCTAGATTTTCTCACTTAGACATCACATTCACCCTTGTGTAGAAAATACCCATCCTCTGGTGACATGAAACTCACCCTGCTACAATAGCAGTCAACAAGCCTAAAAAGATACCAACTAGTCCATTCTGAGAATGAAATCGAAGCCTATCATCTCTAAGACATAAGGGTCCTATAATAAGTGACACACACAAACCTCAAGAGGGAACTCCTTTCATTGGCGTACACTAGCCTTCCTAATCCCCAACGGAGTGTCTAATGTTATAACATCATCATAAGTAAAGATAAAGTGCCCAAGGCTCTCCACAACAAAAAAAAATATAAAACCATGGGAAGCCCCTGTATCAAAAAGAGAAGAAGCTAAAACCGAGGAAACTAAAATCGTAACTCTAACTGTAGAGGGTCCAAGAACCTAATACTGTTGGGTTTGATCTACTACAAAATTATAAATTGTGCCATGGACCTGTGACCCTACCTGAATACCCTGGATAATCTAACCTACTATCACTAAAAACCTATAGCATGGCTGACACAACCACAACCACCTCCTCGGCCTGAACAACCTAACTAACTCTAGTTCCTTGACTGTTGAGAAACTAGTGGTCCTGATCCTGAATGTGGAGTCCTAACAAAACCCCTATAACTCACTACTGGTGAGGAAATCCAGAAAAAATACTGAAGATATCCCATCTTACCGCAAGATCTGCACTCAACTGGGTCTCTTGGGCACTAAGGTCTCATGTTCCCACTCTTCCCGCACTGGTAGCATACCACCTGGCTACCCGAAGAAACATCATGTGAAAGTTCCGTGTGGCGCTTCTTACTATCTATAAAAGAAGTAACAACCTTGGATGCTGAACCGCCCTGGCCCATAGCTCCCAACTCCCTTAGACTACACTTGGTAATCAACACACGGTTTACTATAACAGTCACTGAAGTCATCCTGAAAACATTCACCTACGATCAGATGTCATACCTAAGACCATACTCAAATAACCTAGCCAATGATAACTCATCACCTCCCAGAATAGGTGTGAAGCGCTGAAGATATATGAAATTAAAAGAGTAATCCATCACTGAATGATCACACTGCTCTAAATGCATGAACTCTCAAGCTTGATCGACCCTAAATTTCTTAGGGTAGAAGTAATAATAGAAGGCCCTCTAAAACTCTTCCCAATATATATCCCAATTATGTCCCACATGTGAGATAACATACCACCATATATTGTAAGATTCATGTAGTATGTACATCGTGAGATTCACCCTCCTCTCTAGAGGCATCTCCAGATGCTCGAAGATGGAAAGCATGGCCTCCAACTATGACTCTACAGCCTGTGGTCCTCCATCCCCTGAGAAAGTGGGAGGATTCTGCTGCTAGAACACCCGCATCAACTCTTCCATAGTCGAGGTAGGATGTGGTCCCCCCTGTAAAGTCTACATCATCCTCATAAATTCTTCATAGAACTGTGCATCTACACCTATGTCTAGTATAACAGATGCTGCCAAGACGATCACAATGGTAAGATCTACTGGTAGTCTCTGATCAACCATTTCTGGTGTTTGGTCATCGCCCTGCACCTGGCGTAAAACTGGAGGATGTCTTGGCAGCATGACTCTTCAAGGTCAAGTGCACACCTCAATTCAATATTATCAAGGATAAAAACTAAAAAGTGAAATAAAGGAACAAGAGAAGAAAAAAATCCAAGTTTTACAAAAGAGTGTTACATGGATTATAGAACCACTATACGTCGTATTCCCTTAAGCCTTAACATGGGAGTGTACCTCTTCCAACCTGGTCATGTAATACCCCATACACACAAAGTGTTCATCTCGAGACACGATACATACTTGAATTTTCCCTCCTGCCCAGGTTCTTCTACATAGCTAGAACTACACGGTTCTCTCCTGGGTAACAATACACGACGTGTTCACCCTAGACACATCGTGTACTAATTAAGTTATAACCACCCATGTCGTTATTCACACAGTCAGATACATGGTTGATTACTAAACATCATGCATACACTAGACATGACATGTACAACCTAAGTTTCATCCATGCGTGTCATTAGTCACTTGGCTGGACACACAGTCCTTACAGCATAGGGTGTACTCCCAATACACGACGTGTTCTACCAAATGTTTATCAACCCCTGTGTCTCTGCTCACACAGTCAATCACATAATTAAAGACTACCCAACATGTATATATGGTACACGATGTGTACTTAAGAAAAGTTTTTTCTCCTAGAATTAATGAACATATAGTGTGTGTTTATAAAAACACACGCCGTATTGTCTGGGTTTCCAGATAGTAGGCCTCTGAAACTTCTCCAAAACCATTAAGAAAACATAACATTTTATCAAAGGCATGAAAAATTTTGATCCTTGGGAGCCCATAATCCCCATGAATCAATGTTTTAAATCCTTTTTGACATCATAACTTGAAAAAATTCAATTACAGTTTAAACATGATCCACAAAATTCTGATCCAAGAGGGCCCATAACACCTGAGGGACCAAAGTTTGGTGTCCATCCAAATGAAACTTTACAGATTCCAATACCCTATCAAAATAAAAGGTATTATATCACGACATCTATTATAACATCATGCACATATAGAACAATATTTATCACAACATCCTGAAATTAGTAGTGCATCCTAAATGGAATGACAAGAATGCATGACATGTGATCTCTAGAAAGTACCTATATGATGCATGAGATGGAATACCCTCATATCATCGAGTTGAAATAGAAATAAAACCACAATGTTATCAATTATAATAGCACAAAACAAGTACGTCACCCAATGGTGAAATTAAATCAACTGTAACAATTAAAAAACCATAGAAATTGCAATATTTGAGGTAACTTGGGTTTTCCCTATACACGGGTTAGCTACTCCCGGACACAACTTATTACCAACTACCTATTCCTTCCTATCCCTATCTATAGGCTCCAAATAGTAAGACAAAGTAGAAAATAACCTCCTCTGATACACTTTTCAATGTCCCAGTTCTAGTTGCTGCCGAAGGGTGCCCCGTACCCGGTTGGTCACATGAAATCAAGAGCATTTCCCCAAACGCCGAAGGCTACCGACTAGAAGCAAGAGCCAAGGTCTGATAGTGGGAAAACTATGCCCTCATTGGAAGAGTATACATAGAAGAATAAAAAATAGTAACCAATAGATGAAGCAATAATACCATACAACAAAAGTAAACAATGGAAGACTGATAGTAATATAACAACTAGAGAATATATATAAATTATGAATGTTACATGTGTATAGGAAAGTATCCAAACAAGTCACAATACTGGAAATACAATACTGAAACCAAGGTACAGAAAAATAGTAAACTCCATTAGCATTGCAAGCCTCAACTTGGTCCGATGCTCTCCAACTCCAACAACAATCAAGTACCAGATGAAGAAGGGTGATTTACCTTATATATAACTACAAACATATAATCTGTTTGGGTCTAAAAGCATGACCCAAATAGGGTGTGAGACGAATCCTAGTAGGCAGCCACAAAAAGATATGTTCCTAACTATCAGTGAATATATATACCATGAAATATGAAAAATAAAGTAATAAACTAGGAAGTAATAAAAATTAAACAATCCTATAAGTTTCAATTACTTTCATTTACATTTATTATTCATTAGTTTAATTATGTAAACTTTGGAATCTAGCCTAATCTCTATATCACCTATGTAATAGTAACAACAGACGTCTTAGAATACCATCTAACAAACAAGTAATACCGAGTCCAAGCTTGTGCTTTGTCTTGGAATACTTTTCACAATCATTCAATTATTCAAAAGCAAGCATCTGGTAAAGTTCTCATATTCTAACCACTTTAGTTTACTCATCATCATCATATATATAAATTTTGTTCAAAAATAAAGAAAATAAAGCATACAAGGCCCACAAAAGGGGCAGGTTAGGCATATTACGTGGGTGTAAAATAATGGAGACCTAGAACATCATCTCTCAGGATGTTAATCCCTATTGTATTTATACTTTGAAAGTTTTGAAAGAACAATATCTCCGTTCCAGGAAAGTCAAGTGAGGCCAGGTAGTCCGCTACCTTGTTACCTTCCCGCAATGTATGGGACACTTTGGAGTGGGTGCTGAGAAGACCGTGACACTTACAAGAGATATATTCAATCGACCAGGGAGTAGTACACAGACCTTGGATAAAATTTTGGACCATCATTGATTATTTTTTAGCTTCCATGAGTTCCAATCCTATCTTCCGGCAAACTGAGAGACATGTGAGCATGGACTTTGCTTCCGCCAAAAGTGAGGTACTATGCCCCAACCAAATAGAGAATACCAGTATGACTAAGCCGGTATAATCACGAACAATCCCTCCTCCACTCATGAATCCAGAGACACAGGAACCATCAGTATTAATATTTAACCCCTGAGTAAGAGGAATCCACCTTACCCATTTACCAAAAGAAAGAAAAGCATTGGAAGGAATGTCACGGGGGTTGAGGTTGAGACACTGCAGCATAAAAGCCTCCTTGCATAAGCTTAGAGCCCTATCCATGTAAAGAAGTAGAGATTTGGTTCTAGAGATGATCGCTCAACCGGATGACACCACCCCATCATGAATTTATTTGTTCTGAACATTCCATAAACACCAACATCCTCCCTACAAAACAAGATTTCACGCCTTTCTCTATGAGCCCACATCGTCCGAGCCTTGGATCCAATGAACCATGAACGGCTCCACTACCATGTCTAGAATCGAGAATGCAGTCAAATCACTAAATAATTTACATACCTATTGTGCCCAATCTCTCTGAAAGAACAGGTGAACCTAAGTCTCCTCCTACTTCAACCTATAGAAAATGCATCTGGAAGCCATAATCAAACCACATATTCTAACATTTTTGTCAGTGGGAAGCTCTATTTTATGGAATATCCATACAAGAAATTTATATTTAGAGGGGATGAGTCTGTCCCATAGAACCTGATTCCATGCGTCTCCTCTGGGATATAATGGAAGAACACGACGATAGTCTTTGGTGGAGAATGATCCCGAAGATGAAGGGTTGAACACACATTTATCAGGGGAAAAAGAAAGCTAGATGAGATGTAAAACCTCCAGCTGGTTCCTGTCCAGAACTACATTGATGAAGGAAGGATAACAACTGGACTCCTTGATGGAGAAATAAATAACAAGGTAACCTAGGTAGCTGATGGCCTCACCACACCATTTTTCATGCCATAAAGAAATGGTTCCCACACCAAAGATCCAACAGAAATGGGGTATGATAGAGATAAACCACAGAGAAACCACTTTCCAAAGGGTATAGGTTTGTCCAGCAGGAGTAGCCCTATACTCAACATAGCATGCATGCATGGACTTTCCCCACAATGTGCACTACTCCTGCACTTCCCAACCCAATTTTTCATTCATGCATGCAATGGTATCATGAAGATTGAAAATGTTAATACCTCCTTCGATTCTAGAACTATCCCTTTTAGTCCAAGAGACCCAATTATATTTTCCCTTGAACATGGGATCCTAAATAAAGCCTATGATAACCTTATCAAAGTTTTGGATGATTCCCTTGTGGAATTTAATGGCGGAAAGAGCATGAACTGAGGTAGTGAGGAGAACACTGTTAACCAATGTGATCCTACCCCTGAAATATAGGTAGTTGTTTTTCCAGTTGAGAATCCTCTCAGTGACTCTACTAACAAGGGGGGTCGAAGTCTCAAATTCGCAAGACTTTTGATGACAAGGGAGCTCTAAGAGAGAACATGGGAAGGTCAACCTTTTGAATACCTAGAGAGTTTCTAATTGAAAGGATCTGAATGTCTAGACATCTATTGGATATAAATAAGCTACTCTTATTCCTGTTGATGACTTGACCGCTCTAATGGCTGTAGGCCTCCGGTACCCTATTTAAACCCCTCACCAAACTGATCAATGCATTGAGGAAGACAATGGAATCATCTACAAACAAGAGGTTTGACATAGAAGGAAGATGTATTCTTCTGGGGAGTGAAAGAATCTCACCACTACTAATGCTCTAATAGATGAGTCAGCTAAGAACATCCTGGGCGATGATAAAGATGGTTGGAGAGATGGGGTCTCCCTAACGAAGACCACGTGATACCTTGAAGAAACCAAAGGCTTTGACCATGATGATAATTGACATCCAGGATAATCTAAAACAGTGAAAAATAATATTGCTATTCCACGTATACAGACCCATGCCGGTGAGAACTTTGTTGACGAAGCCCCATTCGACATGATCATAAGCCTTGATCATATCGAGCTTGATTTCAATATTAGAGCCCTAAGTTTTGAGATTAATATATCTGATCATTTACTAGGCCAGTGATATCACCCCTGGATAGAACATCCCCTCACAAAGCCATCTTGGTCCAATGAAATACAATTGGGAAGATGAAGGGCCATCCAGGAATTCAGGATGCTGGCGAGGATCTTATAGGGGACATTTCACATACTGATCAAGTAGAAATGATCAATAGAGGAGGGTGTCCTAGACGTGGGGATGAGAACTATAGAGTTAGTACATGCGACGTGAGGTAGCTGACCACCATGGAAGAAGTCCTGAATCGCCTCACTAAGATCACCTTTCACTGTCTACCACAATGCTCTGTAAAAATATCCAGGGAATCCATCCAGACCAGCTACACTATTAGGATCAATATTCTTCATGTCCTCATGAATTTCTAACTCTTGAGAAATAGCACTCAGATCCGCATTTTTGTGAGCAGTGATAGTGGATTGAACAACATCAAAGAAACCAAGAGCATCCTCTGGGTACCCATGAGATTGGTGCATGCAAGGGCCAACAAGTAGGATTTAGAAATGAGATCATAATAGATCCCCTATCACCTCCCTATTATCAAAAAAGGATCCATATTCTATCTCAATTATCAAATAGTCCCACCTTTTCCTTTACTTGATGAACGCATGGAAGTACACTGAGTTCTTATCTCCATCCTTAAGCCACTTGATTCATGCATCCTATCTTGCCTGATGTTTTTGTCTCAAAAGCATATCCATCAAATCCTTCTTTCTGGTGGAAAGAGCCACAAAGATCCAATCATCCCAGTCCTCTTTAAGTTTCCTTTCAAGCTGATTGAAATCCTGCATGGACAGGTCTATAGCACTGTCAGGTAGTTGGTTATAATTCGACCACACCAAGAGCTTTACTTTGAGCCGATGGAGTTTGAATTGAAAATCTGAAAATATGTTCCCATGGATAGGATCATTCTAGGAGGCACTCACAAGCTCGTCATATCTAGGGAGTCTTTCCCAGTGAGGATAGAATCGAAAGTGAGTAGGATTTTCTTTCCCTAAGGAAAGAAAAAGTAGGAGCGAGGAGTGATCTGAGATCCTGTGTTCCAAATGAGTCACCCGATAATTATGATACACAGATATTGAATTCACGTTGGACAAGACATGGTCCAAGAAACTCCATGACCTTCGATTCCCCTGTTGGTTGTTACACCATGTGAAATAGTCACCTATGAACCAAAGTTCCATAAGCCCCCAGCCCGCCATGAACTGGAAAAAACAAGGCTTGTTTGCGTATTGAATGACCCATGACCCTTTCTCTCCTCTAGATCCAAAACAATGTTGAAGTCCCCCAAAACAAACCAAGGGCGATTTATAGGGTGAAACACATTATGATCTCATCATATAACTTCCCTTTGATGGGGATCACAACATGCATATATAAAGGAAAACAAGGAGTGAGGCCCTTGGGAGACCTCCACCATGACTAACTGGTCCCACACTTGGAAGAGAGCGATAGAAGAACTATGATTCTAAAATATCCATATGTTCTTGTTAGCTGGTTTGGCATGCATGAAACCATGCAAGTTAATTTTCCTAGAGAACTTTGTGATTTTACCTAACAGTTTCTTGTGCTCAAGAATGGAAATGATGAAGATACTGTGTTTGGAAATCTCTGAGGTCACAAAGTCTGATTTAATGCAAGCTCAAGTGCCTCATGCATTCTAGATGTTCGTAGAAGTCATTGAGAGAAGAGGAATCTGGATTTGGCCCTAGATTGCATGGCCTTATAAAAGTGAGGATATCCGCCCATTTAGTTTCCTCGATTGAGATTGAGTACAGTCACCTATGATTTTAGGCTTAGGCATACTAGATGGGCTTCCAGAGGCATGTAGAATAGAGTGAAATGTGTTCTTAATACCCAAGAGATATTTAGTCACACTCACTTGAATATCATCCTTCCATGTTTCATCTTCCTCTGTAGGATCCAGGGAGTGATATGATTCTGAGAGAGGAGAAGATACCTAGAAAGAGAAGCCCTAAAGAACTATTTCTAGAGACCATTCAGCCATACCAAGACCACTTCAGGGCAGCATTAGATCCGTTGGGTGGAAGGGGAGAAGAGATGGAATACTATGGAAAATTATATAGGAGGATAAGAGAGTACCAACCTGTTGAGACAGACCCCTCGGGATAAAGGGGACCACGTCCCAACATAGCACTTTGGCTGCCTCTAACTTTGGATCAGAAGGAAGCACTAGGTATGGGACCCCCTAGAAAGCCTCCGAACCATCACCAGGAACTGAATCCACCTCATATTTTCTTCCTGGAGGGGTCATGGTATAAGGGACTGCCCAAACACCAAATTATCTTATCAGAGTTGGATGATGACTACCACCATGCCGAAGGTAGTGAAACACTTACAAGGAGTTCCCCTGAAGGAGGTAGTGGGAGAAAAAACTTGGAAAAACAGGGTAAGAGATGTATTGAGTCCAGCAGAGCGAGAACTCCACCCGAAGAACAATTTTATTCGGAATTGGCAGAGAGAGATCCAATTCCACGTAGATACAGGCCACAACAACCCCAGTGCAACATCTGGTAGGAAGATCATAACACATGAAGCCACCTAGAGAGTCTCCAATGGATTTGAGAAGGCCTTTGTTTTGAAAGGGAAGAGGGGTCCATGGATGGATGATCCACACTGCACCAAGGGGGGACTCTATCCCCTAGTGAGCATCCATAGACCACCTGGACAGGTTGAAGCTCCATCGACCCCAGGAATGAGGAGCCTTAAACCACTCCTATATTAAATACTCTTGCAATGCTAGGATTATACAGAAGGAGTGAAGATGGAGCATGGATATATGTACCGGGAGGTGAAGACCCCAATAACCCACGAAACACTGAAAAGATGCCAGAGAGGGCTTCAATGCACCAAAATGGGAAACCAGGGTGAGATGTAGGAAAGACGAGGCCTCCGCGAACGCCATAGTAGGGATTTCTAAGATGATTCGAGAACCCTCATGTGACACCCGTGGCTGATCAAAGGAGACCATTGGAAAGTAGGGGATACCACCAGAAGAACTGCATAGAGCATCCCTAGGGTTTAACATTCATTTAATAATGACCCTCTGGGTAGCTCTCATGGTCTAACACCTCTAGTCTATGACCACCTAACAGCTCTCACAGTCAATACCTATGGGTTAACATAACAATAATTCATATATAAATGAACCTACCTTGGGAATCTCTCATAGTCAAATTCCCCTTGGTCATACTTTCACAATGTGAATCACATGCATCTTATATAATCAATAACTCCATAATAACAACACGAGGTATGTAAAATAAAGAAATATTAATAGGTATTCTAGACCAAATGGCCATAATAAATCAAATAAGGGAAACACACCCATAATAAAGGTATAAAACCTTGAGCATAAGCAATAACCCTTTGTCAATCAAACAAACCATAATCGATATTAAACAGGGTTAAATTCCAAAATATGCAATACCCCAAACATGGTTATTCATCACTTTAAGAATATATAATCCAAATACAATCAAATAAATGAACAAAACACCTACTTTGATGTCGTACGATCAACACTCTTGAACGTCGGCCCTTGAATCGGCCCAAAACAACATAGATCTACAAAAAGGGATAAACGATCACCTTTGAAATACTAACAAGAGAGGAGGAATTAGGAAGACATGCTATAGTGTAATTGAGAACTCATTGGTGGGATTCCAACGCACCTAAAAATGTCTCAATCGGAGCTCAGATAGAGAATCAGTAGGGGTTCAAAGTTCGCGGCCGTCTCGTCGCTCTCCTATACGAAACCCGGGAATAAGAAGATGGTTCTGGATGTGAGATGCAACCCCAAAACAATATATAAAATAAAAAAGAAAAGTACATGGCATGTTAATTTAATTTACATGCCATGTATTAGCCTCAATCGGCTCCCACTTTAGGTGGTCTTCCAGGCCACCTACACAACCATGTACTCGGCCATTACACGACTATGTACTCGGCCGTTATACAGCCAGTACACAACTATACACAGAAACTGGGTACACGGTGTGTACTCAAAAGTACACGACATGTACTTAGAAAATTTCCCATTTCTTCCTTTTTCCTAAAAAACAACCCAAAATAAGGATCCATACCTGAAATGAAGATCTGAGTTCTTATAGAATGCCAATCCTCTTCCACTATAAAAAGAAACTCAATCCCCAAGATTCTACACACATCTAAAGCCATTTGAATTATCCAAAACCTATTAAAATAACTCAAAAAACATTCCCCACATAATCATAGAAGCCTTATTTTTTGGAATAAATCCAACCGAGGAAGGGTTTAGTGAAAACCAAAGGAAGATGCCCAAATAAGAGGTAATGTTCTTCAACAAATGTCTTCATTTTATTTCCTTCTCCAAATCCTTAAATTATTCTTATACCATGATTATATAATAACATCAGTATAATAAATATACTGATATGATGTTATGTTATGGGGTTGACCTACACCCACACAAACTTCCATCAAATGGATTACATAATCATTATTCGTGTGTATGATGGGATCCCACCTCACGAAACGATGTCATTCATTTTTCTGTTACCACATCTCACGGATAGGAATAATGATCGATATAAAGTTTATATATGATATCTATAATATTATTATACCTATGGATTAATTATATCATATATTACATTTTTATATTTCTGTAATGTCCTAGATTTTTCCATGTATTATTTTAAATATAATATGAAATTATTTCCAGACCAGCTGTTGAGACGACGTGTGATTCTGATACCCAGTGTGCTTGGAATAAATGTTTGAAATACATTAAACTTTAAATACTATGCATGAGCAGTTTTCATGGAAATGTGGAATAAATACCAAATGAGTTCCCAAATCAGAAATTCGAGGGCACTGTTGCGTTCATAGCTGCATGTTTACCCTAGGAAGGGCATAACATCAGCTGGCGCGAGTCAGCTTTGAAAGATAATTTTTGGACGTTTTAAAGAATAAAATAAACTAATGATTTATCTTATTTTAAAATTATGCAGTGACACATTTTATTTTTATTAAACCTTTTCAAATAAATTCATGGTTATCGCCATAACCCTGAAATCCCTATGAATTGTGGAAAAAGAATCCTATCGGCGACGAATGATGATGAGATTGTGAATTAGAGATCAGTGAACATTGTTTTGATGGATCTCGCCAACAGAAGCAACGTGACGATCGATCCTCTTCAGAAAATGATCCAAACCTGATGTAGGGTGTGTTATTTGGATTTCTTTTCCCCGTTCTTGAATTCAACGATGAACGCAAACCAACTAATGAACAAGTTGATCTACAGTTTATCATTCTTCCAGGATGGTCATATATTACAAGATTATTATCTGGAGATTTATTTGTTTTATCTTAACTCCTCATTCTAATGAGAACAAATAGAGGTTTCCATTAACAAAGGTTTAGGTTTGTTTCTCAGGTCGTTCTTAATGCCTTTTCTCACCCCCATCCTTCTCACTTTCACCATTGGATCCCCGTGGTCACAGCTCAACTTTTCGGGTGGTTCTGAACACGATTGGACCCCTGGAGGAGTGATAAACCAGCATTAGAGGCCAGATACATATAGATCGGGTCCTAAGGAACCCAAATATGCAAATTCTTTGATATCCAAACACCGGAGGTGGACTAGTGGTCTGTAGAAGGGACCACTGACATGGGTCCGATGTGGTGTGGCGATGACACCAACATGGTGACGCAACAACTGGAGGTGGCATGTAGTGGTTGGAGCAGTAACGGCATGCAGTAGTGGGACGAATGAAGTAGCGACGACCAACAGAGGCTGTAGCGGACATGTTAGGAGGGCTGCATGGGAGCCTACGGTGGTGGCAAGGCCACGGACAGGCAGAGCACGTGGGGCGCATGCCGACGTGGTGGGCTGATCGCATGGGATGCGGTGCAACACTGCGTGAACCAGGAGAATGTGGTCAGGGTAGACTGTATGTGGTAGGCCAACCATCTTGCATGTATGCATGCTAGACCAGGCCCAACAGATTAGGTTGACCAGCGTGTTGGGCTGGGTTCAGCGGGTTGGGTCAGATCCAGACCAGACCTAGGTCATACCTTTTAACTAAAATGACCATATCTTTCAAATGAAGCATTCATTTGATGCGTCGTTAGTATAATTGAGACCATTGCAATGATAAGGTCCTTATGACACCAATGGTGGGTTATAAATCTGACATTTTTCTAGTGACACAGGCCGTTTACATGGGCAGTACCTAGGGTCAAGGGGCACGACAGGTGTGACTACTTCTCACTTTGCACCCTATCTTTTCTACGTGGACTTATTCCCTCATCCACCATATCTTGGATGAGTTTCATTAGTGTTAGTTCCCTTTATCATTTCCCTAAAGGTTTATTGGTATCGTTTCTTACTCATAAGAGTATGATCCCTTCAGCAATACTTCCATGATAGAGTTGTTGAAATCCCCCAAGAGGAAAGGAGTGGATCCTCTATTCATTCTTCATTCCTTAGGTGTAGTCTTCTATATTGATGTGACCAACTTCACCGGGTGTTGATCCTATACTTAGTGGGTTAATCCAAATTGAGTTATTGGTATCAGCCCATGGCTCTGGCTATGATCCTCATATGATCTATCAAATCTTTTTAGATCTTTCAGTGTATCTCTCTCATGATGATTTTCAAATAATAGTACTTCTCGAATGGATTTCATCAGTGCTTTAATACTCAAAAGCGTGTTCTCCCAGATGTGTGCTTCATGGAATCTTTGAACTAAATCCTTAATGGTGGTATGTAGGGGTTATGACTTGCCCTAGACTATGTGGTATGGTTTGATTATATATGTATATTCTTGTTATATACTGTAGACATATAATTTGGTAGATATAACTATACTTTCCTTTGTGTACTGATTTGTAGTTTTGGGGTTTCCTTCTGAGTATTGTTATACTCACCCCTACATGGGATTTTTTCACACATGTCTTGTCTTGTGTAGATGAGCGACCTTTTGATAGAGTCCGGGGTGTACCAAGACTGGATGGAGCCTTGTGAGATCAGATAGGTCGAGGTGTTCCTATGACTTCAGACATCAGTCCATGTACCTTGCCTTCACGTCGGATTGGGTAGGGTTTTCTACGAATGAGTTTCCGGAACTTTTTTTACAGACTTTATTTTTGGTGGGCTTGTATTATGGCCATATTTACTTTCCACAACTTTCACTGTTTTACTCTGGTTGTGGTTTATAGATGTTTTAATGCATTTTTTACTTAGTGTTTTTACATTTCAGCATTTGTGGTCTTGGAGATGTGTGCATGCATACTGGTACTAAGGCAATGGCTCCCATGTTAGTGATATGCCTACTCAGTGCTTGTCCCTAGCCCCTGGACTATTGGAGGTGGGATTGGGGAGTCATGACATGAGACCCTCTAGAACAGGTTGTGATAGAGTGGAATCATAGGTGGTCAGTTTTACCTTAGGACCAATATTCTATGAGATTGATTTGGGGAAACACTGTTAAGTGTTTCGAGTTAGGTTTTCAAGACAGGGACTCTAGTGTTGCTGCGGTGGCCAAAATATCCATACATCAGGACTCTAATAACCTGCTTTTTGACTCGGTACATGAGAACACTAATTGCATAGAAAACAATGATACATGCATCATATTGGAACGAGTTCTGATTTTCATGTCCTTCTTGAGTTAGATATCCAGATATACTCATTGACTGTGGTACATCTTGTTTTCCTATAGGACGCCTCAGTGATTCATAAAATCTAGGATTTAGCCACTCGATCATGAGGATGACCCCCTTAGTATTGAGGATTCAGTACAGGGACTAGTTTCCTAGATGTTACCTTCAAGTGGTGCACTATATGTACCTCTACCTATGGAGAAACATGTGGTACTTGCAGTACCAGTATATGAGGAGTGTAGGATGAGAATGCTTTATGAGTTTCAGAGAAAGAGTCCCCTTAGGTTCCAAGGTGAGCCTGACCCTCAAGAATCTGAGGACTGTCTTGAGGTGTTGACCCAAGTTTTCCTTATAGTTACGACACCATCCGATCATATGGTGGTCCTAGTGGCAAGCCTTCTGCAGAGGTCAGCATGGCGATGGTGGAGTTTTTCTATATAGAATCATGATGAGGCTAATATCTCATGGAAAGAGTTCGAACACCTCTTTATAGAGGAGTTTTCTCTAGATACACTGAGATATGTGCTTATACAGAAGCTTCTTCAACTCTAGCAAGGCAGTATGATAATAGCTGATTATTCATTGAGGTTTACCAATCTTTCTTGGTACATGATGGATATGGTCAAGGATCAATACTTCAGGGATCAGACGTTTGGGTGAGGTCTATGTAGAGACATCTAAGCCAGTACTATCCCTTTGAGAATTTATACTTATGCTGGGGTTCTTGAGTGGGATTTGGTGGTTGAGAGCTTACTGGATGAGCAGAGACTATCTGTGATAGTCAATAGTGGACGACCAGGTGAAGAGACCTCAGTAGTAGGGAGTTGATTTTAGTATCAAGGATCCTAATGTGGAATATGTTTCCAGAGGAGGTACTAGGATATAGGATCTGTAGTTCAGAGTTCACAAGGTGGATCCATCCATCCTAGAGAGAGGCGATTCTACACATGTGATGACATGGGACATCTCGCTCAAGATTTTCCAACCCGCCGTGCTGATGACCGAGAGACAGTGGATAGGACACTGAGGTAGAGGAAGAGATAGGATTAGGTAAATCTACAAGGATAAGGATGTGGCAGAGGATATGGGAGATCAATGGGATGTGGTCGACGTTTCAACTTGCTACCACCACCACCCCTAGGTGTTCTGCGCCAGGGTCAAGGAGCTAGAAGAAATTAGTGGGGAGAGATGCATGTGGTTGAGGCTTATGACCCAGGGGATCTAGGGATGATTCAAGGTATGATCTATGTCTTTTCTACTTTAGATGAAATACTAATAGACACAGTTTATAGTCATTACTTTCTCACAAAATATCCTATTCGAGACCTTGAGATTCCGACAGAACCATTAACTTGACCCTTATGCTTGGAGAAAACTACTAGAGGAGACTCAATGATCACACATCTATACCAATAGTGTGAAATTACCCTTGGAGGTAAGAGTTTCAATTGGAACTACTTGGTGGAAGCGTTGAGGCCTTACGACATAATTCTTGGTATAGATTATTTATCTTCAGTCCATTCCCATATTGACTATTTTAGGAAAAGGGTGCGGTGTGTCCGCAATGATGGAATTAGGTTTTCCTTTTTCAGTGAAATGGAAACCCACGTAGCACATGATAAACTCATTAATAGGTTGGGGAAACCAATCATTCACCACTTGGCTAGCCTGACCCTTGGGGCAGCAGATGTCATGAGCTTCCAGTTTCCAGCAATAGTGGTGGAGTATAAAGAAATATTTCCCGAAGATGTTCCAATATTACCTCCCCATCAAGAGATATAATTCTATTTTTAATTACACCCTGGGATGACACTGATATCCACAACAACATATTGGATGGCTCCCATAGAGATTCGTGAGAAAAGGGTGCAGTTGGAGTACTTGTAGAGGAAGGGCTTTGTGAGACCCAATGTTTCACCCTAGGCGGCCCAAGTGTTGTTTTCCAAAAAGGAAGATGGAAGCTTGAGGTTGTGTGTATATTACAAGCACCTGAACTAGGTGACCATGAAGAAACAATATCTACTACTGAGGATCTATGACCTCTTTTACCAGTTAAGAGGGGCATGATGGTTCTCGAAGGTTGACCTTCGATCATGCTATCACCAGTTATGATTACAGGATGAGGATATTGATAAGATGAATTTTAGATGCCTCTACGTTCATTATGAGTACTTGGTGATGCCCATTGGCATGAAAAACACCTCATCAATGTTCATGGGACTCATGAACTGGATCTTCTAGTCATACTTGGATCGATTTGTGGTGATCTTCATTGAAGATATCATTATGTACTTGGAATCCAAGGAACAGAATGTGGGACACTTAAGGATGGTTATAGATGTACTATGAGAGAACCAGCTTAATGGGAAACACTCTAAGATCCAATGCTAGATTTAGGTGGTCCACTTTATGGGTCATTTTATCTCAGAAGATGGAGTGGTTGTGGAACCGGCTAAGGTTGAGGCAGTGTTAGCCTGAGAGCCACCTAGAAGCATGAAAGCGGTGCATATATTCCTTGGTATAGAAGGATATTACTGGAGTTTCATAATTGATTTATCTATGATATCATCACCCATGACAACTTTAACCCGAAATGGTAAACCTTGTGTGTGGACAAAGAAGTGCCAACAGGCCTTCCAATAATTGAGGTAGAGTTTAATGAGCGCTCTGATAATGATATTTCCAGAGAAGGGTGTTGAGTACGTAGTGTTTTCCAATGCATCAGGGACCAGAATTGGTTGTTTCCTAATGTAGAGGCAAGCAATGATTGCCTATGGTTTATACTAGTTTAGAGAACATGACCAGAACTATGCGACCCATGATATTGATCTTGCAATGGTAGTTTTCACATTGAAGATTCGGTGAAACTACCTGATGGGAAATTAGTTTATCATCTAAAATAATCACAAAAGTCTCAAGTATATATTATATTATAAGGATCTGAACTTGATATAGAGGAGGTGGCTAGAGTTCCTCTAGGATTATGACATTGAGATTGTATATACTCCTAGGAAGGGGATCATGGTGGAAGATGCCCTCCACATGAGATTGAGTTCGTAGTTGCTGGATGAGGTGTCTGAGAAGTTATCCACATTACAGTTATCCTTTGTGTATGGAGATAGGGGATATTTCCTCCATTCGATGGTTTTTACCCCTACACTCTTACAGTGAGTTAGGGGGGCACAACTTGGGGATACCGGCAGCGAGACTCTACATGCTCAGTTATCCACAGGGCATACTTCTGATGGATATTAAAAAGGTGGGGAGAACATCAATATTTTTAGAGGGCACATAGTTGTACTAGTGGCATTATAGGAGGAGTTTTTGAGGGAGTTCGACACACCCCCTTTGGCGGTATATCTAGGTGTGGAGAAGATGTACGAGGATCTCCAATGTTAGTTTTTTTGGTTAGGGATAAAGAAGGTAGTGTCATAGTTTGTTTCTCAATTCCTCACTTGTCAGCAAGTGAAGGCTAAGAACCAGGTTTCAGTAGGGTTGAACCAACCCATTGAGGTTCTAGAGTGGATGTGTGAGGGGATATTGATGGGCTTCATGATGGGTTTTTCTTGTACATCCATGGGACATGATATCATCTTGGTGATCGTTGACTGACTCACCAAGTCGGCCCACTTCCTACCTATCAGGAATCACAGTTCAGTAGAGAGTTTGTGACACCTCTATGTGCATGAGATAATTTGGATTCACGAAGTGCTATCAATGATTGTTTCAGATCATGATGATTGTTTCACATTCTAGTTGTGGAAGGGATTGTAGGAGGTGTTTGGGACTCAGTTATGCTTGAGAATGAAATTTCATCCCTAGATGGATGGTCAGATAGAAAAGACCATTTAGGTTCTGGAAGACATGTTGCTGGCCTACATCTTGGACTTAGGTCATAGTTGGGATAATCACCTACTATTGGTTGTGTTTGTATACAATAATATCTACCACTCCACCATTGGTATGGAACTATTCGAGGCTCTGTATGGGAAACCCTACAAGTTACCACTTTGCTGGAATGACCTAGGTGAGTCAGCACTCATGGGACCAAAGTTGGTGCGAGTTAATACTGAGAAGGATCATATCATCCAAGAGTGGATGAAGACTACGTAGATCTAGAAAAATTTGTACGATGACATGGGACAGAGACCTTTGGAGTTTGAGGAGGGATACCATGTGTTTCTTTGGGTCTCACCTCGACGTGGGTTATAGAGATTTGGCAGGGGCGACAAGTTATCTCTAATGTTCATTGGCCCTTTTCAAATACTGTGTAGAGTTAGTGAGGTGGCATAATGACTAGCTCTACCGCTGCAGTTATATCAAGTACATAATTTATTCCATGTATCGCAGCTGAGGAGGTACGCGCATGACCCGTCACACATCATCGACTAGGGTGAGCTGGAAATTGAGGTTGAGACGACTTTTTTAGAGTACCTAACAGAGATCGAGGATCAGTAGGAAAGGATCCTTCATGGGTGATAAATTCCTATAGTGCATGTCCAGTGGAAATATGGGTATCTATAGGAGAGCATGTGGGAACAAGAGGCTTAGATTCATGCATAATACCCACATCTTTTTGAGTAGCCTTTTGTTTTGCATTTTTAGGGATGTAAAGCCCTATGTTGGGGAGAATGTAATGTCCCAAATTTTCCCATGTATTATTTCAAAAATTATATAGAATTATTTTGAGACCAGGAATTGAGATAGAGTGTGATTCTGAGTCCTGGTGTGCCCAGAATAAATGTTTGAAAAAAATTAAACTTTAAATAGAATGCATGGGCGGTTTTCCTAAAAAAGTGTAATAACTTCCAAACGGGTGCCCATATCATAAATATGAGGGTACTATTATGTTTATAGTAGCGTCTTTTATGTAGGTGTTTCCTAACATTGGCTGGTTTGGATCGACTGTAAAAGATATTTTTTGAAAGTTTTAAAGAATAAAATAAATTAAAGATTTATTTTATTTTAACGTTATGCAACGACGCAATGAAACATTTTATTTTTATTAAAAATTTTCAGAGAAATTCAGGATTATCATCATAAACCTATAATCCCTTTTAATTATGGAGATATAATCCTCTAGCTTACAAATGATGATGGGATTGCAGATCAGAGATCAATGTATGTTGTTTTGATTATCTCACCAACTACAACGACACGATGATCGATCCTCTCCAGTGAACAATAAAACCCAGAGGTAGGGTGTGTTATTTGGATATATTTTACCTATTTTTGAATTCAAAAAAGAACACAGACCAAACAATGAATAGGTTGATCCATGGTTCATCATTCTTATGGGATGGACATTTATTGTCGGATTATTATCGATGGATTTTTTTGTTTTCTCTTAGTTCTTTATTGTAATGAGAAAAAATATATTCCAACACAAACAAAAGATGAGGTTCGTTCCTTAGGGAATTCTTGGTGGTTTTATCTCTCCCTCATTCTTCATGCTTTCACCGTTAGATCCCCATGACCATGGATCAAATTTTCGGGTGGGTTCAAATGAAATCAGACCCATAGAGGGGTGGAAAACCAGCAGAAGGGGCCAGATCTATATAGATCAGGTCCTGAGGAACCTAGATCTATAACCACTATGAAATTAAAACACCGGAGGTGGACTGGTGGTCCGCATAAGGGACCATTGGTGTAGGTCTGATGTGGCTATCTGACGAGGCTTGGAAGTAGTGTTGGTGAGGCGAGGCGGTGATAGGTGGAGGTGGCGTACGCCTGCTAGAGCGACGACGACCGAAGGTGGAAACATGCGGCAGTTGGAGAAGTAGTGGCCAGTGGAGGCCGGAGTAAATGTGGTAGGCGGGCCACACGAGAGCCCGAGGTGCCAGCGAGGCCATGGAAAAGTAGAGTGTATGGGGTGCATGCAGATGCGACAGGCCGATCATGTGGGATGTACTATGACATTACATGAACCAGGGGCATGCAGTCTGGGTGTACCATGAGCGACAGGCCATTCGACCTGCGTGTATGTGGGACAGACCAAGGGAGCTAGACCATGTTGAATCAGGCCCAACGGGCTGGGCCAGACAAGGCCCAGTGGATTTGGTCGGCCAGCAGGTCGGGCTGGGTTCGGCAGGTTGGGTCGTACCTAGACCAGACCCAGGTCATACATTTTTACTAAAACAACAATATATTTCAAACAAAGTATTCGTTTGATGCACCGTCAGTGGTGTTGGGAACCTTGAAACGATACGGTCCTTATGATACCAATAGTTAGTTATAACTTGGACATTTTTTTAGTAACATGGTATGTTTACATGGGGAGTACCCGGGGTCAAGGGGCATGACGGGTGCGACTACTCCTCACCACGCACCCTCTATTTTCTACATGGATTTATTCTTTCACCTACCATATCTTGGATGAGTTGTGTTAGGGTTCATTCCCTTTATTATTCCCCTAAAGGTTTGTTGGTATTGTTTCCTACTCACAGGAGTATGATTCCTTCAGTAGGACTTCCACGATAGAGTTATTGGAATCCCCGAGAGGCTCGTAGTGGATCCTCTCTTCCTTCTTCATGTCGTAGGTAGAGTCTTTGATATTGACATGACCAAATTCACTAGTCATCAATCCTCTACTTAGTGGGTTAATCCATATTGAGTTGTTGGTACACCCTATGGACCTAGTTGTGATCCTCATATGATGTATCATATCTCTTCATATCTTTCAGTGTATCTCTCTCATGAAGGTTCCTAACAAAAAATACTTCTTATAGGAATGTCATCAGTGCTATCAGACTCAAGAGCGTGTTCTCCCAGATATGTGCTTTGTGGAATATTCAAACTGAATCCCTTGTGGTGGTATGCAGTGGTTATGACTTAACCTAGATGTTCTGGTATGATTTGAGTATATCTTGATATTCATGTTATATGTTGTAGACACATACTTGTGTAGAGATGACTGTAATTTACTTTGTGTACTGCTTTGTGGTTTCGGGGTGTCCTACTGAGTATTGTTATACTCACCCAAACACGGTATTTTCCCATACGTGTCATGTCTTATGCAAATGAGAAACTATTTGACAGAGTCCAAGGAGGACTAGGACCGAGCAGAGCCTTGTGACATTAGAGGGGTCAAGGTGTTCCTACGACTTCAAATAGTAGTCCTAGTACCTTGAATTTACATTGGATCGAGTAGGGCTTTCTATGGATGAGTTTCAAGAACTTGTTTACAGACTCTCTTTTTGGTGGTCTTGTATTTTAGCCTTGTTTACTTTCAATAACTTTCACTTTTTTACTCTAGTTTTGGGTTATAGTGGTTTTCATGCATTGTTTAATTGGTGTTTTTACATTTCAGTCTTTGTGGGCCTGGAGGTGTGTATGTGCACATATGTACTACGAAAATGCCTCCCATGTTAGTGATATGCCTAATCAGTGCTAGTCACCAGCCCCTAGCCTATTAGAGGTGGGCTTGGGGAGTTACATAAAGGGCCCCTCTAGTCAGGGTTGTGAAAATTCCAATATGTAAGGGATATGAAAACATCATTCGTGTGAATAGTGGATTACCACCTTGCGAAGCGATGTGATTCATTTTCACTAACACGTTACATGGAAGGTAATAAGGGTAAATTTAATTAATATATGCAATTTACATGACATATTATGATATTAATAACATATTTATCATTCTATAAGTATCATATAAATTTTTTTTCGTACCTTTTCACTCACTAAAAAAGTGATAACATCATTCATGGAAATGTGGAATACCACCTACTTGAAGCAATGTGATTCATTTTTTCATCACCACATCACAAGAATTATATATATAAGTATATATAATTAAGTATTATGATATTTATGATATTATTATCATTATTTAAAGATAAATATTACTTACCCTTTTTCATTATGATCATTGAAAAATGGAAATGTTACTCATGCATAAAGATGGCCTACTGTCTCCATGATTGTAACGTCAGATCATTTTTCATAAACATATTCCATGATTGGTTTTAAAATTATAATTGATGCATAAATATTATAATTATTTAATTATTATTATTCTATATATGTTTACATAATGACCTCTGTGACCGCATTCAACCTACCAAAGTCATTTTGACACATAAGCTGAATATGGTCAAAACATACGACTTAAAATTAATTGATTATGTAATTGTATATAAATTATTATTAATAAAAGTAATAATAAATTTGAAAAATGTTATCAAGAAAGTATATAATTAACATAAGTTTATTATTCTGTAAGATAAAGGCACATGTGATGAATTAGACTCAAGGTAAGGGAATTCATCTAAATTTACTTTCATGTTTATATTGAACAAATGATTTTATTTATTTTTATATCCCTTACTAAGCTTTTGTGATCATCATAATTTTTTAAAAATGTTTTTATAGGGTTTATGTATGGTTAATGGAATGGAAAAAGTTAAGCTGAATGTCATGGATATTTTCCATAAAAAAATCATGACTTATTTTGAAAAATTTATATTATGGTAAAAGTGGATACTTATTGGAAGTCTCCACTTTGTATTATATGGTTGTGTTATGTATGATTTATGGATTAATTATCTAAACATACAAACATGAAAGGATCCTCAAAGTGAAAGAAATTAAATTATTAACTAAAACTCAAGATCACATAATGTTTATGGTTGGGTGATTATATTTTCACACTTGACACAAATCCACCATCACTATTTAAAATCAACACTATCTATCCCATTTTTAATAGTCAAGAATACCAATTTTTTCAATGAAACTATCTTTCATATCACTATAGGGATAAGATTTTATACCGAAAATAGTTGATTGTTTGAGTATATCTCACAACCCTATGATTATGACTCCCCATATCTATTTTTTCCTAAATGGTGCTTATAAAAATAATAATCCTCTATCGAAACCCAATCAGTACCATGAATACCTCAATCCAAACATCAAGCCTTTCAGTAAAACCAATAGTAACCCACTATATCTTCCCATCCCAAACTACGAACACACCACAAAATTTTATAATTTTTCACTCTATGGGTTGATTCTGATTGGTCTACACTATCCCAATCCAATACCATGAATAATTGTATGAAATTACATAAGTTCACTCACAATTTTTTTTGAAAAATTTGGTAAGTTGGAAGATTGAATCATGTATTATTTTTGATTCCTATTTATTTGGTAGTATTAGAATACTATCTCCAATCATGATATACTTGAAAAATCATCACTTAGATGTGATCAGTCACTCTAAGTAGAAGACCTAGAAGTAGTTAATGTTTTAATTATTTAACATTATCACCTTATACTATCATGTTGTATTATTTAGTTTAAGGGGTAAGAGATTTGATTTATCATTTTCCATAATTAGGTGGAATAATGTAATCTATTCATTCTATTTGTTTCTTCTATGTACGTTTTGGCTATATTATAGAACCCATTTATAACTATGTTTTTCTATAATAATTTTTACTCACAAGTGATTCCAAGGACAATAACCATGTGCCAAAATCCAATATCTCTCACCTCTAGGACCCAACAATGTTGGTAATTCACATAGCCCATACTACTTATTAGCTACCTAAATGGATAACCCATGGGTGGTGAATTAGTAAAATGTCAATATACTTTACAAAATCATCAAGGGGACACCACTTAATATGGTAACCTTTTATCCACCATTTTTATAATATGAGAAGTTGAGAAGCATCCTAATGTGGGTGGGGGGATCCATTATGGGACATTCCAAGTGAATTTAACTATTTTATAGTTCTCATAAACTCACAACCATGGATATGATCCATTTTATAGGCCTCCAAAATATTTAAAAGTTGGACATGATAATAAATATCAAAATTCTCTACATCACGAGAAGCATTAACCCAATTCCTATAAAGGAGGGGGAGAATTCATATCTCAAACTCATGGAAACCATGGGATTGATTGCCCCACATTTCAAGAGGGGTTTACATATCCTATTCCCCCAACTCAATAGAGGGAATGATCCCTAAAATTCAAGACATTGTGGATAATATAATAGATCTACTAGAGTATGACACTCAATTTTTCTTGTTATTGTTCGATAATATCGGAGTACAACTACTATTCAAACCTACTCTTATAAGATTAATTGACTATTATGACTCACATGAAGGACCCTACCCCTACCATGGTATTAATGGGAGAATTTTTTATATGGGTATCCATCAAATTTGATTCTCAATCAGCTGATACTACTATACCATCCCATCATCCATATGATTCCACTCCACATTTCACTACTCCGTATAATGTGACACCATATCTTTATAATTTCACTTCTATATATATTAATACCAACTATGAGGTACCTACTTTACCCATTATTATTACTCATTACTCAAAAAATGTTTTATCACATGAAGAGTAATATATCAAATAGATCACAACCGCTTGTGATTAGAAGATGGGAAATTGGTCACTAAGGGATTCACTCCAATAGGGTTGACACCCACATATAATGATAATTTTGAAAAGGATAAGACTATTTCTATTGAAATTTCATAACAATTTATAAATAATAATAAAAGAAGATGAAGTGAAGGAAGTGTATGTGGTAGATAAAAAGAAGGAAAATCTAAAAAAGATTTATATATGAAACCCAAAGGGTAATATTTGAGTTTTCAATTCAAATGAAGGCCTAGTTAATAATTTAATAAATCCCTTATAACATAGAAAAGACACCCAATATAATGAATATTGAGTCACGAATCCATCCTCCCACTAACATTGCTTCCTCACCATCCATTGTGACCACTATAGGCTATGTTTACACCACAACTCAAAGTGGAAAGGTTCTACTACCACCCCCACTATTTTGGATATCCTCTCCACCTCATCTACCGTCCCCTCTGATTCCCTCATTTGAGAATACCACACCCATATAAGTGGAAGAACTATGGGATTATTTATTCCCCCTTTGTAATGGAATTACTAGAAACTTTAGGCATATTTGATGGGTCAATACCCCCTATAGTCATTCTAATGGGATCATATTCTTATTGTGAGGAGGGTGATTCTTTCCATAGTGATCCTTAGGATGCTTTGGATGTTTTTTCTTCCAATTTTTTTTTATAGTTTTAACATAAATATGAATTTCATTTCATTTTTATTTCATTTATATCATTTTTATAACAACATTCAGGGAAGAATAAAAGTAATATTTTTAAGAATACAAGTAAATCATTACACATTGATACATAACCTTGTGTTAATCTATCTTATGAGGAGGAATATTTAAATTTATAGGCACATAAAAACCCAAATCCAACATTTATTCAGGGAATATATTGTTACCTAATTTGGGAAGTTCCATTCCTCTTTAACACATTCCTTTTTCTATCTTTTCCATTCTTAATTTCACATTCATTTTCTTACATTAATTTTAAATAGAGGGGAAACGACTTGATATTAGGTGCGGGGGAGGATATATTAGATACATTAGGTTATTTATTGAATC
Organism: Viscum album; assembly: GCA_963277665.1. Classification (NCBI taxonomy): domain Eukaryota; kingdom Viridiplantae; phylum Streptophyta; class Magnoliopsida; order Santalales; family Viscaceae; genus Viscum; species Viscum album. Next base: position 180,166,731 of record OY728145.1, read on the forward strand.
ATTGATCTATGGGAAGGTTTTTTAGGACAATTTTCATTACATGAGAAATTTAAAGTAAGAATGATTATATAAATATTTTTTTAAGTGGAACTCATTGAATATAAAATAACTTTTCACTCAATGTTTGAATTTTTAAAGAATTACTAGATTTCATTCTTCTAGATTATATTTTCTAAAGTTTTTATTGATTTTTTAATTACATAGGATTCATTTAATGAGTTATTTTATAATAGTTATCAAAATTCCTATTATAAGAGGAATTATAATACATTTTTTATATTCTTTTAAATACAAACTTTATTTGAAGATTATCATAAAATGTATGAGTACTAGAACTTTCACTTTGATCTTTTTCAATGAATAATGATTTTTCTTCAAACCACATTAAATTTATTGAGGCCCTTTGATTAGTTTAATCCTATTTACTTATAGATCTACCCTATATTTGATATTTCGTAAGACCATATAATCCATGTAATAACTTATAAAAAATCCATATTAGATTCTAATTTGTCCTTATTAATATAAATTCATTAGTATTGTTTCATAACTTAATTTATGTTTTAATTGGGATACTGGTAATTTATAATATATTAATGAGGAGATTTTATAAAAATGTTAATATTTGGTTATCCCATTGGTGATTGAGAGATTAGTTCCAAGCTAATATACATTATTCTTATTTGGTACCTCTATTATTTTTTATAAAAATTGAAATAATGAGATTATCTTAAAATCATTAATGATCACCCATACATGACCTATGATCCTATTATAACTATAGTAATTATTGTTAATTGGAGATAAAAATGATATTTTTATGTGCAAGATACAAATTTTTCATCTAATTATAACTAAAAATAATAAAATTAATAAATATAGGAATGAAAAAAATCATTTATTTTAATTATTGAGTTTTTGAATCATTGGGTAAAGAAGTTATTGTTAGGAGTTGATGCCTTTTGGAAAAAAACGGGTTATATTTTAACTTTGATTAATAACAATTTATTTAATATACATAAATAATAGAGCCTTCTCTTCTAGACTTTTGTTGTAATGTTTTCATAATGAAAAACATACCTTTAATCTCATAAAAATCCATATTTCAATTTGGAGGTGTTTTAATTTACAATGAGTAGACTTAGATATTTTGAAAGCCTCTAGTTATAGTAAATAACCAAGAGAATGAGAATAAACCTTTTTTTATATTCATCTCGAGTGATGGAGATAAGAGTTTTTGAGAATGGTAGATCACAACAAGGGAATTAAAATTTATGTAAAGGATAAAATATATTGGTAAAAAAAGGAAAATATAGAATTTTAATTTACTAATAATTATTTATTGGATACCTTTTATGAATTATCATGTTTAAAGTTACTGATATTCAATTAATCCTTTATTCTACAGTCATATTGGGTACTGTTGTTCTCTTTTTAAAGGATTGTTTATCATTTGGAATCAATGTTGATATACTTTTCTTGAGGATAAGAAAAATATTATGTGTGTGTGAATTTGATATTTCACTTTTTTAATAACTACTCCATTATGTTTATCATGATAAAATATGTTATTTTTAACTAAATTGTACTATTTTTGAATAATTTTTGTTGTATTATCACATTGAAGTGAAATAGAGAACTTTAGAGAAGGGGAAATTTTTTTTGGATCATGTATGTCATGGTGTAGTCCTGAATATTCCATAGAGGATATCTATTAAGAAAAAGGGGAATTCCATAACTGTCTATGCTATGGAGGAGCCAATCCATGGAGCACATGGGTATTATTTACTCACTATGAGGAGTTCTATATTATAGGACAAGTTGTTTTATATATAAATATAAAAAATCTATGTAAGATCATGAGACAATGATTAGGGATAACCTGACCATTTTAAAATCAATATTATCACATGTTCTATTTTATAGTAATGATACAAAATCTGTTTTCAAGGTCTGACATAGGATCTAGATATAGAGCTTTAAAATTATCATTTGTATCTAATTTTTTTTCAACTTTTAAAGTTTTATATAAAATGTGGAGGTTATTTTCACCACACTAAAGATAGGGTCATGGTGATCCTGGTGATATAATGGATAAAACATTTTAAGAAATGCATTTTGATTAGATATAATTTTACCCATTATATTAGTACTTGCCAAAACATGGTCGAATTATTCATTATTGTGGTGGATTTTTTATATAAATATTATGTGGTGTACCCATTTTTTAACCACTTATATCCTTTTTACTAAATTTATTTTGTTTCTTGGAGTTTATTTGTTCACATTTTTATTCCATAAACCATCTTTTTTTTAAAGTCGATCATTAATTCTAGTCAGTTTTATTTCTTTTAAATTTATGTTTATTTATTTTTCTTATTTTAAAATTTATATACATTATTTTTTTAATTAATTAGCTATTAAAATTAATATGTTATTTTTTTTGAATTCCATTTTATAAATAGTGTTTAGTTTTATATGGAGTAGAAGAAAAAGTGTAGAAAGAAGGTTAGTTATGTTTTTTTATAAATTCTATTTATGATAAAATTATTTTGATTAGGAATCACTCTTAGATTCACTTATACATTTTATTACCTGTTAATTAGTGACTAATATTTTTATAATGGGAGGATATCTAATGTGCTTGAGTGTAAATATCCCAAACCCAGTAGTTGATAGTCATTGGTTACTTTATTATATTGTTACAAGATAAAAGTGACTACATACAAAAAGACCAAATAGTTTAGTAGTCTTGGTAAATGGGAAATATACTTTACTTTCACATACATTTTAAAATGTAATATACAATAATGTATTCTCTTTGAGATCATCTTTATCCCTCTAGAATGTCCATACATATCAATCAGAAAAAATTTCCTAACATCTAGGGGAAATTAAACACAATAAAGGGGTAAGCTCTAATTCTTATTCAGGGTAAACATATAGTAAAAGCTATCATTAATAAATATGAGTAATTAATATGGAAAGGAAAATAATTGAAACACATTCCATTTAAATGATAACTTGAGAATAATATGGTAGGAATAAAGGATGATCAAACAAATCTATATAATAAATCACATGGGATTGAATCATATCCCTGGATATACTAACAAATCGAATAATTACATGGACATCTATGACTAATCTAATAATGATAGAATGAATAATGTTGAACATCTGAAACATAACATTGAGGCCTTGTTCCATGAAATATGAAATACCCTAGACCCCTTGTTCTAAGATATCTATATAAATGGGTAAGGACTCTACCAAAACCCAATCAAGATTGTCTCATGAGACATATAGAAACATCAAGGTGCTACAGCAGGCCCCACCCATCACATACTATATTAAATTATTTCCTTATATAAAATGTGTAAAATATTACCAACATAAACATTTGTATTGAAAAACTAGCATACACAATTTTAATACATTCCCAAATCAATAAATATAATCTTAAACCATTCAAAGTAATATAGAGAGTGGTATCAAAATAGTATATCCCCATCCAAAATAATCATAAACCATCTAAAAAAAATAACAATATAATTATAAAATTTTCCAAATGGTATATAAGTTAAATATGCGATGTTTTCATTGATTCTTAGAAATACCTTAAAAATTCCATTAAAACATTTTTGAGGAAAATATCATTTTTACTATGAAAATAACTTTTAAAAAATATAAATTTTCAGAATATTGGGGAAACATTTTATTCGATAAGAAAATTTTAAATTTGTAAAGGAAACTTCAAATAAATTTGTGGTCATTATAGTAGGAAATTCCATATATGATGAGTACATTTAAATAATGTTTCCTTATAAATATTAATAACAAAATCCAAAAAGTAAATTGTTTTAAAAAAAGAAAAATCCCCTTAAAAAATTTATAAAAATAAATTCTTGGGAAAAAAATTCCTTAACAACTAATATATATAATATTAATTTATTTTTAAAACATTTATAGAGACATGGACATGGAAGAGAAATATTTTTCAATCGAAATGAGAAATAATGTTGGCTTATCTTAAGTTTAATTTCTCATTAATTTTATGTACTAAGGAGAGGAAAATGGTACTAATACATGAAATGTTCATGAATAAAAATATGGAAAGAAAATATATTGTTTTTAAGATATAAATATCAAATTATTCTCTCAATAGATACTTAAAGATAAACAATCTTTAATAATAAAGAGATTTTGAAATAAACCCTTACCAATTTGAAAACATTTTAATTTTAAACCCCATGAAAGAAATAAAATTAATAGAAAATTTAATTAACATGAAGGTAAAGAAATAAATGATATAAATTTTTAATGTATCAGTATATACACCACACAAAATAACTAATTGGTGAATGTAACACACATCTCACAAAAGTAAAAGTGAAACGAGAAACCCTTACCTCAGGTATGAGTTCCTTTATACAATTTTGAACCTCATGTATAATAAATATAAGTTTGTTATAAATATATTATATACACATAATAATATATATAACACCATATATTATTTACTTATAGTCTTTTATCACCCTTTTATTATCAACTCTTTGTTAAATTTCTTATTTCAGGTGGTAATTTCTTCGTTTTTCTTATTTATTTCAGTTTAGTAATTTCATCTCATTTACATAGATAGTGGTTACTTTATAAATATAATTAAAACAATGATATAAATATCATATATATTAATTATATATGTATTTATATAAATCTATAAAAGTTATAGATGAAAAAAATGAATTACATTGTTCATGGAGATGATATGTCATAAATATGCATGCACACCGTTTCCATTTTTAAACAGAAGGAATGATGAAAACAAAAATAATATTTTAACTATAAAAATAATTATTATATCATATATATCATATATATTAATTAAAAATATCCATATTATAAACAACATCAAAAGAAAATAAAAAACATTTCACATCCCTACGTAGAGGTAACTATCCACATATACGCACAAACGGCATTATTGTTTTCCAATGGTTTTTATATTAAGAAGTTATATATGATATTATAATTAAATAAGTATTATAATTTTATAAATATAATATAAACATGTTAAATCCATCATTACATCCATCCGTGAGTGGTGGTGATGGAAAACAAACCACCCCAGTTCATGAGGTGCTAGTTCGCTATACACACGATCAGCAGTTTCATTTCACGCATGATGGAAGTGGAGAAGGATGCAGGTTATTCCATTGATGAAATAAAATATAAATATATTTTATATACTAGTTTTATTATATTGTAACTATTAAGGCATAATTGAAGGTGGTAAGAGAAGAATTGATAATAAAGTGGTTAGTTAAGTCAATTACCTTTTCTTAGAGAAATTTCATTCAAATATCCTATTAAGAACACTAGGGATGGACTTATATGATGAAAAGATACTCTAGAACATGTATAAGGATGCTGGGGAGGGTTTTTTTATATGGTTAGGTAGATCCAATGTGCATAAGTGGTGTGAATAAGTGAGGGGAGGTAGTGCCCTTTTATAATCAAGGAGTGACATTTCTGTAAATACACAAAACCATTCAAAAATGGGAAGTCGATATCACCCCATGTGCTTCTAAAATTGATAATTAAAGGATTTTTGGGATTATATGGTCGATAAACATATCCAAATTACAAGAAAACACATGTTTTAAACATGTTGTTCCTTAACTTTCATGTTTTCTTACATTTACCATTTTAGTTTTCAATACGGTAACTTGACTTTTTTAATTAAGTAATTTATCATTTAACACTAAATAAATGAAAATTATTAGATAATTTTTACCCAATATTTGAAAATATGAAATACAATTTATAAAATTAAAATACTATGTGAGTGGAAAATTAATTTTAAGATAAGCACAAGTAATGTGAAAAACATTGTTTTACCCTTTACCATGGTAACAAGATTTTTACTATTTAGGGGCCAATATAATTATTACAAAAGGACCATTGGTTCATGAATTGAATATTTTTGATATTTTTAATCCTATTAAAATATATTTTAAGAGTATATAATTTTAAATAATTTAATAAATTATTATTTATTATAAAATAACATTTATGTCAATTTTGTGACTATTAATTTAATTTGAATTTAAAAATCATACAAAAATTAGTGGATTTTAAATATTTTACTTACACACATTTATATAATGTTATATTTATAAAAACATTCATTGTATATAATAATTTATTCATTTTTTAATACTTTTAATATTTTAAGTATACTTTATTTTATTTTTCTATTAATTGAACAATCAATTTATTGGCATTGCTTAAGCATTTAAAGTAATAATATGATTATTAAAAATTAAAAATAAATTTCATCCCTAAATTTAATTTTATTAATCTAAAAACAACCATATATATTTATTCAAATATTTATTTTTTCCCAATGTGAACACATAATTTAAATTTAAATGCAAGAGGGTGACATTTTGTCTTTTTGTTTACATAAATTATTATATTAGTCAATTTCATGGAAAAGTGTCACACATGCACATATAAATATACCATAATGTTATAAGTGTCAAAATATTTCATTCTAATAGAATTTATAAAAGTATTTGGTCCATTTTAACCTTTATCTATTTTTGTGTGAACCCCCAGTAAACCGATTTTAATATTAAATACAACAATTAATATTTACTGTTTTCAATAGAAATTTTGACCAAAAATTAACTTTTAATTATAATATAATATTAATTATTTTGATTCAAAATATTAAATATATTTTTCAAAATTAAATTCACATAAGTGAAAAAATATAATTTAAAATTAAATTAGCAGATGTGACGAAAAAGTGGTTTTTCGAAGTGAAAATTCTCATATGTATATAATGTTTTAATATAAAAACTAAAATGAATTTGATTAAAATGAAATAATTTGAATTTATTATAATATAAGTTTATTAATTTTACCTTTAAAACAATTTTAAATGAAAATATATTTTAAAAATGTTTTAAACAAAAATAATGTTTTCAATAAAATCAAGAATTTTTATTATTCCTTGAAAAATTAATCATTTTAGAATACCCTCAAAAAATAACTCTAAGATAATTTGGAAATTATAATTTCAAATTTGATGTAAATTTTTTAAAATAAATTGTATGAACATGGTGAAAATTAATTTTATTGTATGTGTGCAAAGCATCATGAGAAATCATTTTAGAAAAATATAGTTTTTCAAATTTTTTTTAAAATGAATGTTATTTTATATATAATAGATAAATAACCACATAATTTATTTTATACATGTGTAAAAAATATAAATTTCATAATTTAGTTATTCTTATTCACACTCGCTAATTTACCGGCTAGGTTATAACATTCACTGTAAAAAATAATATTTTAAATGTATATTGTGGTTTTTTAAAACTTAGAGTTTCATGTAAGAAAAGATATCAAAGAGATTAAATTTAAATAAATATAATTTTTAGTATTTATTAGCTTTTGGTTTCATTTCACATACTATATCGAATACAATGACACTCATTTAAAATATAAGGGTTTAACACCCCAAGCTTCTACGGTACGTTTCCCTTCGAATAATGCGATAGCGTGTGTTGTACGCAACCTCGAGTTCTAACACACACCACAACTAATTAAACTAGCCGTTGTAAATAGTGATACCTACTTTTTGAAATCATATATATTTTATATTTCAAAATGGACTTCATTTTTGGATTCGGAATATCGAAATTATCCTAGGGTGAAATTTTGGTACTTTTCGGATAACTTTTATATTTTGATGAATAGTGAAAATTACTAAATTTTAATTAAAAACAACTTTTTTAATCAAAATAAGTAATAGTGATAAATTATGAATTTGAGTGGTTTTAAAGTATATTTGGAATATATTTTTACCATTTAATATAATGTTGGTCATTGGACATAATTTTACAATTAAACCGAACATAAACAAGTGTCAATCTTTTGGTAGTTATTATCTCTTAAAAACACGCTTTTTGTTTTGACAGCGGGAATTAATTTTAAATTAATTTCGGCCACTTCTGTGTTTTGAATTTAGAAAAATGGATTCCATATTTGGAATCAGGATGTTCAAATTGTGTAAATAGGTAACTTTTATTTTTAGACATTTTGAATAATTACTGCGGTAAATATTTTATTTACCATGGTTAAGGGTAAATCCGGTAAATAAGGGTTAAAAAAATAATATTATAATAATACTAAATTACCCTAAAACGTGTCTTAACCCTATTGGTTGATACATAGTCGACCATGGGCATCTTTGGGTCTATTTTGGGACCCCATGGATCCACTTGTAAGTGATAATGACACTTTATTTTAATTAAGTCAAAATGAATACAAAAATGACACAAGCATATATCTTTTAGAACAACAATTTTTACATAGGTTTATACATGTTTGATTTTCGATTATAAATATTCATTAGAAAGATAAAAAGATTTCATACATAATGATATTTTATTTATAATTTTTAGACATTAAATAAATTATTTTATTTATGACACAATGATGATGCATTAATTACTATAATAGTGAAAAATTAAAATAATTGATATTATAAATACCCAAATAAATATAATATGAAACTTTTAATGAATTAAACTAATTTTCTAGGATAATATGATATATTAGGATTGATGTAATGGACTTTTTTCGAAGAAATCAATCTGTTATGAGTTTCACAAAAATCAACTATTGAATAGTGTCAAAATTGACATAAAAGAGTTCTTAAAACAAATATTATATTATTAATTGATATTAAATTCCTAAAAATCTAAGGTTCGGCCAAGAGACTTATATTATGATAGGTTAATTATTAATGAACCACTTGGGGGTCGCTTGGATGTATATAGTAAGTTTATTAACCATATTATATAAAAATACAAAGAGACATTGTAAAAGTGAAACTAATTAACTTAGAGTTAATACTTAAAGATAAGGTTAATATAAGTAACCAAACCTGTCTAAATTCTATTGGATGAGTTGTTTTCGACCTATCCCCACCTCAGCCTTTGAATAGCCAACTTTGGAGCCTTTGGAAACCGAATATTAATTTATTATAAATTAATATTTCTAGCTTTTCCAAAGGTGCCCCTCACCCCTCTTATAAAAGGGCACTCCTCCTTCTCTTTTCCTCACACCTCTCAAGCCACTTGGCTCGTCCAAACTCTGCCCAACTAAGCTCCCCACATCCCTCTCCTCCTCCTTGAAGCTTCCCCTTAGGCAGAAAGCATTTCAAGAAGTCCTTCGGTTCCAACCAAAGTGAGTTACCTAAATTAAAGGTAACAATTTCTCTTAAAGTATTTTCATTTATTTTGCTTCTCCAACCCCCAAAATCTTTTTATTTCCTTTCTTTTGTAACAACACCAGTATCCTAAATATACTAGGATGTTGTTATAATAAGGATTCAAACTAAACATACACACAACTCCATCTAATGGATGATGAACATAATGTTTCTGTGGATGGCAAACTAACGCCTCACGAAACGATGATTGGTCAAATACATCTTACCACCTCTCATGGTGGCCATTATGATGGCACTGTAATTAAATATGATATTAATGATATATATTTTATATATAAGCTTCTGTAATTCCATTTTATTTCATACCATTATTCGTTTCATGTTGTATATACATACGATAATTTCATTTGAGGAAGTGCGGACTACCACCCCCTTAAAATGATATGACTCGTTCATACCACACATGGAACGTATAAAGGATGGTGTTAATGAACTTAAGTAACATATATAAAATATTATACTGGAATAGTAATATACCTACTTATCATTTGGATTAGATTCTTTTAAAATAAAAATTAAATGGAAGTAGCGTTCGTGCGCACGTACGGACTACCGTCTCCACGAACGCGATAAGATTCATTCTCCATCATATCCATTCAAGTCTTATTCTCATTTTGGGGTTAAAAATAATGTTAATATCATTCTGATTATGAATAAGATATAATCTATCCATTACAAACATGTCTTACGTAACCAAACATTTAAGAAGAACGAATCCATTATCACCCGAAACGACGATAATACTAAGATATTATTAATAAAGCAATGTTAAAAGATCATATATGATATCATATTAATGTATATGATTCTTGTATAATTTAATAACAATTATTTCACCATTATACAGGAGGTTAACCTACCCCAACCAAGGAAAAGTACAAGGTAAGGGTTATTTCACAATCTCTTCATTATCCGAGGTTGTTTATATGTAATAATCTACTGGGATCTCTTTATCATCCACATCCATGTTTCTTAAAAATGTATTTCAAAACATTTTTACTATTTACAAGAATATGGGTTAAAGACATTTATACCCTTTTTTGACTTTTTATAAGAGGTTTATAAAGGAATCTTTCCGTCGTTTTCAAAACAAGGTCCTTTTTAACCTTTTCGACAGAATTGAGGTAAGAATGTTTTTTTTAACTTATACGGCGGGTGCGGTTATTTTACGCCGTTATAAAATCTTCAAAGCTTTCCTTACAAGCTTATAAGAATATTTTCAAAGAAAATGTTTTATTTTATATGGATCTTAAATGATTTCAAAATAAAAGGAGATACTTCTTTAAAAAGAATTTTGATTTCATCTATGTCAACATCCTTTGATGGATTTTAAGATTATTTGAAGTTGATTTATTATGATACAAAACTTCTATATTGTATTGAAGGTTTTGTGATATGTTTGACTGTGGATGTGCTATTTTTATACCATTCATAGTTTATGGTGAAATTATTGACATTTCGTATGCTAGTTTTAATACGAATGTTTATGTTATGTTTAAACCTTTTCATATGGGAATGCATTGGACTTAATAAGTGACGGGTGGAGCCCGCTATAGCTCCTCGATGCATCGGTAGGTCTCATGAGACAAACTAGTGTCTTGGCACAAGGCCTTGACAAAATCTTATTTGTAGTCTTGGCACGAGGCCTTGGCTATGTGGTTATGATAGTCTGGCATTATGCATTCCAACATTATGAAAGTGGTTATTGATTTTTGCATGTGATTATTCGATTAGTAGAATATCCATGTGAATAAGTAAATGGCATTATTTCATTTTATTTATGCCATACTATGTTAAATGTTCAAGTTTAAAAGGCTTTTGTTTTAGTTATACATTGCCTTAAATGTTTATTTTTATTTATGAAAGTTTCCTCTATATTGTTATCCTTACTGGGCATTTGAGCTCACCCCTTTTCTATGTTTTATTTTTCCCAGGTAGTGAAGAAGTAAATTATGAATGACTTGCATGGATATTATGAGGGGTTAATAGTGTGGATATGAAGACTTTGTTGTAGTAGTAGTTTTTCACTTTGAAATGTAATGTAAAACATTATGATTATATCTAGTGTTTCCAAGGCTACTAAACCAATCGGTCTTTCGGGATTTGATCTTTCTTGTGATCATGCCAATGTTATGTAATTAATGCACCGACTCTGGGCAGCTGGGGTCGGGGCGTTACAGTTGGTATCAGAGGAAGTTTAGTACAAACCTTGGAAGCTAGATTTAGATAAACTCTGATTAGAGCACGTAGACTTAAGATGAACTTTGAGGATTAGTATAGAAGAACTTCCTAGAATTTTGGTATTGTAGAGATTTTGTGAGTTTTCCGAGCAATACATCCCTGTCTGGATACGAGCAGGTAGAGGCAGCTCTGGCACAGATGTACCTAGGGGTAAAACCCGAAAACACCGCTTTGAGCTAGACTCGAACGGGAACGGGTGCACGACAACGGGCCTTGCTGCACTCTTGGTTACGACACTCCCGGGGGATATGCTTAGGATAGCTCTCATTTTCTTTACAAATCATCATGAAGGGTTTATGAGTATATACTTCCTCAAAGAAAACATTTTTATGATTATGGATTATATCCATAAATAGTTCAATTTATGTTAAGTGTTTTATAAGTATGGGATTATGTATTTTGATTCATAAACTGATCTAGTTTATGCCATTGTTTAGAAATGGCGCCTAGTGGAAGAAATGGAAACCGTATCAATGCACGCACTCCATGTAGGGATTGCCCTCATGCTCAAGATAATTATAGTGGGGCTGGTGATGCAACTGGTGCTGATCAGCTAATCACCATACTGGGACAACTTACTCAGGTTATGAATAATAACCTTACCCGTATGGAGCACCCTGATCCGCAGCGTGGAGGATCAATATTAGATCGATTCATGAGACAGCAACCACCAACTTTCAATGGGAGTACAAATCCCTTAGTAGCTGAGCAATGGATATTTTCCCTAGAGAAAATATTTCAGGCTTTGGGGAGCAGTGAAAGGGAAAAAGTTATCATGGCAGTTTACCGCCTCACTGGAGATGCTGTTCAATGGTGGTCATTGATTCAAAATACGAAGGAAGATGATGAAGTATCAAATATGGAATGGAGGGAGTTCAAAGATCTGTTTTTAGAAAAATACTTTCCTCGCGACCATCGAGCAGATATGGAAAGACAATTTCTGAGTCTGAGACAAAAGGAGGATGAGAATGTCACAAAGTATGAGGCTAACTTTACAAGGTTAGCGAGGTACGCTGGTGATTATATTCACAACCCAAGAAGTAAGATTGATCGTTTCTTTGATGGGTTAAAACCATTTCTCCGTCGAGCATTAGTCTCACAATCCTTTTCATCGTACGAAGACATTGTCTCATGTGCTATCAAGACCGAAAAGGAATTCTCTAAGTCTTATGACTTTAAAGCAAAGCAAGAGAAGAAGAGACCTGCTGATCAATCTGGGAATGGAAATAAGGGGAAGAAGGGAAAGGTTGAATATCCATCTTGTGGTAAATGCGGGAAGAAACATCCTGGTACTTGCTTGAAGGGAATGGGAGTCTGTTACACGTGTGGTGAAAAAGGCCACCAAGCTCATGATTGCAAGGGGAAGAAGGAAGCTACCAATGTTCAGTGCTACAATTGCAGGGAAATGGGGCATTATGCGAATGCATGTCCTATGCGTCAGGAGAACTTACCTCAGAAAAGGCCAAGGGATCAGGGCCAGGCTTATGCTATCACTACTGCTGAGGTAGAAACTCCGAAAGACGTGGTGGCAGGTAATTTAATGGTTTCCTCAAGTTTAGAAAATGCATTATTTGATTCTGGATCATCGCATTGTTTCATATCTTCCCAGTTTGCTAAGAAAATTAGATATTTACAATTTGATTTAATAAGGGAGTTGTCAGTTAAAACTCCTAAGGGAAGTATCGTTGCAACAAAGTTTTGTGAATCAGTCCCCATTAGAGCACATAAATTTTCTTTATCTGCTGATTTCATCGTCATACCTATGATTGAGTTTGATATAATCCTCGGTATGGACTGGCTTTCGGACTATGATGCGAAGATTTATTGTAAGAAGAAAGAGGTTACGATTCTTGATGATAATGATAAGGAACACCTTATTTTTAGAGCAGAATCGTCACCACCTAATTCTTATTTAGACCCACCCCCAGTAGCTCAACTTAATTCAATTATTGGGGAGGAAGAGAATGAAGTAACTATCGGTGAGGAAAGGAATGTTCAAATAGAGGATGTACCTGTTGTGAAAGAATTTGTAGATGTATTTCCGGAAGATTTACCTGGACATCCTCCAGAACGAGAAGTTGAGTTTTCCATTGATTTGATTCCTGGATCAAGGCCTATATCGAAGACCCCTTATAGAATGGCCACTGTAGAGTTAGTCGAACTAAAGAAACAACTAGAGGAATTGAGTAATAAGGGATTTATTCGCCCTAGTGTTTCTCCATGGGGAGCCCCTGTTCTTTTTGTTAAAAAGAAAGATGGATCTATGAGGTTATGTATCGACTACAGGGAGATCAATGCTATAACGATAAAGAACAAGTATCCCCTACCTCGTATTGATGATTTATTTGACCAACTGCATGGAGCTCAATACTTTTCAAAGATTGACCTTCGATCTGGATACCATCAGTTGTGTGTAAAGAAGGAAGACATTCCGAAAACAGCATTTCGAACCAGGTACGGGCATTACGAGTTTACTGTAATGCCGTTTGGATTGACTAATGCACCCTCTGTATTCATGGATCTGATGAATAGAGTTTTCAAGGAGTATCTCGATGAATTTGTGGTGGTATTTATTGATGATATCTTGGTATACTCCAAAACCTACAAAGATCATGAAAATCACTTGCGCATTATCTTGAAGACTCTGAGGAGGCATGAATTATATGGAAAGTTTAGCAAGTGTGAATTCTGGCTTCAGGAGATTTCTTTTCTTGGCCATATTGTCTCTAAAGATGGAATCTCTGTTGATCCTTCTAAGACCAAGGCAATCCAAGAATGGCCAGCACCTACGAGTATAACTGAGGTACGTAGTTTTATTGGTTTGGCAGGTTATTATCGACGTTTCGTCCAGAATTTTGCCCGATTGGCTAACCCATTAACGAAGCTCACACGTAAAGGGGTTAAATTTGTTTGGACAAAAGAGTGTGAAGAATGTTTCGAAGAACTGAAGAGAAGATTAGTCAATGCTCCTATATTGACTCTACCATCGGGGAATGATGGGTTCGTTATTTATAGTGATGCATCAAAGAAAGGACTTGGCTGTGTCCTTATGCAGAATGATAGAGTTATTGCCTATGCATCACGACAGTTGAAAATTCATGAACAAAACTATCCTACTCATGATCTCGAGTTAGCAACAGTGATCTTTGCTTTGAAAATATGGAGGCACTACCTCTATGGTGAAAAATGTGAGATTTATACTGATCACAAGAGTTTGAAGTATATTTTCTCACAAAAAGAACTCAACATGAGGCAAAGGAGATGGCTTGAATTACTCAAGGATTATGATTGTACGATACACTACCACCCAGGGAAGGAAAACAAGGTGGCAGATTCTTTGAGTAGAAAAGACCATGGAGTTTTGAACAATATGAGAATTGAAAGGGATCCAATTTTCATGGAGCTAGTGAAGATGGACATGGAAATAACCAGGGAAGGTGAAACATCAATGCTTTTTCAAATGGTTGCCAAACCATCTTTACTAGAAAGGATTAAGAGTTCTCAAACTGATGATGAAGAATTCCAAAAGAAGATTAAAGCTGTGAATGATGGGAGATTGAGAGACTTTGCGTATGAAGGTGGAATTTTGAAATTCGGGAAGAGACTTTGTGTTCCCAATATACCTGATCTAAAAAGGGAATTGCTGGATGATGCTCATAGTTCCAATTTCTCTATACACCCTGGGAGCACCAAAATGTATAGAGATTTGAAGGAACATTTTTGGTGGGACAACATGAAGAGGGAGATTGCTGATTTTGTGTCAAGATGTATGGTTTGTCAACAAGTGAATGCTGGAAGGAAACAGCCTGGAGGAGTCATGCAACCTCTTCCCATACCGGAGTGGAAATGGGACAATATTACGATGGACTTTGTCATGGGGCTACCAAAGACTCCTAGAAGGAACGATGCAATATGGGTTATTGTTGATCGTCTTACCAAGTCAGCACATTTTCTTGCTATAAGAGAAGATCTACCCCTGGAACGTCTAGCAAGACTATACATTAATGAAGCTGTGAGACTTCATGGAGTACCCCTATCGATTGTTTCTGATCGTGATCCCCGTTTTACTTCAAGATTTTGGAAAAGTCTTCAGAAATCCCTGGATACTGAACTTCATTTGAGCACTGCTTACCACCCTCAGACAGACGGACAATTAGAACGGACTATTCAGACCTTAGAAGACATGTTGAGATCTTGCTCACTTGATTTTCAGGGTATGTGGGATCAATATTTACCACTAGTAGAATTTTCCTATAACAATAGCTTCCATTCGAGTATTCAGATGGCACCATATGAAGCGTTATACGGAAAGAGATGTCGTACACCAACCTGTTGGGATGACGTTGGTGAAAGAAAACTTGTAGGCCCAGAACTGGTGGAGGAAACGGTGGAAAAGGTGAAGGTAATCCAAAATCACATTAAAGCAGCTCAAAGTAGGCAGAAGAGCTATGCCGATAATCGAAGGAAGGATTTGGAATTTCAAGTCGGTGATCATGTTTTCTTGAAGGTATCTCCATGGAAGGGAGTCATACGTTTTGGTAAGAAAGGTAAATTGAGTCCCAGGTACATCGGACCTTTCGAAATTCTAGAACGAATTGGGGCTGTAGCTTACCGATTGGCAATGCCGCCAAGTCTCTCCAAAGTTCATGATGTGTTCCACGTATCTCTGTTGAGGAAATACATGCCTGACCCAACGCATGTACTCACCTATGAGGAATTAGAACTGGAACCCGATCTTTCCTATTGTGAAGAGCCTGTCAGGATTCTTGATACAAGAGAACAAGTACTGAGAAACCGGACGACGCGTCTGGTAAAAGTTTTGTGGAGAAATCATAAGATGGAAGAGGCAACGTGGGAACCCGAGGAACTTATGATGAAGAACCACCCGAGTCTTTTTATGCAGTAATACCCTAGAAATTGCGAGGACACAATTATTTGAAGGAGGGGAGAATGTAACACCCCAAGCTTCTACGGTACGTTTCCCTTCGAATAATGCGATAGCGTGTGTTGTACGCAACCTCGAGTTCTAACACACACCACAACTAATTAAACTAGCCGTTGTAAATAGTGATACCTACTTTTTGAAATCATATATATTTTATATTTCAAAATGGACTTCATTTTTGGATTCGGAATATCGAAATTATCCTAGGGTGAAATTTTGGTACTTTTCGGATAACTTTTATATTTTGATGAATAGTGAAAATTACTAAATTTTAATTAAAAACAACTTTTTTAATCAAAATAAGTAATAGTGATAAATTATGAATTTGAGTGGTTTTAAAGTATATTTGGAATATATTTTTACCATTTAATATAATGTTGGTCATTGGACATAATTTTACAATTAAACCGAACATAAACAAGTGTCAATCTTTTGGTAGTTATTATCTCTTAAAAACACGCTTTTTGTTTTGACAGCGGGAATTAATTTTAAATTAATTTCTGCCACTTCTGTGTTTTGAATTTAGAAAAATGGATTCCATATTTGGAATCAGGATGTTCAAATTGTGTAAATAGGTAACTTTTATTTTTAGACATTTTGAATAATTACTGCGGTAAATATTTTATTTACCATGGTTAAGGGTAAATCCGGTAAATAAGGGTTAAAAAAATAATATTATAATAATACTAAATTACCCTAAAACGTGTCTTAACCCTATTGGTTGATACATAGTCGACCATGGGCATCTTTGGGTCTATTTTGGGACCCCATGGATCCACTTGTAAGTGATAATGACACTTTATTTTAATTAAGTCAAAATGAATACAAAAATGACACAAGCATATATCTTTTAGAACAACAATTTTTACATAGGGTTATACATGTTGGATTTTCGATTATAAATATTAATTAGAAAGATAAAAAGATTTCCTACATAATGATATTTTATTTATAATTTTTAGACATTAAATAAGTTATTTTATTTATGACACAATGATGATGCAGTAATTACTATAATAGTGAAAAATTAAAATAATTGATATTATAAATACCCAAATAAATATAATATGAAACTTTTAGTGAATTAAACTAATTTTCTAGGATAATATGATATATTAGGATTGATTTAATTTACTTTTTTCGAAGTAATCAATCTGTTATGAGTTTCACAAAAATCAACTATTGAATAGTGTCAAAATTGACATAAAAGAGTTCTTAAAACAAATATTATATTATTAATTGATATTAAATTCCTAAAAATCTAAGGTTCGGACAAGAGACTTATATTATGATAGGTTAATTATTAATGAACCACTTTGGGGTCTCTTGGATGTATATAGTAAGTTTATTAACCATATTATATAAAAATACAAAGAGACATTGTAAAAGTGAAACTAATTAACTTAGAGTTAATACTTAAAGATAAGGTTAATATAAGTACCCACACCTGTCTAAATTCTATTGGATGAGTTGTTTTCGACCTATCCCCACCTCATCCTTTGAATAGACAACTTTGGAGCCTTTGGAAACCGAATATGAATTTATTATAAATTAATATTTCTAGCTTTTCCAAAGGTGCCCCTCACCCCTCTTATAAAAGGGCACTCCTCCTTCTCTTTTCCTCACACCTCTCAAGCCACTTGGCTCGTCCAAACTCTGACCAACTAAGCTCCCCACATCCCTCTCCTCCTCCTTGAAGCTTCCCCTTAGGCAGAAAGCATTTCAAGAAGTCCTTCGGTTCCAACCAAAGTGAGTTACCTAAATTAAAGGTAACAATTTCTCTTAAAGTATTTTCATTTATTTTGCTTCTCCAACCCACAAAATCTTTTTATTTCCTTTCTTTTGTAACAACACCATTATCGTAAATATACTAGGATGTTGTTATAATAAGGATTCAAACTAAACATACACACAACTCCATCTAATGGATGATGAACATAATGTTTCTGTGGATGGCAAACTAACGCCTCACGAAACGATGATTGTTCAAATACATCTTACCACCTCTCATAGTGGCCATTATGATGGCACTGTAATTAAATATGATATTAATGATATATATTTTATATATAAGCTTCTGTAATTCCATTTTATTTCATACCATTATTCGTTTCATGTTGTATATACATACGATAATTTCATTTGAGGAAGTGCGGACTACCGCCCCCTTAAAATGATATGACTCGTTCATACCACACATGGAACGTATAAAGGATGGTGTTAATGAACTTAAGTAACATATATAAAATATTATACTGGAATAGTAATATACCTATTTATCATTTGGATTAGATTCTTTTAAAATAAAAATTAAATGGAAGTAGCGTTCGTGCGCACGTACGGACTACCGTCTCCACGAACGCGATAAGATTCATTCTCCATCATATCCATTCAAGTCTTATTCTCATTTTGGGGTTAAAAATAATGTTAATATCATTCTGATTATGAATAAGATATAATCTATCCATTACAAACATGTCTTACGTAACCAAACATTTAAGAAGAACGAATCGATTATCACCCGAAACGACGATAATACTAAGATATTATTAATAAAGCAATGTTAAAAGATCATATATGATATCATATTAATGTATATGATTCTTGTATAATTTAATAACAATTATTTCACCATTATACAGGAGGTTAACCTACCCCAACCAAGGAAAATTACAAGGTAAGGGTTATTTCACAATCTCTTCATTATCCGAGGTTGTTTATATGTAATAATCTACTGGGATCTCTTTATCATCCACATCCATGTTTCTTAAAAATGTATTTCAAAACATTTTTACTATTTACAAGAATATGGGTTAAAGTCATTTATACCCTTTTTTGACTTTTTATAAGAGGTTTATAAAGGAATCTTTCCGTCGTTTTCAAAACAAGGTCCTTTTTAACCTTTTCGACAGAATTGAGGTAAGAATGTTTTTTTTAACTTATACGGCGGGTGCGGTTATTTTACGCCGTTATAAAATCTTAAAAGCTTTCCTTACAAGCTTATAAGAATATTTTCAAAGAAAATGTTTTATTTTATATGGATCTTAAATGATTTCAAAATAAAAGGAGATACTTCTTTAAAAAGAATTTTGATTTCATCTATGTCAACATCCTTTGATGGATTTTAAGATTATTTGAAGTTGATTTATTATGATACAAAACTTATATATTGTATTGAAGGTTTTGTGATATGTTTGACTGTGGATGTGCTATTTTTATACCATTCATAGTTTATGGTGAAATTATTGACATTTCGTATGCTAGTTTTAATACGAATGTTTATGTTATGTTTAAACCTTTTCATATGGGAATGCATTGGACTTAATAAGTGACGGGTGGAGCCTGCTATAGCTCCTCGATGCATCGGTAGGTCTCATGAGACAAACTAGTGTCTTGGCACAAGGCCTTGACAAAATCTTATTTGTAGTCTTGGCACGAGGCCTTGGCTATGTGGTTATGATAGTCTGGCATTATGCATTCCAACATTATGAAAGTGGTTATTGATTTTTGCATGTGATTATTCGATTAGTAGAATATCCATGTGAATAAGTAAATGGCATTATTTCATTTTATTTATGCCATACTATGTTAAATGTTCAAGTTTAAAAGGCTTTTGTTTTAGTTATACATTGCCTTAAATGTTTATTTTTATTTATGAAAGTTTCCTCTATATTGTTATCCTTACTGGGCATTTGAGCTCACCCCTTTTCTATGTTTTATTTTTCCCAGGTAGTGAAGAAGTAAATTATGAATGACTTGCAGGGATATTATAATGGGTTAATAGTGTGGATATGAAGACTTTGTTGTAGTAGTAGTTTTTCACTTTGAAATGTAATGTAAAACTTTATGATTATATCTAGTGTTTCCAAGGCTACTAAACCAATCGGTCTTTCGGGATTTGATCTTTCTTGTGATCATGCCAATGTTATGTAATTAATGCACCGACTCTGGGCAGCTGGGGTCGGGGCGTTACAAAGGGTGTTACATTCTACCCCTCTTAAATAAATCGCATCCCTACAATTTAATCTTGATCTCTATAATCAAGGGTTTGAAGTTTGAAAATGAATTTGTTTGAAAACCCATAATTTAATAAGGGTCAATAACACATCATCTTTATAAGAGATAAATTGAAGTATGAAGGTCATCTAGAATAACACATTACTAATATTTCTTATAGGAAAACATTTACGGGAAGTGAAGATATGGGCATGGATGAAAAGTATAAATAATTATGGAGACTGATAGATATCATTGATCATAAGAAACTTAATGAACAATAAAATGTCAATAAACAAAAAACCAAAAAGCTATGATGAGTTAAAAAGACCACTTGATTCATTGGATATGAAGATAATATGATAATTGTTTTTTTCTAGATCTAATTTTTTTTATAGAGTTGTGTGATTAATTTACCATTAAGATAGAGGAAACCATAAAATGAATTTATTTGATGTATTTTATGTTATATTACATACATTTTTTGTTCTTTGATCAATTTGAACTTCATTAATTACTACAGGAAATGAAAATCCAATATGAATTTTTTTTATACCTGAAGCACTAAAATTAACATTTAATAGACCATAAGATCTATAAATGAATGAAAAGCCACCCCTCCAATATCTAGATATCTTCCAAGGCAAAAATGGTTAGCATGAGCTATAAAATAATTTATTAAATTCTAAAACCACAAAATAACCCCAAATATATACTTAATCCACTGTTAAATTGAAGGCTCCTCCAAAATATGTCTGACTAAATTCAATATCAAAAAATTTAGAAGAAAGGTCACTAAATTTCCAAAATCAAAATTAAATTAGATTCTCAAAACAATATAATGTAGCTCATAATTCCATATACAAAATAAGTGAACACATTAATCACTATAAAACCATAATGAAAACATGCATGCTTCCAAAAATAAAATCTCAGATTGTTGAATATAATCCATAAATAAAAAAATGAAGTAAACTCCAGAATAGATAACATAGACCATTAAATCATTCCCAAAATTCAAGGTCACCGATAATATCCCATAAAAATATCTTTATTATTATTATCTCAAAATCTAGAATATATTAAGGGTTATAATCCCTCAATCATGTTTGTTCCAAAAAGGTCAACTTTCCACTGTATCACTTTTCTTATTCATCAATGACATTCAACATATGTCTTAAAATCCTTATAAATAAACTAATGATGTACAATAATTATACTTTTTATGATTCTTGTAATGAGAATATCATTGATAAAATTCTTATACAACATAATTCTTGAATCCAAATACAAAATAACATTATCCATTCCACTTTTTCTGTAGTTTTAACATAATATTGACCTTGATCCATTGGATTATTCTGGGTTATATTCCCTCGAGGCATGGGACATTCATTTGTATAGTGCCACATCTATTTATATTTTAATAATATAATATTGGAAGCATAGTTATTTCCCTAATAATCATGAGAATGGTTTCCTCTCTCTTCAAAAATGTAGTAAACTCATATTCCCTTCAATAAAGTCCCAAGGCATTTTTTCCACAATTTTCACATGGGAGAAAATTTTTCTTTCCCTTCTACCCTTTATCCAAATTTTTTTCTACCATCATATTCTTCTCTTACTTCCCATAAAATCCATATTATTAGGGTAATTATTTCTCTATCCTAATTCCAGATGATATTATGTCTTCATATTTTAGTAATGTTTGGGATAATAGTTCCATTTAAGGAATTCGCATAATCCCATGAAGGAAATAGTCAATATTTCTCTTTAGATCACCTATGTAGTATATAGATTAAATTATAACTTTATAAACTTGGCTTCATATGTAGAAACATTTTCATCTTTATTTTATCTTATACTCTTGATTTATTTTTCAAAATCCTCTTGTTGGTCACGAGGGAAATATATTTCCAAGAAGGGTACCTAAAAATAATTCCATTCCATGTTTTCTATTTTTTTTCATCATTAGTTTTTTAAATCAATTACCACCATTGATCTGCATATCCTAAGAGATGGTAAACTTCCATTACATATTTCTACCTTGCATTACTTTTGAAAGCATGAAATAACATCTATAAGGATTTTATCCATTTATCAGCAAAATATATATTTTTAGTTCCATTAAATGATGGAGTTTGACGACGTATAAAGTGGTCAAAAATTGTTACAGTATATGGTGGATCAGTATGCTTCTCCATACGATAATTATTTTTTCTCATAACCTAAGTCAACTACCCCAATATGGTTATAATTTGACCAGTTCTAGCTGTATCTCTAACTCTAGCTTCATTATATTCCCCAGGATGGAAATTCGTACATGGGGTATGTGAATTGATACAATTTACATTCATTTTACTAGTAACTATTTCTAATAAATGTCATATAATATATTCGATGATAGCATTATGAATATTAATTTATAATCCCAAAACTATTGAAACACATATCTGAAATTGAGAAATTTGTGCATGGTTTGTCTCATAATCATAAACATGGTTTCATTGGGAATGTTTCAAATCATGAATATATTTTCAAATCCTTCAAAATGGTTTATAAAGATAATGTGATTTAATCCAAGAATATACCCTGAGAGTGTCAAACTAGATACACAGTAAAGCCTATTGTCGTATTCCAAGTTACACTCAAGTCAAGATCAATAAGACTTTTTAAAATTTATTACCCCCAGGTACATCTATTCAATAACCAAATCATATTTTAGTATCTAGAAGGGGATGTATTTCTAGGAAATTCACACAACCTCTAACTTAATAAAAATTTAGGATGGTTTTATATACATATACTCATCCATAAAATAAGTCATAGGGTTATGTTCCTTAATCTATGTTTCCCTAAATCTAGTTCCCAAGGTTTCTAAAAAACATGCTATAATACCAATTATAATGTCCCCAAACCCAGTAGGCGAAAGTTAGTAGTTACATTATTACATTTTTACTATATAAAATCGATCACATCCCAAAGGAATATATAGATTTATAGTATTGGTAAATTAGATACATACTTAATTTCATATACATTTGAAAACATAACATACAACAACATGTTGTATTTGATATCATCTTTATTCCCTCTAGCATGTTCATCTATATCAATCCTAAAACATTTCCTAAAATTTTAGGGAAAGGAAACATAAGAAAAGGGTATGCTCTAATGATCAGTAAGGGTATGTGTATAATGGATTTTATCATGAATAAATAAGTTTTAACAATATGGAAAGGTAAATAATGGAAATATATGTTATTTAAACAATAAATTGAGAATATTATGGTAAGAATAAAGTATGATCAAATAATGTTGTATAAATAATCACATGATCTTAAAATTTTTCCATGGACATTCTAACTAATCAAATAATCATGTGGACATAAATAAATGATATGATAATTGTGTAATTCCTAATACAAGACATGTGAACCATACCATAAATACCTTGTTCCAAGACATGTAAAATACTATCAAGGCCTTTTTCCAAGACATCTGTATAAACAGGTAAGGTCACGACCCAAACCCAATCTAGTTTGTCTCATAAAACCTACCGATTCATATAGGGGTTATTACATGTCTCATCCATCACATACTATTTACAATTCATTATTCATATTAATGGGTTGAAAAAAAAATCAATATAAACATTTTTATTGTAAATATATCATATGAAATGTTAATATTTTCCCCAATCAAAAAATATAATCACAAACCATTTAGAATAATATGAATAATGATATCAAAATAGTACAACCCTATTAAAAGTAATCATAAAACATCCAAAGAAATAATAATGATAGTATCATTAAAACATATTCCCAATTGGATATAAATTAAATACGGATTTTTTTGATGATTATAAATACCATAAAAAATCCATTAAATACTTTTTTCTAGAAAATTCCCTTTTCACATAGACAATCACTTTTAAAAATTATCAATTTCCAGAATATTAGTGAAAAAATTTATTTTAAAATAATATTTTAAATTTATAAATTATTATTTAATTTAATTAGTGTTCATGATTATGGGGAATTCCATACATGTATATTATGTTAAAACAAAGATTCCTATAATTTTTTTATGCAAATTTAAAGAGAACCATGTTTGAAAAAAATAGGAAGAATTATTTTAAAGCATCTTATAAAAATCCAATCATGGGTAAACACTTATTTAATAAATCATATTGAGAATTTCAAATTCATTTTTAAATTTTTTTTAGAAACATAGACATAGAAGAAAAATGATTTTTGACCGAAATGAGAAATAATAATGGCTCTTCATAAAATCAACTTCTCAATAATTTTATGTACCAACTAGTGTAAAATGGTAATATTACTTGAGAAGTTCATAAATAATCATATGGGAAGAAAATAGATTGTTTTTATGATATATATGTCAAATAATTATCCCAATGGGTACTTGAACAAAAAAATCCCAAATAATAAAAAGATTGTGAAATAAAACCTTACCAATTTGGTAACTTTTGAATAGTAAACCCCATTAAAAAATAAAATCAAATGAAATATTAAATTATATGAAGATAAATAAATACATGATATTACATATCAAAGGGATATTACATACACTTAAAAAATAGCTAAGTGGTGAACATGGCATACGTATCATAGAAGTAAAAGTGAGACAAGAAACCCTCACCTCAAATCTGATTTCCTTCATACAAGATCAAACCTCATGTATAATAACTATTTGTTTATTATACATTTATTCATTAACCATATTCATATATATCGTACCATTTATTATTTACTTATAGTATTTTTCATCCATTTATTAACAATTCTTTTTTAAAATCCCCATTTTAGGTGATAAATATTTTGTTTTTCATGCTTGTTTTGGTTAAATAATTTTGTTCCTTTTACATGGATTGATTTTCCATTATATCTAGAATGTAAACCATGATATAAATATTTTATATATTAATTATATATGTATTTAAATTAATCTATAATCATTTGAGATAGAAAAATGTATTACACCATTCATGGAGATGATAGACCGTACATACACATGGACAAGGTTTCCATTTTTAAATGGATAAAATAAAGGACTGATAAATAATATTTCACCTTTCTAAAATCATTATTATATAATATATATAATATTTATTTATTAAATATATCTTCATTACCATTCCTATCAAAATAAAATGAAAATAATTTCACATCTCTACGTGAAATCAGTAAACCACTGAAAGGGTGCTGTCATGGGCGCTCTCAAATGAAGTGGGATTTTTGGGTACTTAGGTGTAGTAGAGTGGCTGACCAAGGTCGTCTCTCAAAATAGGAAGTAATTTAAAAACTTATTAAAGGTATTTTGAAAATAAAATAAAATGGAAGAAACAAAATTAGAAGAATGGGGGGGGGGGTTTGATGTTTATAAAATAAGAAGAATATGTTTGTTTGAAGAAGATTGTATTTTTTTTCTTGTTTTTGAAATGAAATTTGATTAATAAAACACAATAAGAAGATATTTTTAGAAAAGTATTTTAAAAAGCGTAACCGATCTAACTCTTCCTCTTCACTTATTAATCATTATAATTTAAATTAAAATACACTTAATTATGATCCCCTAATTTTATAACCCTTAAACCCTATGGGAGTTAACTTAACCACAATGATTAAATGAATTGAACAATAGGCTATCTTCGAAACATTAAATCGTAACACACTGCGTTGATTGTCGTTCCAATACTAGCTTATGGTCAGTGGTAAATTAGACAACATATCCATTTTTTAAATGTGTATAAATTTAGTTTAGGTATTATATTTGTACTCTACAAATTAATCTCGTGTGGTTTTGTATTACCTATTAAGTCCGTGCTCTCACAATTCACACAATTCTTGACCTGGTTCCTTTTTGTGTAAATTATTAAATTGCTTGCTTAGTTTCGTTTAATTTAAAAACACAACTCATAAATCATAATGTATGAATTAAAGTAGTTCATTGATTCAAAATAATCAAGTTAATATGGTTAGAGTTAGATCTATTTCTATGAATAATTACTCTTCCATGGGTGGCATAGTCATCGGAGAAACGCTTTGCATTTACAAAAGGTTTTTGAAATGGTATAACCCAATCATGTTTCTACTCTTGATTTACAGACCAAATAGAAAGAATAAGAGATGAATAAAATTGAAAATAACAAAATAAATAGAATATAAAATTAGATTTTATTGAAATAAAAACAATATTACAACAAGGAAGAGTAAAAGAAGAGGATTTTGGAGAAGATCCTAGCTTGATAGCTTTCCTCCTCCAATTGTGAATTGAAATGGTATGGAAACAATTATTATCTACTACCAATCCTATATGGAATGTCCAAACCTATCAAAATGATAAAAACACACATTTATAGAGTGGATGGGAGGCTAGGTTACAAGTTGTTCCAAGTGTTAATGGGGAAATTCATCGAAATATTTTATTCTAAATTTCACCGCCTGTTTAACCTTTAAAACACATGAACCAGCTATCCTTCCAGAAGAATGATTTGTGATAATTTTTGTTATAGATATCCTATCCATATTTGGTCCCAATATAAGTATGAATGAAGAATTTATGGCCCAAATACATAACTTATGTCCAATCTGGTGAGCCCTTCCCATCTTTGACTTCATATCCCTTTTACTCTAATCAAATGCATGTTTTATGGAACACCTGTTTTTTTTCATGTCTTGGTTTTGATACAGTTCATTGGAAATCCCGATCATTTTCTTGGATTTTTGGTGAGATTAATTTTGATTTTTGAACTTTTATATATGTATAATATTCCTAATTTGGGTTCCCCATTTATTGTACGAGAGTTTTTGAAGAAAGGGTGGTTACTTCATGATTTGGGCCAAACCGTGAGCCCATTTCCAGAATTAAAAACAAATTTTGTCTCTTTTATAACTAATTTTTTTTTCAAAATTTCTCACCCATTAAAATTTATAATTGGCCTATCTTGACATATTAAAACGACTATATCCTTTTGGATCCATTAAGAATTCATTAGCATGGTTAATTTGGGTTATTTTTTCAAGTATTGGGCCAGCCCGTGGGCCCATTTCAAGTTTTTAAAAAATAATTTTTTTCTTTTATATATTAATACTTTTTTAATAATTTTAGGTGATTAAACCTCCCACTTGATCCCAGGAACACTAGGAGCACCCCCGCATTCCATTTCCTTCTTTGGAGCTCATATTAGTCACAGATTAGGAAAAAACTTCTCAATGTTTCTCAAATTATCCATATTTTCCAAAGGTAATTTGTCACATTCATAAATAATTTAATTCATACTATTTTTCCCAAAATTATTATTTCCCTAGTTGATATAGACCTTAGTAGCCTCTATAAGGAGTTACAATCCATCCCCTTTCCTCTAAGGGTGCAGATCTAAGGAAAGAAGAAGAGTTATCTGGTTTCCAAGGTGAGATTCCTTCTCCTTTCCCCTCCCTCTCCATTCTCCTTTCATTATTTATTATTTTTATATTCTACACTAGTCATTATATACCTAGGGATATCTAATACCATTATTTTATGGGGTTTTGTTTGTTTGGGGCTGGTCTTCATAGGTTTAGTGTTTATAAACCCTCAGATGGTGATATCAGGTGTGCGTTTTCATTCTGCCAAGGATTTGAGGTAGGATATCCCTTGAACATGCCTTTATCATTTAAGTTTCATCATTTTATTATTTTTCACACCAGATATATATGTTTATTATTGTTTTTTAGCCTTTGGATCATTTTCGTGGTGTGCAAAATGGTTGTTTAATCCTTGTTTTGTGAAAATTATTGTAGTTTTGTTATAAAAGTGCACACCAAGTGTTTGTTTAATAGTTCTATTATCTTTAGAACCTAGTTTGTGTGGTTTATAACTTGGTTTATGGAATTTTGAACATGGTTCCGTAGCTTAAATAAAATTATGGCATTCAATTGGTGTTTTATTTATTGTCATGTTCTTAAAATAAATTGTTTTTTAAAAGTGCATGGCATATGTTCGGTAAATTTCCCGGTTGGATTTTATGTGTTAAGTGTGATTTAAAAATTATTTGTTTGTATTTATAAATAAATTTTTAGCATTAAAAATGGTATTTTTTTCTCCTTATATGTATTCCCAATGTGTATTTGGTTTTACAAACAAATGAGCTTTGGTTTACAACATGTTTCGGCCTGAGTTACTAGAAAATGGCCCTTTTCACATCCTTATGAAAATGGTTGTATTTTGAAAATGTATCCTGAGTATTTTAAGGGATTTCTGAAATTATTTTTATATTTTAAATTATTTTTATACACCTCCTTAATAAAGTTAAATGCATACCTTTGTCAAATGTTAGTTTTGAGAAAGCCTTAAAGGCCTGTTTGTCATTTTTCTTGTAAAAATGGTTTCCATGTGTATTTAATGTTCTATATATCGGGGCCATTTTATGGTATATGAAATTGATTTATTAATTGGTTTTGGGGCTTCCAAATTTGGTTTGATATGTTATTGATGAGTTTTTTCCTTAAAAGATCATTTTTGAATGGATTTTATGTGCAAGGCATCTTTATACTTCTTGAAATTGTTTTATGAAAGTTTAGATGGTTTATTGATCTGTGAAAGAAATGTGTGACATGTGTGTAGGATGTTTGATGTGTGTATGATTTTTAAATGTAATCATCATGAGAAAATGGTATTTTATAGATGTGTAACCTGTTTGAGAATGAAAAGGAAAAACCCGAGTATCTAGGTGGGTGGACATGTACTGTATGCTAGTGATCCAGAGGGTTTTTTTACCTATTTCATGTAGAAAGTTTGATGATGAAACTAACTAAACTATGATAATGATGATGTTTGGGACCACTAGGTTATGAATGATTCTCATACTAGTGGATCGTGTGCACAAGAACATATATTTATTATGGTTACCTCCACCGAGATACGAGGTACCTGGGGCTCACAATGAACTAGTGCCTAGGGGTGTTCCTATGAATTGTGCTCATTGGCTACTTTGTACTCTACCGTCGGCATATGTGAAGGTTCTGGGAATAGCAGAAGCATGGTTGGGATGACACCCAACTTTAATTTTTACCATGATCAATGATTATTCTGGGATCAATACGACGATGAATGATAATATCCACAGAATAGAATAAAAGATTTCGATAAAGAATAAAGAGGCCTGAAACCTTTAGAGAGGATTTTTCGCACCATGATTATAATTAATTTAATTAATTTCATAAAGAAATGAATACTTTTATATTTGGTATTTTCTTCATTGATGATGTTGATCGTCTAGAATGACCCTTTAGGATTATCTCATTGCGCTTGAGAGGATCCAAACTATAATCCCTCTAGCGGTGATCCACACATGCTCTGATTTCCTCCAATCAACACCACTCGTTCTCTGGGTGCTAGCATGGTGAAATGAGTGTATTTTGTTAGTAATTAATGATTTCTTGTTCTTCGGACTTAAATAACAGCTCTCGTTCTTGAGAGGGGTGGGAAGAGGATTCAAGAGAGAAATTGTTTAGATCAATAATTCTCAATTCATCGGGCATGCAACTCGGTACGTGGTACAATAAAAGTATGTGTCTATTTATCGACATAGGGATTCAGTTACAATTTTTCACTGTGTAATAGAAATTAAATACATTCATAATCTTAGATAAAACCCATTCTTTTTATAATAATACCTCGTCATTATTTATGGTGGGCCAACTTTCACAAAATGGAATTATAAATAAATTTCCACATTAAAAAATAATAGCAGTGTTATTATAATTATTTTAATTTGTTCCAACTAGTTAAATAATTATTTACCATCTTACAAATAAATATTTTACTACCTGACCAGCCTTGGTATGCTCAAACTCCACTTCTATTTATTGAACACCCTAATAAATAAATAAATAATTTACTCACTAAATAAATATTTTATTTACAAAATAGTAAATAAATATTTATTAAATGTTCAATAAAATAAATAAATATATTTTACCCACAATCTAGTGAATTAATATTTATTTAATTTATGAAATCATTTTAACTTGAATAAAATTATTCCACTTTCATGAGAATAATATTTATTCTATTAATTAAATTCAAATAGAATTCTACCAAGACCACCAGAAACACTTAGTGTGTGACCCTCTAGGATTCTTTCTCATTGTCATTAGATAGGCTTTCCTAAAGTCCAAGAGTACTATCTAGAAACTGGTCAAGGCACCCAAGATAAAGAAATTAAAGTCACAACAATGACATCCACATACGAACGTTCACTGTGTAATATAATCCATGTGTCTCAATATCTCATCAATCAAGTTTCATGATAGTGTCATCCATATTTGTGCTTGATATGTTGTTATTTGACTACCTGAAATAAACTCATAATTACACCATGGCCATGGAATTTCACATGAAAGTTCTATTTCAATAAAAGGGAAGAGATATCAACTTCCATAAATGGTAGGGACAAATCCTTCCCCAACTTATCCATTAATAACATACCACTCATGATGCACCCAACACACCCTACATCCTGCCAACTGTCTGCGTGACAGTTTTCATTAGTAAATGAAAGTACGCGAGTTGTGACACATATTAATGCTAATAATAAAGTCTAAAGAACATTACACACTCTCACAGATAAGAATATATGATGACACCAAAACATGCAGAATTCCTACTAGTAGGTCCATTCTTATAATATCTTGTCTTAGATATTACCAAATGAAAACTTCATGAGAGGAAGTCTCATATGCTTATGAGTATTCGCACCTGAAAGTTTGTATGCTATGTGTCCCATCATAGTATGTTATCCAACCGTAGAACTATATTTAAGAATATTGTTATATAATTTCAATGTTATCATAGTGGGGAACTTCCATGACCTTATCAATGAAACAAATACTCTAGGAAATTATTACATCATAGTCATGAAGAACAATGAACAATATGTAATAATATGTTTAATATTTAAATACATTAAATATCCATGTAATCATAGTACAAATAGTTGGTTTTAGGACACCAACTCTAACAAACTCCCACTTGGACTAGAGCCAACTACCTACGACTTTCAGTCCACTAGACCTCACATGATGATCATATTTCCGCTGAGTCAAGGATTTAGTCAAGGGGTCCACCACATTGTCTTCCATGGAAATAATGATCACTGAAACTTCACCTCTCTGAGAAAAATCCCTCAAGAGATGATGCTTTCGAAGTATGTGCTTCATCCACTAATGTGACCTTGGATCTTTTGTGAGATCCACCGCTGCAGTATTATCACAACACAGTGTGATGGGTTCTTTACTTCTAGGTATTACATCCAAATCCTAGATGAAGATTCACATCCAAACTTCTTCTTTAGATACCTCAGAATCTATGATATACTCGGACTCTATTGTAGAATCTGCGACTGCACTCTACTTTGAGCTCTTCCAGCTTACTGCATCTCTATTCAAAGTGAATATGTATCCTGTTTGTGACTTTATGTCATCTTGAATAGTCTGGAAACTAGAATCTTCATATCCTCTAATTAATAGTTCATCATATCCTCTATAAACCAAGAAAATATCCTTAGTACGCCTCAGATACTTTAGAATAGTCTTGACTGACATCCAATAGCGGTCACCTGGGTCAGCTTGATATCTTCCTAATGCACTCAATACGTAGACGACATATAGCCTTGTACATAGCATAGCATACATGACTGAACCAATTGCTGATATGCATGGATTCTTTTCTATTATCTTTCTTTCCTCTTGTTTCTGAGGAAACATTTTCTTAGAACGATGAATGCCATGTGATGCTGGCAACAATAACCTCTTGGATTTTTTCATACTGAATCTCTTCAGTATCTTATCAATTTATGTACATTGACTTAAGCCCAACAATCTATTGGATCTATCACGATGGCTATTTATCCCAAGAATATATGCATCCTCGACCAAGTCCTTCATGGAGAAGCATTGATTCAACCATGACTTAACAGAATATAAGATTGGTATCTCATTTCCAATAAGTAATATGTCATTAACATACACTATTAGAAAAATGACTGCACTCCCACTAAACCGTTTGTAGACACAAGGATCACATTCATTATTAATAAAACCAAATTCTGTTATGGCTTCGTCAAAATGAATGTTCCATGACATGGATGCATTCTTTAATCCATAAATGGATTTCTGCAACTTGCATACCTTATTGGCATCCTTTGGAGTTATAAAACCTCCAGATTGTTTCATGTATACATCTTCCTAAAGGTTCCCATTAAAGAAGGCTGTTTTGAAATCCATTTTAAAAAATCTCATGGTCATGGTAAGAAACAATGACCAATAGAATTCTGATGGATTTCAGCATTGCAACTGGTGAAAAGGTTTCGTTGTAGACAATGCCTTGACGCTGCTTGAACCCTTTTGAAACCAATCATACCTTATAGGTAATGACTTGTTCTTCCATGTCTAGTTTCTTCTTGAATACCAATTTTCAACCAATAGGCTTTACATCAACAAGAGGATCTATTAAAATCCAGACATGGTTTCGGTACATGGAATACATTTAAGAATTCATGGCTTCTTGCCACTTGAAAACATATGTGCCACTTACTGCTTCCTTTTAGGTTATAGGATCATTATTATCAACTAATAATGTTTCACTTTAATTGATAAATAGAAAACCAAAGCATTCTGGTTCTTTAACCTCTCTTGTACTCCTAT
Organism: Viscum album; assembly: GCA_963277665.1. Taxonomy (NCBI): domain Eukaryota; kingdom Viridiplantae; phylum Streptophyta; class Magnoliopsida; order Santalales; family Viscaceae; genus Viscum; species Viscum album. The sequence goes on from OY728145.1 coordinate 180,199,942, forward strand.
GAAATTTTTGTGTGTCTGGAATAGTTCTTTCTTCCACGGGGCTTTGTGGAATTTGTTCCTGTACAAACTCTTGTGTACCTTGACCCTCGACTTCATCGAATTCTACCTCAATCCCACTATCTATTTTGGATATGTGATACATCTCAAAAAATATGGTGTGTCCATTCACTATAACCTTTTTGTTCGAGGGGTTGTATAGGTAATATCCCCTTGTTTCCTTAGGGTATCCTATAAAGGCACACATTTTTCCTCGGGGTGCAAGTTTGTCACCCGAAGAGGCCTTAACAAACACATCGCTTCCCCACACATGTAAATTTGATAACATGACTTTCATTCCACTCTAGAACTCATATGGAATACCATTTATCGATTTTTTTGGTACTTATTTTAGTATGTGTGCCTCTGTTTATAACGCATATCCCCAGAAGGATAATAAAAGACTCGCATGACCCATCATTGATCTCACCATGTCCAAAAAGGTGAGGTTCCGCCTTTTTCTCACACCATTACACTTGGGCATGTAAGGAGGAGTTAGTTGGGATAGGATCCGAAAATCCTGTAAGTATTCAATGAAGTCTTGATTAAGATATTCTCCACCTCGGTTTGAGTAGAGTTTCTTAATCTTCTTACCAACCTTGTTCACAACTTCATTCTTTTATTTTTTGAACTTATCAAAATAATTTGACTTATACCTCATTAAGTAGATATATCCATATCTAATAAAATCACCAGTAAAAGTTAGGAAGTATGAGTACCCTCCCCTTGATTCAATTGGAAAGGTCTACACACATCAGTATGAACCAATTCAAGAATCTCTTTAGCCCATTCATCTATCCCACTAAATGGGGCTTTGGTCATTTTTCCTTGTAAACATGCATGACATACACCAAGTGGTTTTAGTTTTAAAGAATTTAAATATCCATCTTGATGTAACTTTTTCAAGCATTTCTCATTTTCAGTACCTAGATGGTGATGCCAAATTTTGGTGTGGTATGATTCATGTGAATTATATTTTTTATCAATTTCCATTACTTGGTTTTTGTAATCCAACATGTAAATACCGTTGTATAAATGTGCCCTACCAAAACAAATTCTATCATTTTAAAAGAAAAAACATTCATTTCAAAACTTAAAAAAACTCCATCTGTATCTAATCTGGATATAGAAATAAAGTTTTTAGTAACCTATGATACATAATAACAACCCTTTAACACCAAGTTCATCCCAGTTGGAAACATGAGGTGGCAGTCCCCGACAGCTACAACAACAAGTCTTGCTCTATTGGATGCTCACAAATCTACCTCCCCTTGGTCAATCTTTCTAAATATACTTGATTCCTATATTTGGACACATATGTGAGCACCAAAATATGTATATAATACCCAATTTTTAGAAATAGATAGATTGAATTCAATAACAAATTCACCTGAAGCTTCCCCATGCTTCTTAGGCTAGCTACAGTTTTTCTTCCAGTGACCCTTCTTACCACATGCAAAACAAACTGCATCATATTCCCTTGCCTCCCCTTTGATATTCTTTTTCTTGTAATGATATTAAGAATATTTGGGCTTAAAGATCTTTTCCTTCCTTTTCCTCTTATTCAACATAAGGACAGAAATATTGTCACGCTTCATATCTTTGTCCACTTGGAGAATGAGGATAAGAAGACCAGATAGAGACTTCTCAATGTTGTTCATGTTAAAATTAACAACAAAGATAGAGAATCTCTGAGGGAGTGATGCGAGAATGATATCAGTGCCAATTTATTTGAGGAGTTCAAACCCTAGAACCTCCAGGTGCTTAATGTAGCCAATGATCTTGACTACATGAGGCCCGGATGGGGAACCCTCTCCAAGCTTACTCTAAAAGAGTTCCTTGGATATCACAAACCTTTCCTGTCTTTCTCTCTCCTGGTAAAGACCATGGAGGTTCTAAATCATGATATAATCATCCATGTTTTCATGAGACTTCATGATCTCACTAGAAATATATGATATCATCAAACATTGAATGATGAATGCGTTGTTCATATGTTTCTCATAGACCAGGAAATCCTCATCACTCGCCTCTTTGGTGGGCATATTAAGTAATGATGACTCCACCATATAAGACTTTCATTCATGGAGTAGGATAATCCAAAGGTGTCTAAACCATTCCTGGAAGCTACTACTGGTGAGAATTTTGTATTTATCCAGAATTGATCATAGGGATAGTGTGGTTGAAAAGCTTGTCATTTTTATTCTACAATTAAAAGAGAATATCATTATTACTTTCTTGATTACATTTTATGAGAAATAATAAATTAATTAAGTCTCCCAATATTTTATCAAGTCCCAGTGGCCCTCACCATTGAACTCAGAATGTCCAGTTTCTATGACATTCTTGTGGAAAGGATCCATATTCCCCTTCTCATAACCCCAATAAGGGTTAGTCAAGCCATTTGAAGGTATTTAGGTAGGCAGGTCTTTGCCAGCTATAGGCTTGCAGCTCCTTGATCTGTTGAGTGGACTCCCCAATACAAAAATACTAACTTTGGATTTACTCATCCCTTGCCTCCAATATTACACCAATTATAGAATGGGCTACTCCTCTTGATGTAATATGGTTAATTCGACCCGAAACGTTTCATAAGGGATTCCTATATAAAAGTATGTGTCCCAACAAGGATTGGTCAAACACATAGTTTTATTGAGTTTTTATCTTAATCAAGTAATGGAAGGCTTTGTATTATTTAATATTTTATTTGATGGTTTTTTATCTCTTATTCGTGAACTACTTATTGTAAGGCACTGTCGTGGGTGCTTTCAAATGATATGTGATTGTTGAGTACTTAGGTGTAGTAGAGTGGTTGAACAAGGTCGTCTCTCAAAGGAGGAAGTTAATTTAACAACATATTAAAGGTATTTTGAAATTAAAATAAAAGGAAATAAGAACACTAATTAAAATGATGGGGGTTGTTTATCATTTATAAATCTAGAATAAGTTTTCTGGAAGAATTTTGTATTTTTTTTGTTTTTATTTTTGAAATGAAGTTTGATGAAAAAGACCCAACAAGAAGATGTTTTTTTAGAAAATAATTTAAAAGGAATAATAGATCTAACTCTAACTATTCACTAAATTATTGATCATTATAATTTAAATTAACATTCAGTTAATTATAATCCTATAATTTCTTAACCCTAGAACCCTATGGGAGTTAACTTAACCACAAAGATGAAATTATTTAAACTCTAGGCTAGCTTTGGAATATGCAATCGCAACACCCTATTTTGATTGATGTTATTAGGTTAGCTTATGGTAAGTGATTAATTAGAGAACATATACACTTTAAAAATGAGGATTAATTGAGTTTAGATATTGTATTTTAACTCTAAAAATTTATCCCTTATGGTCTTGTATTACCGATTAAGATCGCACTCTCACAATTTACACAAATCTCCACGTCAATTGATCAATTGATTTCTTAGTTTCATCTAAATTGGAAAATAAATTAATATATCATATTAAGTGAATTATATTATGTCATTGATTCAAAATAAATTAACTAATAAGGTAAGAGGTAGATCAATTACTAAGAAAACCATTCTTCTATGGACGGCGTAGTCATCGTTGAAACATATTGCATTTGAAAAGATTTATAAAGGGTATAACCCAATCTTATTTATAATCTTTAATTTACATCACAAATAGGAATATTAAGAGAAGAATAAATTTGAACAAAACATAATAAAAAATAAGAAATAAAATAATAACAAAGAATTTATTTACATAAATGCAAACATTACAACATGAAGAGGAAGAAGAAGGCTTTGATGAGGGGATCCTTGCTTCAAGAGACACCCCTCTTACAATGGTTGGAGAATTTGAGTGAAACTAATTATCCTCTTCCTTAAATCTCATTATGTACGTCCCAAACCATCCAAATGAGAAAAAAACCAATTTATAGAGTAGAGGGTAGGTTAGGTTAAAAGTGGTTTCAAGTGTGAATGGGGAATCTCAACCAAATACTTTAATCAAACTTTCACTACCCATTGGAACTCCAAAACGAGTGAACTGGATATTATTCCAGAATAATTATTTGTAAAAAATTGTGTTGGTGAGCACCTCTCAAAATCTGGACCTAACCCAAACATGGATGAAGAAGTTATGACCCAAATATAGAACTGATGTCCAATCTGGATGGTCCAGCGCATCTTTGACTTCATGGTCCATTCAGTCCAACCAAATGAATGAGTTAACTCCAATGGCATGAACAAAAGTTGTATCCCATTAAGTCAGGAACACAATTAAAAAATTTCATGTTCAAATAATAAATATAAAAATATTTATCTCTGAAATACTACAATGCACTATAATGGATAAAATTGGAATTTCCATAATTTTTTTAAATGAATGATCTAATCCCAAATATTTTATAAATAAACATATTTAACACAATTTGAGGAAAATTTATCATTTATTATAAATAAAATATTCAATAAAAATGTGTTTTTTCAATTCCCCCACACTTACTCTTTTTCACACCTAGGAAAAACCTCATATAATGTATTCGAAAAAATCGTGACAAGATATGCATATTCATATTTCTCAATACATAGTGAAAATATAGCCAAAGTAAGAATACCTTCAGGTGTCAATATCAATAAATTTTAAATTCATTGTCTCATAAATTATGTCAAAAAAAATCCAGTGAAATTCATAACACTAATCACAGTGAAAAAATTCATGGGTCTACCATGCCACTAATTCTCCATGTGTGTGTGTTCCAACCATTCCAAGCTCATAAATCCACCCTTTATTCAATATATTCAGGTCAAGTAAAACAATTCTTCTTACCTGGTTTAATTCACTAAACTTTTTCTACATTTTTTTTCAATCTAATTTCAAGATCCACTCACTTAATCATTCTTGAAAGTCAAACCTTAAGCTCCCAACCTAGATATCCCCATATGTTGTACATTTCATCATTCCCCTCATTTATTATTTTATTATTTTTTTAAGTTTCACTTAGAAAAAATCTACACTCAACTTTCAACCCTTGTTTGATCTCTTCATGACACTAATAGTAATAGTTATAACAAGATCAAAGGTCGATGAAGATTGTTTTTTGACCTGTCCCAGACACAACCCACATTTTTTAGGGTGTACAATAGTCGGATAATAGGTACACACACATAGGTCAATTCAGTATAGTAATAAAACCGATCATAAGAAAAATTAACGTATGGATCAACCAATGATTTTTTTACCTACCTTGACTATACCTTTAATTGAGTAGGAAAAATTTCACAAGTCATGGTTGAGTGAAAATTTGTGTGGAGAAATCAATGACACAATTTACCATGAACAAATATCACAAATAACGATGTAAAAATCTAAAAGGTTTTATAATGACACAACCATTCATATCATCGACAACTTCAATTTTTATAAAAATCAACCCTTGATGATTAAACATTACTCATGCTTATAATTATACCAATGTATTTTCCATATGTTTCACATGATAATGTTACAAGATATATATATATATTTTTTATTGTTTTTTATTGTTTTTTTATTTTTTTTGAAAATTGTAACAAAAAAACTTAATAGAAAATACACATAAAACACACAAATGAAAATCCTAAATATCTACCCCAAAATGTTGTCCCCTCCCCCATACTTAAAATATAAAATTTTACTCAATGTGAATCTATGAGATGATATATGCACCTAAAATGGACAATTTTAAATAGGACAAAGAATATAAATGTGAAAGGGTTAAGAACAGCCTAATACACTCAAGTGATGATGGGGACATGCAGTGTGATAAAATACACCACATCAGTTGGAATTCCCTTAATGTATTTCTTCAATCGTTTCCCATTGACTATAAAGATCATTCCAGTGTCCTCTTGTGCGATCTCCACTGCTCCACAAGGAAAAACATTAGATACAATATAAGGACCTGACCATCTAGAATGCAACTTACCAGGCATCAGCTTCAGCCATGAACTGTATAGAAGGAACTTCTCTCCAATATGAAACTCTCTTTTCTGGATCATTTTTTCATGATATTCTTTTGATCATTCCTTATATAGCCTTTAGTTCTCATATGAAGACGATCAAATCTCTTCAAGATCTTTAATTTGCAGCTTCCATTGGATTCCAACATAGCCCAAATCCATGTTGCATTTCTTTATATCCCAATAAGCCTGATGCTAAACTTCCATAAGGAGATGATAGGCTTTCCCAAAAACAATCCTAAATGGGGAAATACTAATGGGTGTCTTGTATGTTGTCCTATAATCCCATAGCGCATCATCCAAGTGCTTGCTCCAATCCTTCCTATTTGGCTACACAGTTTTCTTTAAAATTTGTTTCAACTCATGATTTGAAGCATGAACCTGGCCATTTGTTTGGGGGTGGTATGGTGTTGATGTTTTGTGTGTAACACCATACTTATGAAGGAGAGAAGCCAAATTCCAATTTCAAAAGTGTGTCCCTTGGTCACTGATTATGGCCTTTGGTACTCCAAACCTACAAAAAACATGTAATTTAAAAAATTCGACTACAATATGAAAATCATCAGTCTTGGTGGCCTTAGAATCCACCCATTTACTCACATAATCAACAATGACCAAAATATACCAAAACTAAAGGAACTTGCAAAAGGAACCATAAAATCGATTCCCCATACATCAAAAATCTCACAGAATATTATGGGTTCTTGGGGCATCTCATGTCTCCTAGAAATGTTCCCAGTGTGTTGGAAATGAGAGAATGACTTAAAAAACACATGGGCATCATGGAATAATATAGGAAAATATAATCCAGACTCTAAAACTTTCATAGATGTCCATTGGGGTCCAATGTGTCCACCATAAGCAAGTTTATGAAAAAAATGTAAAATAGACTCAAAATCAGGATCAAGAACACACCTCCTAATAACTTGATCACTACACATTCTCCATAGGTATGGATCATCCCAAACATAAAATTATGACCCACTCTTTAATTTTTTTGGCTTGATGTTTCTTTAAATTTATAGGGATTTCAGAGGCAACAAGTTAGTTAACTAAATATGCATACTAAGGATGCGTACCTGTGATGAAATAACAATGCACATCGGGGAAAGTGTCTCGAAGTGGTACCTAGTCCAAGGTGTCATCCTATCGTCTATGAGTAAGCCTACTCATTTGGTCCACCACCAAGTTCTCTGACCCCTTATTATCCTTTATCTCAATATTAAATTCCTGAAGAAGGAGCATCCATCGGATAATCTCGGGCTTTGCATTTGGCTTCTTTAAGAGGTACCTCAAAGCTGCATGGTCAGAAAAAAAACTACTTTAGAGCCCAATAAATATGAACGGAATTTATCTAAAGAAAATATAAAGTAAAGAAACTCATTTTCTGCGGTTGTGTAATTTTATTGGGCCGAATCTAATGTCCTCAAAGCATAGGTGATCACATGTGAACGTCCCTCCACCCTCTGAGATAAGAGAACTCCAACCGTGAAGTTGGAGGTGTCACACATAAGCTCAAAAGGAAGATCACACCATGGAGGTTGTATGATAGGTGGAGTGGTCAGACACTATTTTAGCTCCTGAAATGAATTCCTACATGAAACATCAAACACAAAATTAGAATCCTTTTGAAGTAATTGTGACATTGGAAGAGAAATATTTCTAAAATATTTGATGAAGCATCAATAAAATCATGAATTCCCTAGAAAAGACCTAAAATTACACACACATGAAGGATAGGGTAAGGATGAAATAATATCTACCTTAGATCTATCAACCTCTACCCATGTTTTGACACTACATTCCCTAATACAATTCCATGTTCTACTATGAAATGACACTTTTCAAAGTTCAAGATCAGATTCTTCTCAATAAAACGATTAAAAACCTTTCCCAAAATATAGATAAAATCATCAAATTAAGACCCATACACTGTAAAATCTTCCATAAATACCTCCATTTAGGTCTTAATAAAATTAGAAAAAATACTCACCATGCATCATTGATAGTACCACGATTTACTGTTTTATTTCACCGTTATACCAATGTATTAAACTGGTTTTGTATTGAAAATTACAAGTATAATAACAAATTTCACTCCATGTTTGATTCAATTATTTTGTGTTAAATTCTATTAAAAAGGGAAATGTTACTTTATTTGATAATTATATTGTAGGTGGAGGTGATTTGGAGGGCCCATGATGAAGAGGAATAAAAATGGGCCAAAATTGCATGGATCCATGATGACCTATCCACTTTTTTGCCATTTTAGAAAATTCAGTGCATCCAAATGGGATCATATTTTGTATTCTGGTCCAAAAGTTAATTGGATACAACTATTATGAATAAATACAAGCCCAATTATGCCAGAAAAGGGCCCAACCCACCTGATCTTTCCAGAACACCAAATTTGTGCGAAGTAAAAAGTGGTATTCTATAATATGTCCATATCTTTGTATCCACTTGTCCAATTGATGCCAAACATCCAATGGAAATATTCATGAAGTGGGTATAAAACATTCCAATTTTGTAAAAATGGATATTCGCTTATCTAATGGTCGAAACGCGTGGTACAAGTGGTTTGAAGAATTCTCTGTGCCCAAACAACCTTCCAATTTTCCTATAAAATGGAACCATGGGCTCTCCATTTTGGAGTTCGAACCAGAGGAAAGGTGCTACTATTTTGGAGTTACAATGGAGTCCTCCCACCAATATTTTAAGTTCTAGAGGCTATAGGAACTTCTACCTAAATATATTTCTCTTTCTCCTCTCCCATGGGTTTCTAAACCCCTTGTGATCACTCGGGGAGGAACGTGATGTAATCTCAAGCTTCATGTTTGTATTATTTTGAATGATCTTTTTAATTAGAGGTTGTATGTTGTTTTTATTCATCCTATATTTTAATTTAATTTACTTATATATTGGTATGTCATACTCAAACTTAAATGATCATGTTTGGGGTTACCATTTCATGTGATGTTTCACACACCGTTCATCCCTTTTTCTTCCCTCATTCAATTGCGGTGTTTGTGTGGCTCATATTGGTCAATTGAACTCAAAAAAGCACTATCAAGGACATGTAAATTTATGTCATGGTATCAAAAATAAATAACATACAAACCTTAATAGCACATCAAGTTCTTCATGTGTTTCCTTGGTGAGTTTCAGTTATGAAGTTGAACACAAATCACCCAATCATCAGTGGTGTCCGGTGAATCATTGTATGTTTTCGACTGAACCCTAGGAGGTATCCTAGTATAAACTCAGTAAAATTATGGTTCAAGGTGCTACAAACCAGGTATTAAAAGATCATAACCATATATCATAAACCAATGAAGGATGAACATCATGAGAGTACCCTGGGTTGATCACGCTTAATTAATTCTGTTAATTTCTATTTTGTTTTATCACTTTAATTTTCTATTTTCATATACAATAATCAAACCCCCAAGTTTTAAAAAACCCCATTACCCATTTACGTTCATAATCAAACCCCTACTTTTAAATTAATTATCTCAGGCTCCATCGAAAGATGACATAGGGTTGCTGCTATACTATAGAAATTCTTGTGAAAAATAAACATCTAATTTGACGTGCTCGACAACGCGATCAATCTCTATAAGGTACCTAGGGAATTTAAAATTCAAAATAGAATCCTCTGGTAGGAAAATTTGTCAAAATTATAGGTTAATATATCCTTTAGGTAAATAGGAAGCTGAAAATATCCAGAAAATCTATCCAAGAAATAATAATGTGTCTTCCCATCTTATCTATCAAGCATTTTATCAATAAATGAGAGAGAGAAATGGTCATTGCGAGTGGTATGATTTAGTTTCCTATAATCAATACACACATGACAACTATTTTTCACCCCCATTGGAACTAACTCATCTTTCTCAATTTTAATAATATTAACACCACTTTTCTTAGGCATAACCCGAATAAGACTCACCCACTGGGAATCTGAAATGGGTTAAATTATTCCTACCTCAATCAATTTTTCAAATTCTTTTTTAACAAATTCCAAAAGAGTTGGATTCAATATCCTTTGTGGATACCTAACTAGTTTATCCCCATCCTCCAAAATAATCCTATGCATGAAAATGGAGGGGCTAATACCTAATATGTCAGCCAAGGTCCACTCGATTTCCCTGATGTTCTCCCTCAAAAGATTCAAAAGTTTTTCTTCATGTTCAAAAGGAAGATTATTAGAAATTATAACAGGTAATATATCACCACTTAACAATTATGATTATTTTAGATTTGGTGGTAATGGATTGAGTTCCAGTGTAGGGGGGTGGTGTATGGACGGAGACATCAAATAAACTGAAATATGTGCAAAAAGAGCATCAGTATCATAATAGGAATCATTATAATCAGAGAATAAAACATCAAATACATAATCATACTCAACATCCAAATCATAATCAGAGTGAACATGACCAAAATCAGTATATGAATCCACATAAAAATAAAATCCAAGAGAGGATTGTGTATCAGAAATATGTGTGGAATTTCTCTTAGACAAAAAAACTATAACCAATACTCATAATATCTCTAAGCATAAGAAAATAAAAATCCATGTGGTTTTTATGTGGTGGTTCAAAATGGGATATAACAAAAGCAGAATGGTTTTATGAGGGGTAATTCATGGATTCCATGACATTAAATATCACAACTTCATCTCCAAAATCCATGTAAAGTGTGCCCTCATTGATATTTATGATAGTTTTTTTTTCAGTTTTGAGGAAGGATATACCTATGATAATGGGATCATGAGAACTTACCTGATCATAATCCATGTTAAGCATGTAGAAATATTCTGGAAAGATCATGTCTCTTACCTGGATAAGTACATCCTCAAGGACTCCCGCTGGATATGTTGTAGCTCTATTTTCCAACTGCACCACTACTCTTGTTGGATTCAACTCACCAACATATAAATAAGAAAATACAGAGTGAGGCATTACATTTATAGAAGATCCTAAATAACAAAGAGAATCATAAAAGTGAAACTCCCCTACGGTGCATGGGTTGGTGAATGTTCCTAGATCCTTGCACTTTGTTGGCATTTCTAGAGTTGGTGTAATGAGTGATGACACATTCCTTCCATGATTGATCCTCTCATTTCCTTTGATCCCTCTTCGATTGGTAAAAAGTTATTTTAGGAATTTGGAATATCTTGGGATTTTCTTAATGGCTTCAAGTAGAGGGATGTTGATCTCCACATGCTTGAATGTGCCCAAAACCTCTTTTTTCATTGCTTATTCATCCATATTTTTGGTTTTTATAACTCTATTTGGAAACGTAAGGTTTTTAGGAGGAAAATCATCAATATTTTTCTTACCTTTATCTTTCTCCTTTGATTTCTCATCAGTTGGTATGGAATGAGACTTCTCTAGAGTTGAGGTGAATCCTGGGGGAACGATAGGTGAAGATGTATATGTTGTTTCCTTCCCACTTCTCAATGTGATGGAACTGATATTCCCCTTGGGATTTTGAGTAGGCTGTGAAGGGAGATTTCTATAATTCTTACTTACCAGTTCATGGAGGGTGGTGTAAATCTAGATCATTTGTGCCTTCAACTCTCTTAACTCTAAACCTTGACTCTTCAGCTCATTCTGTTGATTAAGAACAATTTGTTTCAAAATATCATCAGTGTTAGAATCTACCTTGGTTTGGTGATTCCCTTGCTGTTGACTTGTTGATGCTTGAGCTACAAATCTCCTTTGGGGTTATTGGAAACCCTGTTAGTAAGGTGGAGGCTGCTGGAAGTTTTATTGAAAAGGGGGCCTTTGTTGTTGTCCAGAGACATACCTCATGTCTGAATTATCCTACCACCCCTTGTTTTATGTTGGAGCAAAGGAATCAAGACTTTTTTGGGGATATGGTTGTTGCTGTTGCTGATATGGTCTCCTGGGAAACACTGCTGCACAGTATTTTGTTTCGTGGAGTTGGGGGAAAACGTTAGTTAGGTGGCTTGTCTCAGTGAAAATGCCACAAGGCCTTAAAGGAGGGGGTTGGGATGTCTTTTGATCCAAAGCAATCCGTCTCACCATATTTTTCAATTATTCTTACTTGGTATCAATCAAATGACTTTCATGAGAAGATGGGCTTACCTGATGTACTCCCCTGACATGTGGTGTACCTTGATCAAAAAATTGTTGAATGTTTTGGGCCATCTTGTTAATAAATGTATGTGCATCTACTGGTGTATTATCCACCAATTCTTCTCTAGGCACATAATCCACCATGCTCCTCTCCATATGTTTGATTCCTTTATATAAGTACAAGATGAGTAGTTACTCACTGATTTGGCGATGTGGACAGCTTGCGCAGAACTTCTTAGATCACTCCCAATACTCATACATTGACCCCCTTGGGCTTAATTAATCCCAAAAATATCCTTATTAATGGAAGTGATCCTTGATGTTGGAAAAAATCTTTGTAAGAAAAGACATTTCAAATAGTTCAAACATGTTACATCTTCAGGTTGTGAATAATACATCTAATCCTTTACAGCTCCATCAAGTGAAAATCAGAAAGATCCAAGTTTTATTTGATCTTTAGAGACATTTATTGGTTTAAGGGTTTAGAAAACCAAATTAAGTTATTTAAAATGTTTGTTTGGATCCTCACTAGATAATCCATGAAACTTTGTAAGAAGATTAATTAACCCAGATTTTATTTTAAAGTTCGATTCAAGATTTGGGTATGCAATAAAATTTGGTTTATAGTTAATATCAGTTGCATACAATTATCTAATGGTTATATTAATTTAATTTTCATTATTTTTAGACATTGTTTCTCGCTTTATGTTGGATTTATAAGTGTTTCCAATTTCAATGTTCTTGGAGTGGAGGAATTCTCCAACTGGTTGAATGTTGAAACTTCCCGTGTACTGGGAATGTCTGATTCAATCCCTAAGGCTACGTTCAATATCAGGGTCAAGATCAAAGAGATCCTTGATATTAGTTCATGTAATAAGTCAATGAAAGATAAAAAATAAATTAAGAAAATTGGACCATAATAAAAATAAAAAAGTTTTATTTGGTCTGATAAAAACAAAAGAAGAGAGTAAGAGAAAAAACCTAAGAAAGGGGAAAGAAGAAAGAAAGAGGAGAAGAAAAGAATTAAATGAAAAATAAAATAAATACCTCTAATTGGTTGAATAAATTACTTGCCTCCCAGAAAAAAGATCCAATTAGAAAGGTTCTATCATGGGATCTTTCAAATGATATGTGAATGTTGAGCACTTAGGTGCAGTAGAGTGGCTGACCAAGGTCGTCTCTCAAAGGAGGAAGTAAATTTAACAACATATTAAAGGTATTATGAAAATTAAATAAATATATATAAGAACACTAATTAAAATTATGGGGGTTGTTTATTTTTTATAAATCTAGAATAAGTTTCCTAGAAGAAGAATGTATTTTTTTTGTTTTTATTTTTGAAATGAAGTTCGATTAAAAAGACCCAACAAGAAGATGTTTTTTAGAAAATATTTTAAAAAGAGTAATTGATCTAACTATTCCTCTTCACTCAATTATTTATCATTATAATTTAAATTTACATTAACTTAATTATAATTCTTTTAATTTTTTAACCCTCAAACCCTACGAGAGTTAACTTAACCACAAAGGAAAAATTATTTAAACTCTAGGCTAGCTTTGGAACATGCAATCTTAGCGCCCTTCTTTGATTGATGTTCTTAGGTTAGCTTATGGTCCGTGGTTAATTAGGGAACATATACACTCTGTAAATGAGGATTAATTGAGTTTAGGGATTTTATTTATAATCTACAAATTTATCACTTATGGTCTTGTATTACTGATTAAGATCGCACTCTCACAATTTACACAAATCTTGACCTCACGTGTTTTTGTGTCAATTGATCAATTAACTTCTTAGTTTTATCTAAATTGAAAAATAAATTAATATATCATATTAATTGAATTATATTAGCTCATTTATTTAAAATAAATGAACGAATAAGTTAAGAGGTAGATTGATTACTAAGAAAACTACTCTTCCATGGGTGACATAGTCATCGTAGAAGCGAATTGCATTTGTAATGATTTAGAAAGATTATAAACCAATCTCGTTTCTACTATTTTATTTCCATCACAAAGAGGAATATTTAGAGAAAAATAAATTTTAACAAAACAGAATAAAATAGAAGAAATAAAATAAGAACAAAGAGGTTTATTACACAAATTCAAATATTACAACATGAAGAAGAAGAAGGCTTTGATGAGGGGATCCTTGCTTCAAGATATACCCCTCTTAAAATGGTTAGATAATTTGATTTAAACCAATTATCCTCTTCATTAAATCTAACGATGCATGTAAAAACCCATATAAATGATAAAAACACCAATTTATAGAGTGGATGGGAGGTTAGTTTCAAATTGGTTTCAAGTGTGAATGAGGAATCTCAGCAAAATATTTTTAAGCCAACTTGAACCGCCAATTCGACCTCCAAAACGCGTGAATTAGATGTTCTTACATAAGAATGATTTGTGAAAAATTGGGTTGGAGAGATCCTCTCAAACTTTGGGCTTAATCCAAGCACATATGAAGATGTTAAGATCCAAATATGGAACTGATGTCCAATATTGTGGGTCCAGCCCACCTTTGACTTTATGATCTATTTACTCCAACTAAATGCACGATTTATCTCCAATGTCCTGAAAAAAGATGTATCCCATTAAGTAATAAAATAGTTACAAAATTTAATGTTAAAATAATAAATATAAAAATGTTTATTTCTGAAATACTACAATGCAGTATAAAGGCTAAAACTGGAATTTCCATCAAATTTTTAATTGAATGATCTAATCCCAAATATTTTATAAATAAACATATTTAACACAATGTGAGGAAATTTTATCATTTATTATCAATAAAATATTCAATAAAAATGTGTTTTTATCACTTATTATCATTATCACATGCTTGTTAATATTATGTGGAGCTTACTTAAGTGATTAACCATATCTTGATAATATTTACACATAAGAATGATTTATTTTAGTTCCATATTATATGATTGTTTAACTCATTAATTATGTGATCATGGAAACACATCCATAATGATAAACCATGCATCTGATAGAAATAAAATAAATTAAAGGGAATGATCATGAGGTTTTCTAATGGTTAGTTTATCTAGCGGTTGATAAACTAACCTCAACCTAGTGGAGAAACACCTTGAACATTTTGGGTTTGTGTTTACAACTTTCCACATGTCCACCTATGTATCTCCTGGGATTGGTTTCATCTTGGATCCAGCTTGAACCGACTCCACTAGCTTGGGAGTTCCATCCATTACATATGCCTTTTTTTAACTCACACATAGGGGAGGGGTAAAAAGGGGTTTTACATAAAATAAACCTAGGCAATACAGGCCCTACATATTATGGAGGAGAAGGCATGCAGGATAAAAAATTTAATTTAAATAAATAAATTAAAAAGAAACCATCCATATACAAATGTCTTGGTCTAGGTCATGATCATCCATACATGAAATTGATATTTACACATAAATAAAACTAACATTCAATTCTTTAATTATTCTTATTTAAGATAAATCATTCTCGAATCAATTAATTATCATCATTAATTAATCAATCATTTTATCTTAAACCCTTTTATGAATTTACTTGATATTCTCATCCATCATAATTTTAAACAAATAAATTCATTTAAAATTATCTTTGTATGTAACTTGTACCTTGGGTGTAACCTGGTGAATTATTTTTCATAACTACCCAATGAGTAGAAATAAACATTATGCAGATGTTAAATTAAACACATATATATAAAAAACCTATCACGTGTTATTACTGAGATTTACACCTACACCATGGTACACATCTCAAGGGTTTGTATAATATAATAATTAATTTTAATAAATCAGAATAATTTGGATGATTACATGGCATGTAGTTCCAACTACATGACGTGTACTATTGTTCACAATCCATCTGAAGTGCATGCCTGAGGAAACAGAGTGTGAGTGTACTTCAGAAATCTTTGGAGTACATGGCATGTTCAGTGGGCCACACGCCGTGTATTTCCTCATTACACAGTCTCTATCTGGGAAAGCCATGTATAGGGTACACAGTCTAACCCTAACCTGAATGGAATACACACCATGTACAGTAGGCCACATGACGTGTAATTTCAGAAACTGCATGCCACCAATTTCTGGTCAACACAAAAAGTCATTAAGACTTAGAAAAACTACAATGAAATGGCTTGGTTTGGTGGACCAGACCCGGTGCATTGAACATTGAATACACAACGTGTACTGTCGAATACATGATGTGTGTTCTGGTGTGGTATGTCCAGGAACCTTTGTCACCTCTATATGAGATCCTCTATTTTATTTTAATCAAAATTAAAAGAAAATATTATTTATGTAAGGTGAACGAGAAACGAAAGAGGAGGAATAGATCTTGAGATTCATATTTTCAGAATTATTAACTTGAATTGAAACAAAAAAAATTATTAAATGCATAAATAATCAATGAAATATTTAAATAATTATAAACTATGATGTAACCTCTCTGATACCACTTAAAGGTTCTGGGTACAGCGGAAACGCGGTTGGAATGATGCCTAACTTTAATATTTACCATGATCAATGAGTATTTTGGGATCAATATGATGATGAAAACCAGTCTCCATGGAATAGAATCAAAGATTTAGATAAAGAAGGAAGAGTCCCAGAACCTTTATAGATGATCTTACACATCATGTTTATAATTAATTTAATTAATTTCATAAAGAAAATAATACCTCGATCTTCGGTATTTTCTTCATTGATGATGTTGATCATTCGGAATGACCCTTCTAGATTATCTCACTGTGCTTTTGAAGATCCAAACTAAAATCCCTCTAACGGTGATCCACACGTGCTCCGATGGCCTTGATCGACCCCACTCGTTCTCTGGGTGCTAGCATGGTGAAGCGAGTGTCTTGTGTTGGTCGTTCTTGAACGCTTGTTCTTTAGTTTTGAAGAACTTCTCTTGTTCTTGAGAGGGGCGAGTAGATGATTTGAGAGGGAAATTTTTTAGCTCAACAATTCTTAATTCACCAGACCTGCAGTTCAGCATATGGCACAATAGACGTATGTGTCTCTTTATCGAGTTGGGGCTTCAGTTACGATGTTTAATTGCATAACATCAATTAATTATATTCATAATCTTATAGAAAACACATGATTTTCATAATAATACCATGTCATTATTTATGGTGTGCCAACTTGAAAAAAATGGAATTATAAATAAAATTCCATGTCATAAAATAATAGCAGTGTTATTATTATTATTTTAATTTATGACAACTAGTTAAATAATTATTTACCCTCTTGCAAATAATTATTTTACCACCAGACCAGCCTTGGTCTACTCGAACTCCACTTCCATTTATTGAACACTCGAATAAATAAATAAATAATTTATTCTCTAAATAAATATTTTATTTACAAACTAGTAAATAAATATTTATCAAATGTTCAATAAAATAAATATATATATTTTAACCACAATATGGTGAATAAATATTTATTTAATTTATGAAATCATTTTAACTTGAATAAAATTATTCCACTTTCACGAGAATAATATTTATTCCATTAATTAAATTCAAATATAATTTAATCGAGACCACCAGAAACACTTAATGTGTGACCCTCTAGGATTATTTCTTGTTGGAATTAGGTGGGCTTGCCTAAAGTTCAAGAGTACTATCTAGAAATGGGTCAAGGCACCAAGAGAAAGAACTTAAAGTCACAACAATGACATCCACATACAAATGCTCATAGTGTAATATAATCCATGTGTCTCAATATCTCATAAAGCTGGTTTCATGATACTATCATCAACCTTTATGCTTGATATGTCATTATTTAACTACCAAAAATAAACTCGTCATTACACCACGACCTTGGAATTTCACATGACAGTTCTATTTCAATCAAAGGGATGATATATCAGCTTCCATAAATGGAAGGGGAAAATCCTTCCTTGAATTATCCATTAATAATATGCCACTCGTGATGCACCCAACATACCCTACTTCCCACCAACTGTCTGTATGACAGTTTTCGTTAGTAAATCAAAGTGTGTGAGTCATGACACGTATTAATGATAATATTATGGTATAAGGATCATTAAAAATGCTTGTAGATAAGAATATATGATGGCATCAAAACATGCACAATTCCTACTTGAGGGTCTGTTCTCATAATCTTCTATCTTGGAGATTACCAAGTGCAAATTTTATGAGAGGAAGTCGCATCTGCTTACGAGTACTTGCACCTGATGGTATTTATGCTATGTGTCCCATCATAGTATGTCATCCAACCACATGACTATATTTAAGAATATTGTTATAGCATTTAAAGGTTCTCATCAGAGTGGGGAACTAACATGAAGTTATCAATGCAACAAATACTCTAGGAAATTATTAAATTTTAGTCATGCAGAACAATGAACAATATGTAATAAGATATTTAATATTTTAATACATTAAATATACATGTAATAAAAGTAAAAATAGTTGGTTCTTGGACACCAACTCTAACAATATAGCATGTTTGGTTGATAAATTCAGTAACATATGTGTTTTATTTAAAATTGTACATTCTTTAAAGCATACCTCTTCAAAACTATTTTCATTTTGAAGTTGAACCTCTTTGAAAAATTGTTACAAGCATTCTTGTGTATAAAACATGAAAGTTTTTGTCTGATAATTATTATAGCATAGAACCTCATTTGGAAAAAATAATTTTATATCTTGTATTTAAAACTTGAAATTGTTGTTTCTTTTATTTTAATGTAAGATCATTGGGAATAGAATGTCGGGATAACCTACTGAGTTTTAATACACACGCTTATAGTCTTATTCTATTTTTATCCCTTGTGTATTTTTCATCTTGAGTTCAATTTCCTTTGGAGATGTGTGATCATTATGATGGAAAGTGACCAACAGGGTCACATGGAGTTAGTTAGTTGTCAGGTTTTGTCAGTTGAGTTGTTGGTTTGGTTGTACTTTTGGTTTCTTGTAAAAATAATGTTCAGTTTAATTTTTTTGTAAATTTATTTTGGGTTGTCCATTTCTTTCCGTTGTTTGTTTGATTATTTATATTTGTGAGAAATCATTCCCTTGTGTACTATATTGATTCCCTCAGTGCTTATCACCATCCTAAGAGTATTGAGAACGCCTATCGGGACTTGTCGCGGGCTGGCCTGGGTGACCAGTTCAGGGTTGACTCAGACTGGGTCATGACATTTTAGCTCCAATGTCCTGAATTAAAGTTGTATCTCATTAAGTAAGGAAAAAATTTAAAAAAATTAATTTCAAATAATACATATATAAATATTTATGTCTGAATTACTACAGTTCACTTTAAGGGGTAAAATTGGAATTTTCCTCAAATTTTCAAATGAACAATCTATTCCCAAATATTTTATAAATAAACATATTTAACACAATGTAAAAAAATCATATCATTTATTATCACTATATTACTCAATAAAATTGTGTTTTATCAACTCCCCCACACTTATCCTTTTACACTCCTAGGAAAAGTCACATATCATGTATCCCAAAAACAACTATGACAAGAAATGCATTTTCAAATTTCTCAATCCATAATGACAATATAGGAAAATTGAGATTCCTATCAGGGGTGAATATAAATAAATTTGAAAGTCATTATCTCATAAATTGTATCAAAACAAAATCCAATGAGATTAAAGACACTAATTTTTAAAAAACAAGTTATGGGTCCACCATGCCATTAATTACCAACGTGTGTGTGTTCCAACCATTTAAATCTCATATATCTACGCTCTATTCAGTATATTCAGGTCAATAAAAATAATTCTTCTTACCTAGTTTAATTCACAAAACCTATTCTACATTCCTTTACAGTTAAATTTCAAGACCCACTCACTTAAGAATTCCTGAATGTCAAACCTTTAGCTCCCAACCTAAATATCCCAACATGATTTACATTTCATCACTCCCCTCTTTATTAATAAATATATATTTTTTGATTCGATTTTTTAAATTTTTTTTGTATTTGTTTTTTTTCTTTTTTTGGGGGCATAAAACTGTCAGATATTAGGTACGCATGCATTAGTCAATTTGGTACAGTAATGAAATTGATCTAAAGAGAAATGAACATATGAACCAACCATTGATATAAGATGAATTTTATTACCTAACTTGGATATACCTTCAATTGAGTAGGAAAAATTTCACAAATCATGGTTGTGTGAAAGGTTGTGTGGAGAAAAAATGACACAATTTACCATGAAAAAATATCAAAAATTATGGTGTTATAATATACAAGGTTTTATAATGACACTACAAATCTTATCATCAACGACATAAATTTTTATAAAAAACCAACCCTTAATAATGAAATCTTACTCATTCTTATCATGCCACCAAATGAAAATCCTTTATTTTTCTTCTTTTTTTTTGAAAATTTTTACCAAAAACTTAACACAAAAAACACAAAAAACACAAAAATAAAAATCATAAATATCTACCCCAAAATTTTATCCCCTACCCCACACTTAAAATATTTCATTATTCTAAATATAAACCTATGATATGATATGTGTACATGAATCATATAATTTTAAATAGGAAAAGTAATATAAAAGAGAAAGGGTTAGGAACAACCTAATATTTTCAAGTAATGATGAGGTCATGTAGTGTGATGAAGTCAACTGCATCGGTGGGAAGTACCTCAATGTATTTCTTTAAACATTTCCCATTGACTGTAAAGATCCTTCCTATGTCATCTTGTGTGATCTCCACTACACCATAATGAAAAAAATTAGACACAACATAAGTACCTAACCATATGGAATGCAACTTATCAGAAATTAGATTCACTTGTGAACTGTAGAGTAGAAATTTATCTCCTACATTAAACTCCCATTCTTGGATCATTCTATCATGAGTTTCTTTTTCTATTTCCTTATATAGCCTTTAGTTCTTATATAGTGAGAATTGAATCTATTCAAGCTCTTGAATTTGTAGCTACCTTCGAATTCCATCTTGGGAAAATTCCATGTTTCATTTCATTATAGCTCATTATGCCTGGTGCTTGACTTCTATAGGGAGATGAAAATATTTTCCAAAAATAATCCAAAATGGGGATATACCGATGGGGGTCTTGTATGCTGTCCTATAATCCTACAACGCATCATCCAATCACTTACTCTAATCCTTCCTATTTACTTTCATGGTTTTCTCCAAAAGTTGTTTCAACTTCCTCTTTAAATCCCTTGCCTATCCATTTGTTTGGAGGTGGTATGATGTTGATATTTTGTGTGTTAACCCATAATTCTGAAAGAGGGAATCCAAATTTTTATTACATAATTGTGTCCCTTGGTCACTGATGATAGCCTTTGGAACTCCAAACCTACAAAAAATCTATGTCCTGACAAAGTCCACTATAACATGAGAATCATCAGTCCTGGTGGCCATAGCCTCCACCCATTTACTCACATAATCAACAACAACCAAAATATACAAAAAAAAGCACTAGGAAAAAGACCCATAAAATCAATTCCCCATACATAAAAAATATGACATAATAATATGGGTAGTTAAGGCATATCGTGTCTCCTGGAAATATTCCTAGTGCGTTGACAACATGATAAAGACTTACAAAACACATGAGCATCATATAATAGTCTAGGATAATATAATTGTAGATGCCTAAAAGTGCTCAAAGGCTGAAGAAGGTTTCGAAATAGCAAAGAGAAGTCATATTCTGATCCGGGGACCCCGTCCGGGGGGTCCGGAGGGGTTGCAAGAAAACAATTCATTGGTGTGGGAAACAATTACGCCCCAAGAAGAATGTTCATGTATTTGTGAAAATTATTTAGCGTGGGTGTGATATATTTCACACCCTGACCCATGCGGTTGATATTTCACACCACCGCCTACGTCTCACAATTTTTTACACACCGACCTGGTTTCTGCACCCTCATATGCCTATAAATATAAGGCAACCCCCTTCCACTTCGGGGATGAAGAATCTGAACCAGATCTCGTGCATGAAATTTGTCTTCTGTGCATGCAAAGATGGCCTTTAGGTACGGTTATTTTCACACCAAGTTGCCCCGGGGTCTACCTTCGCGTGAGATACCCATGGTTTAGACTAAATTATGATCCCTTCAGGGTCCGCCCCAAGCGCTCAATCCTTTCCACTTGCACGCAGGCCAACCAATTGTGCTCAATTCCCTTCCTTTTTGCGCACCCCATCCAATTGCGCACAATTCCCTTCATTTGCACGCACCCCAACCAATCACGCGCAATACCATTCCTTTGCATGCGCCCCAGTCATTGCGCTCACCCTCTCCCGATTTCATGTAATTCATACTCTTTGCGCGCAATACTTTCTAGTTGCACGCAAAACCTCGACTCCAGTTACACACAATCATCATTGATTTCATGCCAACTCGGTGTTTTTCACACATGACTACTAATTTCGCGTGCAAGCCTCAAAGGTTGCGCCTAATTCCTTGGGGTCCTCACCTCGGTGCTCTCCGGGCATCCCCTTGCATGAGAACATGATGATCTTCTTATGGATTCCATTCATGGGTGCCTTTCATGCCCCGAGCATCCACATCATGCACTGTTTTCCCATACGACCTTATAGGCTCGGACAAAGTAACTTCAAAGTCTGCTGGATGACACCACCCATTGCATTGCTTTGCCTCATGCTTCTTCGCATATGAACTCTAATGACTATTTCTTATTTTCATAGGCACGCTAACAGATATTTCTTCTTCTCATAGCCATGCTAACGTGGACCCCTCGATGGTTCGCTCCATGACTCCCCCTCACCATGACGTTGCTGATGCCTTCCCTCCCACAAGGAGGAGAGGGTACCGGTTATGTATGTCCTAGGGGTGCGGAGAAAACCTTCCTTGTCCGAGTTGCAGGACGTTAAACTGCCAAGAACCATCGTCCTTAGCACATGACGTTAAACTGTGACCTGGACCCATGCCTCACATGCAGGGTCCCATCGCCTTGGACAGTCTCCACGCCCACTCGTCTCTACGGGGATGGGATCACCCCTCACATGGGATGATATCCTCCTTATTGGAGTAGCGTTTGTCCGCAAGATAGGGCATCCACCTTGGTGTAAGCCCCTATCTTTTCTTACCGGAGGAAGCATCCCTGCTCCTCCTTTCATCTTCGGTCCCCAAGGCCAGTGAAGGGTGCGGTGGGAAATGGGGCTTCTCCTTTATTCGGTCCCAAGTCCCTATCTCACTTCACTATGTCGCCTCAGGTGTCCATCCATGAGTAAGCCTCGCCTTTTCGGGATTCTAACCACGCATAAGCCTCTGTTTTCTATTTAGGCTACCTCAGCATGTAAACCCCATTCCATCCCCCACAGACGCACCATTTGTGACGTGATCATCAGGCCTATGCTGTCTCTTGTTTCTCACACTGAGCATGACTCACGTGCGCTTAGATCAAGCACCGACCATGACCAACACCTTGGGCCGCCTCAGATTGTAAGCCCCAACCCATCCCGAACTACGAGGACTTTGATCCATGTCAAGGCATGGTATGTAAGAAGCCCCCATGAGGTTCAATACCCAACACCTTGGGCCGCCTCAGTGTGTAAGCCCCATACCATCCCAAACTACGGGGACTTTGATCCATGTCAAGGCATGGTACGTAGGATGCCTCCACGAGGCTCAAGCCCCAACACCTTGGGCCGCCTCAGAGTGTAAGCCCCATTCCATCCTAAACTAAGAGGACTTTGATCCATCTAAAGGCATGGTACGTAGGAAGCCTCCACGAGGTTCAAGCCCCAACACCTTGGGCCGCCTCAGAGTGTAATCCCCATACCATCCCGAACTATGGAGACTATGATCCATGTCAAGGCATTGTACGTAGGAAGCCTCCACGAGGTTCAATCTCCAACACCTTGGGCCGCCTCAGAGTGTAAGCCCCATACCATCCCGAACTATGGGGACTTTGATCTATGTCAAGGCATGGTACATAGGAAGGGTGCACGATGTTCAAGCCCACAACCCAGTCATTCCGATCACCCTCATGTCGGTTCACCAACACCTTGGACCACCCCAGAGTGTAAGCCCCAACCCACCCCGAACTATGGGGATTTTGATCCATGTCAAGGAATGGTACGTAGGAAGCCTCCATGAGGTTCAAGCCCCATAACTCATGTATCATCCTAACCTCTCCCTTGAGTCTATGTGTCTTGGGAAGCTCATGCCCTAACTTGGAGGTTCCACTTCTTCTAGGGCCCATCCATGTGTCCATTCACACGGGCCACCTCCTTAAGTGTCCCGTCGTTTCACCGAACTATGCAGAATTTGATTCCCCACCACAAGGATATGTAGGAAGTCTCTTCGATTCTCAAGCCCAAAGACATCTTCCATCCCGATTCTTACCCGGGACACCACATCCCGGTGAGATCATGCCACCTCATTCCTCATTCCATTTGATAGCATTCGGGAAGCCACCCACGTGTTGGCCCCAATATCAGTGTTCCCTCCAGGGAGTTCCTCAATCTGATCCACTCTAATTAGAATTCTGATCAGTCCGATCCATCTCCTCTGGATGTTAAACTCATGACATAACCTATGTTAAACATGGGAAGTTGAGGAAAACCTTAGATACATGCCCATGGCATATGATTCCCCACGTTCTATGTGGGACGTCTCAGGATTTTGTGCCCTCGAGAAGCCCTATAATAAGGGACAGAAGATAGACATGCCAATCCCCAGCGTCAAGACATGCTAGTGGTGCCCAACATGACTAATACCCAAACCAAGGGTTTTTTCCCTGACCGGACCCCTTGGAATGTCTTGACAGAAGCAGTGTAATTAACTAGTGTCCATAAAGATATGACACTGATAATAGTTTCACGAACAATGTCTTAAATCTATGAGGGAGACCTAGACTAGGTGACGAGCTCTAAGGAGGAATCCACGTAAGGAAGAACTGACATCCATTCATCCTATTTCGATTAAGGAGTAGACACCCTTGAATAAGGAGCAGATACCACCCACCTTTGGAAAGCGGGAATGCGGGGTAACAACAACACTTCCTCTGCGTGATAGATGTGTGCACCCCAGCGAAAGCGTCAGAAACAGAAATGGTGAACCCGTCGCGAAGGTCTTTGCCTCAATATGGAGACTAGTAGCATTTTAGGCACCAATGGATCAACTTGTCATCAGACCCAGTCATCCGGAACCAGGTCCCCTAAGAAAATAGCGGGCCTGATGTGAAACTTTCCAGATGTTGGTACAGTCAGGATGTTGAGCATTCCATTCTGTGACATTGCCAGGATGGATCACTCTTACCGGCCACGGAAGACGGAACGACGTTGGGGCACTGGTTGTCGATTAATTTTACTAGTAGTATTAATGAGTTCATCTCCCTGCTTTCAGGAACCAAGTTGTTGCCTTCGGAGCCCGATCACCTGCCCACTGGCATAGGGGCAGGGGCAATATCGACGTGGCTACCCTGCGCGGTTCTGACTCTTCAGTGACGGCCTCGACCACTGCGACTGCTGGTCACCCACACCCCCTCTCCCCTTCATAAATTATCCAGTGAAGGTTAATTAATGGCCTTGTACTTAGGTACAAGGAGGAGGGAATCATCCCCACCAGGGGTATGACCTGATTGGATCTCGAGGCAGTTACGCCTTGCTGTCAACGCCGCCCCTGAGGGCCTCACAGGGAGCCACTTCTCCCCACCCCAACATTCAATAGTTTTGTGAGCTTGTCCCCAGAACTCCTTGACAACTCCCTCTCCTAAACCGACGAGTTAGTGTATACACGGGTCGGCCCAATCGGAGTCCCTATTCAAGGGCTCCCGGTGAGGGCTCACACAGGGCTGCGTCAGCACCACCGCCTAGTTCCCCTAGCCAAGGAGAAGGTAAGCCATGGACCTGCACTACCGGATCCAGTTCATCTGACCTGGCGCCAGTGTCAAGTGAAAATAGAAGAGGATTCCTACCATGGGGTGTCATTGTCAGTGACTACTGTGGCCTGAGCCACCGCTGACTCATTTCCCCAACTCCTGGAATACTTTAAGCAGGGTCAGTTATGCGCCTGACCTGGATTGAGGCCCCAACCACCCCACAGGCGGGCTGGGTCAACTCTCTCGGTCACCGACATAGGTGATGGCCACTGTGGACCAATCCACAACACTGTTATCCAGTATAGAGGCCCACTCCATACCGCCACTACGGAAGGTGCAGGTCCTCCTTGCCTCCAACCTCGGCTTGGAGGTCTGCCCCACGCTACCTTCAACCAAAGAAAGGATCTTCCCCGTGACAGAAACACTCCGTATGCGGGTCTCTCCCGTGCTCACTACATTGGGTACGAGGTCACTCCCCCTGCTACATACCGTCGGTATGGAGACATTTCATGTATTGTCACATGACAACATGGAGGTCCTCCCCATGTCCCCATGCTAGTCGGCGAAGGCCCTCCTCACCCCAATGATCAGAGAGGTGGAGGCCAGCCTCACATCACCAACACCTAGAAAAGAGTTCCTACCCGTGTCCCTTTCGACATTTGGCCCAGTGCTCCTCGTACCCCGGTTTTCTCGAGTGGAAACCCTCTCCACCCTTGCACAAGTGCGGCCAGAGGATCCCATGTCAGAAATTAGCCCTATCCCGAGGAGCCACCCAGTGGCAGGAAGGTAGGTCGTCACCACCATAAGAGGTATTCTAGGGAAGGCTGTACAAGAATCAGACAAGTCCACTTCTCAGACTCTAAGGCAGAGTACGACTCGGCATTAGAGCCCTCTCCTCAGCCCTCCGAGTCAAGGGGTGGGGCAGGAACAAGGCGCATCTGGCTCGTACTCCTTGAATGCGAGATCCATAGGATCCCTGTTTCCCTCCAGAGGTATATCCAGGAGGACAAGAACTTGGCATGTCCCCAGGGACCGACCACGCATTCTCCACTGGCATCTCTGGGAGAACCCTCTTTCTTGGCTAGAGACTACGAAGAACTATTTTGGGGGCCAATGGAAGAAGATCCACAACATAGCCAACCCTTGGTAGATGCTGATTCTGTGTCAGGAGGTGTGGTCACCGGTCCATCCTATCGCGATATAGCGGCCAGGTCGCTACAGTCCTCAGAGGACAGCCCAAGGTTTGGCGGTCAGTCATCCCGCTCACCGTATTCTCCATTGTCCAGCCCGCCGTCCCAGCGGTCCGCCTCAGTGCCGCTGCCAGTTCCTCAACCAACCCCATTTGACGACTGGGAAAATCAAAGGCCATACCTTGAATCTGATCCGAGGAGCTTCTGGACTATCCTCACAGTAGGCCACTTCCCCGAGAGGTTTTGGTCAGTCGTAGGACCAAATTTTTGTGTGCCGGAATCTCTCACCCCAGAGGAGTTTGAATGTTTCCGCCAGACCCTCTCGGCGACTCACATTCATCTTCGCCACCCATGAGTGACTTATCCGAGGATCCAATTTCACCTTGAAGACATCGACAAACAATGCCGTCTGGTTGACCTGGCCACACTCCCCATGGTTTAGCATCCTGAGTCACCTGGTCACCGCCGGGCCCTCCAACAGCAATGCTTTCAGAGTTTCCAAGTACTCCACATGGTTATTAAGGAGGATAAGCCCCACGCGCATGTCTGTGGCTGGGGGTAGTATGCTTCCCTCCTCTTCAGCGCAATTCATCGGCAGCCCTAATCGCTAGGCGACTTTGAGGACATGCCCCCGAGAAGAGTTGCGGTCAACATGACCGACCTGTCGGAAGGGGAAAACGAGCCGAAACTTCTTGATGGGAAAGTCCTCCATGAGGATGTTCCCCCAATACTGGACCCATCAGGGAGGATTACTCATTAGTAGACGAACCTCCAAGGTCTCCCTCTGCCCATCGAGGCATTGGTACTCAGCCGGAATGTCATTAAAGGAAAAGATCACGTCGGAGCTGTTAAGCACTCTGACCCATCTACCTCAGTGCAAAAGACGGAAGAGGACCCCGAGAAGGCCACATTGCGCCCGAAAATTGATGAGTAGAAGAAGTTGGTTGATGAACTTCTGGATGAACGTATTGCAGAGCGACGACCCAACCACGGTGATGCTAGCCTGGGCCAGCAGGGGCAGGAACAACTATTCCTTGGAAAGCTGCCCCCAGGAAAACCTGATCGTGCCGCTCCCACTGACAGGGCGAAAGCTGAAGCTCACTGCAAGAGGGCGCAGTATGTCTCTCCAAACCCTCCTAAACGGTGCGACAATCCAAGGAACCCCTCTCGGGCTCCTCTGGCAGTCCCAAAGGTCACTCCACCAACCGCTCCACGAGCCGCTAAGCTTGTTTACCACATTGAAGAACCCGACAACGCACTCATGGTTAGGGATCCTCATCAAGACAGGGACCAACATTCAGATGGTCCAATGGAGGCACTCATCACCCACCTAGAGGCTTTGGAAACATGGAAGGTGGCCATCCCACATGATGGAAAGCCATACTGGTATGGGTGGATGATATTCCAGCACCCCACCTTATCCCCTTTTAATAATATGGGGGACCCGTCGTAGCACTTAGACCATTTCAACACAAGATGTGGGCCTATGCTAGGGACACCAATGCAGCAGGAGGCCTTCAAAGCTCTGCTATTTTGTTCAAACGCTGGAGGGGCCAACATTTTTTTGGTACAACCAACTCCCTGTTGGATCTGTGACTAGCTAGAAGGACCTTCACAGGAAGTTCCATTTCCAGTTCAGCTCTACTACCTGGAAAATGAACATCACAAACCTCTTCAAGTGAAATAAAGGATTTATGAGTAAGTAGAAGACTTTATCTCCTGGTGGAAGGGGCTCACATACTCCCTTGACATGCCACTGAATCAGGAGGAATTACTGAAGATGTGTGTGGGGAATGTCAAGATGGAACTGGTTCCCTCCCTGATCACTCAGTACTATCCTAGAGGGTTCCGAGACTTCTCCGATAAGGCCCAGAGCCTCGAAGAATCCCTACAATAGGCTAGCCAGGCACGTCCTCTGCCCCCTGTAATCCCAGTAAGGAGGGATTCTAGAGCCGAGCCTGCTGCGGTGGCCCAGATAGAGGCACCTAGGAAACTATAATTGCTACCAGTGGAGCCAGCTCCGCAGCCCCGTAGAGGTCCACCACCACAGGTGCAGTCTCCAGCCCAGCATCAACCACCTCATAATCGGCTGGCACCCCCGCATAACGTGCCGCCACCGCCTAGGAGAGATAATCATGTTCCACCTCCTCGACAGGCCCCTCCAACCCCCCGTCAGGGTCAGGATCCTAGAGCCCCCATTCCGGACAGAAGAAATCAAACCTACTCATTCAACGAGGATCAGGTCCCCAGTTACTTCTGTAACACCTTAGAGCAGAGAATTGTACGACTATTTGAGTGTAGAAAGCTACAAGAGGCGAATCTCACTAATCTCCCCAACTAATTCCCTTATCACCAGATCCTGGGGCACACCATCAAGAAATGCTATGTGTTCATGGACTGGATCCAAGACCAGATTGACAACAACATAGTCTAGTTGGGCCCTTCCCCAGTACAAGTGGTATGTGTCTTTGTGAGGTTAGATAGAAGTAGAGACAGCGAAGGCGAGTGGCAGTAGGTTTCTGACCACAAGTCTTTGAAGTATAACGACTCGATGGATCACAAGATGGTCACCTGTTCCCATGGAATTATCCGTGCATGTCTGATTCATTCATATCTTTCAGAAGCTGTGGCCACCACTTCTGTATCGTCATCTCAGCCAGCCTCTTCCCAGAAGATCAAACATCGGCGGCGTAAGAAAAAACAATGTGCCCCACCAATGCCATCATCGTTCCACACTCTCAGCAACTTTATGCCCCCAGAGATGGGGATTCTCCCTAGAACCCACCCGGTAGTAGATGATTCATCATGTAATAGTCAAGGGTACGCTTCGGTTAACACCTTTGAGTTGGTAAACCCCTATATGACTCCCGATGAGGGGGAGTGCCAAACAAACCTCCCCAATGTCCCCAGATGATGCCAAATTCGGCGGAGCCGTGACCATATGGGTCATCAAGGCACATCAGTTTGAACCTCCAGCTAGGCCGTGCATTCCGCTGAGACCAAACAGTAGGCCCCGTGCAGAACTCAGCATGCGCAGCCTCTTCATCCTGTATCGTCAGGACCGCCTCCACCACTATTTTTGCTGCTGGATCAGGAAGAACCACATCGGCCATTCCATGACCAAATTCACCCCGTTACAGGATGATCTTAGTTGTTCGGTCCCCATCTGACAGCTACTCTTCGGGATTCGACTAGTGAGCAGCGGGATATTCCCCGTACCAGTCAGCCGCCGGTCCGGTCGACAGGGCCCTCCATGCCTTCTATTATAGAGCGGCTCCCTGTAAGCCGAATGTTATCCCCGGAACGGAAGTACGACGTTCTCAAGCACCTCACCGACATCTTAGCAAGGCTTTCCATCCTTGAATCCCTTCGCCTGTCACCAGATATGCGCAAAGCACTCACTGAGGCATATAAAATCCCCCTTCAGTTTGAGACGGAGATAGTAGCTGCAGAAGATTTCCATGTTGAAATAGTTGAGGATTCTGAATTTTAGGCTGTCATTTCATTCTCTGGAGAGGATGAAAGCTCCCCCATATAGGGGCACATCCTCCCGCTGTATATCACCGGCCATTTCAACGGTGTGGAGGTTCTCTATTGTCTCATTAAAACCAGCTCCGGGATCAACCTTATCCCGACGCAGATGCTGCAGAATCTAGGGTTATCTGAAGATGACCTGACTACCTATGATTTAAGAATCCAGGGATATGATAGGACTAAGTATACCTCGGTCAGAAAGATCCGTCAGAAGACCCATTTCGGTGGCCTAGTGGCCAGCACCGAGTTCATGGTTGTCTCCCAGGACACCACATATAATGCATTGATGGGAAGGACACAGATCCACCTGCATGCGGCGATCCCCTCATCGTATCACCAATGCCTCAAGTACTCCCTTAATGATCGAGTGGGCATAATTCAAAGTGATGCATCTTCTTTCACCTCTTGTGAAGCCTGCTACCTGGACGCTGACTATTACAAGATAAAGGATAAACAAGTCCAGGCAAGTGAAGTTGAGCCCATCACTGCTACGACCGACCCTTGGGCGGGCCTAAATGACACCTACATATTCCCAATATATTGGTTAGAGGCCACAACCCCTGATATGGGGCAATGTTTTTTCATTTTTGGGACAAGGGGGAACCATTCTCCCAAATCTAGGTGGCATTGGAAGATCACTTCGTATTCTTATACAAACCAGGCTTCAGTGATCCTAGAGCCTCCCACTCCCATCAGGTATCGGGATTCCCGACTCATGGAAACAACGATACGTCAAACTTGTCTGTTTCACCATGCTAGAATAATTCAGCTCCGACCAACATGCCATTACTGATTTGATATTGTCAAGCGCGGCCCCTTGGGTTGGAGACCAGATGGGATCGGGTCGAAACCCTTTGTCACTATGGTCTCGGCAGCACCGGAGTTCCCCGATGCAATAACCACGGCCGTAAAAGCTGGTACCAGCCTCCCATCAGGGCCTGGTAACTGAAAATCAACTTCTCCCATGGGGGATTCCTCCATAAGTGGAGAAGAGGATATAGAGGATGCCCCCTTCCTTTTAGGAAGGTTTCTCCACCATGTTTGATGAGTTGGTATAGGTGAACCTTGGAAGAGAGGTGGAACCAAGACTCACATTGATCAGTATCTCTCTATCCCCTAAGGAGAAACAACAGTATGTAGGATTCCTTAAACAGCACCGCGATGTATTATACTGGAGTTATGATAAGTTTCCGGGACTATATCCTCAGGTAGCCGCCGTCCACCGTCTCGGTCTTTTGGCAAATCATCACGGATTCATACAACCTCCGAGAAAGATTCACCCTTCTCACAACGCCATGGTCGAGGTCGAAGTTGACAGTCTCATTAGGGACAACTTCGTTAAGGAGGTCCAGTACCCCAAGTGGCTGGCCAACATTGTACCAGTCAAGAAGAAGAACAGATAGATCAGAGTCTATATCGACTTTAGAGATCTCAACCGCCATTGTCCAAAGGATGATTTTCCCCTTCCAGTGACAAAATTTATGATCGATGATACGACGGGATTCCAAGACCTCTCCCTCATGGATGGGTACTCTGGATATAATCAGATCCTTATGGCCCCAGAGGACGAGGAGTCCATAACTTTCAGGGAGCCCCAAGGTACTTTCTGTTACCAGGTTATGCCCTTTGTCTTGAAGAATTCAAGTGCCACCTATCAGCGGGCCATGCATCGCATATTCATGCCAATCCTAGGAACATTGGTGGAATGCTATGTGGATGACCTGGTGGTCAAATCTCGCCGGTGCCAGGACCATATCAAGGAGCTTGAGAAAGTGTTCAACCTCCTCCGCTTCTGCCGCTTGAAGATGAACCCATTAAAGTGTGCTTTTGGGATCACCTCTGGAAAGTTCCTTGGATTTGTTGTCAGGTACCAGGGCATCGAGATTGACCCGGAGAAGATCAAGGCCATCCGCCAGATGCCTCCCCCGAGTAATATTCGAGAGCTTAGAGGTCTCAAAGGCCACTTGGCCTACATATACCGATTCATTACGAATCTGGATGGCAAGTTTAAGCCCTTCTATCAGCTCATGAAGAAGGAAACCACTTATGAGTGGGACGAGGAGTGCCATACCGCCTTTGAGGAAATCAAGCAATATTTGCTCCAGCCTCTGGTCTTGATGCCTCCTCTCTTAGGGAAGCCTCTGGTCCTCTATGTCACCGCCTTGTAATGGTCCCTTGGTGCCCTTTTTACCCAGAAGAACAATGAGGGGACAGAGAACAACCTCTACTACCTCAGCCGCATGATCCTCGATACGGAGACCAGATACTCTCCCATCAAGAAGAGCTGACTTGCACTCGTGTTTGCCATACAGAAATTGTGGCATTACCTGAAGCACCACAAGGTACAACTGGTGTCTCGAGTAGACCTGTTGAAGTACATCCTAAGTCATCCCATGTTGACTGGCCGACTAGCGCGATGGGTGGTAATCCTCTAACAGTTTTACATCAGGTTCGTGCCTTAGAAGGCTATCAAGGGATAGGCATTGGAATACTTTCTAGCTGCCCATCCGACCTCCATGGACCAGTCCCTGGATTTTCATTTTTCTGATGAGGAAATCCTCTCAGTAGATCAAGCCATCCTATGTTGGAAAATGCACTTTGATGGTGCCTCCCGGAGCCCCACCAGTAGGAGGCTCAATGATCCTTGACTCAACAGAGTGGGTCTGGGTATTGTTTTTATTACCCTGGAACAATCCAGTCTACTGTATTCATTCCTACTGTCGGAAGGCTACACTAACAATGAGGCAGAGTATCATGCCCTCATTACTGGTCTTGAGCTGGCCCTTGAGATCGACGTGCCCCATTTTTTTTTGTGAAAGGGGACTCCAAGATAGTTATTAAGTAGGTCAATGGCGACTATGTTGTTAGGAATCTAGAGCTCGTACCATTGTTAGAATGCACTCTCCAGTTAATAGCCCAGTTCCCTTCTTGAATGGAGGTTATCCATGTCCCTCGCTTACAGAATGGTCGCGCGGATGCGTTGGCCAGCTTAGCTGCATCACTTTCTGAGCCCGAACAAGATGATATGATTATCCACATGGAGCATTGGAGAGTCATAGCTCATGTTACCCCTTATGGGGATGACGACCCACATGTAAGCCATTTTTCCTTCGGCACCTCTACATCAGGATCCCCGGGTTGTCTGGATGTAGTGATTGAAATGATCGCCGATTGGAGGACACACTTGGTTGAATACCTCCAATACAGTAATCTTTCATCATATCTGGCCGAGCGTGAGAAAATACGATGTTTCACGCTACAATTTACTCTCCAGAGCGGTCCCAGGCTTGATCCAATCCTCTATAAGTGCGGGTTTGATGGTGTTCTCATCCGTTGCATTCAGGTGGTTGAGATTCCACAGGTCATGCAAGAGGTTCACACCGGTTCCTACAGTGCCCATCAGGCTGGGACAAAATTGTCTCACCAGATCCAGAGACTTGGCTATTTTTGGCCCTCCATGATCTGCGACTGCATCGAGTTCACCAAGAGGTTCCATGCGTGCCAAGTTCATGCTAACTTTGTGCATCGACCACCAGATCCTCTCCACACTACCAAGTACTCTTGGCCCTTTGCAGTCTGGGGATTATATATCGTAGGACCATACCCACCAGCAACGGCTCGCCAATGCCAATTCATTCTGACCACTACGTATTTCTTTTCCAAGTGGGCAGAGGCAATTCCACTCAAGGAAGTCAAGGCCCGTTCTATCATTGACTTTGTGAGTTCCAATGTCATCCATCGGTTTTGAGTACCTCACACTGTCCTCACCGATAATGACACCAACTTCCGAGTAGCCGAGTTGAAAAAGTTGTATGCCATGTACAACATCCGCTCTTACCATACCTCTCGCTATCACACACAATAAAATGGATATATTGTGGTGTTCATTAAAACCCTCTCTAACATCTGGGAGAAAATGGTTGGTCAGAACAAGAAGGGTTGTCCGGAAAAGTTCCCCAACGCCCTCTGGGCCTACAAGACGATGACTCACAATTCCACCCTGGTGACCCCATATTCTTTGGTATATGGAACTAAGGCCATCCTGCAGATCAAGATTCAATTTCCCTCATTTCACACAGTGGTCTATGACCAACAAATGTTGGATAGAGTGGCTGAAATCTGTCTAGCTGAATTGGAAGCACTGGATGAGAATAGGCTTCATGACCTGCACAATCTAGAAAGGCATCAAAGCAGGATGGCTCTAGCATTCAAAAAGAAGTTTCACCTCCTCTCTTTACTTCATGGAGACTTAGTACTGGCCCTTAGAGTGCCAATGATCCCCGGCAGGAAACCACCCATGTTGGAGACCAAATGGGAAGGACCTTTCATTGTTCATAAG
Organism: Viscum album; assembly: GCA_963277665.1. Taxonomy (NCBI): domain Eukaryota; kingdom Viridiplantae; phylum Streptophyta; class Magnoliopsida; order Santalales; family Viscaceae; genus Viscum; species Viscum album. Next base: position 180,234,960 of record OY728145.1, read on the forward strand.
GTTTATCCCAATGGTGCGTACTCCCTGGTGACCGTAGATGATGAGATTATAACTCCTCCCAATAATGCCATGTTTCTTAAACAATACTTTTCCTAACCCTTACGGGTCCTACATGACCTTGAATTAGATTATGGTCCCACACAACCTTAAACTGTCGATCTTGCATGACCCTAAACTGCACTCTCGTCTCACATGAAGTTAAACTATATGTCTTCCCGCATGATGTTAAACTGTATGTCATACCACATGATGTTAAACTATATGATGTCCCACATGATGTTAAACAGTATGTCATCCCACATGACATTAAACTGTATGTCGTCCAACATAACGTTAAACTGTATCTTCATGAACTATGTGTGTCTTGATTCCCATCCTTATGGGATACATAGGACCACACGAACATTTAAATCTTGGGTCCATCCCCTCTCAGGTCGAGGCCCTCGACCCTTTATAGTGGTACTATGATGTGTCTAAGAGAACATTGGTCTAGGAACTAGAGTGTCATATTCAACTTGGGCAAGTTTCCATCCACTTGTCAAGCTTCATCTTCCCCTTCATTTGGGCCCCTGTTACCTTTCACACCCGAAGGGACCCCCAAAGCGGCATGGATGCTAGGACTAAGGGATCTCCTAACATTACGGGCCAATTCCTCCGAGGGTTTCAGACAAAAAATTGATACAAGTCCCGCGTTGTAAACATGGTCAACAGTCGATGCTCATTTGTTTGTCCCCATTTTAGGCTAATGCAATAGGATGCTACGTTGCGAACATGGTCAGCATTATTCCTCCATCATCACGACAGCCCTTTTAGGCCTTGAATGTTGGTTACGTGATTCACATTAAGTTCCACCCTATCATGTCTAAGTGGAATCTTGACACTCTTGGCACTATCCCTCAGTACACCTCCACACGTTAAGCGGACAAAGCTGAAATACAGTGTCCTTCGGGGCTCCCGTGATCCAAGCACTATGACCATAACTGGGATATTCTCTAAGGGATATGTGTGACTTGATCTTTATCCTCATGGGATATGTGGGATCACCTGGACATTGCATTTCTGGGTCCATATCTACTAGAGGCTATCTTCTCCTTCCCCTTATCCTCTGACCCTCACTGGCCTCTTGGCCCAAGGCTCCTCTCCCGGAATTGCGCATAGTGATGATGTGGACCTCGTCCTCATTCACGCCGGGTATGCTTTATCATGTCATGCACATTTATTAATATACAAGCCATATGACTTCAAACTGTACTGTTTGGTACTATCACATGACCCTAAACTGTGATAGTATCGTCCTAGCCGTATGACAAAAAACAGAACTGCATTGTGATGACCTCATCACAAGGGACATCACGTTGGGTATCATTCATCCACCATACCATTTTTCAATGCCTGTATACATATTTATTCTTATGGAGATGCCAGGAATTTCTATCCTAGGCCAGTCGCTTCACAAAAGAAAAACCATTCACCTTAAAGGACAAACAAGATACATCAAATACAACTTCTTTTGGTGTGAGGTCCAGACCCGCATGCCCCTTTATTCCTTTTCACTGGTACCTTACCATGCTACCACCCAGAACTATCTATGGATTGATTCTCATCCTCATGAGATACGTAAGAATGCTCAGGAATTTCCCCATGGGACCGACCTAACTTTCGTGTTCGTTCCCTTGACCTAAACACTTCCCCAAGGAACACATGGTAATATGGACTTATGTCCTCATTCATGTTAGGTTTCATGATCACCTTACCATGTACCCCCTGCATTCCTTACAAATCCTTGGTCTGAGTTCTAAGACCTTAAACTAAGACCTTTCTGAGAACTACGTGTGTCTTGATTCCCATCCCTATGGGATATGTAGGAACGCCTAGACATTTCGTCTTGGGTCCATCCCTGGGAATCAAAAATACCATCTTTTCCCCCACCATCGACCCCTTGTCCTAACCCTTCAGGGAGTTTTGTAACCGCAAAACTTTCCCTGAACAAGATCGGGATGCCCCATAATGGCATTGGGAAGCGATAGTTTCCTCACCAAAGAGGTCCTGTCTAAACGTAGGGATGATCCATGATCATATTAATGCGCCTGCCTAATGTTCTTCCACCACGATGACATAATTTTTGGAGTGTTGGATTCTATTCGAAAAAACCACCACTTCGATTTCCATGCTTTACGTTCCCCTTTATTCGAACCATTATAACCTTTCATGTCTGAAGGGACCCCCTAACAATATGGATGCTCGACCAATGGTCTGCCTGCTATCCTGTGACAGCATTCCGGAAGACTGATGGATGATATTTGAGTTAGGTTCCATGTTGCGAACATGGTCAGCAGTTGAACCTAATTTTTTGTTCCCATTTCAGGCTAACACAATAGGGATGATGTGTTTTGAACACGGTCAACAGTTGTCCTTTATTTCCACACCCCTCCCATAGTGTTCCGAATTTGGGTAACATGACTCAAATTTTTCATTCCCCTATGTTTGGACTGATTCCAATACCCCTGGAATTGCCCCACTCGTGTGCTAGAGCACATTGAGAAGATGATACATCAATCGGTCTGAGGTCCTCTTCCTTTTATCGGTCCTCCCTCTTCTCCTCGGAAATCTGGATTCGAATTTTGAATGCCCGAAGCTTGGTTGACATTCCCACGATCAAACGAAGTGATAATACGAGCATCCCTTATTTCTCACATCGGGTACAACCCATGTGAGGTTAGGAATGGATTTCTATTTATTTCAGGATTATGGTTGAGCACGTTAAACCAAAGGGACAAGTAAATAAATTTTTCCATACATACTGTTCAAAAACAAGAAGAAGTAAGGTGAAATAAGTTTATGTGTTCGGCCAAAACAGGGCCCTTAGGGGTCAGATTCTTGGATGGATCTTTCCAATGCCGCTACCTTTTGGCTGGTGGCCTCTAGGACCGCCTCCCGCCCCCTGAGGACTCTCTCTTCATTAGTAGCCAAGGAATGTAGTTCGCTAACTCTAGCCCGTGCCCGCGCCTATTCAGTTTGGAGCTCAGTCATTTGGTGACTCAATTCCATGAGTTTTTATTGGGAATCTTCCAGGTGGGCCCTCAACTGATCCACAAGCTCAGAACAGTTTGCGATGAATATTTCCTTTTCTTTCACCTATTCTTCGAGGTGTTGAACCTCCTGCTCTACCCTTAGAAATGCTCGGGTACTCCCCGACTCCTCCCAAAACTGGGTGACGTCAGAGCACGAAATGATTTCACGCACCTTCTTGGCCATGTAATCACGGATTGTCGAGTGGAGGTGTTGAGAATATATCCCTCCAGCACACAAGAAACACAGCCAGGTGTGGAGTGATCCCATCTGCTTCAGACATTCCTCCTGAGGATGACTGAGAAAAAGCCAGATGAACTTCCACCCCTTGCGTCGCATCGTCCACCTCTCCTCGGTCGCTTCCAATTCCGAATTGTCAATTTCTTTGTGGTTAGCGGGCCGATAGATAGGAAAGATATCCAACAGGCTAGTAGCAGGGTTCTCCTCGGAGATTCCTCCCAGGGAAATAGGCTCCTCAGCGTCTGAGCGACCTTCCTCCCTCACCTCGACCCTAGTGGCGCCTTCATCAACTACCGGCCCTGCCCCAACAACAGTGAAACTGGTGTCCGCTGCTCCCTACTCACCAATTTCTGGGGTCTACTTGGTTTTGGAGGAGAGTTCTGGATGGGGAGGAACATTTTCCATCGGCTCACTTGCGGATGGTTCGGGTTTAGCATCCTGAAGAGCCTCCAATTCCGTGATCATTGTACAAACAAGGATCACCCTAATCAGTTGAGTCCTCCGAAAGTAAGTACCGGTATCGAAGCAAGGAACTTACAGGAACTAAGTAACTTACAGGAACCCAAGGTGCCAACCTCCAGTGTTCTGGCCACTACAAGAGCTATCAAAGCGGGGGATCCCACAACACTCGTCAGCTCGATAATGAGCGTCAGTGCCCCACCTTGTTCCATTGGAACTTCCCCCCCTCCTTTGACTGGTGGATCTTGATCGGTGCTAGTGTGCCCCTGAGTGAGATAAGGAGGTTGGATTAAGGATTTTAGAAGAGAGTGGATAAAGAAGGGGGATAGATAAGGGTTGAAACATACCTCGAGTATCTCAGTCACATCCACATCGGAGCCGACGATCTCATCACTCTCCTGTAGACTCCCTTGGTGGGACGCCCACTGAGACCCTTCAACTTTGGGCTCCTCTTTTCCTTAAACCTCTCCTTCACCATTTCCTTTATCTTCTCATTCACCTTCTCATTCTGCCTCCTCTTCTGTCTCACTGCTCTTCGACTCATCATTGCTGTCATCATCCCCCGACGACATTGTTTCCGGATCATGCTCTTGGCCGAGCATCACTTTCACCAAGAAAGGTGGATCCACACGCCGACCCTATTTACATGCGTAAATCTCCATGGCTATCAGATAAACATGTTGTCGATGGAAGGTCACTTTGTCGAAAACCCAAACGAGCCATAATTATAGTAGCAGGATCCCATCTCAAACTATCTTTTTCCAGAGGGTTTCGGTGCTCACCGACTACCTCAGGGTTATCCAAGCTGACCATAGTGCCGGTAAAATGGAATCTTGGTAAGGATGAAGCATATATCTTATTTTCTTCACGAGAAGTTCTTTGGCCGCTCCGTGGGACCCTCCTCCTCTAGGCGACTAGGGCGTGGCCACGCCATACAACATCCCCGCTGCTGAGGTCCCGACCTCTGTAGGCCCCGTTGTCTGACGCACTTCCGGTCTTCCCCCTCTAGCGGCACTCTGCCTACTCTCTTGCCACCAGATTTCCACACTAGAGACCTTGAGTTTCCAAACTCACTTCCAAAAAATCCCACCAGGGTATGCTATGGCCCAATGTTTGGCACACTCGGTTGAGAGGCCAACATCGACATCGGTGGGAGGAAAGGTGATGACATCGCCAGAGCCATAAGTCGTGAACATCAGCCACATTTGGAGAAGAACACAAGGATTCCTTTCTTCCCTAACGTCTTTGTATAATTTGTTTAGCATTCTCTGGAGGCACCCAAACTTATTGGTGAACCTGGACGGCACATAAGGACCGCAGAAGATCTTCCCATCAATCCGGGCCACAAGCACCCCACCTCGGATGCTCTGGAAGTATTCTCTCTACTCCAGTGAGCCTTTCCCATTGTCTATAATCTGGCCAGTCAGGGTGGGGAATGGGATGAAGACGAATTTGTCATGGTTACCAATTATGATCCTTACTCCCTCCTCATTGATCGTCAGCGGCATGACCCTGAAAATGTTCAGCAGAGAGGGTCACAGGCCACTGCCTGGAGGACGAATGGCATTCGAAAAGGTGTATCTGCCACAATGAGCCGCATCCCAGCCATGGAAAATCTAGAAAAGGCCACAAACTCCCCTAGGTGATCGCACTCTCTAGATGCATCCCAAAATGGCGTACAACCGAGACATCACGGGGACCCCCAGATTGAACCTCTTGTTGGCAGCCATGATGACATCCATCACTAGGGTCACTGGACAGACTCCCATCCTTGCATCCCTCACCAGCAAGAGCCACCCACTAAGGAATGTAGAGAGAAATACGATGTAATGGACATTCACGTCCCGAATCTCATTTATGATATAGCCCCATGACTGGTAGTGCCCCGCCTCCAGGACCCTCCTATATGATTCACTCATGCACCTCTATGCCGTGGTTGGACACCGTCTCCCTCGCCCTGGCATCTTGAATTCCGGATCCCTCTCTAGGAACATGCTACACAAGTCCTTATAGGTGATGTCCTTCAGGAAGTCCTTGACCCCCAGCTTCTCCTTGTCCAGCTCCAGTAGGTGCCACATCAGTATGGGGGTTCGTGATCTGTCTCCCCAGGTGTTCATCGGCGGAAGGAATTCGTTGTATTGGTGGCCCCCCAAAGGGATACCCTCGATACAGTGAATGTCCTAGAGACTGATACCGACTTCCCCATGATGGAGATGGAATGTTTTGGTATTAGGGGACCACCGGGTGAACAGCTCTAGCCCGAGCTCGTGCTGGCGGTAGAAGTGAAATTGCGATGTCCACACCGCCTCAAATAAGCCAATATGTTGCAGCTCGACCCCAACTTGGTCACATGTATGGAAAACCCAGTATGCCCAGGCCCATTAATTGGAGAAGTTTCCTTCGGACTGCATGTCCCAGTCCTGCAGCCAGCCTTTAGTCTCATCCATGACGCTATGACAAAAGGTGCTTGCATAGAGGGTCAGGGAGCTCTCCGCAACAGGGTCACCCCCAGAAATGGTCCTAATATTGGGATTCAGGATGTAAACATCCATGTTTCTGGTTTCTCTGGCAGGATGACCATTTTTGGTAATGTTGTATCGAGGGAGATCGTCCTTACGAGTCAACCATGACCTCAGTGTATCCACCTCAAAACCCAGCAAAGGAACCTCCTCCAAAATACTGAAGTCCCACAGTGGCAGATTGTTGGAGAAGGCATAATCCTTTTGGGTGGGGGTTAGCATATTGAAGAGGGTATGGTTATTGGAGACAATTCTTTTGGTACCGTAAGCCTTTGGGTTGACGACCATTTCAACCCTACGAGCAGCAGCTTCTCCCTCATCAACCTAGTTTGAGGCCTTCTTATTCTGACCAAGTGTTTCGAGAGCTGGAACAAAATCTGGGAGGTTGGCACGAAATATCCACAGGCATCGCAAAAAATCGGATTGCGGCGTGAAAAAACCCAGGTTTGCATGTAAAAAGATGCTTGATCTCGGTGGAATTACGCGTGGCCGAAGCAATTTTTCACGTAGGACTAGAGAAATTTTCACGCATGAGAGCTCAAAGCTTATCGCACAAGAAAAGTCATATGGAGCATGGGACCCATGACAGCTCTTATAGGCTAAGCTTGGGTTCCATGCACGCACAAAAAGCTAATTCTGCGACTTCATATGTTTTTCACCTCGCTTCAGATTTTTGCGCACATGGACCCTACAGAGCCCTGCATTTCAGTGTTTCCCTCGGAATCCGACCGTTGGACCCCTCGCCGATCCAATTCCAAGGGGGGCATTTGTAGATGCCGAAAAGCACTCAAAGGCTAGAGAAGTTTTCCAAATGAAAAAGAGAAGTCACATTCGGATCCGGGGACCCCGTCTGGGGGGCTCAGAGGGGTTGCACAAAAAAAGTCATTGCTGCGTGAAAAAATTATGCCCCACACAGAATGTTCCAGAATTCGTGAAAATCCTTTGGCGTGGGTGCGAAATATTTCGCACCCCGAAATGCGCGGTTGACATTTTGCACCGCTGCCTACGTCACACAATTTTTTACGCATAGACCTCGTTTCCACGCCCCCAAACACCTATAAATAGAAGGTAACCCCATTACAATTTGGGGCTGAAGAATCTGAACCAGCTCTCGTGCAGAAAATTCGTCTTCCACGCGTGCAAAGATGGCCTTCAGGTATGGTTCTTTTCACACCAAGTCACCCTGGGGTCCGCTTTTGCATGAGATCTACATGGTTTAGACTGAATTCTGATCCCTTCAGGGTCCACCCCTAGCACACAATACTTTCCACTTGCACGCATACTGCCCAATTGCATGCAATTCCCTTCGTTTGCACGCACCCTAGCCAATTGCATGAAATTCCCTTCCTTTGCGCACACCCCATCCAATCGCATGCAATACCCTTCCTTTGCACACACCCCATTCATTGTGTTTTCCCTCTCCCAATTGCATGCAATTTGTACTCCTTGTGCACAATAATTTCTAGTTTCAGGAAAAAATTTGACCCCAATTACGCATAATCATCATTGATTTCGCACCAACCTGGTGTTTTTCACGCAGGACTAATGATTTCATGCACAATCCTCAAAGGTTGTGCGCAATTCCTTAGGGCCCCTCACCTCGGTGCTCCCTGGGAATCCCCTTGCGTGAGCGCCCGATGCTCTTCTTATGGATTCCATTCGCGGTTCCTTTCATGCCACGAGCATCCACATCATGCACCATTTTAACGTGCGAATTTCTAGGCTTGTACAAAGTAAATTCAAAGTCCCCTAGACGACACCGCCCGTTGTGTTGATTTGAATCATGCTTCTTTTCATAGGCATGGTAATATCCATTGATTATTCGCATAGACACGCTAACGTGGAACCTTTGATGGTTCTCTCCATGACGCCCCCTCTCCACGGCGTTGCAGATGCCTTCCCTCACACAAGGAGCAGAGGGTACCAGTTATGTAAGTCCTAGGGGTGCGGAGAAAACCCACCTCATCTGAGCAGCAAGATGTTAAACTTCCAAGCACCATCATCCTTAGCACATGATGTTAAACTGTGACCTAGCCCCGTGCCTCGTACATAGGGTCCCCCACCTTGGAATTTCTCCACGCCCACTCGTCTCCACGGGGATGGGATCACCCCTCATATGGGATGATATCCTCTTTATTAGAGTGGTGTTTTTCTACGGGATAGGGAAACCACCTTGGTGTAAGCCCCTAGATTTTCTTGCTAGAGGCAGCATTCATGCTCCTCCTTTCATATTCGGTCACCAAAGCTAGAAAATGGCGTGGTGGGAAACGGGGCTCCACTTTTCTTCGGTCCCAAGTCCCTCTCCCACTGCGCTTTGTCGCCTCGGGCCTCCATCCTGGAGTAAGCCCCGACTTATCAGGCTGCTAACCACGCATAAGCCCCTGTTTCCTCTTTGGGCCGCCTTAGAGTGTAATCCCCATTCCATCCCCCATGGACGCACCTTTCACGAGGTGATCGCCAGGCCTGTTTTGTATCTTGTTTCTCACAATGAGAATGAATCATTTGAGCTTAGATTAAGCACCGACCATGACCAACACCTTGGGCCACCTCAGAGTGTAAGCCCCAAACCATCCCGAACTATAGGTACTTTGATCCATGTCAAGGAATTGTACGTAGGAAGCCTCCATGAGGTTCAAGATCCAACACCTTGGGCTGCATTAGAGTGTAAGCCCCATACCATCCCGAACTACAGGGACTTTGATCCTTGTCAAGGCATGGTACGTAGGAAGCCTCCATGAGGTTCAAGCCCCAACACCTTGGTCCACCTCAAAGTGTAAGCCCTATACCATCCTGAACTATAAGGACTTTGATCCATGCCAAGGCATGGTACATAGGAAGCCTCCATGAGCTTCAAGCCCCAACACCTCGGGCCGCCTTAGAGTGTAAGCCCTATACCATCCTGAACTATGGGGACTATGATCCATGTCAAGGCATGGTACGTAGGAAGCCTCCATGAGGTTCAATCCCGAACACCTTAAGCCACCTCAGAGTGTAAGACCCATACCATCCCGAACTACAAGGACTTTGATCCATGTCATGGCATGGTATGTAGGAAGCCTCCATGAGGTTCAAACCCACCACCCGGTCATTTCGACCACCCTCACGTCGGTTCACCAACACCTTGGGCCACCTCAGAGTGTAAGCCCCAACCCATCTCGAACTACAGGGACTTTGATCCATGTCAAGGCATGGTACGTTGGAAGCCTCCACGAGGTTCAAGCCCCATCACACATGTCTCGTCCTGACCTCTCCCTCGAACCTATGTGTCTCAGGAAACTCATGCCCTAACCCGGAGGTTCCACTTCCTCTGTTTCCCATCCATACTTACATTCACACGGGACACCTCCTCAGGTGTCCCGTCGTTTCACCGAACAACACGGACATTAACTCCCCACCATGAGGATACATAAGAAGTCTATTTAAGGCTCAATCCCAAAGCCATCATCCATCCTGATTCATACCTGGGCTGCCACATCCTGGTGAGATCATGCCACCTCATTACCTGTTCTGTTTGACAGCATTCGGTAAGCCACCCACATGTTGGCCCCAATATCAATGTTCCCTCCAGGGGGTTCCTCAATCTGATCCACTCTAATCAACGTTCTGATCAGTCTGATCCATCTCTGCTGGACGTTAAACTCGCGGCATACCCTGTGTTAAACATGGGAAGCTAAGGAAAACCTCAGATACATGCCCATGGTATATGATTCCCCATGTTATATGTGGGATGCCTCGGGCTTCCGTGCCCTCAAGAAGCCCTATAATAAGGGATAGAAGACATACATTCCAATACCCCAATGTCAAGACATGCCAGTGGTACCCAACTTGACTACTCCCCTAACCCAAGGTTGCTTCCCTGACCAGAACCCTTGGAATGTCCTGACAGAAGCAGAGTAATTAACTAGTGTCCATGAAGATATGAAAATAGGAAGAGTTTCACAAAAAATGTCTTAAATCTATGAGGGAGACCCGGACTAGGCGAAGAGCTCTGAGGAGTAATCCACAGAAGGAAGAACCGACATCCCATCATCCCATTTCGATTAAGAAGCAGACACCCCTGAATAAAGAGAAGATGTTGCCTGCCTTTGGAAAGCGGGAATGCGGGGTAACAACAGTGTGCCCTCTGTGTGACGGATGCACGCGCCCCGACAAAAGTGTTAGAAACAATAATCCAGAGTCTATGAATTTCCTAGCTGTTTGATGGGGTCCAAAGTTTCCTCCACATGAAAGTGTATGGAAGAAATAAAGAATATACGGAAAATCATTATCAAGAACACACCTCCTAATAACTTGATCACTACACATGCACCAGAGGTAGGGATCTTCCCAAACATAAAAAACTGAAGAACACTTTAACTTTTGGACTTGATGTTTCTTTAAAATTACTATAATTTAAGAGGCAATAGGGTAGTTAAGTAAATCATCATAATAAGGATGCGTACTTGAGATTGAATGAAGATGCTCATTAGGGAAAGTGTCATGAAGTGGTACCTGGTCCAAGGAGTTAGACTCTAATGTGTGATTAATCCTACTCATGTGGTCTGGCACCATGTTTCTTAACCCATTATTTTATTTATCTTAATATCAAATTCATGAAGATGGAGCATCCATCAGATGAATCTGGGATTTGTATCTATCTTCTTAAAGAGGTAACTCAAAGTTGGATGGTTATAAAAAACAACTACTTTAGATCCTAATAAATATGAACATAATGTATCTAAAGAAATTATGATGGAAAGAAACTCCTTTTCCATGGCTGTGTATTTTTATTGGGCTGAATCTAATGTCCTCAAAGGATAGGTAATCACATGTGAACGTCCATCCACCCTTTTTGATAAGACTGCTCCAACTGCAAAGTTTGAAGCATCACATATAATCTCAAATGGAATGTATCACCATGGGGGATTTATGATTGGTGGAGTCATTAGAAAAATATTATATCTCATCAAAGGAATTCCTACAAGAATAATTAAACACAAAATCATAATCCTTTTGATGTAATCACGAAATAGGAAGAGCAATCTTACTAAAATATTTGATGAAGTTCCGGTAAAATATTTCATGCCCTAGGAAATATATAACATCATGCACACATGAATGATAGGTAAAGGATGAAATAATATCTACCTTAGATCTATCACCTCTATCCCATGTTTTGACACTACATTCCCTAATAAAATTCCATGCTCTACCATGAAATGACACTTTTCAAAGTTCAAGACCAGATTCTTCTCAATACAACAATTCAACACCTTTCCCAAACTAGGGATACAATCATCAAATGAAGACCCATACACTGTAAAATCATCGATAAATACCTCCATGAAGGTCTCAAAAAATCAAAAAATAACCACCATACATCTCTGGAAGGTACCTTGGGCATTGAAAAATATAAATAACATCATCTGGTAGGAAAATGTGCCAAATAGACAAGTAAATGTTTTATTATCATGATCCTATGGAGAAATAAGAACCTAAAAATATCCAAAAAATCCATACAAGAAATAATAATGTGTCTTCCCAGCTAGTCTCTCAAGCATTTAATCAATAAATGGGATGGGAAAATGGTCCTTGCGAGTGAATTGATTTAGTTTCCTATAATCAATACACATACGCCAACTATTTTCACCCTCATTGGAACTAACTCCTCTCTACCATTCCTAAAAATAGTAACAAAAACTTTCTAAGAAACAACCTGAATAGGACCCACCCACTGGGAATCTAAAATGGGTTAAATTATACCTGATTCGAGAAAATTTTCAACTTCTTTTTTAACAACTTCCAAAAGAGTTGGATTCAGTCTCATTTGTGACTACCTAACCGGTTTAGCCCCATCCTCCAAAAGAATCCTATACATGAAAATATAGGGGCTCATATGTGATATGTCAGCCATGGTCAACCTAATTTCCTTAATGTTCTCCCTCAAAATATTCAAAAAAATTTATTCAAGTTCAAAATGGATATTGTTATCAATTATAACAGGTAATATATCACCACTGAACAAGCATGAGTATTTTAGATTTCGGGGAAATGGATTGAGTTCCAGTGTAGGGGGTCATGTATGGATGGATACATTGCAGAAAATGAAATATGTCCACAATAAACATCAGTACCATAATAGACATCATTAAAATCATAAAATAATGCATCATATCCATCAGCATACTCAGCAACCATGTCATAATTAGAATGAGCATAATTAAAATCAGAATATGAATCCATTTCAAAATCAAATATAAGATAGTTTTGTGCATTATAAGTAGGTGTGGAAGTGCTCTTGGACTTTAAACTAGAACCAATACTCCTAATCTCTATAAGCATAGTACAATAAAATTCCATGGGGTTTTCATTTGGTGGTTCAAAATGGGAGATAAAAAAAGAAGAATGGTCATCTTAGGGGTGATTAATAGAGTCCATAACATTAAAAATAACATCTTCATCTCCAAATTCCTTGGAAAGTATACCCTCATGAACATTTATGATAGTTTTTTTAGTTTTGAGGAAGGGAATACCTAAGATAATGGGTGCATGAGAACTTACCTGGCCATACTCTATGTTAAGCACATAGAAATCCGCTGGAAAGATCATGTATCTTACATGAACAAGTACATCTTTAAGGAATCCTGTTGGATACTCCATATCTATATTCTCCAAATGAACCACTACTCTCATTGGATTGAACTCACCAGTATATAGAAAAGATAATACAGCGTGAGGAATCACATTTATGGAAGCTCCTAATTCACATAAAGCATCAAAAAAGTGTAACTCCCCTATGGTGTATGGGATGGTGAATGTCCCCGAATCCTTGAATTTTTTTTCATTGCAGGAGTTGGTGTAATGAGTGCTGATACATTCCTTCGAATATTGATCCTTTTATCTCCCTTGATTCCTCTTGGATTGGTACAAAGCTCTTTTAAGAATTCGGCATACCTTGGTATTTGTTCAATGGCTTCAAGTAGAGGGATATTGATCTCAACATGATGGAATGTATCCAAAACGTTTTTTTGGATAACTTATTTAGCCATATTATTAGTTTGTACAACTCTATTTGGAAATGGAAGGGGTTTAGGAAGAACATCATCAATATTTTTCTTACCTTTTTCTTTCTCCTTGGGCTATTCAGCGACTGATGATGATAGAGGAATATTTTTAGGCTGGGTGAATCCTGGTGGAATGGTAGGTGTAAATTTATCATTTGTTTTCTTCCCTCTTCTCAATGTGATTCCACTAAAATTCCCCTTAGGATTTGGAGTAGTCTATTATGGTATATTTCCAAAGTTTTTACTTACTAGTTCATGGAGGGTGATGGAAATCTGGATCATTTGTTTCTTCAACTCCCTTAACTCAAAACCTTGACCCTTCATCTCATTATATTTATTAAGAACAATTTGTTTCAAAATATAATTAGAGTTATAATCTAACTTCTGTTTAGAATTCCCTTATTATTGACTTGTTGATGCTTGGTCTTCAAATCTCGTATGGGGTTGTTGGAAACCTTGTTGGTAAGGCAGAGGATGTTGGAAATTTTGTTGAAAAGGGGACCTTTGTTTTTTTCTAGAGCCATATCTAATGTCTGATTGGTCCTTACACCCTTTGTTGTATGTTGGTGAAAAGGAATCATACTTCCTCTGGGGATGTGGTTGTTGTTGCTGTTGATATGGTCTCCTAGGGAATACTACTGCGCAATCCTATGTCTCTTGTAGTTGGGGGAAACAATCCCTTTGGGTGGTCTGTTTTAGTGAAAATACCAAAATACCTCATAAGAGTGGGTTGGTATGTCTTTTGAGCTAAAGCAATATGCCTCACCATAATTGTTAATTCTTCCAATTTAGTATCAATCAAATGATTCTTAAGAGAAGAAGGACTTACCTGATTTATTCCTCTAACATGTGGTGTACCTCGATCACCAAAATATTGGAATTTTTGTTCCATCTTGTCAATAAACATGTGTGAAACTACTGGTGTTTGGTTAACCAATACCCCTCTAGCTGCGACATCCACCATGCTCCTCTATATAGGTGTGAGGACTTCATAGAAGTACTGTATCAAGAGTTTCTCACTGATTTGGTGATGTGAGAAACTTGAAAATAAAATCTTGAATCGCTCCCAGTACTTATAAATTGACTTACCTTGGGCTTTCTTGATCCCTGAGATCTCCTTTCTAATGGAAATGGTCCTCAATGCTGGAAAAAATGTCTACAAGAAAAGTCATTTCAAATCATTCGAACATGTTACACTTTAGGTTGTAAATAATACATCCAATCCTTTACATTTACATCAATTGAGAATGGGAATGACCTTATATTTATTTGATCTTTAGATATATTTATTGGTTTAAGGGTTGAGAAAACCAAATTAAATTCTTTTAAATGTTTGTTTGGATCCTCACCAAATTATCCATGAAACGTTGGAAGAAGGTTAATAATCCCATATTTCAATTCAAAGCTGGATTCAAGGTTTGGGTATGCAATACAATTAGGTTGATAGTTAATGTTGGGTGGAACCAATTATTTAATGGTTCTATTAAGTTCATTTTTATTGTTTTTATACATTGGTTATTATTTTATGTTTGATTTAGAAGTGTCTCCAATTACAGTGTTCTTAGAATGGAGGAATTCTCCAACTGGTTGAATGTTGAAACTATCCGTAGACTATGATTATTTGATTCAAGATCAAAGGATAAATTTAATATCAGGGTCAAGATCTAAGATATCCTCAGGATTATTTCATGTTAGAAATCAAATAAAAATAAAAAGTAAATGAAGAAAAGTGGACCATAATAAAAAGAAAATATGTTTGAGTTGGTCCAATAAAAATAAAAGAGAGTGAAAAACAAGAGAAAGGGGAAAGAATAAATAAATAGGAGAAGAAAATAATAAAATGAAAAATAAAATAAATATATCTAATTGGTTGACTAAATTACTTACCTCTCCAAAAATGATGCCAATTTGAAAGGGCGCTATCGTGGAAGCTCTCAAATGAAGTGTGATTTTTGGGTACTTAGGTGCAGTAGAGTGGATGACCAAGGTCATCTCTCAAAGGAGTAAGTAATTTAAAAACTCATTAAAGGTATTTTGAAAATAAAATAAAAGGGAAGAAACAAACTTAGAAGTATGGGGGGGGGTTTATATTTATAAAATATGAAGAATAAGTTTTCTGGAAGAAGATTGTATTTTTTTTGTTCTTGTTTTGGAAATAAAATTTGATTAATAAAACACAATGAGAAGATTTTTTTTAGAAAACTATTTAAAAAAAATAACTGATTTGTCTATACCTCTTAAATAAATTATTAATAATTATAATTTAAATTAAAATCCAATTAATTATGATCCCCTAATTTTCTAACCCTCAAACATTATGGGAGTTAACTTAACCACAACGACGAAATGAATTGAACTCCAAGCTAGATTCGAAACATGAAATCATAGAACCCTACGTTTATTATCATTCCAAAGCTAGTTTATGATTATTGGTAAATTAGGGAACATATCCATTCTGGAAATGAAGATGAATTGAGTTTAGAGAATATATTTTAACTCTACAAATTAATCTTGTGTGGGTTTTCATTACCAATTAAGGTCTCACTCTCACAATTCACACAATTCTCGACCATTCATGTTTTTGTGTGAATTGTTCAATTTATTTATTAGTTTATTTTAATTAAAAAAAATTCATAAATCATAATTTATGAATTAAATTAATTCTTTTATTTAAAATAATTAATTGAATATGGTTATATTTAGATAAATTACTAAGAAGAATTACTCTTCTATGGGCAGCATAGTCATCATAGAAACATTTTGCATTTGAAAAAGGTTGTTGAAAGGTTATAACCTAATAAAGCTTATACTCTTGATTTCCAGACCAAATAAGAAAATTAATATAAGAATAAAATTGAAAATAACAAACGAAATGGAAGAGAAACTAAGAGTTTATTTAAAGAACAACAATATTATAACAAAGAAGAGGAAAAGAAGAGCATTTTGGAGGAGATCCCAGCTTTGTAGCTTTCCTCCTCCAATTGTGAATTGAAATGGTATAGAAAAAATTATTACATTCTCCCAATCCTCTATGACACGTCCAAACCTCTAAAAATGAGAAAAAAATTATATTTATTGGTTGGAGGAGAGGCTAGGTTATAAGTGGCTTCAAGTGTGAATGGAGAAATTCAGACACATATTTTATTCCAAGTTACACCGCTTGTTTGACCTTCAAAATGTGTGAACCATATGTAATTCCAACAGGATGATTTGTGAGAAATTTGTTTCTAGAGATACTCTCCAAATTTTGGCCAAATTCAAGCACAGATAATGTAGTTATGACCTAAATACAAAACTAATGTCCAATCTATCAAGTCCAGCCCATCTTTGATTTCATGAACCTTTTACTTTAATCAAGTGAATGTTTTAGCTCCCATGTCCTGAATGAAAGTTGTATAACATTAATTCAGGAACATATTAAAAAAAATTAGTTTAAAATAATACATATAGAATTTTTATGTCTAAACTACTACAATGCACTTTAAAGGTTAAAACTGGAATTTTCATCAAAATTTCAAATGAATGTTCTAATCCAAAATATGTTATAAATAAACACTTTTAACACACATTAAGGAAATTATATCATTTATTATCACTAGAATACTCAATAAAATTGTTTTTTATCAACTCCCCCACACTTAACCTTTTGTACACCTGAGCAAAGTCACATATCATGTATTTTAAAAAATAAATTATGACATGAAGTGCGTGTTCAAATTTCTCAATCTATAGTGACTATATGGGGAAAATAAAATTTCTATCAGGAGTCAATATCAATAAATTTGAAAGTAATTGTCTTATAAATTGTATCAAAATAAAGTATCGTGATATTAATGACACTAATCATAGAAAAACAAGTTATGGGTCAACCATGACAATAATTCTCCACATGTGTGTGTGCCAACCATTTCAAGCTCATATCTCCACCCTCTATTGAGTATATTCAAGTCAAGTAAAATAATTCTTCTTACCTGGTTTAATTCACCGAACCTGTTCTACATTCCTTTACAATCAAATTTCAAGAGCCACTCACTTAAGAATTCCCAAAAGTCAAACCTTTAGATCCGGACTTAGATATCCCCATGTGTTGTACAGTTCATCACTCCCCTCTTTATTAATAAATATATATTTTTGATTTGATTTTTTTGATTTTGATTTTGATTTTGATTTTTTTTTGTTTTTTGAGGGAGTAAAACTATTGGATATTTGGTGCACATGCATAGGTCAATTCAGTATAGTAATAAAATTGATCAGAAGAGAAACAAACGTATGGACCAACCATTGATATAAGATGAATTTTCTTACATAACATGGATAAAACTTTAATTGAGTAGGAAAAATTTCACAAGTCATGGTTGCATAAAAAGTTGTGTAGAGAAATCAATGACATAATTTACCATGAAAAAATATCACAAATAATGGTGTCATAATCAAAAGGTTTTATAATGACACAACCAATCATATTATCGATGGCTTACATTTTTATAAAAAATCAACCCTTAATAATGAAATCTTTCTCATTCTTATCATGCCACCCAATTAAAATCTTTTTTTTTATTTTTATTTTTATGATTTTTTTTCCAAAAACATAACAAAAAACACACATAAAACACACAAATGAAAATCCGAAATATCTAACCCAAAATGTTTTTCATTTCCCCACACTTAAAATATTTCATTTTCCTCAATTTGAATCTATGAGATGATATGTGCACATGAAGTGTATAATTTTAAATAGGAAAACTAATATAAATGTGAAAGTTTTAGGAACAACTTGATATTTTAAAGTAATGATGGGGTCATGCAGTGTGATGAAATCAACTACATCCGTGGGAAGTCCCTCAATGTATTTATTCAAATGTTTCCCATCGACTGTAAAGCTTCTTCACGCATCCTCTTATGTGATATCCACTGCATGATAAGGAAAAAACTTAGGCACAACATAAGGAACTAACCATCTAGAATAAAACTTAGTAGGCATCAGCTTTAATTATGAACTATATAGTATAACTTTCTCTCCTACATGAAATTAAATTTGTTGGATCATTCTATCATGAGATGCTTTTGATCTTTCCTTATATATCCTTGAGTTCTCATATAATGAAAATTGAATCTCCTCATGCTCTGTAATTTGCATATTCCTTTGAATTCCATCTTGGGACAAGTCTATGTTTCATTTATATATATCCCAATATACTCGATGCTTGACTTTCATGGGGGAGGTGAAAAGATTTCCCAAAAAAAATCCAAAATTGGGATATACTGCTGGGGGTCTTGTATGTTGTCCTATAATCCAAGCGCTTTCTCCAATACTTCATATTTGGCTACACGGTTTTATACAAAATTTGTTTTAACTCTTAATTTGAAACCTCAACCTGGCCATTTTTTAGGGTTGGTATGGTGTTGATGTTTTGTGTGTCACCCCATACTTCTAAAGGGGGGGAAGAAAAATTCTGATTACAAAAGTGTGCCCTTTAGTCACTGATGATGGCCTTTGAAACTCCAAACCTACAAAAAATATGTGCCTTGACAAATTCCACTACAACATGAGAATCATTAGTCCTGGTGGACTTAGCCTCCACCCATTTACTCACATAATCTACAACAATAAAAAAATAAAATAAAACTAAATGAACTAGGAAAAGGTCCCATAAAATGAATTCCCCATACATCAAAAATATCACAAAATAATATGGGTTTTTAGGGAATCTCGTGTTTCTTAGAAATGTTCCCAGTGTGTTGGAAACATGATAAAGACTTAAAAAACACATGAACATCATTGAATATGCTAGAATAATATAATCCAGAGTTGAAGACTTTCCTAGCTGTTCGCTGGGGTCCAAAGTGTCCTCCACATGAAAGTGTATAGCAGAAATGTAGAACATAATGATACTCATGATCAAGAACACACCTCCTAATAACTTTATCACTACACATGTTCCATATGTGGGGATCATCCCAAACATAAAATCCTGAATCACTCTTTAACTTTTGGACTTTATGTTTCTTTAAATTTGAAGGAATTTCAGAGGAAACAAGGTAGTTAACTAAATAAGCATACCAAGAATGTGTACCTGAGATTGAATAAAGATGATAATCAGGGAAAGTTTCCTATAGTGGTACTTTTTCCAAGGTGTCAGCCCCTAATGTGTGATTGATCCTACTCATGTGGTCGACCACCGGATTTTTTGTCCCCTTATTTTCCTTTATCTCAATATCAAATTCTTAAAGGAGCATCCATCGAATGAGTTTGGGCTTTGTGTCTGGATTTTTCAGGAGGTACCTCAGAGCTTCATGGTCAGTAAAAACTACTTTAGATCCCAATAAATATGAATGGAATTTATCTAAAGAAAATATGACGACAAAAACTCCTTTTCCACGGTTTTTTAGTTTGATTGGGCTGAATTCAATGTCCTCAAAGCATAAACTATCACATGTGAACATCCCTCCACTCTCTATGATAAGACTACTCCAACTACATAGTTTGAAGAATCACACATCAGATCAAATGGAATGTCCCACAATGGGGTATGTATGATCAGTGGAGTGGTCATACACTGTTTTATCCCCTCAAATGAAGTCCTAAAAAAATCATTAAACACAAAATCAGAATCGTTTAGAAGTAATCGTGACATAGGAAGATCAATCTTACTAAATTTTTTGATGAAGCACTGGTAAAATATTGTATTACCTAGGAAATATCTAACATCAAGAACATATAATGGATAGGTTAAGGATGAAATAGTATCTACCTTAGATCTATCAACTCTTATCACATGTTTTGACACTACATTCCCTAATACAATCCCATTCTCTACCATGAAATTACACTTTTCAAAGTTCAAGTCCAGATTATTCTCAATACAATGACTCAACACCTTTCCCAAACTAGAGATACAATCATCAAATTAATACTCATATATTATAAAATATTTCATAAATACCTCCTTGTAGATCTCAATAAAATCCTTAAAAATACCCACCATTCATCTCTAGAAGGTACCTGGGGCATTGAAAATTTCAAATGGCATCCTTCGGTAGGAAAATGTGATGAATGGATAAGTGAATGTTGCCTTCACCTAATCTTATAGGGATGTAGGAACCTAAAAATATCTATAAAATCCATCTAAGAAATAATAACATGTCTTTCCAACTAGTCTCTCAACCATTTAATCAATAAATAAGATGGGGAAATAGTCCTTGTGAGTGGATTGATTTAGTTTCCTATAATCAATACGCACACACCAACTATTTTGAACCCTTATTAGAACTAACTCCTCTATATAATTCCTAACAACAGTAACACCATTTTTCTTAGGAACAACCTAAATAGGACTCACCCACTGGGAATATGAAATGGGATAAATTATACCTACCTCAAGAAATTTTTCAACTTCTTTTTTAACAAATTTCATAAGAGTTGGATTCAGTCTCATTTATGGTTTCCTAAATAGTTTATCTCCATCCTACAAAATAATCCTATTCATGAAAATAGAGGGGCTAATACCTGATATTTCAGCCAAGGTTCACCTGATTGACCTAATATTCTACCTTGAAATATTCAAAAGTTTTTCTTCATGTTCAAAAGGTAGATTATTAGAAATTATAACTGAAAATCTCTCACCAAGAAACATGTATGAGTATTTTATATTTGGTGGAAATGTATGGAGTTCTAGTGTGTGGGGGGGGGGGGGGGGTCATGTATGGATGGAGACAATGAATGAACTGAAATATGTGCATAATGAACATGAGTACCAGGATATACATCATCCAAATAAAAGAATAATGCATCAAATACTTGAGAAAACTCAACAACTATGTCATAATTGGAATAAAAATAATCAAAATCAGAATATGAATCCATTTCAAAATTAAATATAATAGAGTTTTGTGCATCATAAACTGGTGTGAAAGTGATCATAGACATCAAACTAGAGACAATACTCATAATTTCCATAATCATAGGATAATGAAATTACATTGGGTTTTTATTTGGTGGTTCAAAATGGGAAATAACAAAAGCAGAATGGTCCTCTAATGGGTACTTCACGGAGTCCATAACATTAAATATCTCAAATTTATCTCCAAACTCCATTGAAAGTGTACCATCATGAACATTTATGATAGTTTTTTTAGTTTTGAGGAAGTTTCTACCTAAGATAATGGGAGAATGAGAACTTACCTAGTCATCATCAATGTTAAGAATGTAGAAATATGCTGGAAAGGTCATGGCTATTACCCAAACAAGTACATCCTCAAGGACTCCCACTGGATATGTTGTAGCTCTATTTTCCAACTACACCACTACTCTCATTGGATTCAAATCACGAACATGTAAAGAATATTATAAATAATGATACATCACATTAATAGAAGCTCATAAATCACATAAAGCATCCGAAAAGTTTAACTTCCCTATGGTGTATGGGATGGTGAATGTCCCTATATCCTTACATTTTTTTAGCATTTCTAGATTTGGTGTAATGAGTTCTGAAACATTCTTTACAATCTTGATCCTCTCATTTCCTTTGACCCCTCTTAAATTGGTACAAATTTATTTTAATAATTTGGAATACCTTGGTATTTTTTAATGGATTCATGTAGAGGTATGTTGATCTCAAAACACTTAAATATATCCAAAACCACTTTTTGGATGACCTCTTCAACCATCTTATTAGTTTTTAAAACTCTATTTGGAAATGGAAGGAGTTTAGGAGGAACATAATCAATATTTTTCTTACCTCTTTCTTTTTCCTTGGGTTTCTCAGTGACCAATGATGATGGAGAAATCTCCTTAGGTTGGGTGAATCCTAATAGAATGGTAGGTGTAGATTTTTCATTCATTTGCTTCCCACTTCTCAATGTGATGGTACTAAAATTCCCCTTGGTATTTGGAGTAGGATAGTAAGTTATATTTCTAAAGTTATTTCTTACCAGTTCATGGAGGGAGGTGAAAATCTCGCTCATTTGTGTCTTTAATTCCCTCAACTCAGAAGCTTGACTCTTCAGCTCATTCCATTGATTAAGAATAATTTGTCTTAAAAAATCATTAGTGTTAGAATATACATTTGGTTGAGAATTACCTTCTGGTTTACTTGATGATTATTGGGATTTAAATCTTCTTTGGGGTTATTGGAAACCCTGTTGGTAAAGAGGAGGGTGCTGGAAATTTTGTTGAAAAGGGGTCCTTTGTTATTATCGAGAGACATACCTCATGTCCGATTGATCCTTACACCCTTGGTTGTATGTTGGTGCAAATGAATCATACTTCTTCTAGGGTTGTGGTTGTTGTTGCTCGTAATATGATATCCTAGGGAATATAGCTGCAAAATCCGTTGCCTCTTATAGTTGGGGGTACCAATCCGTTGGGTGGTCTGTTTCAGTGAAAATGCCACAAGGACTCATAGGAGTGGGTTGGGATATCTTTTGAACCAAAGTAATCTGCCTAACTATAGTAGTCAATTATTCTAACTTAGTATCAATCAAATTATTTTCAATAGAATTAATTACCAGATGTACTCCTTTAACAAGTGGTGTACATCGATCACCAAATTGTTGGGAGTTTTATGCCCTCTTTTCAATCAACACACATGAAGCTACTAGTGTTTTGTTGAACAATTCCCCTCCATCCATGACATCCAACATGCTCCTCTCCATAGGTGTGAGGCCTTTGTAGAAGTATTGGATGTAGAGTTTCTCACTGATTTGGTGATGTAGGAAGCTTTCACATAACTTCTTGAATCACTCCCACTTCTCATACATTGACTCACCTTGGGATTTATTGATCTTTGAGATCTTATTTCAAATGGAAGTGGTCCTCCATGCTAGAAAAAAATCTTTTCAATAAATGAAATTTCAAATCATTCCAACATTTTACATCTTCATGTTGTAAATAATACATCAAATACTTTGCAGTTCCATCAAGTGAGAATGAGAATGCCCTTAGTTTTATTGGATATTCAGGGGAATTTATTGGATTAATAGTTGAGAATAACATATTAAATTCCTTTACATGTTTGTTTGGATCCTCACCAGATAATCCATGAAACTTTGGAATAAGGTGAATTAACCTAGATTTGAATTCAAAGTCTAATTCAAGGTTTGGTTATGGAATACAATTTGGTTGATAGTTAATATCAGAAGCATCCAATTCTCGAATGGTTCTATTAATTTCATTGTTATTGTTTTCATCAATTTTTTATTGTTTTATTTTTTATTTAGAAGTGTATCTAATTAAATTGTTCCTAGAATGGAATAATTCTTCAAGTGGTTGAATGTTGAAACAACCCATAGACTGAGATTGTCTGATTAGAGCTGAAAGGATACATTCAATCTCATAGTAAATATGTAAGTGATCCTGGAGATTAGTTCATGTCATAAATAAAATAAAAAAATTAAATGAAGAAAAGTAGACCATAATAAAAATAAAATAAGTTTGAGTTGGTCCGACAAAAATAAAAGAAGAGTGAAAAAAACATGAGATAGGGGAAAGAATAAAGAAAGAGGAGAAGAAAATAATAAAATGAAAAATAAAAGAAATACCTCCAATTGGTTGAATAAATTACTTTCCTCACCAGTAACAGAAATAATTTTAAAGGGATATTTCATGGGCACTCTCTAATGAAATATGATTTTTGGGTACTTAGGTGCACTAGAGTGGCCAACTAAGGTCGTCTCTCAAAGGAGGAAGTAATTTAAAAAATTATTAAAAGTATTTTGAAAATAAAATAAAAGGTAAAAAAACACATTAAAGGGTGGGGGGGGGGGGGTTGATGTTTATAAAATAGGAATAATAAGTTTGTTGGAATAAGATTGTATTTTTGGTACTTGTTTTTGAAATGAAATTTTATTAATAAAACACAATGATGATATTTTTTTAGAAAACTAATTTAAAAGGAATAACCGATATGAATATACCACTTCAATTACTTATTAATAATTATCATTTAAATTAAAATCCACTTAATTATTATCCACTAATTTTCTAACCCTCAAACCCTATGGGAGTTAATTTAACTACAATGATGAAATGAATTGAACCCCAGGCTAGCTTCAAAACATGCAATTATAGCACCCTGTGCTGATGTTTATTCCAATAACAGATTATGGTTAGTGGTAAATTAGAGAACTTAACAATTCTGTAAATTAATATGAATTGAATTTAGAGATTATATTTGAATTCTACAAATTACTCTTGTATGGTATTGTATTACCAATTAAGGCCTCACTCTCACAATTCACACAATTTGTAACCTTGTGTGTTTTTGTATGAATTTTTCAATTGCATTATTAGTTTCTTTTAATTTAAAAAAAATTCATAAATAATAATGTGTGAATCATAGTAGTTCATTTATTCAAAACAATTAAGTGAATATGGTAGAGTTAGATCAATTACTAAGAATAATTACTCTTCTATGGGCAGTGTAGTCAGCATAGAAACGTTTTTCATTTTCAAAAGGTTGTTGAAAGGGTATTACCTAGTCACATTTCTACTCTTGATTTTCAGAACAAAGAGGAAGATTAATATAAGAATAAAATTGAAAATAATAGAAGAAATGGAATAGAAACTAAGAGTTTATTGAAATAATAACATTATTACAACAAATAAGAGGAAAAGAAGATCATTTTGAAGGATATCCTATCATGGTATCTTCCCTCCTCCAATTGTGAATTGAAATTTTATGGAACCAATTATTCTATACTCCCAATCCTCTATGTCACGTCCAACCATCTCTAAATGTGAAAAACACACATTTATAGATCAGATTGGATGCTAGGAAACAAGTGGTTTCAAGTGTGAATGGGGAAATTCAGCCAATTATTTTATTCCACGTTTTACCACCAGTTTGACCTTCCAAACACGTGAACCAATTGTCCTTATAGATGGATGATTTGTGTGGAATTTTTTTCTAGAGATTCTCCTTAAAGTTGGTCCCAATCCAAGAACTAATAAAGAAGTTATGGCCCAAATAGATATCTAATGTACAATATAGATTCCATCGCATCTTTGAATTCATGACCCTTCTACTCCAATCAAATGCATGTTTTAACTCCCATGACCTAAATAAAAGTTGTATCCCATTAAGTCACAAACACCTTTACAAAATTTTAATTTCAAATAATATATATAAAAATATTTATATGTGAATTACTATAGTTCACTTTAAAGGGTAAAACCAGAATTTATATAAAATTTTAAAATGAATGATCTAATCTCAAATATTTTATAAATAAACACATTTAACACAATTTTAGGAAATTATTTCATTTGTTATAACTAAAATACTATATAAAATTGTGTTTCATCATCCACACATCCTCATGCACAACATTTTTATTTTCAAGGGATTTAATGGTAATAATGTATATGTGACACTATAATTCAAAAATTATACAAATTTTATATATATAATATACATATTTTAAATCGATAATTATATCTCTCCATTAAATTTGGTGATGGAAAAATAACGACATCAGTTCACCAGGCGGTGGTCTACCGTACACATGATCGATAGTTTCATTTCACAAGTGATGGAAGAGAAGATGGATGTAGGCCATTCAATTAACATAATAATATTTCAGTATATGGTAGATACTATTGTTATTATATTGGAATTATTAAGGCATTATTGAAGGTTGTAAGAGAAGAAGTGAAAAAGACAGTGCACAGTGAAGACAATTTCCTTCTCTCAGAGAAATCTCATTTAGATCACTTATTAACAACCCCATTGTTGGTATTTTGGGATGAAAATATGATATAGAACATGTAAAAGGATTTTTTAGTGCTATTATGGTAGGTTTTAGTTTATCTAAATGGTTGAGTAAGTGTGAAGAAGTGATGGGAGGAAATATCCTTTTATAATTGAGGAGTGACATTTTTGTCAATACACAAAACTATTCAATAATGGGAGGTCACTCTCACCCCATGTGCTTCCCAAATTGATAATAAAAGGATTTAAGGGATCATATGGTCCCATAACACCTCCAACATAAAATAAAAACATATGTTTTAAACATGTTGTTCTTTAACATATATGTTTCCTTACCTTTACCATTTTGGTTTTTACTATGCTAACTAGACTTTTTACCTATTTAATTTATCAATTAAGACTAAATAAATAAGAATAATTAGATAATATTTATCCAATGCTTCTAAATATTAAATAAAATTTATAAAAAATCCTATGTGTGTGTAAAATTAATTTTAACACAAGCACATGTAATGCACAAAACTCTATTTTACCCTTTACCATGGTAACATATTTTTTACTATTTAGGTGTCAATATAATTATTATAAAAGAGAAATTGGTGAATTAAGGATATATGGTTGGAATTATTAAACACATACCAATATCTTGGAACTGGATTAGATTTTAAATCATTTAATAAAATATTATTTATTATAAAATAACATTATTGTCAATTTTGTCACTTTTAATTTAGTTAGATTTTAATTACATCAATATAAAGGTTGAATTCAAATATATTATTTTTATACTTGTATATCATGTTATATTTATATAAAAAATTATATGAGTATAATAATTCATTCAATTTTTATTACTTTTATTATTTTTAGTATCATTAATTTTATTTTTCTATTAATTAAATTATTACTGCATTGGAATTGCTTAAGAATTTAAAGTAATTATATGATTACTAAAAATTTAAAATAAATTTACATCATGAAATTAATATCTTTGTTATAAAAATAAATTTCAATATTCATTCTCATATTTAATTTTTCCCTATGTGAACAGATAATTGAATTTTAAAATAATGACGGTGATATTTTGTCATTTTCATAACTTAAATTATTATATTTTCTAATTTCATGGAGTATTTTCTCAAAAATCAAATATAAATAGATACTATAGTAATAAGGGTCTATATATGGACATCAAATATAATTTAGACATTTATTTGAGCCATTTTAACCTTTATTAGTTTAGTTTAACCCCTAGTAAACCTATTTTATCCTTAACCACTCTAATTAATTTTTTCGATTTTCACTATTTATTTTAATGGAAAAATTAGTTGACCTATAAAATATATTAATAAAAATTTCAATTAAAAATATTGAATCCAATTTTCTTAATTCCATCCACATAAGTGAAAAAATTTAATTTAAAATTAAAATAGGAGGCATAACAAAAAAGTGGTTTTTCAAAGAAACAATTACCATAAGCGAAGAAAGTTTTACTATAAAAATTATATTTAATTTTATTCCAATGAAATAAATTGTATTGATTATAATATAATTTTATTAATTTACTTTTAATATAATTATAAATCAAATTTTAACTTTTAAATGTTTTAAATTAAAAGGTAGTTCTCAATAAAACTGGTATTCTTCACTATTCATTGAAAAATATATCTTATTAGAAAATTCTAAAAAATTCACTTTAAGATAATAAGAAAATTATGATTTCAAAAATAAAATTTATTTTTAAAATAAATTTTCTAAAAGCAGTAAATGATAATTTTAAATTATGTGTGCAAAGCGTGATTATGATGCCTTTTAGAAAAATACACACTTTCAGAAAACATTTCTTTTTCTCTCAAATGTATCTCATTTTATATTTAATCGATAGATAAAAATTGAATCAATTTTATAAATGTGTAATATAATGACCCGGATTTTCATGAAGGTATGATTTTTTGTTTTTACTGTTATATATCTTTTTTATATTATAGTGAGGGAACCGTACAACCTTTGGAAGGCCTCGAGAGCCTTTGGGGATTGTTCGGAGCTTGAAGATCTAGAAATTAGAGAGGAAGGATAAGATGCACGATTAACGAATGGTTAAAGCTAAAAATGTGACTCAACCATGTGGGAAACTTAGTGCACATCAAGAGGGAACATAATTTTCCCTAACCATGCGTGTTGGGATGCACGACAGTTGAATTTTTCTTTGAAAAATTGCAGATCTATTTAGAATGGGCTGCACATAGTTAGTAAAACTCTTCCTCTAACCTATATGAGGGGGGTTCTTGGATAGTGATGGGTGTATTGTTGGAACACTATTTGGAAAACTATTTATCCAAAATGTATGAACCCTTCATTAAATTGTAATTTACCATTCTACCCTAAAATGTTTTTAACTCACCCCTTTTTGTTTTCCTCCACCAGAAAAAAGATCCTCCCCATTTTTCATGTTGGGTGTTCCCCTTTCCTCTGTATTTAGGGATTTTGATAACTCCCCTATACGATCTCCATTTATATTTCTGTTAGAAGTGTTTGATCTATAACAATATGCTCTAAAACCCATTTACTTCCATTTTTCATTTATCTTCCCGTATCTTGCACTATATTGGTGCGAGCTTATATCCCCTATTTTCTGGGCATTTGTCTGTTCTTCCAATTTCTCTTGTTCCAACTTGATTCAAGGAAAAAAACTATAGGAGTAGAGTGCTACGGTCCTAAGGTAGGTGCTCTATAAACTTTTATCTAAAAGTTTGGGTGTTTTATTGATTTTTTTTGATGTGTCGCATGCCAAAAATTTCTACACAATGCATTAAAATGAATTTTACATTTATAATTAAGTTCTCTATGTTATTATACCCCTATAGACCCATGTGAGAACATTCAAGTACTTCTACCTCATTGATTATAACCCCTTTAGGTGTTATAAATATAATTCACTCTTTTATATAAAATCTGGTTAACCCAAACACTATCTATGTAGTTTGTATTTCCATTTAATTGGTTTTGCATTGATTTAGAAATGAAATGGATTAATTTAAATGAACGGAAGTGGGTTTAAAGGCCACACAATATGTTGAATATTTATAAATATAATTTGTGTTAATTGTGACACCTATGGTTAAATGGGGGTAAAATGGAAATAAATACTTTAGAGGTAATCCATCAGGATTATTATGATCAGGAAATGGTTACTAGTCGTTGGAAAATGGTTAAGTGATTTTTTGAGTGTGGAATTTTACTCTCCCTTACATTGGGTGATGGGAATGACGTCTCACACCATTTAATTTCATTTGGGTGATGGGCATGATGTTCCACATTCCTCTATATCAGGTATTGAGCATGAAGACTCACCCAATCATCTTGAGTGACAAGCATGTTGACTTGTATTCATATTTAATTCAAGGCTTGTACCATTGTTGGGGCCTATAGCTCATTAGACTAGTCATGTATTCCTAAGTTATGTCCCAGGTCCAGCTAAAAACTAGTATCAAAATACATACCTCTAAATGTACGTATATATATAGTATATATATATTTATACTTATATATATATGTTTATATATATATATATATGCTATAATGATCATACTTCTTTTGACCTATGATGAAGTAGGTAGAGTCTTCTAGGTGTCTTACTGGAACCTCATTCGACTAGTATTTATTCTTCATAATTAGTTATTATTCCATATATCTATACACTAATATGCTATATACACTGACTAGATTATGCTTGACACCATTGGTGGTGGACTATTGATTTTATCTCACACCCTACTTAGGGTGCCCTTGGTACCTATGTAAACATCATGATTACTGGTGTGGATAAGGGAAAGTTCCCTATCATAGAATCTTAACCTATTTTACTTATAACATGGATTATGGAAGTAGAGGACCGATTGTATTCTATTGATGTTAGTGGATCTATATTTTGCTATTTTTTTATTTTTTATAGCATGTTGTATACACATGTTCCCTATATTCACTATTTTCAAAAAAATTATATCAAAATTTCATGACATCATTTTGTATATGATTTAGCCTATGGAATGATTATTATCATTAGGGATTAAATGTTTATCTTCTGCTATTGATTATTTATGGTATCAGTTTCCACTTTGCTGTTAGTTATTTAATATGATTTCTCTATTTACCATCTCTATTATATCTACTATTCCACTCTAATATGAGGGTATAGTATCCCCATTGTTCCCCTATGGACCCTCACTGCAAGTTGGCTGTCTCTAGCTTATGAGTAAGCGTGCTTGAGGCCATGTGACCTATAGGCTCGGGGCACCGTTTAAATGGCTCCTAGGTTGGGATGTTACAAAGTGGTATCAGAGCCTTATTTTTTCTTTAGTCTTATTGTTTGGGTATTGGATAGGAGACTAGGATGTATTATAATTTTTTAATAATACTATTCCTAGGA
The DNA here is from genome assembly GCA_963277665.1 of Viscum album. Classification (NCBI taxonomy): domain Eukaryota; kingdom Viridiplantae; phylum Streptophyta; class Magnoliopsida; order Santalales; family Viscaceae; genus Viscum; species Viscum album. The sequence goes on from OY728145.1 coordinate 180,265,429, forward strand.
GTAACTAACCCACGTATAGTGGAGACCCAAATTACCTTGGATGGGTATTTCTTTCATTGAATTATTCCTATTACCATTGATTCGATTTCACTATTGGGTAATGCACATGATTTATTATTTTATTATTGTTGAAATTATTATTATCGACGTCTTTTTCCATGGACTGGTGTGGAAATGAATTATTTTCTCATGCATCACCATAGGAACTTTAGGATAGATATGACATTCATATTTTCATGCCACATTTATATTCTGTCTGTCTTTCATGGTGCACATAGTTAGTGCCTGATTTATTATATGTGTAAATATAATAACATTTATTTTAATGATAAAATAATTGGATTATGTAAAGTTCCTATATCAATATTAATGGATTTTACCACATATATTGATGATGAAACCTTAATTACCCATTTTTACTATATTTGATCCATCAACATCTGGTTTTATGGGATGAAACATTAGTTTAATGGGTTACATGAATACCAATGGTAATTTATGAAGCAAGTACTTTAATAAATCTTGAATGGTTATTCATGTAATAAAATTATTGAATATGAACTGTTACATTCTAATACCAGATGTAATGTTTAGGTTGTAGTTAAATATTGTGTTAATTATAATTTATAATAAGTTTAAATTTTATAAATTGGGAATAATTAAAACTAAAATTGGGATGTGTTATATATATATACACACACACACACACACAAAGAATATGAAAAAAATGAAATTAAAACTTTTAAAAGAAATTCATACCAGTAAATGGAAAATGCAATTGCAATGTAAAGGCTGTTTTCCTCTATACATTTCAATTGAAACTCCATATACCAAAACCTCTATCATTTTATACGAGAGCTAGACCCAAACCCATCCTTAGTAGTGGGTAGTTGGGGGTTTCTCCTATAGTACTTATGGCCTACTATGTTCTTCCTTTATAACCCATAACTTTCTTTTGGAGTATTCAGAGAGGTGATACCGTTTTTTATAGGAGGTATGTATACCTGTCCTATTACCTATCTATGATCATTTCAATTGATAAATTTTATTTTCTATGTCATGAGTTAGGAATTGTAGAATCATTCCACCATTATGGGCTCATTTCTTACACCAGGAAGGTGGTTAAAACCAAGCATCGGAGGAGGTGGTCCATGAGCCACCAGTGTTGCCTCTAGTAGTGCCACTAGAGGAACCACCTTCTATTCTTGAAATGGGAATCAATGCCCATTTAGAAAGGGTTTTACAGGTATGATGCTATGCAAGAATCTACTCGATCATCCTCAACTATGGAAAAGTTGAATTAGAAGTTTCAGTATTAGAATCCTCCCACCTTTTCAAGGGATAGTGGGCCTTAGCCTGTAGAGTCATGGATTGAGGCCATGATTTCTACATTATTGAATCTAGATATTCCTCTAGAGAGGATGGTAAATCTCATTACATATATTCTATGTGATTCTTTCATGTGATGGTGGGATGTCATTACCCAGGCAAACTAACATCGTGATATGATTTTGTGGAATTTGTAGAAGGTCTTTTATGATTACTTATTTTCATATACATTGAGTGATGAATGATTTAGATATTTCATTGACATGCAATAGGAATCCATATCTATAATGGAATATTCTATCCATTTTAGAAATATATCATGATTGGAATCGACTTTAGCGGGTGACTAGCTCATGACTACACGGGGATTTTTGGATAGGATAGTATACACCATATGATCACATGTTAATGCTTTTCAGTTGAATACTATTTTTGATATAGTCAACCAATTCCTTTTTATTGAGCAAAATTTGAAGGATTTCGATGGTGTGATCCAGGGTGTTTCAACACCCAGACCTACCAGCGGTTCTTCTAATGGACACAAGTGGTGTTTTGAGGTTGATCATGGGGTAAGTAGTAGTTATATAGCCCATATTGATTGCTTCCTTATATGCCATCAGTGAAGAAAACCAAGATACAAAAAACCCCAGTGTATGTGAGATCCAGTTGAGTACAAAGTATTTTTATGGAATCATGATACTCGATACCTTGTTGGGTATAAAATCAGAGAGTGTTAACTAGTGTATGGAATGTCCCATGGAGATATAAGACTATCTCTTCATGTGGAACCTTTTTTATCCCCAATATGACCAGGTTTTATGTAATTATAGTGATGGATTGGTTAGTTCCCTATCAATCCCATATTAATTTTTATCACTGGAGGGTGATGTTTACATCCCTATAGGATGTTATACGTATCCATAAGGGAGAATGGGATGTCCTTGCATCTTGAGATAGACCTGAGAATCTGGGGCTTGGTAGTTTGATGAAACTAATTGCTAGTCTTTTCTTGGATGATCAAGGGTTATGGCCTATTGTTTTCCTTCTCATAGTGGAATGATTTGGGGATGTATTCCCTGAGTACCTTTCTAGGATAACTCCATTGAGAGAGGTAGAATTCACTATTAAGATAATGTCTAGAGTAGTACTAGTGTCCATTCATCCAAATAGGATAACACCTACAGATCTTGTAGAGCTCAAGAATCAGTTGGAGGACCTTGAAACTAAAGGTTTTATCTTAACTATTACATCACTATAGGGTTCACCTATCCTTTTTCCCAAGAAGTCATATGTACCCTCAGTCTTTCTGTGGATTACCAATAATTAAACCATCTCATGGTAAACAACCGGTATCCACTACCTTGAATAGATGGCATATTTGATCAACTTAGAGGAGATCAGGTTTTATAAAAAATTGATTTGAGGAAGGCATATAATTAGGTTCATGTTAGTTCTTTAGACGTACCTCACACATATTTCCATATTAGGTATGAAATTTATGAGTAACTGGTTATGCTATTTAGTATCACAAACATACCAACCATTTTCATTTCTCTAATGAATTTGGTTTTCTACACATTTCAAAATTCATTCTTGGTAGTCTTTTTGGAATACATATTGGTATATTCTCACACTCTTCATGACCATTCCAAACATCTTGAGATATTGATGAATACACTGAGAGAGAACCATTTTTATGAAAAGATCACGAAATGTGACATTTGGATTGATATAGTCCACTTCCCATGTGATATTAACTCAAAGATAGGTGTATTAGTATGCCCATTTAAAGTGAGAGAGGTAGTTTCCTGGGAGAATCCCATCAATGTATTCAATATATAGAGTTTCTTGGGGCTAGATGGATATTATAGATGCTTCATCCAAAATTTATAATGCCTATAAGAACCTCTTACTGGCTTGACTAAGAACGATGTGAAATTTTTATAGTCCGAATCTTGTGGGACAACCTTTTAGTAGTAGAAAGGAAGGTTGAATACAACACCCGATCTAATTTTTATTGATCCAGATCAGATCCACATGGTTTTTTGTGATGCATCGAGTATTATAATGAGGGAAGTTATAATACAAGACGTGGGAGTAGTGGTGTACAGGTCTCCTCAGTTTAGGCCTCAAAAGTGGAATTACTCAACACACAACCTCGATCTAGATGCTGTTATTCATGATTTACAATGTTGGAGGAATTATTTTCTTGGGGAGAACTTTTTGGTATTCACCGATCACAAAATCCACTATTATATTTTTACACAGTGTGATATGAATATCAGGTTGCACAGATGAATTGAATACATATAGTACTTAAATTTCAAGCGTGCCTACATGACTAGAAAAGGCAATGAAGTACCTGATTCTTTGATCCGGAGGCCTCATGCACAGGCGGTTTAGGATTCATGTAGTGAGTGGAAGCTTATGGCCTTATTTTCATAGATGTATGTTGAAGTTTAGGTAGATCATGGGAATACTATCCTCAAAACTTTAACAATGTCCTCTACTCTTATGGAATAGGTGAGTATGAGGAAAAATTAAGATCCCTAGGGATTAGTCCCGAGGGAAAGAATCTTAGATGATTATTCATCTTCTGTAAGGACCATAGATGAGGATGAAACCTTATGCATTCTTGGGTGTTTCTGGGTTCTAGCTGACATCTAAGAGGAGATTATGTGATAATCTCATGCCTTAATAGGTGAAGGAAGAACACCACTGACCGACATGAATTTTATATCTATTTTATATTCTCAAGTTTAAATGGGATGATGTCTATATAGAATTCATGATAGATTTTCTAAGATATCCTTGAGGAAATGATATAGTATGGATCGTTTTTGATCGATTTATGATGGTATACCATTTATAACCTGTCTAGGAAACTTTATCAGTAGAAAATCTAGGGATTCTATATGTCCAGGATATCATAAAACATCACATATCTACTCATTCTATCAAATTTGACAGGGACTCTTATTTCATGTTGTGGTTTTGGAAGTGGTTGTAGAAGGCCTTAGTTACACAGTAGATTTTGAGAAATATCTATCATTTTTAGATTGAAATCTAGAGAGAGTGCATGATTCAGGTGTTAAAGGAAATTTTATATGCTTGTTTCCTTGACTTTGGGGGTTATTGGGAAAAGAAAATACCACTAGTTAAGTTGGATTAAATAATAGTTTTCAAGATAATATTCAGATGGATACTTATGAATCCTTATATCGTAGGATATGATGATTACCTATGTGATGGTTAGAGGTAGGAGAGGCTGTAATTTGGGGACCACATCTCATTCATGAGTATTTAGAGTAGGTATAGCTGATCAAGAAGCACATTTTGACAGTTCAATCTAGGTAGTGGTCTTATTCCAATCAACACCAATGAACTATTGAGTTTGAGATTTGGGATCTAGTTTTATTTATTGTATCTTCTAGTATGGGCCATTGACAGATTAGGTGGTAGAGAAAACTATATCCTAGATTTGTCTGACCTTTTGAGGTCATGGATCGAATCAAACCAATGGATTACCAGATAACACTTCCTCATAGATACTGATCTATGAATGATGTTTTTCATGTGTCTCAGATCGTCTGGTATCATCTAGACTCATCGCATGTTTTCCAGCCTGGTGATGTTGAGTTAGATATAGATTATTATTTTGAGGAGTACCCAATGCACATCATAGATCCAAGTGTGAAGGAACTCCATGTAAGGTTATTTATTTTAGAACGAGTGATATAATATCATGGTTGAGTACAAGATGAGACCTAGGAGTGAGAAGATGACATATATTCTCAGTGGCCATAACTTTTCTCAGATGATCCTTTATTACGATCAGATGGAGAACTTGGGGATGAGTTACTTTAAAGAAGGGAGGTAGTAATGAGACAACATTTCATGATGTCTTGGATCATTGTTTTCAGGTTTTAATTCTTTGTTTTATCCTACTGAGGGTACCAGAGAGCCTCAAGAAGGTCTCAATAGAGTCCATGTCTTGTTTGGAGCCTAGATCATTGAAAATTGGAGAGGTATACTGAGACACATGGTTATCAAAAGGTTGGAGCAGACCATGTGACTCAACCATACATGGCACTCAGTGCAGAGGAGGACACCACATGGTTTTTCATAACTATGTGAGTTGTGCTGTATAATAATCAATTTTCCTCAAACAAATTGAAAATCCGTTTTGCATAGGCTGCACACAATTAGTCAAACCATATTCCTAAACTGTATGAGGGGGTTCTTGGATAGTGTTGGGCTCATTATTGGTGCTTGGTTTTTCCAACTATGCGACCCATTAATTAAAGTGTAATTTTCCATTAATTCAACAAACATATATATTGCCAACTAGCCTGTACCCAAGTGGTAAAGGCTCCTTCTTGGCATCCAAAAGACCCAGGATCAAATCTGGGCAGGGATGAATTTCCGAGGTTATTGTAGCAGTGAAGGAACTGTAGCGGCTGTAACACTATAGCACCAGAGGCACTATAGTAGGTACTGTAGTGGTGGCGGAACTGTAGCAGGGTCTGTAGCAGCATGGTACTGTAGCAGTACTATTCATCAATGGGACCTTTGGGCCTAAAAGATGGGTATTCGGACCTTGTATTTAGAGCACTTGGTCTTGGGACTTCGGGATATGTAATGGGCCTCCCTCTACCTAGTTTGAAATATGTATTTGTTTTAAATAATAAATGAGGCTTCGACCCCAAACTTTATAAAAAACATTTTGGAACTGATTTTTTTTAACTCCCCTTCCATTTTTCTTCTCTTCTAGAAGATAGAAGCTCCTCCCCCTTTCCCATGTCAGGAGATCCCATGTCCTCCATAGTTATGGGTTTTGATAACTCCCCCGTATAATATCAATTTTCATCACTGTCAGAATCATTAGACCCATAATAAAAATGTCTCTAATACATTTTGTTATGTTCTTAATTTATCATCCCATTTATTGGGGTATTTTAGGGTGATCTTGTAACACCCCGTGATTTTATGAAAAATATTCTTTTTAATTTTATTGATGTCTTGTGTTGTACGCTACACCAAAAGGATCATTCACTACATGCATCCCTAACTTGGCTTGCATTACATGAAGTCACGACCTTCCACGATAGCGTGTGTTGTAAGCAATACCGAGTTTCACTAAACAACGATATGCTATTAAAATATTAATAAAACTAGCCGTTATGAATAGTAATAACCAATTTTTGAATTTTTTTAAATTTCATATTTAAAAATGGACTTCATTTTTGGATTCGGAATATCGAAATTAGCCTAGGGTGAAATTTTGGTATTTTTCTGAAAACTTTCAATTTTTGATGAATAGTGAAAACACTGAGTTACTATTTAAAAACCGACTTTTTATTTAAATAATTATTTATTTTATTTAAATTTATTTTAGGTAAAAATTGATACATAATACCTATATAAGTTCAAAGTAATTCATTTGAGTCATTTTATAATAATTTTAGATATATAAAAATTTTATTGAACTTTTCACCGTCTTTTACCAATCTCCTAGGAGAATTTGAAAATTCACATAAAACTTAATTTTACCGCTTCTGTGTGTGGAATTTCAAATATCCGGGAGACACAGTTAATATCAAGAACTAAAATTTAGTTCAATGAGATGAAAAAAATTTTTGGTGAATAGTAACTGTTTACTTTTTTTTACCGCGGTTAAAAGTAAATAAGGTAATTAAGGGTAAAAATGATATTATTATTACCCTAACACATGTCCTAATTCTATTTGATAAGTGTAATTAAACCAAAAACAACCTTAGGAATAACATATGACTATTTAGGCCCACTTGGATTAGATTAGTACATTTAATATTATTTTATTTAAAGAATAGTTAAAATATTTAAAATCAATGTTTAATAACTAAAACATTTTTAATATAGGGTTATACATAAGATAAATTAGACTATAAATATTAATTAGAAATCTAAAACGATTTCCTACATAATGGTATTTTAGTTATACTTTTTAGACATTAAATAAGTTAATTTAGTTATGACACAATGATGATGCAGTAATTATCCTATTAATGAAATATTAACATAATTGATGTTATAAATACACAAATAAATTTAATTTTAGACTTTTTATGAATTCAACTAATTTTATAGGTTACTATGACATGTTATTATATATTTAGTTAACTTTTTTCGAAATAATCATTATGTTAGGACTTTCAAAAAAATCAATTACCAAATAGTCTCAAAATTGACATAAAATAGTTTTTAAAACAAATATTATATTATTAATTGTTATTTTATTCATAAAAATATATGGTTAAAAAAATGACTTATATAAGGTTATATATATTAATAATAAAAAACTTTGGGTTCTTTTGGCTTGTTATAGTATGTTTATTAACCTTATAGTTTAAGAAAACAAGAAGACACGGTAAAAGAAAAATTATTTAACTTAAAGTTAAATATAAATGATAAGGTTAAAATAAAAACCTAAACTTGTCTAAATTCTATTGCATGAGAGGATTTAGACCCATACCAACATTATATTCGAAATAACTCAATTTGGAGCTATTCAAAACCGAATATGACTTTATAATAAAATAATATTTTTAGTTATTCCAAAGGTGCCCCTCTCCTCCCTTATAAAAGGGCACATCCTCCCTCTCTTCCTCACACCACATTGAGCCCTCAAGATCGGCCAACCCCTGAAAATTTCTCTTCTCCACTTCCCTAGAAACATACTAGAGTTTCTGGTCTTCTTCAAAGACCAATATTAGTTCCCTAATAAGAGGTTTTAAAAAGTCATGTCGAAAGAAGAGGTAATATTCGTAACCGATTCTTTCAACTTTATTTCTTCTTCTACTTCTTATTCTTTAGTTGTTTCATTATATTGTAATAACATAAGTATCAATAATATAATTATATGTTAATATAAATATTAACTAACCCCATTTCACCTTCTATCCATCCTAAGGAAAACACAATCACCGAGCGTGCGTACGTACGGAATACCGTCTCTACGCCGTGGTGTAATCTGTTTTTCCACCACCACCTTACTTGGATGGGTATAATGGTGTAAAGAATAAATAAATATGATTATTATAACATCATACTGATTCTAAGATAATAGATATTTCAGTCCAATTCAATTAAATAAATATGGGAATGATATCATCGCTCGTGCGTATGTACAGATTACCGTCTCCACGACGCGATGAGATTCATTTTACATGTTAACAATTAAAGAATGATTATAAAGTATATATAATAAGTAACTAACCCCATTTCACCTTCTATCCATCCTAAGGAAAATTAAATCACCGCGCGTGCGTACTTACGGAATACCGTCTCCACGCCGTGGTGTAATCTGTTTTCCCACCACCACCTTACTTGGATGGGTATAATGGTGTAAAGAATAAATAAATATGATTATTATAACATCATACTGATTCTAAGATAATATATATTTCACTCCAATTCGATTAAATAAATATGGGAATGATATCATCGCTCGTGCGTACGTACGGATTACCGTCTCCACGACGCGATGAGATTCATTTTCCATGTTAACAATTCAAGAATGATTATAAAGTATATATAATAAGTAATCATGAAATATATGACATAATAATTCTACTGGATTTATGTATATATATATGTATGTCATATACTTAATTCTATTAAATTCAATAAGGAAACAAAAACAGTGTTCATGCGTACGTACGACTTACCGTCTCCATGAAAGGTGTATTTCTTTCCATTTATTGATCTATTATATATATGTATATTCTGAATATATATTATATATAAATCACATTTTATATTCTGGAATTAAGTAATCATGATCTATGTAATCATATGAATAATTACAAGTCAAAACACGGATGAGAAATGATACGATTTTACCAAAAATGCTCTTTAACATGGAATTTACAAAATAACGGGTAATATAGAGTCATAAGTGAACCATATATGATATCATAAGAATGAATATGATTCTGTAATAAGTAAATGACATTATTTAAATCATTATACAAGAGGTTCGGATACATACAAACCATATCAGACATAAGGTAAGGGATAATTATTCCAATCTTATTCTTATCCGAGATTGTTTCTTCGTAAGTATTTACTGGGGTTATATTTATTATCCATGTCCATATGTTCTCAAAATGTTTTCATAAAATTTTTAATTTTATACCATGTATGTTTAAAGTCATTTTTACCATTTTTTTTTCTTTTACCACATCATATGGAAGGAATATTTATTTTTTACCAAATGAGGTACTTTTTGACTTTTCTGACAAAAGTACAAGGATAATGTTTTTTTAACTTATACGGCATGAACGGATTTTCACGGGTTCATAAAGCCTTATTTTCAATAAGATTACTCTACAATATTTCATGATTATTTTCAACAAAATCCTTTTCTTTTAAAATATCATGGAATTTTGTTAAAAGAAAATGATTTTATTTTCCTCAAGAATTCATTTCATGTGTTTTATCAAACATATTTTCCATATAAGATGAAATTATTAAGTATGTTTATTTTTCAAGTATAATGTCTCTATTGTTTACATGGTTTTATTTTTTTTATGATGAAATGATATCCAATTGTCTTATATGGATTATTTTATGATGGAATGATGTTAATGAAACCCAATTTATTCTTTGGGTAATGATGAATGATTTATGATTGTTTTATGGCACACGCAAGAATGATTTCAATATGAGATGGGTGGGACCTATATCTCCCTCAAATGAATTGGGTAAAGATTTATATATCATGAGATAGACATTGATGGAATAGTAAGTTAATCCGGTTCAGTGTTATAGGACTGAAACGAGGAGTGAACTCGATTCAGAAAGGGACTTTGTCCACTAAGATGGTCTTGGAAGAAATGCCTTGGCTACTATGGAAATCATAACATGTGCTGAATGGTTGCCACAATTAAATGTTTTATTCCCATTATATTTTATCATGATTGATGTTCCATTATGATATATGCCTTACGTACTTCCACGATTTATGTCTTTTCTCAATATTTTGATGGTCAAATTTCATGTTCAAGTTTTTACTTTCAAATGTTTATGGATTGTTTTATGTTCACTATGTTTTCCCTTACTGAGCATTTGAGCTCACCCTTTTTATGTTTTCTTTTCCCCAGGATATAAAGAAAGGTTTCAGGTATGAAAAGAAAAGGGGAATATCTTTATGTGAGAAGTTGAATATCCTTCACTATAATTAGTAGATTACGTTCCAAGTTTCCAAATACACTAAACTATTACGGTCCTTTAGTGTCTATTTTTGTTATGTACTAAGTATTCTGCAAAATTAATGTAATGTCCATGTACGTAAAGCTTCGGGTCTCTACATTTGGTATCAGAGTAAAGGTTTAGTCGACCTTTGGAAAATAGGATGCAAAAACTATAGTGAGATCCCTAGAGATATTTCTATGGTATGTCTAGGGATGTCCCTAAGGTTAAGTATAAGTATAGGTTATAGTCCTAGAATTACGGTAACCATATTAGAATTAAAACTTAGACGTTAGATGTCAAAGGTAATCCCCCTTGATTATGTTATTTTCCATGTATGATTTTTTCCTCTCACAGAATTCTTTTTGTGTTTTATTCAATGGATGGAACCAGAGGGAATTTGGTTAACATTGAATCCAATGGAAAAATTGGTGACTATGAGCAAAAAAATTCCGTAATGCCTAGAGAGAAGGATACTGTGATTATGCCGAATCAGTCATCGCGATATATGATTAACAAGGTGAGATTTAGTGGTATGCCTAATTCATCAAATTAGAGGAAGATAGAATTTTATGCATGTTTGCATGTTGAGGAGCATAAAGAAAATAAGATTGAGATTTCTAAAGAAGGGAAGAATAACCCTGATGAATACCTCAAATAAAGGGAAAAATGTTATTTGTGTGGAGAAAAGGGACATAGAGTGACAGACTGTTATGGAGTTCAATGTCTTATTTGTGGAGAACATGGGCATTACCCAACTCAATGCCCTGACCTAAAAAGCTACTTCTAAATCAAGGAAGGACTTATTCCAGGACAATAATTGAAGAGGATGGATTGAAGTGTTTATGTATTGGTATTCAAGAATAATTTTGTTGAGGTACTTTTATTTGTATTAGAATATTTCTGTATTAGTCTATTGTGGTTTTTAATAATTTTATGGTACCGGTAACCATGAAAAGTGATACAAATATTTTGGAAAGAAGATGATATGCGCATAATGAAGGGATAAGGAGAAAATGAAATGTTTGATAGTATTCATGAGCTCATGATTGATATAAGGACTAAGTGATATCATGGTTTGAGTATATAGAATTTTGAGGATTTTGGTATGTGGAAAGTGTTAACTTTTAACTGCATTCATGTTTTCACTAAGGTTCAATGGGTATTCATTTTTTTAATAGAATACATGATTAAGGCCTTCGAATGTTTGTAATGTGGCCAAAAAGGCATATCTTATGATATATGGGGATGAACGATGGTATTAACATTCTTGTTATATGAACTCTTTGGTAATCATTTTCACTATAATATGAGATTGGACAACAGTATTTTGGATAAGCCTAAAGATTGGAATGGATTATGTTAGACATAAGTTAGTATTGTTTAAGGCTAGAACATTTTCTATATTATTGATGGAAAGTTATAATAATGTAGTTTTAGAAAAAGGACAACCTGCAGGACGAGCGACAACCCGTCGCGTCAGACAAGGTTGTGTGAATCGAAACCACAACTGAAGTGCTACAGGCCTTTATCGCCTACCACTGGCCTATAGGAAGTCCCTGTTTAGTAGAACCCAGTTTTATTATATTAAGCAGTATGATATAAGAAGTATAAGTCCATTTTAGGAACCATATATGATTAATCTCACTATAGATGGACTTATGTATTTTTGATAACTTTTTCTAACCTTTTTTTTGAGACAGATGGAATGACCCATCATTCTATCACATGATCTACTAACACTTCACGAATGAAAAATTCAAATTCATTTCATTAAGATATGAAGAAAAAAATTGTCCAAGGAACGACCAATGGTGAGACTGTACCAAAATAAAGAGTGTATTTCTTCTAATTCCAATTTCTTCAACTTTAGGGAAATGATCTTGAAAACCATAAATGTTATCCTAGTGCCCTTATATCCGATGAATCAGATGGTACCTTAGATCATCACAAATCTATGGATTTGTGATTAATGGCTTTTCCATAGCTATGTTCTCTACCACTCTCCATCAGAACATGATGGTTAGATTTTTCTTCCATATCCATATTTTCACCTATGTGGAAACCCAGTGATTAGTTAATTTGGGTAACCGTTACGTTTCATAATTTAGTGTTTAAATATTGGCTTTGTTTTTCCTTTTTATGATGTGGGTTTCTATTAAAGAAACTTTCGAGTAGTAAACCATTTATAACCCCGACGAATTTCGAGGGCGAAATTCATTTTAAGGGGGGTAGAATGTAACACCCTGAGATTTTATGAAAAATATTCTTTTTAATTTTATTGATGTCTTGTGTTGTAAGCTACACCAAAAGGATCTTTCACTACCCGCATCCCTGACCTGGTTTGCATTATACGAAATTGCGACCTTCCACGATAGCGTGTGTTGTACGTAATACCGAGTTTCACTAAACAAAGATATGCTCTTAAAATATTATAAAAACTAGCCGTTATGAATAGTAATAACCACTTTTTGAAATTTTGTAAATTTCATCATTCAAAATGGACTTCATTTTTGGATTTGTAATATCGAAATTAGCCTAGGGTGAAATTTTGGTATTTTTCTGAAAACTTTCAATTGTTGATGAATAGTGAAAACACTGGGTTACTATTTAAAAACCCAATTTTTATTTAAATAATTAATTATTTTATTTAAATTTATTTTAGGTCAAAATTTATACATAATACCTATATAAATTCAAATTAATTCATTAGAGTCATTTTATAATAATTTTAGATATATAAAAATTTTATTGAACTTTTCACCGTCTTTTACCCATCTCCGAGGAGAATTTGCAAATTCACATAACACTTAATTTTACCGCTTCTATGAGTGGAATTTCGAAAATCCGAGAGGCACGGTTAATATCAAGGACTAAAATGTGGTTCAATGATATGAACATAATTTTTGGTGAATAGTAACTTTTTACTTTTTTTACCACGGTTAAAAGTAAATAGGGTAATTAAGGGTAAAAATGATATTATTATTACCCTAACACATGTACTAATTCAATTGGATAAGAGTAATTCGACCAGAAACAACCCCAGGAATGAAATATGACCATTTAGGCCCACTTGGATTAGATTAGGACATTTAATATTATTTTATTTAAAGAATAGTTAAAATAGTTAAAATCAAAGTTTAATAACTAAAACATTTTTAATATAGGGATATACATAAGATAAATTAGACTATAAATATTAATTAGAAAGATAAAATGATTTCCTACATAATATTATTTTATTTATAATTTTTAGACATTATATAATGTAATTTATTTATGACACAATGAAGATGCAATAATTATCCTATTAATGAAATTTTAACGTAATTGATGTTATAAATACTCAAATAAAATTAATTTGATACTTTTTATGAATTACAATAATTTTATAGGTTAATATGACATGCTAATATTGATGTAGTAAACTTTTTTTGAACTAATTATTCTGTTATGATTTTTAAAAAAATCAATTACCAAATAGTTTCAAAATTGACATAAAATAGTTTTTAAAAAAATATTATATTATTAATTGTTATTTTTTTCAAAAAATCTAAAGTTCGGACCAATGAATTAGATAAGGTTATATATATTAATAATAAACAACTTGGGGTTATTTTGGCTTGTTATGGTAAGTTTATTAACCTTATAGTGTAAGAAAACAAGAAGACATGGTAAAAGAAAAATTATTTAACTTAAAGTTAAATCTAAATGTTAAGGTTAAAATAGAAACCTAAACTTGTCTAAATTCTATTGGATGAGAGGATTTATACCAACCACCACCTCAGATTCGAAATAAATCAATTTGGAGCTATTAAAAACAGAATATGACTATATAATAAAATAATAATTTTAGTTATTCCAAAGGTGCCCCTCTGCTCCCTTATAAAAGGGCACCTCCTCCCTCTCTTCCTCACACCACTTTGAGCCTTCAAGCTCGGAGAACCCCTACCAATTTATCTTCTACACTTCCCTAGAAACATCTTAAAGGTTATGATCTTCTTAAAATACCAATCTTAGTGCCCTAAGAGGAGGTTTAAAAAAGGCGTGTCGAAAGAAGAGGTAATATCCGTTACCGATTCATTCAACATTATTTCTTCTTCTACTTCTTCTTCTTTAGTTGTTTCATTATATTGTAATAACATCAGTATCAATAATATACTGATATATTATTATAAATATGAAACAACCCCATTTCACCTTCTATCCATCCTAAGGAAAATGAAATCACCGCAAGTGCGTACGTACGAAATACCGTCTCCACGCTGTGGTGTAATCTGTTTTTCGACCACCAACTTACTTGGATGGGTATAATGGTGTAAATAATAAATACATATGATTATTATAACATCATAATAATTCTAAGATATTAGATCATTCACACCAATTCGATTCAATAAATATGGGAACGATATCATCGCTCATGCGTACGTACGGATTACCGTCTCCACGACGCAATGAGATTCATTTTCCATGTTAACAATTGAAGAATGATTATAAAGTATATATAATAAGTAATCATGAAATATATGACATAATTATTCTACTGGATTTATTTATATATATATATATGTATGTAATATACTTAATTCCATTAAATTCAATAAGGAAACGAAAACAGCGTTCATGCGTACGTACGACCTACCATCTCCATGAACGGTGTATTTCATTCCATTTATCGATCTATTATATATATGTATATTCTGAATATATATTATATATAAATCATGTTTTATATTCTGGAATTAATTAATCATGATCTATGTAATCATATAAATAATTACAAGTCAAAACACGGGCGACAAATGAAACGATTTTACCCAAAACACGTTTTAACATGGAATTTACAAAAGAACGGGTAATATAAAGTCATAAGTGAACCATATATGATATCATAATAGTGAATATGATTCTGTAATAATTCAATGACATTATTTAAATCATTATAAAAGAGGTTCAGATACATATGAGGCATATCAGACATAAGGTAAGGGATAATTATTCCAATCTCATTCTTATCCGAGATTGTTTCTTCGTAAGTATTTAATGGGGTTATGTTTATTATCTATGTCCATATGTTCTCAAAATGTTTTCATAAAACTTTTAATTTTATCCCATGTATGTTTAAAGTCATTTTTACCCTTTTTATTACTTTTTACACATCATATGGAATGAATCTTTCTTTTTTTACCAAATGAGGTACTTTTTGACTTTTCTGACAAAAGTACAAGGCAAATGTTTTTTTAACTTATACGGCATGAATAGATTTTTACGGTTTCATAACGCATTATTTTCATGAAGATTAATCTACAATATTTCATTATTATTTTAAACAAAATCCTTTTATTTTAAAATTTCATGGCATTTTGTGAAAAGAAAATGATTTTGAATAAGAAAGGATATTTTCCTCAAGAATTCATTTCATCTATTTTATCAAAAATATTTTCCATCTAAGATGACATTATTCAGTATGTTTATTTTTCAAGTATAATGTCTCTCTTATTTACATGGTTTAATTTTTATTAAGATGAAATGATATCCATTTGTTTTATATGGATTATGTTATGATAGAATGATGTTAATGAAACCCAATTTATTCTTTGGGTAATGATGAATGATTTATGATTGTTTTGTGGCACACGTAAGAATGATTTCAATATGAGATGGGTGGTACCTATATCTCCCTTCAATGAATTGGGTAAATATTAATATCTCATGATATATACATGGCTGGAACGGTAAGTTAATCCAGTTCAATGTTACATGACTGAAACGAGGAGTGAACTCGATTTAGAAAGGGACTTTGTCCACTAAGATGGTCTTGGCAGCGATGCCTTGGATACTGTGGAAATCATAACATGTGCTGAATTGTTGCCACAATTACATGTTTTATTCCCATTATATTTTATCATGATTGATGTTCCATTATGATATATGCCTTACGTACTTTCATGATTTATGTCTTTGCTCAAGATTTGGATGTTTAAATTTCATGTTCAAGTTTTAACTTTCAAATGTTTATGGATTGTTTTATGTTTGCTATGTTTGACCTTACCGAGCATTTGATCTCACCCTTTTTATGTTTTCTTTTCCCCAAGATATAAATAAAGGTATTAGGTATGAAAACAAAAGGTGAAGATCTTTATGGGAGAAGTTGAAGATCCTTCACTACAATTAGTAGATTACGTTCCATGTTTCCCAAGACACTAAACTATTACGGTCCTTTGGTCTCTATTTTTGTTATGTACTAAGTATTCCACAAAAGTAATGTAATGTCCATGTAAATCAAGCTTCGGGTCTCTTCATATCTCATATGCCTTATTTTTGGGGAATTGGTCCATTATTTCGATTTCGATAATTCTATCTCGATTCAAGGGATGACACTTGGAAAAGAGAGCATTATGGGGCTATGGTAGGTGGTCTAGTATTTTTCAATAAAATTTTAGGTGTGTTATAGAATTTTTCTAATGTTCCTCATGAATAACTTTCCCGCATGATGTCTTAAAATGAGATTAACATTTATAATTAAGTTCACAATGTTATTATATGCCCATGTAACCATGTTAGATCATTCGAGGATTCCTACCTCATTGATTACCACCACTTTGGGAGTGATTAATATAATAAAATATTTTATATAAAATTTGGTTACCCAAATACTGTAGAAGTAGTTTATAATTATCCTTAATTGGGATTTCCATGATTTATAAAATAAATGGACAAATCTAAATGAATGGAAGTGGGTGTAAAGACCACTACTTGTGTTGAATATTTATAAATATAAATTGTATGAATTGTGAAACCCATGTCTAAATGGGGGTAGAATGGTTATAAATAATTTAAAGGTAATTCCTCATGATTATTATGAGTATAATATGGTTATTGGTCATTGGAAAATGGTTATAAGATTTTTTGAGCATGGAATTTCATGCTCCCTTACGTTGGGTGATGGTTATGAAACCTCACACCATTTACTTTCATTTGGATGATGGTAGTGTCCTTTCAAATTCCTCTACATCAGGTGTTGGGTATGAAGACTCTCCCCACCATCTCGAGTGACAAGCATGATGTCTTACATTCATATGAGATTCAGGGCTTATACCCTTTTTGGAGCTTATGGCTCATTAGATTAGTCATGGATGCTTGAGTTACACCTCGAGTCCATCTAGCACCCAGTATCCATGTATATGCCTCTAAATTTACTTAAATATAGAGTGTATATACATGTATACATATTATATATATATGATTACTTATATATATGGTATACTGATCATAATTCTTTTTGGCCCATGCTAAAGTTGGTAGATTCTTCCTTGTGTTCTTTAGGAACCTGAGATGACTGGTATTTATTTATTTTTCATTGGTTATTATTCTTTATATCTATGAAATAATATTCTATATACACTGAATGTATTATAATAGAAACCATTGGTGGTGGCCTACTGAGTTTATCTCACACCTTATTCAGGATTCCCTTGGTACTTGAGTATAATTCGTGACTACAGGTGTAGATAAGGGAAAATTACCTATCATAGATGCTTGATAAATTTTACTTATAGGTTAGAGAATAAGATAATAGGAATAAGAGTATTATTCTGATTCTAGTGGAGTTGTATTTTGGTCTTTTTTATTTTTTAATAGTATATAGTATACTCTTATTCCATATATTCTCTATTTCCCCTATTTGTTTATCAGCAATCCATGACATTATTTTTTATTTTACTCAACCTAAGGATTCATTATTATTTTTAGTTCATGTATTTTTATCTTCATCTATTTATTATTTATGGTATTGGTTTCTATTGTGTTCTTAGTTTTCATATATGCTTCTGCTATTTATTTTCTCTATTATATCCACTATGCCACTATGATATGAGGGTATAGTACCACTACTATACCACCATAGAACCTATATCATAGTTAGTATATTTTGGTATATGGGGAGGATTTCTTTAGTCCATATGATCCACCAACTCAAGGAACCATTTAAGTGGTTCTTAGGTTGTGAAGTTACATGTAAACCAAATATTTTTTGAAATTTAGTCAGACTTATTCACACTCTCTAATTTAACGACATTGTTATAATAAATAATAACATTTTAATAGTATATCACAGTTCTTTTAAACTCATTGTTTTATGTAATGTAAGCTATTTGAGAGATTAAATTTAAATAAATGTATTCTGTGGGTATTTTATGATCAATTTTGTGTGTCACATAAGAAATTGAGAACAATTTTGCTCTTTTAAAATCTCAAGGTGCAACATTGAGAGTATTAAACTATAAAAAGTTATTTTGATTCATATTTTAGTTATAATATTGAACAACCAAACATAATTATATTTATTTAATTATTATAAATATCTATATCATGTCAATTAGAGTCAATGTATTTGACTATAAAGAAGTTGGATACCACAGAATGATTATCAATCCAATCAATTTAATTAATTCAAGAATGAATAAGATAACAAATTTTTATTTTTTTAAAAATTTAATTAATACTTATTTTAATTTATTTAATCACCACCAAGTTATTAGTTTTAGTAAATATTGATCCTTTAATATCACAAAATCAGGGTTGTACAATAATTTTCACATAAGACTCACGAGGTTTCATTCTCTTCATGGGAATGGCCTCAGACATAAACTATTCTACTTTCTACTTGTATTATACTTTTTTGAACCTAAATCATTATAAACTAGGGAAAACCTTAAATATTAAGGACATTAGTGGGTTTTATCACCAATACATCAGTGAAAGGTTTATAATCTTCTAAATTATTTACATATTTCAAGGGATTTACCAAACCATAATCAGTATTCCATGCACCAGACACATGATACAACTTATGAAATAAAAATAATAGTGTTTCTGATCCCCACGGGTTGGAACAAGTGAGTGGGAACCAAACAAACACCACATGGTAAGGATTTAAACCTAAAAAAGAGTAAAAGCAGTAACTAGAAACTAAACAAAAAATATTATGGACTATCTGTATATATGACATCTAAGCAAAATAATAAATTAAAGAGTAAAATATAATTTAGTAATAAAATATAATACAAAAATACCTCTACTCAACCCCATTCCCCATTCCTTTCAATGAAAAAATGTAAAACAATTTTCTAGCAAATGGTTTTTCTTCGACCACCAGTAGACATCACTGCCCTATGTCTGTAACACGTTGAGTTTTATGAATTATTATTTTTAGAATAAATTAAAATTCATTGAATTATTTAATTACATGATACACCATCTTATGATTTATTTATATTCAATACCAAGTTAATCTTTCACTACACACAATACTAGTTTAGATTTCATTATATACAACAATTACTTTTAACAAAACCATGATATATTATTAATTTATTTAAAAACGATAGTTATAACCTAGAATTGAAACCTAGAGATATAAAAAGAAGTAAATAATATTTAAATATTATGTATAATGGTTTTATGTAAATAAAAAATATTGTCAATAAAATATATAATTTTCTGTAAAGTCATTATATTTTTCAAAATTACTATTTTCCCAAAAAATTATATCTTTTTACATAAAATAAGAAAAATAATTTTGGAAACTTATAGGAAATAAATTTAATAAAATAACTCAATTTTTGAAATAATAATCTCAAAATTATATTAGTGTATTTTTTTTTGTATTTTTCTAAAAAGTTTCATTTTTTGGTGAATAGTGAGAAAATTACTGAATTTTAATTGAAAACTGTATTTTCAGATATTTATTTATAAATATAAAATATATTTTAAATTTGTTTTAAAGTATAAATAGTTAAATTAGACATATATTAATCCAATTTAGGTGATTTCAATCAATTTAATATTGAAATTGGATATAAAAACTTTGTAAACTTTTGATCCTTTTAAATTTAAAAACCTGTTTTCTCCTCATATATGTAGGATTATTTTAAAATAAATTCGGCCAATTATGTGAATGAAATATGGAAAAATTAATTTTACATTTGAAATAAAAACAATTTATATTTAATAATATTTTAAAATTAATTTTTTACAAAAATTATTATTAAAAAATATTAAAATTAATTACCACAATTAAGGTTAGAACATGGTTTCTTGCATTACATGTGTTTTTATTAAAAATAATTTTACACACACATTGGATTTTTATTTAACAAATTTTATTTCATATTCATAATATGTAGGTATAATATATCTAATAAATATAATTTTAATTATATTCCAAAAATTTAAATTACTTAGGTAAAGAAAAGGATACAAGTTACCATGGTGAAAACTCAAAGGGGTAAAATTGAGTAAACATAAATACTAAGGAATAATATGATAAAAATGTATTTATTTTTGTCTGGTGGAGATTTTTATAGACCCAATAGACTATCCCCTCCATTATTTATCTATTTTTTATGCTCATGAGGTAAGGGAGACCACCCAATATCGAATACTTTTGTGTATTTAGAATAATTCCACTCCTCAATTATAAAATGGAACTCACTCTCCCCCATCTTAACACCTCTAATGAAATTTTACAAGACCCAAAAAATGATAAAATAACTTTCCGAAATCCCTACCATCATCCTATAATCCTTATTTTGGGATTAAATACATCCTAGAAATTCTTTTAGTGCAAACCTAATGAAGATACCCAAAGAAGAGTTAATGTTCATCAATGAGCGTTTTTATTTTATTTCCCCCCCCACCCCCTTAAATTATATTTATATCATGATTATATAAGAACATTTATATATTAAATATAATGATACGTTTCTAATCTAAGGTTATTATGTTCAACTATCTCCATATCCATTAAATGGGTTACGAAATCATCGTTCATGTGTATGGAGGGATACCGCCTTGCGAACTGATATTGTTCTTTTTTCCATTACCACCTCTCAAGGATAGTCATAATAACGTATTTATTGTTTATGTATTATATATATATATATTATATTTTTTATGTTATTATAAATTTTAAATTATTATATAACAATACCTTTATACTCTACATTTTGTGGGAATACGATAACATCATTTGTGTGTATGGCGGATTATCACCTCATGAAGCGATGTGATTCGTTCATGTTTTACATGGAATGTATTAATTATTCGTTTATAAACATTTGTGATATATATGAAATATATATTATTATGTAATTATAATATATATCATTTACTTTTCTTTATAACAACCTAACAAGAAAATGAAAAACAACGTTCATGGGTACATACGACCTACCATCTCCATAAACAGTGCATTTTCTATCACTAACTTTTTTGGATTACTATAAATAAATATAAAATGGATATATATGAAATTTATATCATGGTTACGATTCTTTATATCATTATACAATTATTAAATTATTATTACCAAAAAACATTACAAATAAAAACATATACGAAAAAAGAGGTTATTACCTGAAATGTAACTTAACATGGAATTGTTAATAAATGATATGTAGAAGGTCATAAGAAAATAATATAAATCATGATATATATGAATTTTTTTATATAATATATGTATAATAAACTTATATTTATTATAAAGTTTGTTTTAATGATTATTATGGAAGTCAAGACTTTAGGTAAGGGTTTTCTTGTCTCACTTTTATTTCTATGAGATACATGCCATATTTAACACTTATTTTTTGTTTTGTGGTGTATATAATGACCATGAATGTATATTATGATTATTAGAAATACATTTATGGGTAATTTAATAAATTTTTTTAGGATATATATTCCTTGATGTTTACAGTTTCAAAGTCACCATAACTGTAAGATATTTTTGTCTTAATTTGCCTTCTTTGTGATGTATGATATGTTATACACCTATCTTGTTTTATGAGATGTATATACTAACCCATTAACATGTTATATCATTAATATACTTATTATAATGATATTATAAGTTTCTTTTAATGTTATTCTTTCAAGGGGATTACGATTCAATGTTACCAAAATGTTAATAGTTTAATGTTACAATCTCATCATTTATAGAGATTGTTGATGAATATGCGTCCAATGATGCAATATTATGATATATCTCTTTAGAAAGTCTTTAATTTTAGTCTCCTATATTTATTTCATTATAACACGCATTTTTCATTCAATTTTATCTCTTCATATACTCAATATTTCAAATTAATGTTTTTATGAAAAATCTTCTTTTAAGTCAAAAACTCTTTTTCTTCCAAAACCATGTTTTAAATTTTTTTTCAAAAATGATTTATTTTTTTTCAAAGAGAAATGATATTTTACTCAAGAAATTTTTTAAATTATTTTTAATTATTCCTTTATATTTTATTAATTTTATTCTCAATAAATAAATATTTTCAAAATGTTGTATTTTTAAAAAGTGTCTTTCAAAGTGGAAAGGATACTTTACTTAGGAATTTTTTTAAAAGATTTTTAAATACTACTTTATATGTTTTTAGGGATATTTTGAATGAAACTGATTTTGAATTTTTTTTATGTATTAAAAGGTTATTTTCAAATAATGTATATTTCATTCATGAAATGTTCCATGTGATATTTCAAAATCCTTCTCTATCTAAGATGAAATACTTTGATATAATTTATGATTTACTGGAGATACGATCCAATGATACTATAAGATCCCATACTTTTATGGATTTTTCTAGAGCTTTTTTTCCCATACTATTTTGTCCTTATTTGATTACTTTATGTTTTGGTTTTAACTTGGGATGTGTTTTCATGAATTTAGAGAAAAATGGAAGAAAAAGGGGTTGTACTTGATTAGTGCACGATTAGAGAAAATAGTACACCCCTGGCGAGAAAACTGTGAAACCTTGGATAGTGGTGGTTGGCACAGATAGTGTAAAGTTAGGAAAAATTGTGTGCCCGTACCCAATAAATAGTGTAAAATATTTTTAATTTCTCAAAAAATTGTTTTAAATCCACCCAAACCCCTAGAACTCCCCCCGTTTGACCCAAACTCAAAAAACTCATTTTTGATGGTTTTAGAACTTTCGAGAGGTATTTCAAAGACATATGACCTTCGTTCTTGATGATTCAAAGCTCGGATACAATATCTTCTACTCTTCCGGTAATTGGATGATATCTCGTTACTTTCCAGTTCATCCCCCTTCCTTCTCTTGTTCTTTTTGTGAAAGTTATATTTTTTTTTCTAGATATAGATTAAGATTTGGTGAATATAGATATACGATTGTGGATATATAACAAGATTGTAATGATGTTTATTTAGTTTTTTTGGGATATGAATCTAAATCGACATTGTTGTGCTACTCAATTTTGGGGATTTTCATTGGGTGATCTTCATCAACGAATCGAGGTAGGTGGTATATTATTCAAATCCCATAGTCTTATTATCAATTACGTATGTTCGATGATTTAATTTAGAGAGTTCATTTGGAGATTGGAATTCCAAATTGAGTTAATTAATTTGTTCAATTAATCAATTGAGTAATTGGTTATTTGATTGAAAATTGGGAATTATGTAATTAGGATAATTTTTGATGAATTAATTATCAAGATATGAATTTAGGAATTAAGTAATTTATTTAATATTAAGAATTTTGGAATTGGAATAATTAATTGATAAATTAATTATCAAGGAATGAATTGAGGAATTATGGACTTGATTGAATAATGGAATTAGAGAATAAGTCTAATTAATTGATAAATTAATTATCAAGTATTGAATTTGGAAATTGGGGATTATTAATCGGTTAATTAATAATTAGATATTGAGTATGTGAATAGTTAATTAATTGTTGAATTGATTAATGGGAAGGATGTGATTAATTACCTGTTTAATTAATTAACGAAATTGGATTAATTAATTTATGAATTAATTAATGGTTGAAATATGTGGTCGTAGACATGGATATCTAGTATAATTATAATATATATGCATTATTGATTAATGTGGTGCTATACATGATGATCTAGGCCAATGATATATTTTCATGGTTGATGAATGGGGAGATAGATATGATAGTCTAGGACAATGATATATATGCATGGTTGATGAATGGGGCGCTACACATGATGATCTAGGCCAATGAAATATATGTATGATTGAGAATTTTAGTGCTAGAAATGACATTCTATGCCCATGATATACATGCATGGTTGATAAACAGGGTGTTTGACAGAGTGTTCTAAACCCAAGACATTGGTATTAGACTATGGATACAAGTGGTAATAAAAATGAAATTGTTGTGAAACGAATAATGTAACCCCATGTGCTATATTGAAATACGAATTATATAAGTAACATAGTTCATAACCAACCTGATTTGGTGCAGGTATTGAGGTAAGGGTGTCCTCCGGAACCCAGTGGTCGATGTGGTTTAATAAATATTAATTGATAATGTGATAAATGTTTACTTATGCATTGTAATTATTTCTTTATACAATTGCATACACATATTATATATTTGATATGTTTTATAAACTGTTGGTGGTGGACAACTAAGTTGTTCTCACACCCAACTCAGGCATCCTGATTACATCCCGCATAGTCTTTATTGTTTCCAGATAGGTTAAGGGTAAAGGCCCTGTGTTAGATTACTGATATAGGGATAGAGCATGGATGAGGGAACTAGACGTGGTTCTGGACCCACTTGGGAGTTGTTAGTGTCTTTATTTTTAGATATCATTTTAGGCACTTGACATGTATATTAACATGGAATGTTTTCCGCTTTAGTTAGATATTTTATTTACTTCATTGATTATATTAAGATATCGACATTGTTATTGGTTATATATGCTTCCATTATTTTTTATTTATTTCTACTGGTGTATTACTCTGATAAAAGAGGGTATAATATCCCTATGATTGTCCTATAAAACCCTCACTACTATTGAATAGACTCTGGGGTATGGTGAGGCTTTCTTGAGGTCATGTAACTGATCGTCTCAGGGAACCAGTATGTGGTACCAGGGTCAGGACATTACAAAGTGGTATCAGAGCCCAATTTTTTTTCTTTTTTCTTTTGTCTCACTATTTGGGAAAGGTAGACAAGAGATTAGGAAGAGTTAGGCCTTGGTAATGTACCTTTTCATTATAATTTCAAACCCATGTACAGGGGAAAACCTAATTACTCTAGTTGGAACTGTTGTTATTGTGGTTTACTGTTACAAATGAATATTATTTCACCTTGGGTGATTCACTTATTGTGTGATGTAATTATTGTTTCTATAAATTTTTGATAATTGACTCATGAATTATTATGGAATGAGATTTGAGTTTTTATGAATCATTCCAGGAACTTAGGGTTATTGTGTCAAGAATAATTTTAGTCACGCTTGGGAAAACAGGTTTTGGTAAGTTGTTGAACATTGAATATTTGTATTTACTTGTAAAATAGAATTGAAAAAGGTTCATAGTATGAAATTTAATGCAATAAAATTATGAAAGATGAGAATAAATGGGTGTCTAAATGAGAATGTTTATGTGAGATGTTTTTACCCTTCTTAACAAGGACCTTGGTTTAGGGTGGTTAAGGGTATTATTAGCACCTCAGTTTTGACTATGTGGTGAGGTTTTGGGAAAATACTGGTTATGACTTGTTGTGTTTGACTCTTACTTAAATGTGTAAAATTTATGAAATTTTTACTAAGGTGTGTGTTTATATTTATAGAGTTATTCCTCTATGAAGTTTCATGTTGAGGGGATGATAGGAGGATATGACTAGATATGATTTACCTATAGTGGAACCCGAGGAAGAAATAGTGCCGGGTGAGGAAGAAGGGGTGAAATTCCAATACAACTTCAAAAACATTATGAAATACATGGAAATAGACCCTGGGTGGGTTGAGAAGATCATTCATGACACAAAAAGGGATTTCAGTTGCATCACCCTCTGAATTTTATAGGAGGGGGTGGGCCCAAGGGAGCTAAGTTCTGGATTGAGTCTATCCTAACTATAGTTGACCATTTGGAGACTCTAGTTGAGAAGAGGGTCAAGTTGAGTATTTATATGCTCTGAGGATTAGTGAATCACTGGTGGTAAATCCAACCTCTGACTAGATAGGCTGATGGTATTATATGTAAAAACTTCTTAGAGTGGTTCTTGGAACACTTCTACATAGAGAAGTTGATAAAGGAGAGAGTAACTAAGTTCATGAGGTTGAATTAAGGGAGTATGTCTGTAATGTTCTATGCTAGACACTTTAAAAATTTGTAGTGTTTTTATCTAGAATTGTAAGGATATGAGTCTATTGCAGCAAAGAGGTTTTATGATGTAATTAAGTGTGAAATTAAGTCCCAGGTGAATATTTTCAGGCTAAAGAAGTTTTCTAAAGTGGTGAATCATGCTCTAATTGGTGAGGGGAACCTAAAGGAGGCTTCTAGTGACAAAATATTTGGTTTCTTATAGATTATTTAGAGGTTTTTTCTTATGATAGTAGGAATATTATTTATGAGAACATTAGCTAGATATGTGAGAAGAAGAGTGGATTTTCAGAGGGTTATGTTTCCCAGGATCTTACCCAAGTGCTTTTCCACTAGTGTGGTAAGCTAGAACACTTCTGTAAACATTCTAACCAACCACCAGTAGAGTTTTGATCCTACTGAAAGATAGGAAATCTGCAAAGGTTCTATAGGAACCTGAGATAGATGGTTAGTGATGGAGGTGATAAACAAAATCAGGGTACGGGAAGGAGATCTTCTACAGAATATAGGTCTGGCAGTTGGAGTTCTTCTGGACATGGTGGTAGAGGTAGTGGATGTGGTGATTCTAGGAAAGAGAAACCATATGAGTAGAGTGGTGAAACTTAGGGGAGTTAGAAAACATCACATGGAAGAGGGTTATGACATTTTCATGTAGTGAAACCTACACTTGTGGATAGCAATGATGGGCCATCGATAGTGAGAGGTACTATTATTATAGATTCTATATTAACTAGTAACTTATTTGATATCGGTTCCTCTACTTCCTTTATATCTACAAAACCTGCTAATGGTTGGATCCTGAGTGTGGAATATGTGAGTGGGATAATGATGATAGATACATTGTTGGGAGTGTAGTCTAGAGACATATGTATGTGAAAGGGGTGTTCTCTCGAGATCTGGGATTATCATTTTCTATGGGATCTCCATATCCTTGGCATGTTAGGAATCAACCTAATTATGGGCATGGACTGGATAGTCACATACTGAGACCGTATTGATTTTTACCATTGGTGAGTAATGTTTAAATTTGATAAGGGTGACCATTAAATTCACCATGGGGAGTGGGATATCTAGGAATGCTGAGAAGGTCCAATCACTTAGCGATTGGGAAAGCCCACAACCCAAGTTTCTAGTCTTTTGTTGGACGATGAAGGTGTGAAAACTGATATGATTCCATTAGTAGTGAAATTGTTTCTGGACATTTTTCCTAAATATTTCTCAAGTATTTTTCCTGAGAGAGAAGATTAATTTAATATAGAGATCATTACCAGGGATGTGACATTATCTATTCCACCATATATAATGGCACCGATAGAGACCCAAGAGATCAATACTCAGCAAGAAGAGTTAAAGGATAAAGGGTTTATCCTTTTGAGTATGTTGGATTGGAGATCACCTATTTTTTTCTAAAATAATGTTAATGAGAGTTTATTCTTGTGTGTTGATTACCAGAAGTTGAACCAAATGACTATGAAAAATTGGTATCCTCTTCTATGTATCGATGATCTATTTGACCATTTAAGGGGAGCTTGTGTGTTCTCGAAGATCGAATTGAGATAAGGTTATCACCAGTTGAGAGTTCGAAATTATGATATACCGAGGAATGATTATAGAAGCAAGTGTGTCCTAAATGAGTTTATCATAATGACTTTTGAGATGACGAACACACCAATAGTGTTTATGGACTTGATGAATAGAATCTTCCATCCATACTTGGATCAGTTTTTTATAGTGTTTATGGATGACATCTTGGTGTACTACAAGACTCATGATGACCATTACCAACACCTTGACATGGTCCTGAGTACACTGAGAGAGCATTGGCTATACAAAAAGCTATCTAAGTGTTAAATTTGGATCGACGAGGTTCACTTCTTGGGACAAATCATCTTGTAGGAAGGTATGTCAGAGGACCCAAATAAGGTTTAGGTAGTGGTTTCTTGGGATCATCCCAAGAAAGATTTTTATATCTATAGCATTCTAAAATTAGATTGATATTATTTTAGATTCATACATGCCTTTTCCAATTTGGAAGTGATTCATTTGGGATTGAACAAAAATTGGATAAGGTTTGAATGGTTAGAAGCATGTGAGAATGCCTTCCAGTAGTTGAAGAATAATTTGACATCTATACAAATCTTGATTCTACCCGAAACAATGTAAAGAGTATACATTGTATTGTGATTATTCTGGGATCAGACTTGGAGCCGTGTTAATGCAATAAGACCGAGTTATAGCATATGGGTCTTGATATTCGAGTCCTCTCAAACAGAACTAACCTATACATGACCTTGAGTTAGAAGCCATTGTTTATGCTCTGAAGTGTTGGTGGAATTATTTATTGGGTTAGATGTTTATAGTGTTTATCGATCACAAAATCTTAAAGTATATCTTCTTGCAGTGATATTTGAATCTCCAGTAGTGGAGATGGGTTTAGTATATGTAGTAATTTTATTTTGAGCTAGCATATACGCCTGGTAAATGAAATAGTGTGGCTGACGCTTTGACAGGAAAACATAGGCTTAGATGTTTTAAGAGTCTAATGATGAGTGGAAGATGATACCTTGTTGGCTAAAAAGTATGTGGTGGTTCAGGAGAACTAGGAGTATATGTATCTAGTATCATTTTCAGTGGAGTCAATAGTTTTGATACAGATTTGAGATAGGTAGTATAAGGATCCAGAGTTCTTAACTCTGAGGGGAATCCTTAAAATTTTTGAGTCACCTTCAGATTGGAAAATAGACCAGGATGAGATCATCTATGTCAGAAATTTGGTTGTTGTGCCTACGTAAATGCGAGAGGATCTCATGTAGGAATTTCATGCCTCAAAATGGGAGGTGAATTTTGGTGTGACGAAAATGTACCATGACCTATGAAAACCATTTTTTTCCAAACATGAAAATGGTGATAGCAGGGTTCGTGACACGATGCTACACCTGTCAACAGGTGAAGGTAGATCAACAATGACTTAGAGGTTTCCTGGTGTCGTTTCCCATTCTAAAATGGAAGTGGGACGATGTGAAAAAGTAATTTAGGGTATGTATTCTGAATACACTAAGGAATAATGATGATATCTGGGTTATTGTGGATCAAAGGATAAATGTAGCGTATATCTTACCTATACGAGAGACTTTCTCAATGGGGTAGTTGGGAGACTTGTATGTTCGAGATACAGTCTGTCTACATGGGGTGCCTCATAATATTGTTTCAGATAGTGACTTATGATTCACTTTGTGCTTCTAGAAGGTCTTTCAGTAGGCTCTTGGTATATAGGTTTTATTGAGAATGAATTTCCACCCATATACAGATAGAAAGTTAGAGCATTATATATAGGTACTTGAGGATATGCTACAGGCGTTTGTCCATGAATTTAGTGGGTATTGGGAGAAGAACTTGGATTTAGCGGAGATTCCCTATAATAACAATTAACATACAACTATACAGATAGTACTATATGTGTCTCTTTATGGTAGGCCATACAGATCACCACTATGATGGATGGAGGCGGGTGAGTCAGAGTTTTTGAGACCAAGCCTTGTAAAGGGGATGTTAGAGTAGGTAAAATTGATTTGGAAATGTATGGATATGGATCAGAGTAGGTATAATTCATATATTGATAGACAGATATGACACCTAGAGTTTATATAGGGTGATATTGGATTCCTTTGGGTGTCACCTAGTTGGGTCACCACATGATATAGAGGTAGGTCAAGCTGGTGACTAGGTTTGTTGGAATGTTCGATATTGTGGAGAGAATAACGACGATTGCATACCAATTGGATCTACCATAGAAATACATCGATATGCCTGAAATATTTCATGTCTCATAACTATGATGGTATCACATTGACCCTTCTGATGTGATTGATGCAGATGATGTTGAGCTTGAGATAGATGCTTCCTTTGAGGATCATCCAATATGTCTATTGGATCAAAGTAATAAAGTGTTGTAGGGAAATAACATGACAATAGTTTATGTATTGTGTAAACATGGGTGTGAATAGGAGGAAACATTGGAAGTTGAAGCAAATATATAGGTTCAGTGGCCTGGTCTTTTGGGCCCAAAAATCTCAGTGAATCTTGGTAGTGCAGCTCAAGGATGAGCTGTTATAAAGTGGGGAGATTGTAAGATCCTGGCCTTTTCTGGAGTTGAATCTAGATTTTTTCAGGTACTATTTTGTCCTAATTTGATTAATTTTTTTGGTTTTAGCTTATGGTGTGTTTGGGTTAATTTAAAGAAAAATGGAAGAAAAAGGGGCTACGCACAGTTGGAACATGGTTAGAGA
This sequence comes from Viscum album, assembly GCA_963277665.1. Lineage (NCBI taxonomy): Eukaryota > Viridiplantae > Streptophyta > Magnoliopsida > Santalales > Viscaceae > Viscum > Viscum album. The sequence continues at coordinate 180,296,446 of OY728145.1, forward strand.
AAACCGTGCACCCCTACCCAGAAAATCATGCAACCATGGATAATGAGATTTTGCACGGATGGCACACGATTTTTCAAAACATTCCCCCTAAAAAGAAAAAACATGCACCCCTAAAATAATAACCTCGTAGTTGTCTCACAATTAGGTAAAATGGTTCACCCCTACCTTGGAAACCATTTGAGGTATTTTTAATTCGATGAAAATTATTTTAAATCCACTCAAACCCCCAAAACTCCTCCTATTCAACCCTAACTCATACCAACTTAGTTTTTGATGATTTCAAATCTTTTTAAAGGGATTCCAAGGCTATCTAACCTCTGTTCTTCACAATTCAAATTATGGATTGAAGATATTATCCTATCCTAGAAAGTGAATCCTATCATATTACTTTCGCATTCATCCTCCTTCCTTCTCCTATTATTTTTGGTCGAAGTTATCTTCTATTTTTCTAGATCTAGATCTATATTTGATAAATATATATCTTGGATTTTTTATCTATAACTAGATTGAAAAGATCTTGATTTCCTTAATCTTGATTTATGGTTTGAAGATTCAGATCTAATTCTACATTGTTGTGCTACTCAATTTTGGGGATTTCCATTAGTTAATCTTCATCAATGAATCGAAGAAGGTGGTATATTATTCAAATCCCATAGTATTATTATGAATTATATATATGTGATGATAGAATTTATAGAGTTCATTTATATATTGGAATTCCAAATTGAATTAATTAATGTGGTCAATTAATTAATTGATTAATTGGGGATTTGATTGAATATTGGGAATTGTGGAATTGGGATAATTAATTGATGAATTTATTATTAAGATATGAATTGAGGAATTGGGGATTTGATTAAATTTTGGGAATTCTAGAATTAAGATAATTAATTGATGAATTAATTATCAAGGCATGAATTGAGGATTAGGGATTTTATTTAATAATGGAATTATGGAATTAGGATAAATAATTTATGAATTAATTATCAAGTATTGAATTGGGATATTGGGGATAATTTATTGGTGAATTAATTATTAGATTTTGAGTACGTGAATGGTTAATTAATTGTTGAATTGATTAATGAGAAGGATGTGATTAATTAATTGTTGAACTAATTAATGAACATGGATTAATTAATTTATGAATTAATTAATGGTTGAAATATGGTTTGATAGACATGAAGATATAGAAAAATGATGATATATATGCATGGTTGATGAATGGGGTTATATACATGATGATCTAAGAAAATGATATATATACATGGTTGATGAATGGGGTGCTAAACATGATGATCTAGGCCAATGATATATGCATGGTTGATGAATGGGGTGGAAGATATGACAATCTAGGACAATGACATATATGTATGATTAAGAATTATGGTGCTAGACATGACATTCTATGCCCATGATATACATGCATAGTTTATAAATGTGGTGCTAGACATGGCGTTCTACACCTAAGGCAGTGATATTATACTATGTTTCCAAGTGCTAGTAATAATGAAATTGTTGTGACACGAATAAAGTAATCATGTGCTCTATATTTAAATATGAATTACATAAGCAACATGGTTCAGACTCATAATAGGCCAGAGAAGGTATTGAGGTAAGGGTGTCCTTAGAAAACCTGTAGTCAATGTGTTTTTTTAAATATTAATTGATAATGTGATAACCGTTTACTTATGAATTGTAATTATTTATTTATACAACTAAATACACATATTACAAAAATTGGTATGTTTTAGACACTTTTGGTGGTGGACTATTGTGTTGTCCTCACACCCTACTCGATCTTCCTGATCAGGACCCAAATATAATTTTTTATTGAAAGACATGTTAAGGGAAAAATCCCTGTTTTAGATTGCTAATTTGGGGATGTAGCATGGATAAAGGAACCATATGTGGTTTGGGACCCGCTTGGGAGTCTTCAGTGTCTTTATTTTCAGTTATCATTTTGGACACATAACACATATATTAGCATGGAATGTTTTCTGTTTTAGTTGGATATTGTATTTCCCACATTGATTATCTTGAGATATTGGAATTTTTATTGGTTATATATTCTTCTTATATTATTTATTTATTTTCTTTGGTGTATTACTCTGATAAAAGAGAGTATATTATCCCCATGATTTACTTATCAAAACATCGATGCTAGTCGATATCCTCTAGCATATTGGGAGGCATGCTTGAGGTCATGTGACCAACTAGCTTAGGGAACCAGTATGGGGAACCTAGGTCGGGATGTTATAGATACCATTCTTATTATTTCATTTAATGGTTAAAGTATATGATGAAAATATTTTTATAAAACCCATTCCTCTTCCATGGGTTATTCCATGATAGAAATATTATGAAGACCTTTTTATTTCATGGATTACGATATGATGAGGTTTATGATCTTGTGGAACACATATGTATGTTTTTAATTATGTGATAGGTGGGACCTACATCTCCATCCAACTCATTGGGTAATGATTTATATCTCATGATATAGATAGGTATGGAATGGTAAGTGATCTTAGTTCAGTAAGATAGGATAGGAATAGGGAGTGAACCCGATGAAATAATGGATTTTGTCTACTATGATGGTCTTGGAAGTGAACATTGACTACAATGATATTATACATGAACTAGATTACATATTCAAAATGTTATGGATAAACCTAATTACATGTTTAAAATTTCATTCATAACTGATTCCCTTACGATTCAGGTATTATGAACTTCTGATATTTATTCTATGACTCATGTTTATGATCTATGATAGTTTGGGTATGAAATTCATATGATTTTTTCATCATTAAAAACCCTTATGATTATCTTATTCTTTTATATGATCGTAGATTTATAACTCTTATGTTTATCCTTACTGAGCATTTGATATCACCGTTTCTTATGTTTAATTTCCATAGGTTATAAAGAAATGTTTTATGTAGGTTATGTATGTAAAGAGTACTAAATGGTAAGATATTTTTGGGAAATATTGAATATGTTTCACCAGATTAGAAGACTATGTTCTATGTTTCCGATGAAACTAAACTGTTATGGTACTCAACCGTTTGTTTGTGCAATGTAATGAATATTCATTTGAAAAGATGTAATATCCATGCATGAGAAGCCTTGGTCACTATAGTTTGTATCAAAGGAAAGGTTTAGTTAACTATTTAAAACTAGGATGAGAAAACATTAATGATATCCATAGGGATATTTCTATGGATACTTCTACGAATGTTTCTAAGGATAAGTCTTAGAATAAGTTAAACCATAGGGAAATGTCTTGGAATTTTGGTAAATGATCGAGTGAGTTGTTTTAATGAAATTAAATCCATGTCTAGATTTTAAAAGTGGGTATGGATATTAAATAGATGTCGCTAGGTGTAAAAATCTCCAAATATATATATTGAGCTAGAATCAATCGCGAACTAGTCCACAACAATGGGACTTACTTCACACCTCGTTTGAAACTCCTAGGGGATATTATTTAGAAATTCACAAACTCTCTACGAACCATATTGAAGTATTAAAATTTATGATGACTATGGATGACCTAGGATAAAAATAATGCGCCATAGATTAAAAATATGGTGTCTTGATTTAGACCCCCTAAATGATTTTTTTCAGACTATGTGACTTTCCATTATGATTAGCACTGCTCACACAATGATTTTTAATCTTAGTCATTGGATGAAACATTAAAGAACCATGTTAATAATTAATTTAATGGATAATGAAATTATTTTCCTCCTTAGAAACTGAATGTTATGGGAGCATTAAGGAAAACCCTTATTTCTATTCTCACATAACTTTATCAATCTATGAAGCATGGTGAAAATCCAAACAGGAAAAGGAGGGAATAAAATTCTATTGAGTCCTTCATGAGGAAACACCCAACTTTTTTTAGAGTTTATACTGATCCATTAATTACTGACAAATGGATCAATACCACTAAATATATATGTTCCATTATCCAGTTTTCAGAGCATGAAAATTTCACTCTAGATGTTTACCATCTAGAAGGTGAGGTATATAAATGGTGTAATCTTATTAAGAATACTAGGTAATGATAATAAATTGACTCCATGATTTTGATGATAATAAAATATTATTTTTGAATAATTAATTTTCTCATATTATTCATAAAATAATGGAAAAATAATTCATAAACATTATGTAGAAGGATAATAAATCTCTTGATGCCTATTTTGAAAATTTCACAAGGATTAAAATTTACTATTTAGCAATTATAATTTATCCTGAAAGTAAGGCTAACCAATTATTTAGTGGATTGAAACAAAATATCTAATGGGAATTATTTATAAGGGACTTGTGATACTCTGAAGAAATCATTTTATGTGAATTAAAATTGGAAATGGAAGTTGGAAACCATCTTGGTTCTGTATATAGGGAAAGGAAAATGGGGTTCCATGGAAAATACAATGATATGCCATATGGAGGGAAGAAAATGTTTCAAACACTTACATGCCCAAATTATTGGAAGGAGAACCAAGATGAGTGCCTGAAAGGAACAAGATGTTGTTTCAAGTGTGGGAAGAGTGACCATCGAGAAAAATAATTTAGATATGATGTGAAGAGGAAATTCAATGAAATTAAAGGAGATAAATCGTGGTAGGATGAACCACCCACACTTTAGTTTTTCATGTTCCTGGATTTTGGAAATTATACAAATAAATACCTCAATACAGGGGATAATATAGATGATAAGCCACCACAACCTATGAAGAAGAAGGAAAAAGGGAAATATTATGAAATCATAATTGATTAATTGAATCATGATAATTAGGGTACAGTTATCCTTCCCTCCTTAGTTTGGAATTTCATGTTTTATATTTTATGAATGAGCCCTATTAAAATTTTATTGTTCATGCTTTAGTAAAATTTCATGTGATTATATCCCTCTATATGGAATTTAGAATAATAAAATCACATTCAATATTCTTTAGGTATAAGTATAAAACCAATCCTAAAATGAAAATGTTTTTGTTCAAGATAAGATCATATTTAAGGAATAAAAGGTGAATTATATTCTGGAAACATATATTTCTCCAGGTATGATTAACTTAAGAATTACAGATACCATCATGGGTTTATTAGTTTAATTTGGATCATAAGTTCAGAGTTTTTAACACAATATTTTTAGGTTTTATGTGATGGTATTTTTTCAAGACAATGGATATTTTAAGAGACATTTATGGTAATTAAACCCTTTGGTATTATTTATAGTGAAAAATTTATTTGAGGAGGAATGACTTTACACCTTGTGGACATATTAATAAAAGATAATCAATGATCATTTCCTATGGATTTAAAAGGTTTTTGGGGTCAAAAATTTCCTCGAGTTGATATTTCTTACAACAATGGTTTTCACTCAAGAATTTGAATGGCCCCTTATAAATACCTTTTATGGAAAAAATTGTCGAACTCTATTATACAGGAATGAAGTTGGATAATGAAAACTACTGGGACCTGAGAAAGCTGATGAGATGAAAGATAAGGTTAGATCCATTCAGAAATAGGTAAGAACATCAAAAATTTGACATAAATGTTAGGCTTGTAAACATAATTGTGGAATAGAATTTAATATTGGTGATAAGGTATTTCTTTGAATTTCTCCATGAATTAAAGAAGAGGAAACTAATCCCGAGGTATGTTATTCCCATTAAAATACTTGATCATATCCGTAGAGTATATTATCATTTGGAACATCCACCAATCATCTCTCTTGTTCATAATTCATTCCATTTATATCTCATAAGAAATTAAATATCCATACCTTTACATGTACTAGACTTAGAGGTCATACCATTGGAAAAATATCACTCTTATGAGGAACAAACAATAGAGATTATGGATCATACATAGAATGTTATATGAAACAAGTCCTATCACGCGATCAAAGTGTTGGTGCGAAACCACCAGTTTGATGAAGCTACATGGTAACATGAGGATATGATGAGGCATAGTTATCCTCATTTTTGTATATTAGAGTGATGAATTTCAAGGGTGAAATTCATTTTAAGGGTGGTAGAATGTAACACCCTCAGTTTTAATGAATTATTAATTTTGAATAAATTAAAATTATTTGATGCATTGAGTGGATCATTACAATATGTTAAAATTTAATTATACATAACACCATGTTATTTTTTAACTACACACGAACATATCTAGAGTTACACACAACACTAAAATTTAACAAAACAATGACATATTATTAATTTATTTAAATATAACCATTATAACCTAGAAATTAAACCTTGTGATACTAATAGTAATAACAAATTTTTAAATATTAAGTATAATGGTTTTATATAAATAAATCATATTGATAATTAAATACATAATTTTTATTGAAGCCTTTATATGTTCCAAAAATATTTTTTTTTCAAAAAAAATGTTTAATGTATTTTTGTGAAAAATAATAAAAATAATTTTTGAATATTTTAGAAAATTAATTTTATAAAATAAACTAAAATTTTTAAATAATTATGTCAAATTATATTCAGGGTTTTCGGGATTTTTCTAAAAAGTTTCAATTTTTGGTGAGTAGAGAAAAATATTGAATTTTAATGGAAAACTGCCCTTTTGTTTAATAATTTATAAAGGTAAAATATATTTTAAATTGGTTTTAAAGTATAAGTAGTCCAATTATACATCTATTAACCCAATTTAGGTCATTATAATAAATTTCATATAGAAATTATGTATAAAAACTTTGTAAAATTTTGATCATTTGTCTTTAAAAACCCGCTTTCTCATCTCATCAACAGGCTTTTATTAAATTAAATTATTCCAATTCAGTGAATGAAATTTAGAAAAATGTATTTTATATTTTTAATTAAAATAATATATATTATCTAATAAGGTAAAATTAAATTTTTACCATAATTATTAGTGAAAATAGTTAAATTTAATTACTATGATTAAAATTATAGTAGGTTTTTGCATAATACATGAATTTGCATAAAGAATAATTTTACACACACATAGTTTTATTGTTCAATAAATTAGATTTTATATTAATAATAAGAAGGTATAATTTTTTTAATAAATATAATTTTAATTTTATTCTTAAAGGTGAAATTACCTAGGTAAACAAAAAGATACAAGTTACTCCGGTGAAAACTAAAAGGGATAAAATTTAGTAAACATAAATACTAAGTTATAACATGATAAAAATGTATCCATTTTTTTTGGTGGAGGTGTTTATCGACCACATAAACCCTACGCTAAATTAATGATATATTTTGGAGGAAAATGTGTTAAGAGAGACCTCCCAATGGTGAATACCACTCGGTATTTACAAGAATGCCACTCTTCATTAATTATAAAAAGGCACTCACTCTCCCCCTTATTGACAATTATAAAGCAATTTTTCACGACCAAAACCTACCAAAAATACTATAAAACATCACTACCTTCATCCTATAAGCCTTAATATAGGAATAAAACCATTCTGTGTTGTATTATAGTGAAAACCTAAGGAGGATACCCAAAGAAAAGGTAACATTCATCAATGACCATTTTTGTTTTATTTCTTCCTCCACCACTGAAATTATCTTTATATAATTATTATATAATATAAAAATTATATTAAATATATTTAATTTGTTTATGTTAACTACATGAATTAAAACCATGTCCACTACCATCAAATGGGTTACGAAATCATTGTTTATGTGTAAGGCAGACTACCGCCTTGCGAACCAATGTCATTCGTTTTTCCGTTACCACCTCTCAAGGATGGTTATAATGATGGATTTATTTTTTATATATGATATATATGATATTTATGATTATATTATAATTATATAATTATTATACAACACATACCTTCATACATTCCATTTTTTGGGATTACGATAATGTCATTCATGTGTATGGAGGACTACAGCCTCATGCAACAATGTGATTCATTCACACTTTACATGGAATGTATTAATGGTGTGTTAAATGAATATTTGTGATATATATTAAATAAAAATTATTTTGAAATGATAATATATATCATTTAATTTTGTTTCTTTCAAAGTAACATAAAAATTAAAAACAACATTCATGCACATGTACGACCTACCGTCTCCATAAACCGTGTATTTTGCATCACTAAATTTTATAGATCACTATAAATACATATATAATGAAAATAAATGATATTTATATAATTTTTATGATTATGGATATTATGGATCCATGATGAAAGTAATAGAACTAAAAAATTTATCAAATCAAAACATATACAAAAAACAAAGCGGTTATTACCTAATAAATAACATTAACATGGAGTTGTTAATAAATAGGTAATAAAAGGTTATAAGAAAATAATATAAGGTATTATAATAATTAAAATGGTATTTTAATAGATTTATAATAAACTTATAATTATCATACATGATGTTTTAATGAGTACAACATACGTCAAGACTTATGGTAAGGGTTTTCTCTTCTCACTTTTATTTCTGTGCGATATATGCCATATTCAAAACTTATTTTTGTAGTGTGTAGTATATAATGATCAGGATTTTATATTATTATTCTTATCATTAAATGTATTTTTAATTTAATATCAATTTCCGGATCTCTCCTTCATATGGTTTACGATTTCAAATTTCTAAAGCGAAAAAATATTTTTGTCTTAATTTTCCTTCTTTGAGACATAAGTTATGTTATAAACCTATCATAAATTTTGAGGTGTATAAACATACCCATTGAAATTTTATATCATTAATATAATAATTTTAATTATATTATTTTTTTAATTTTATTATATTCTTTCATGGGGATTACAAGTCAAAATTACCAAAATAGTAAGAATTTTATGTTACAATATCATAATTTATCGGGATTGTCTATGATTATTCATCCAATGATGAAATATTATGATATATATATCATGAAACTAATGAATTTTATTCTAATATGGTTATATTATGAGAATACATGTTTTCCCTTCATCTTCCTCTTTTTATGTACTCAAGAGTTCAAAAGAATGTTTTTATGAGAAATCATCATTTCAGTTAAAAAATCTTTTTATTCCAAAACCATGTTTTTTAAAAATGTTTTCAAAGTTTTTTAATTTTTTTAGATCCTAAAGAATATTTTCTACAATAAACTTTTGATAGACTTTTAATGATTCGTTTATAAGTTTTCAATTATATTTTTAAATAAAAATGTTTTAAAGATATTTTAAGTTTTAAAAAGTGTATTTCAAAGTAGAAAAGATATTTTCATCAAGAAATTTTTTAAACAATTTTTAAAGATTCATTTATAAGTTTCCAAGGATATTTTCAAATAAAATAAATTTGAATTTGTTTAATGCTTTTAAAATTAATTTTTAATTAATCATTATTTTCCTTAAAAAATGATCCAAGTTATATTTCAAAATACTTATTCATATATGTAGAAATCCTTTTGATATAATTTATTATCTACTGGGAATATTATCGAAGTATACCATTCTTATTTTTTAACTGAATGGTTTTTGTTTATGATTACAAGATTTTTATAAAACATATTTCTCTTCCATGGTTTATACTACGATATAACTCTTATGAAACCCTTTTCAATTCATTAGTCTTGATACGATGAATGATTATCATCTTGTGGAACACATATTTATTTTTTTCATTATGTGATAGGTGGGAACTATATCTCCCTCTAATGCATTGAGTAAATATTTATATCTCATGAGATAGAAATGGATAGAATGGGAAGTCAAACGAGTTTAGTAATATATGTATATAATAGAGAGTGATCCCATTTCAGTAAATGACACTTTATTCTATGATGGTCTTGGGAGTAAACCTTGGATAATATAATGTTATTTAGGAACCTGAATACATGTTCAATTTTTTTTACATGAACCTAATTACATGCTCTAATGTTATGTGTGAACCTGATTACTTGTTAATAGTGTTATGCATAGACCTGTATTTCATGGCCATAATTTTACACATGGACTTGGTTTCATGTCCATTTGTTTATGAGAGGGCCTGATTTCATGTCCTTAACTTAATGAGTGAACGTGTTTTTATTTATACATGTTCACAATGTTATAAGGTGATGTGTATTCAAAAAATCAAAGTTTTATTCCAATGTTATGCTCTCATGGCTTAGGTTCTCTGATTCCCTTAGGATTCATGTATTATAAACTACTAATCTTTATGCCACAACTCATTTTTATGATCTAGGATAGGCTAGGTATGAATATAGAAAGTTTTTTCATTATCACATACCCTTATTCTTATCTTATACTTTCATATTATCTTAGATTTATATCTATTATGTTTACCCTTAATGATCATATGAGCTCAACATTTCTTATGCTTCCTTTCCCTAGGTTATAAAGGAAGGTTTTATATAGGGTATGCTTATGAAGAGTAAATAATTGGATGATCTTTGTGGGAAACATTTAATATATTTGAAAATATAAGAATATTATGTTCCAAGTTTCCAATGGAACTAAACTATTACAGTTCCCAGGCATGTGTTTGTGAAATGTAATGAATATTCATATAAAAATATGTAATATCCATGTATGAGAATCCTAGGCTTCTATAATATCCATATAATTTGGTAAAATACATGTTTGGAAAAGTAAATACTTTGAATTTTCACACACTAAACTTTCTAGGAATATAAAAGAATGTCTTACCAAAATCAAGTAAAAGGAACCACTAGCCAAATATAATAAAATAAAAAACTCACCTTAGATAAATAAACAAAATTAGAAGTGGAAAAATCTAGTGGAAACCCTAAATCTAAAATAATAGATATAAATGAGATATAGCTTTGTAGTCATCCAAAGTTATCCACACCCTAATCATATTATTTACATAAAGGCCCGATTACATGCGATTTTGAAATTCAATTATAGAAGTAGGTATTCTTCAATCTTAAATATAGAGATTATTTAATGATATCATTCATTTAAATAGGAAATACCATTTCAAAAGTTATAGAGGTATACATTTTTTATAAGACATCCATTTTAAACATTAAATAGAATGAAGCACAATATTGAAATAAGAATTTCACTTAATATAAATTAAACAATTATTTTACTTTTAAAATAATGAAAAGGGTAAATAAATAAATCAATCACTATAAAAATCCCTTCAAAACTAAGGTTAAGACTCATCCTAGGATCCTCATACTCTCATTAATTTAACAATTGAAGTGCTTTCTTGTTTACGAGCCATTGGAGAGGATTAGTCCAAATTTGGAATGGTAACAATATACATGACATCATATAGTTTAGTTAGTATTGTAGATTAGTCGAAAATTTAAGAAGAACTTACATTTCATAGTATAATTTCATAGTCTACCAACCTAAGTACCTTGGGTTCCTATGTGCTTTATTTTTTCCCTTTTGGGACAAATCACATCTCCTTGTTCAATACATCAATGATCAATTGATTGAAAAATAACCCATTTACATTTCTTAGTGTAGGGGAAACAATTTAAAAGACCCCATTTTTATATGACTAAATATCAATGACATCACAATGAAACATAATTATTAACAAATTTAGAGAAGGGCCCTTTAAAAAGCTTTTTGAAACTAAGAGATAAAAACGAATTTTTTAAGTTATAATCATATACACTTAAACATTTATAAATATATATTTATCTAGTTTCATAATTTCACACATTGTTGAATGGATGTCATCAGTGCTGTCAGACTCAAAAGTGTGTTCTTTGGGGTGTGTGCTTCATGAAATCTTCGAACTGAATCCCTAATGATGGTATGTAGTGGTTATGACTTACGCTAGACTATGTGGTATGCTTTGATTATATATGGATATTATTTTTATATACTATAGACATATACTTGTGTAGAGATAACTATACTTTCCTTTGTGTTTTTCTTTATGGTTTTGGGGTGTGCTACTGAGTATTGTTATACTCACCCCTACACGTGATTTTCCTGTACATGTCATGTCTTGTGTAGACGAGAGACCTTTTGAAAGAGTCCAGGGTGTACCAGGACTGGATGGATTCTGGTTGGATTAGATAGGTTGAGGTGTTCCTACGACTTCAGACATCAGTCCTAGTACCTTGCCTTCACGTCGAATCAGGTAGGGTTTTCTGAAAATGAGTTTCAAGAAACTTTTTACAGACTTTTTTTTGGTGGTCTTGTATTTTGGTGCTATTTACATTCTATCACTTTCACCGTTGTACTATGGTTGTGGGTTATAGTGGTTTTCATGCATTGTTTACTTTGTGTTTTTACATTTCAGCATTTGTGGGCATGGATATGTTTCTTTGCGTACTTGTACTAAGGTAATGCCTCCCATGTTAGAGATATGCCTCCTTGATGCTAGTCATCAGCCCCTGGACTATTAGAGGCAGGCTTGGGGGGTCACGACATGCGCCCCTCTAGGACGGGTCATGATAGAGTGGCATCAGAGGTGGTCGATTCTACCTTTGGACTGAGATTCGATGAGATTTATTTGAGGAAACACAGTTAAGTGTTTTGAATTCGGTTTTCAGGACAAGGAGTGTAGTGTTGGTGCAATGGCCAATGTATCCATACACTAGGACTCTAATAATTTTCCTTTTGACTTGGTACATGAGAACACTAGTTACAGGGAAAACAATGATACATGCATCATATAGGAATGAGTTGTGATTTTCATGTCCTTCTTGAGTCAGCTATCCAAATATACTCATTGACTGTGGTACATCTTGTTTTTCTACAGGATGCCTCAATGATGAATAACAGATAATATTTAGCCACTTTATCATGAGGATAACCCCCTTAGTGATGAGGATTATGTACAGTGACCTGTTTCCTAGATGTTACCTCCAGGTGGTGCACTAGTTGTACCTCCACCTGTGGAGAAGCGTGTGGTACCTAAAGTACCAGTAGACAAGGAGTGTATGATGAGAATACTTCACGAGTTTCAAATATAGAGACCCCTCAAGTTCCTACATGAGAATGACCCTCAGGAAGTTAAGGAATGGCTTGAGGTGGTGACCCAAGTTTTCCATCTAGTTAGGAAACCAGCTGATCAGATGGTGGTCCTGGCGGTGTGCCTTCTATAGGGCTCAGCATAGCGATGGTGGAGTTTTTCTATCTAGATGCATGATGATGATACTCTCTCATGGATAGAGTTCAAGCACCTCTTTACAGAGGAGTTTTCTCTAGATACACTGAGAGCTATGTGTATACATGATCTTCTTCAGCTCCAGTGGGGTAGTATGATAGTAACTGATTATTCATCGAGGTTTACAAACCTTTCCAAGTACTCGATGGATATGGTCAAGGATTAGTAATTTAGGTATCAGAACTTTAGGTGAGGTCTATTTAGATACATCTGAGCCAATATTATCCCTCAAATAATTTCTACTTATGTTGGGGATCTTGAGAGGGATTTGGTGGTTGAGGGCTTCTAGGATGAGCAGAGACAGTTGGTGACTATCAACAGTGGATGACCAGGTGCAGAGACCTCAGCAGCAAGGATTTGAAGTTAGTATGAAGTATCTTAACATGAGAGACGTTTCAGGAGGAGGTACTATGATGAAGGATCTTATGTTTAGGGTTCACAAGGTGGATCCACCCAGCCTAGGGAGAGGTTATGCTACACATGTAAAAATAGGGGACATCTGACTCAAGATTTTTCAACCCACCATGCTGCTCACCGGGAGACAATGGTTGGGACACTGAGGCAGAGGCATAAGCAGGAGAAGGTATATCTACAAGGCGAATGATGTGGAAGAGGATATGGGAGAGAAACAAGAGGTGGTCGACGTTTCGACTTGATACCCCCTCAAGTGGTCTACTCCAGGCTTAGGGATCTAGAGGACAGGGGTGGGGACAACTACATGCGGTCAAGGCTTATGACCCTGGGGATCTAGGGATGATTCATGGTATACTCTATGTCTTTTATACTTTTGATGCAATACTAATAGACATAGGTTATAATCATTCCTTTCTCAACACATATCGTGTTCGAGAACTTGAGATTCCGACAGAATCGTTGACTCCACCCTTATGCTTGGAGATTCCTACTAGAGGAGACTCTATGATCACACATCTATACTGATTGTGTGAACTTACCCTTTGAGGTAAGAGTTTCGGTTGGAATAACTTGGTGGAAGTGTTGTGGCCTTACGATGTCATTCTCGGTATGGATTAGTTATATTTAGTCCATGCCAAGAGTAACTATTTTAGGTGAAGGGTGTGGTGTGTCTACAATGACGGAATGAGGTTTTCCTTTTTTGGTGAAAAGAAAACCCAGGAAGCATAGGATAAACTCATGAATATGAGGGGGAAAACAATCACTCACCACTTGGATTTCTTGACCCTTGGGGCAACAAATGTCTTGAGCTTCCAGTTTCCAGCAGTAGTGTCAGAGTATAAGGACATATTTCTTGAATATATTACAAGATTACCTCCCCACAGAGAGATAGCCTTCTACATTAAATTACACCCTGGTATGACACTGATATCTACACCATCATAATGTATGGATCCCATATATCTTCATGAGATAAGGTAGAAGTTGAAGTATTTGCAGAAGAAGGGATTCGTGAGACCCAATGTTTCACCCTGGGCGGCCCTAATGTTTTTTTCCAAAAAGGAAGGTGGAATCTTGAGGTTGTGTGTATATTACCAGTTCCAGAACTAGGTGACCATGAAGAAAAAGTATCCACTACTGAGAATCGATGACCACTTAGAGTAGTAGAGAGGGGAATGATGTTTCTCGAAGGTTGACCTTAGATCATGATATCACCAGCTATGAGTACGAGATGAGGATATTAATAATATAAATTTCAGATGCCACTACGATCATTATGAGTACTGGGTGTTTCCCTTTGGCATGACGAATTCCCCAGCAGTGTTCATGGGACTCATAAACTAGATCTTTTAGTCATACTTGGACCGGTTTGTGGTGGTATTCATTAGAGATATCCTTTTGTACCCAGCATATGAGGAGGAGAATGTGAGATAATTAAGGATGTTTCTAGATATACTCTAAGGCACCATATTTATTGGAAACTCTTGAAGTTCCAATTTTGGATTCAGGCGGTCCACTTTATGGGTCATTTTATCTCAGCATATGGAGTGGCGGTGGACTTGTCTAATGTTAAGGTAGTGTTAGCATGAGATCTAACTAGGAGTGTGAGAGAGGTTCATAAATTAATTTGGATGGAAGGCTATTACTAAAGATTAATATTTGATTTCTCCATGATATTAGCACCCATGACATCTTTAACCTAAAAGGGGAGACCTTGCGTGTGGATAGGGAAGTGCCAGCAGGCCTTCCAGTGGTTAAGGTAGAGTTTAACAAGAACTCCAATGTTAAGATTACCAAAGGAGGGTGTTGAGTATGTAGTGTTATGTGATTCATCAGGGACAAGACTCTATTGTGTCTTGATGCATAGTCAAGTAGTTATTTCCTATGGTTTGTACCGGTTGAGACCACATGAGCAGAACTATGCGACCCACAATATTGATCTAGCAGCAGTATTCTTCGCATTGAAGATGTGGAGACACTACCTGATGGCTGAGTGGTTTATCATCTTCTCTAATCACAAAAGTCTCAAGTATATCTTATATTAGAAGGATATAAACTTGAGATATAGGAGGTGGATAGTGTTCCTCTAGGATAATGACTTTGAGATTGTATATACTCCTAGGAAGAAAAAAGTGGTGGGAGATGCTCTTAGCAGGAGATTGATTTCACAATTTCTAGATGCGTTTTTAGAGTTGTTGGCCCCATTGAAGTTATCCATTATCGATAGAGATATGGTATATCACCTCCAATCGATGGTATTTACCCCTACACTCTTACAATGAGTTAGGGAGGCAAAAATTGGGGATACTGACTGCGAGACTCTACATGCTCAGTTATCCACAGGACATGATCCTAATAGATATTCTAAATGTGGGGAGCATATTATTATTTTTAGAGGGTGCATAGTTGTACTAATGGCGATGCAGGAGGAGGTTTGGAGGGAGTTCCACACACCCCCTTTGGTGGTATATCCAGGTGTGGAGAATATGTACCAGGACCTACAATGTCACTTTTTATGGTTAGGGATGAATAAGGTAGTGGAATAGTTCATTTCTTAATGCATAACTTATCATAAAGTGAAGGCGGAGCACTAGGTTCCAGTGGGGTTGACCCAACCCATTGAGGTGCTAGAGTGGAAGTGGGATGGGATATCGACGGACTTCATGATGGGTTTCCCATGTACGTCTAGGGGACATGATACCATTTGGGTGGTCATTGAATGACTCACCAAGTTGGACTAATTACTACCTATTAGGGAGAATAGTTCAGTAGAGAGATTGGGACACCTCTACATAAAGGAGATAGTTCGGTTTCACAGAGTTCCATTGACGATTGTTTCAGATCATGATGCTCATTTTACATTCCTGTTGTAGAAGGGATTGTAGGAGGTGTTTGGGACTCAGTTATACTTCAGAATGACATTTCATCCCTAGATGGATGGCTAGATGGAGAAGAACATTTAGGTTCTGGAGGAAATGATTCCGGAATACATCTTGGAATTCGTTCATAGTTGAAAGGATCACCTATCACTGGTAGAGTTTTCATAAAACAATAACTACCACTACACCATTGATATGGAACTATTCGAGGATTTGTATGGGAAATCATGTAGGTTACCAGTTTTCTGGATAGACCTAGGAGAGTCAGCACTCATGGGCCTGAAGTTGGTGCGAGCTACTATTGAGAAGGTGCAGATCATCTTGGAGAAGATGAAGACCACATAGAGCTGGAAGAAGTCATATGCCGACATTATACATATACTGTTGGAGTTTTATGAGGGAGACCATGTGTTCCTTCGGGTCTCACCTTGATGTGGGTTATATAGATTTGGCCGGGGTGACAAGTTATCTCCAAGGTTCATTGACCCCTTTCAGATAATATGTAGAGTTGGTGAGGTGGAATACCAATTAGATCTACCACCACAGTTGCATTAGGTACATGATGTCTTCCACGTGTCACAACTGAGGAGCTATGTGAATGACCCATCACACATCATCGACTAGGGTGAGCTAGAAATTGAGGATGTGGCGACTTTTTCAGAGTACCCAGTAGAGATTGAGGATTGGTAGGAAATGTTCCTTCATGGGTGAGAAATTATCATAGTTCATGTCCAGTGGAAGCATGGGAAACTCTAAGAGAGCATGTGGAAATATGAGGCTCAGATTTGTGCACAGTACCCACATCTTTTTTATTAGCCTTTTGTTTTGATTTTTAGGGATGCAAAGCCCTAAGGTGGGGAGAATGTAACATACCATATTTTTTGGTGTAATATTTTAATATTATATGGAATTATTTTGAGACCAGACGATGAGACAATGATTTATTCTGAGGCCTGATGTGCCCATAATAAATGTATGAAAAATATTATACTTTAAATAGAATGTGTGAGCAGTTTTCCTAAAAAAGTTGAATAAATTCCAAAAAGGGTGCTCAGATCATAAATATGATGGTACTATTGTGTTTATAGTAGCTTCTTTACTCTATGTGAGGCTTAACATTGGTCTTCATGTATCGACTATGAAATATAGTTTTTGGACGTTTTAAAGAATAAAATAAATTAAAGATTTATTTTATTTTAACATTATGTAGAAACACAATGAAAGTTTTTCTTTTTATTAAACCTTATCAGAGAAATTCAGGGTTATCACCATAACTCTATAATCCCTTTGAATCATAGAGATAGAATCCTCTTAGCGACAAATGGTAATGGGATTACGGATCATAGATCAATAGACTTTGTTTTTAAAGATCTTGCCAATGGTAGTGAAATGATGGTTGATCCTCATTAGCAAAAAATCCAACCCGAGGTAGGGTGTGTTAATTGGATTTATTTTCCTTATTTCTAAATTCAAAGATTAACATGGACCAACCAACAAACAGTTTGATCTGTGGTTCATCATTCTTATAGCATGGGCATTTATTGTGGGATTATTATCGAGAGATTTATTCTTTTATCCTCGTTATTCATTCCAATGAGAAAAAAATCAAGGTCAATGCAAAAAAAGGATGAGGTTCATTCCTCAGGGTGTTCTTGGTGCTTTTTCTATCCCATGTTCTTTATGATTTTCCCATTATATCCTTGTGATCAAAACTTGACTTTCCAGGTGGTTTCGAATGCGGTTGGATCTCCAAAGGGGTGTAAAACCAGCAAAAGTGGTCGAGTCTATGTAGATTGGGTCCTGAGTAACCTAGATCTACAAACACTATGAAATTCAGACACCGGAGGTGGCCTGGTGGTTAACGGAAGGAACCATTGGCGCATGTCTAGTGAGACGGTCCGATGAGGCATGGCAGCGGTGCCAGCGAGGCGAGGCAACAACAGTTAGAGGTGGCGTACGATGGTTAAAGCGGCAACGACTGGAGGTGGCGACATGCAGTAGCTAGAGCAGTGGAGGCCATTATGTTTATCATAATAAAATATGTTATTTTTCACTAAATTGTACAATTTTTGAATAATTTTTATTATTTACTTATAGTCTTTTATCACCCTTTTATTATCAACTCTTTTTTAAATTCCTTGTTTCAGGTGATAATTGCTTTGTTCTTCATGTTTATTTCAGTTCAGTAATTTCATCTCATTTACATTGATAATAGTTACCTCATAAATATAATTAAAACCATGATGTAAATATCATATATATTCATTATATATGTATTTATAGAACTATATAAAAGTTAGAGATGAAAAAATGAATTACATTGTTCATGGAGATTGTAGATCATAAATATACATGAACACTGTTTCCATTTTTAAACAAAAGGAATGAAGGAAGGTAAAATAATATTTTACCTTTAAAAAATCATTATTATATCATATATATCATATATATTAATTAAAAATATCCTTATTACAAACCATGTTAAAATAAAATGAAAAACATTTCATATCCCTACCTAGAGGCAACAATCCACTTGTACGCACAAATGATATTATTATTTTCCAATGGTTTTGATCATAAGAAGTTATATATGATATTATAATTCAATAAGTATTATAATTTTATAAATATAATATACATATATTAAATCCATCATTACATCTAATTGTGAGTGGTGGTGATAGAAAACAAACCACCCCAGTTCATGATGTGGTAGTTCGTTGTACACATGATCACCAGTTTCATTTCACGCATGATGAAAGTGAAGAAGGATGCAGGTCATTCCATTGATGTAATAACATATAAATATATTTTATATAATAGTTTTATTATATTGTAACTATTAAGGCATAATTTAAGGTGGTGAGAGAAGAATTGATAATAAAGTGGTTAGTTAAGTCAATTACCTTTTCTTAGAAAAATTTCATTTAGATATCCTATTCAGAACACTAGGGTTGGAATTATATGATGAAAAAATACCATAGATATTGTATGATAATGTTGGGGAGGGGTTTTTTATTGGGTTAGGTAGAGAAAATGGGCATAATTGGTGTGAATAAGTGAGGGTAGGTGCTGCCCTTTTATAATTGAGGAGTGAAATTTTTTGTAAATACCCAAAACCATTCAAAAATAAAAAGTCAATATCACCCCATGTGCCTCTAAAATTGATAATTAAATTATTTTAGGGATTATATGGTCGATACATAGATCCAAATCACAATAAAATACTTTTTTTAAAACTTATTGTTCCTTAACTTTTATGTTTTCTTACATTTACCATTTTTGTATTCACTACGATAACTTGACTTTTTTACTTAAGTATTTTATCATTTTATACTAAATAAATGAGAATTATTAGATAATATTTACCCAATAGTTCTAAATATGAAATCTAATTTATAAAATTAAATTAATATGTGTGTGCAAAAATTAATTTTAAGACAATATGTGAAAAACATTGTTTTACCCATTACCATGGTACCAATGTTTTTACTATTTAATGGTCAATATAATTATTATAAAAGGACCATTGGTTCATGAATTGAATATTTTTGATATTTTTAATCCTATAAAAATATATTGTAAGAGGATGTAATTTTAAATCATTAAATAAAATATTATTTATTATAAAATAACATTCATGTCAATTTGAGACTAATAATTTTATTTGAATTTAAAAATCATACATAAATGGTGGATTTTAAATATTTTACTTCAAAAAATTTATATAATGTTATATTTATAAAAACATTCATGGTATATAATAATTTATTCATTTTATAATACTTTTAATATTTTTAGTATCATTTATTTTATTTTTATGTTAATTTAAAAATCAATTTATCGGCATTAGTTAAGAATTTAAAGTAATAATATGATTATTAAAAATTAAAATAATTTACACCCATGAATTTAATTTCATTAATCTAAAAAAACCATATATATTCATTCAAATATTTCTTTTTTCCCTATTTGAAAACATAATTTAAATTTAAAAGCAATAGGGTGATGTTTTGTCTTTTTGTTTACATAAATTATTATATTGGTCAATTTCATGGAAAAGTTTCACACATGCACATATAAATCGACCATAATGTTATAAGTGTCAAAATATTTCAATAAAATATAATTTATAAAATTATTTGGTCAATATTAACCCTTATTTATTTAGTATGAACCCCCGATAAACTAATTTTAATTTTAAATACAACAATTAATTTTTATTGTTTTTATTATAAATTTTGACCAAAAATTAAGTTTTCCTTATAATATAAAATTAATTATTTTGATTCAAAATATTTAATACATTTTTCAATAATTACATTCACATAAGTGAAAAATATAATTTAAAATTAAACTAGTAGATGTAATGAAAAAGTGGTTTTCCAAAGAAAAAATTCTCATATGTATATAATGTTTTAATATCAAAACCAAAATTAATTTGATTAAAATGAAATAATTTGAATTTATTATAATATAATTTTACTAATTTTACCTTTAAAACAATTTTAAATTAAAATATATTTTTAATTTTTTTTAAACAAATAGAATTTTTTCAATAAAAACTAGAATTTTTGTTATTCATTAAAAAATTAATCATTTCAGAATACTCTCAAAAAATAACTCTATGATATTTTGGAAATTATAATTTAAAATTTAATGTAATTTTGTTTAAAAAAATTAAAAACATGTTGAAAATTAATTTTATTGTATGTGCGAAAAGCATCACGAGAAATCGTTTTAGAAAAATATAGTTTTTTTTAAAAAAATCCTTTTTTAAAATGATTGTTATTTTATATATAATAGATAAATAACCAATTAATTTATTTTATAAATGTGTAAAAATTATAAATTTCATAATTTAGTTATTCCTATTCACACTCTCTAATTTACCATCTAGTTTATAACATTCACTGTAAAAATAATATTTTAAATTTATATTGTGGTTTGTTTAAACTCAAAGTTTAATATAAGAAAAGATATCAAATACATTAAATTTATATAAATATAATTTGTATTTTTTATTATCTTTGTTTTTAATTTCACATAATCTATCAAATACAATGAGACTCATTTAAAATCTAAGTGTCTTACATTCTACCCTACTCAAATAAATTGCATCCCTACAATTTAATCTTGATCTCTATAATCAAGGGTTTGAAATTTGAAAATGACTTTGTTTGGAAACCCATAATGTAATAAGGTACAATAAAATATCCTCTTGATAAGAGAGAAATTGAAGTATGAAGGTTATCCATAATTACACATTACTAAGATTTAATGTAGGAAACCATTTATGGGAAGTGAAGATATGGTCATGGATGAGAAGTATAAATAATTATGGAGACTGATAGATATCACTGATCATTAAAAACTGAAAAAAATATAATTTCAATAAACACAAAACCATAAAGGTTCTATGAGTTAAAAATTCCAATTTATTCATTGGATATTAAGGTAATATGATAATTTTTTCTAGATCCAAAATTTTTATAGAGTTGTGGGATTAATTTACTATTAAGATAGATGACACCATAAAATACACTTATTTTATTTATTTTATTCTAAATTACATCCATTTATTATTGTTTGATCAATTTAAACATCACTAAGTACTATAGGAAATGAAAATCCAATATAGTGTTTTAATATCTAAAGCACTAAAAGTAACATTTAATAGACCATATGATCTATAAAAGAATAAAAAGTGATTCCTCCAATATCTGGATATATTCCAAGACCAAAAAGGTTATCATGAGCTATCAAATAATTTATTAACTTCTAAAACCACAAAAATAACCCCAAATATATACTTAATACATAATTAACTTTAAGGCTCCTCCAAAATATCTCTCACCAAATTCAATGTCCAAAAATTTAGAGGAAAGGTCACTAAATTTCCAAAATCAACATAAAATTAGATTCCCAAAGCAATATAATGTATCTCATAACGCCACATACAAAATATGTGAATAAATTGATCACCATAAATCCATAATAAAAACATTCATGCTTTCAAAAATAAAATATCAGATTGTCAAATATATTCCATAAATAAAAAAATACAGTAAAATCCAGAAAAGACAACATAGACCATTAAATCACTCCCAAAATTCAAGGACACTAATACTATCCCATAAAAATATCTTTATTATTATTATCTCAACATCTAGGATATATTAATGGTTATAATCCCTCAATCATGTTTGTTCCAAAATGGTCAACTTTCCACTTCATCAATTTTCTTATTCATCATTTCAATTCAACATATTTCTTAAAATACTTATATAAAAACTAATTATGTATAATCCTTATACTTTTTATGATTCTTATAATGAGAATATAATTGCTAAAATTATTCTAAAGTTTAATTCTTGAATCCAAATAAATAACCACATTATCCATTCCACTTTGTCTATAGTAATAACATAATATTGACCTTGATCCATTGGATTCTTCTTTGTCATATTCCCTTGAGTCATGGTAAATTCATTTGTATAGTGTCACATATCTTTATATTTGAATAATCTGACATTGGAAACATCATTATTTCCCATATAATCATGATATTGGTGTCCTCTATCTTCACACATGTAACAAAATCCCATTCCCTTCAATCAAGTCCCAAGGTGTTTCTTTCCATAATTTTCACAATTGGAGAAAATCCTTCTTTCCCTTATTCCATTTATCCTGATTTTTATCTATCATCATCTTCTTCTCTTACATCCCATAAAATCCACATGATTATGGTAATTGTTTATCCATCAGGATTCCAGATGATAGTATGTCCTCATATGATGATAATGTTTGGGATACTAGTTACCTTCAAGTAATTATCATAATCCCATCAATAAAACAATATATCTTTCTCTTTGGATCACCTATGTAGTCTGTAGATTACATTGTAACATTATAAACTTGGTTTCTTAAGTTGAAACATTTTCATCTTTATTTTATCTAGACTGGATTTATTTTTCAAAATCCTCTTGTTGCACGTGAGGAAATTTTTTTTCCAAAAGGGTACCTAAAATCATTCCCTTCCATGTTTGCTATTTTTTCATCCTTAGTATTTTAAATCAATTACCCCCATTTATCCACATCTCCTAAGAGATGATAAATTTCCATTACATATTTCTAGCTTTCATTACTTCCCATAGTGTGAAATAACATCTATAATTAATTTAGCCATTTCTCAACAAAATATATATTTTTAGTTCCATTAAATGATGGAGGTTGTCGATGTTTAAAGTGGTAAAAAATTGTTACACTATATAGTCGATCAACATGTTTCTCTATATGATAACATTTGTTTCCCATAACTTTATTCAACTACCCCAATATGGTTATAATTATACCGGTTCTAAAAGTATTTCTAACTATTGCTTCATTATCTTCCCTAGGATGGAAATCCCTACATGTGGTATGTGAATTGATACAATTTACATTCCTATTACCAGGAAATATTTATAATCAATGTAATACAATAGATTAGACGATAGCATTAAGAATCTTAATTTATAATCCCAAAAATGTTGAAGTACATATCTTAAATTAATTTTTTTTTCATGGTTGGTCTTATAATCATAAACATGGTTTCTTTGGGAATGTTTCAAATCATGAATATATTTTCAAATCCTTCAAAATAGTTTATAAAGATAATGTGATTTAATCCAAGAATATACCCTAAGAGTGTCAAACTAGATACATAGTAAATCTTATTGTCGTATTCCTAGTCACACTCAAGTCATGCGAAATAAGACTTTTTAAGAGTTATTACAACCAGGTATATCTATTATATAACAAAATCATATTTTATTATCTAGAAGGGGATTTATTTCTAGGAAATCTACATAACCTATACCTTTCTAAAAATGTAGGATGGTTTCCTATACATAGACTCATCCATAAAATAATTTATAGGGTTAGATTCCCTAATCTATGTTTCCCTAAATCTAGTTCCCAAGGTTTCAACAAAACATACTCTAATACCAATTCTAAATTCCGCAACCCCAGTAGGCCAGATTCAGTGGTTACTTCATTACATTTTTACTATATACAATCAATCACATCCCAAAGGAATATATAGATTTATAGTCTTGGTAAATTAGATACATAATTGATTTTACATACATTTGAAAACATAACATACAATGACGTGTTGTATTTGATATCATATTTATTCCCTCTAGTATGTCCCTATATATCAATCATATAACATTTCTTGAAATCCTAGGGAAAGGAAACATAATAAAGGGGTATGCTCTGATGATCAGTAAGGGTATGTGCATAATGGATTCTATCATGAATAAATAAGTTTAAATAATATGGAAATGTAAATAATTAAAATATATGTTATTTAAACAATAAACTGAGAATATTATGGTAAGAATAAAGTATGATCAACTAATGTTCTATAAATAATCTCATGATCTTAAAATTTTTCCACGTATATTCTAACTAATCAAATAATCACATGGACATCAATACATGATATCACAATGGTGTAATTCACAATACAAGACATGTGAACAATACCATAAATACCTTGTTCCAAGACATGTAAAATACTATCAAGGCCTTTTCCTAAGACATCTATATATAGAGGTAAGGTATTGACCCAAAACCAATCTAGTTTGTCTCATCAGACCTACCGATTCATTTAGGGGTCATTGTAGACCCCATCCATCACATACTATTTCCAATTAATTCTTCATGTTAATGGGTTAAAAATAATCAATATAAAAATTATTATTGTAAATATATTATATGAAATGTTAATATTGTCCTCAATCAAAAAATATAATCACTAACCATTTAGAATAATATGGATAATGATATCAAAAAAGTACGACCCCATTAAAAGTAATCATAAAACATCCAGAGAAATAATAATGATAGTATCATTAAAAAATATTACTAATTGGATATAAATTAAATAAGTAAATTTTTTATGATTATAAATACCATAAACAATCCCTTAAAAACAATTTTCTGGAAAATTTCCTTTTCACATAAACAATCACTTTGAAAAACTAAAAATTTCTAGAATAGTAGAGAAAATTTTATTTTAAAAGAATATTTTAAATTTATAAATTATTCATTAATGTAACGAGTGTCTATTATGGTGGCGAATTCCATACAAGTTGAGTATTTTAAAAAAATATTCCTTTAATTTTTTTGGTATGAAAAGTTAAAAAGAAACATGTTTGAAAAAAATAGGAAGAATTATTTTAAAGCATCTTATAAAAATCCAATCATGGGTAAAAATTTATTTAATAAATCATTTTGAGAATTTCAAATTTATTTTAGAAACATTTTTAGAAACATGTACATGGAAAAAAAATTATTTTTTATCAAAACGAGAAATAATAATGGCTCTTCATAAAATCATTTTCTCAATAATTTTATATACCAAATAGAGGAAAATGGTAATATTACTTGAGAATTTCATAAATAACCATATGGGAAGAAAATAGACTTTGTTTATTATAGATAGGTTATATAATTATCCAAATGGATACTTGAACAAAAAAACCACAAATAATAAATTGATTGTGAGATAAACCCTTACCAATTTGGTAACTATTGAATAGTAAGCCCCATGAAAGAAATAAAATCAAATGAAATATAATATTTCGTGAAGATAAATAAATCCATGCTATTTCATATCAAAGGTCTTGTATATACACTACAAAAAATAGCTAAGTGGTGAACATGGCATACATATAATGGAAGTAAAAGTTAGACGAGAAACCCTCACCTCCGATCTGATTTCCTTCATACAAGTTCAAAACTCATGTATAATAAATATTAGTTCATTATAAATTGAATAATTAACCATATTCGCATATATCATACCATTTATGATTTACCTGTAGTATTTTTCCATCATTTTATTAACAATTATTTGTTAAAATTCCCATTTTATGTGATAATTGTTTTGTTTTTCATGTTTGTTTTGGTTAAATAATTTTTCTCCTTTTATATGGATTGATTTTCCATTATATCCAGAATTTAAACCATGATATAAATATTTTATACATTAATTATATATGTATTTACATTAATCTATAATTATTTGAGATAAAAAATGTATTACACCATTCATGGGGATGATATGTCGTCTATACACATGGATACTATTTCCATTTTTAAATGGATAAAATAAAGGAATGATAAAGAATATTTCACCTTTCCAAAATCATTATAATATAATATATATAATATTTATTTATTAAATATATCCTCATTACAATTCCTATCAAAATAAAATGAAAAACATTTCACATCTCTATGTGAATTCAGTAGTCCACTGAAAGGGCGATGTCGTGGGCACTCTCAAATGAAGTGTGATTTCTGGGTACTTAGGTGCGGCATAGTGGCTAACCAAGGTCGTATATCACAGAGTAAGTAATTTAAAAACATATTAAAGTTATTTTGAAAAAAAAATAAAAGGGAATAAACAAACATAGATGGCTGGGGGGGTTAATGTTTATAAAATAAGAAAAATAAGTTTGCTGGAAGAATATTGTATTTTTTGATCTTGATTTTGAAATAAACTTTGATTGATAAAACACAAAGAGAAGAGTTTTTTAGAATTTTTTTGTCTTATCGATTAAGGTCACACTCTCACAATTCACACAATTCTTGACCACATATGTTTTTGTGTGAATTATTAAATTTCTCGCTTAGTTTATTTTAATTTAAATAAAAATTATGAAATCATAATGTATGAATTAATGTATTTCATCGATTCAAAAATTTAAGGGAATATGGTTAGAGTTAGATCGATTATTAAGAAGAATTACTCTTCTATGGGCAGGGTAGTTATCTTAGAAACTTTTTTCATTTGAAAAAGGTCATTAAAAGGGTATAACCCAATCACATTTCTACTATTGATTTCAAAAACAAATAAGAATACTAAGAGAATAATAAAATTGAAAATAACAAAATAAATTGAAGAGAAACCTAGAGTTTATTGAAAGAACATCAATATTATAACAAGGAAGAGTAAAAGAAGGGCATTTTAGAGAAGATCCTATCTTGGTATATTACCTCATCTAATTGTGAATTTAAATGGTATTGAACCAATTATTATCTACTAAAAATCATATATGTAAAGTAAAACCCTATAAAAATGACAAAAAAACACATTTATAGAGTGGATGGGAGGCTTGTGTGTTCTCGAAGATCGAATTGAGATAAGGGTATCACCAGTTGAGAGTTCGAAATTATGATATATCGAGGAATGATTTTAGAAGCAAGTGTGTCCTATATGAGTTTACCATAATGCCTTTTGAGATGACGAACACACCAATAGTGTTTATGGACTTGATGAATAGAATCTTCCATACATACTTGGATCAGTTTGTTATAGTGTTTATGGATGACATCTTGGTGTACTACAAGACTCATGATGACCATTACCAACACCTTGACATGGTCCTGAGTACACTGAGAGAGCATTGGCTATACAAAAAGCTATCTAAGTGTTAAATTTGGATCGACGAGGTTCACTTATTGGGACAAATCATCTTGTAGGAAGGTATGTTAGAGGACCCAAATAAGGTTTAGGTAGTGGTTTCTTGGGATCATCCCAAGAACGATTTTTATATCTATAGCATTCTAAAGTTAGATTGATATTATTTTAGATTCATACATGCCTTTTCCCATTTGGAAGTGATTCTTTTGGGATTGAAAAAAAATCGGATAAGGTTTGAATGGTTAGAAGCATGTGAGAATGCCTTCCAGTAGTTGAAGAATCATTTGACATCTATACCAATCTTGATCTTACCTGAACAAATTAAAGAGTATACATTGTATTGTGATGATTCTGGGATCAGACTTGGAGCCGTGATGATGCAATAAGACCAAGTTATAGCATATGGGTCTTGATATTCGAGTCCTCGCAAACAGAACTAACCTATACATGACCTTGAGTTAGAAGCCATTGTTTATGCTCTGAAGTGTTGGTGGAATTATTTATTGGGTTAGAAGTTTATAGTGTTTATCGATCACAAAATCTTAAGGTATATCTTCTTGTAGTGATATTTGAATCTCCAGTAGTGGAGATGGGTTTAGTATATGTAGTAATTTTATTTTGAGCTAGCATATACGCCTGGTAAATGAAATAGTGTGGCTGACGCTTTGAGCAGGAAAACATAGGCTTAGATGTTTTAAGAGTCTAATTATGAGTGGAAGATGATACCTTGTTGGCTAAAAAGTATGTGGTGGTTCAGGAGAACTAGGAGTATATGTATCTAGTATCATTTTCAGTGGAGTCAATAGTTTTGAGACAGATTTGAGATAGGTAGTATAAGGATCCAGAGTGCTTAACTCTAAGGGGAATCCTTAAAATTTTGGAGTCACCTTCAGATTGGAAAATAGACCAGGATGAGATCATCTATGTCAGAAATTTGGTTGTTGTGCCTACGTGAATGTGAGAGGATCTCAAGTAGGAATTTCATGCCTCAAAGTGGGAGGGGAATTTTGGTGTGATGAAAATGTACCATGACCTATGAAAACCATTTTTTTTCAAACATGAAAAAGGTGATAGCAGGGTTCGTGACACGATGCTACACCTGTCAACAGGTGAAGGTAGATCTACAATGACTTAGAGGTTTGCTGGTGTCATTTCCCATTCTAAAATGGAAGTGGGACTATGTGAAAAAGTAATTTAGGGTATGTATTCTGAATACACTAAGGAATAATGATGATATTTGGGTTATTAGGGATCAAATGATAAATGTAGCGTATTTCTTACCTATACGAGAGACTTTCTCAATGGGGTAATTGGGAGACTTGTATGTTTGAGATATAGTCTGTCTACATGGGGTGCCTTATAATATTGTTTTAGATAGTGACTTATGATTCACTTTGTGCTTCTAGAAGGTCTTTCAGTAGGCTCTTGGTATATAGGTTTTATTGAGTATGAATTTCCACCCATATACAGATGGAAAGTCAGAGCATTATATATAGGTACTTGAGGATATGCTACAGGCGTCTGTCCATGAATTCAGTGGGTATTGGGAGAAGAACACGGATTTAGTGGAGATTCCCTATAATAAAAATTAACATACAACTATACAGATAGTACTATATGTGTTTCTTTATGGTAGGTCATACAGATCACCACTATGATGGATGGAGGCGGGTGAGTCAGAGTTTTTGAGACCAAGCCTTGTAAAGGAGATGTTAGAGTAGGTAAAATTGATTTGGAAATGTATGGATATGGATCAGAGTAGGTAGAATTCATATATTTATAGACAGATATGACACCTAGAGTTTATATAGGGTGATATTGGATTCCTTTGGGTGTCACCTAGTTGGGTCACCACATGATATAGAGGTGGGTCAAGCTGGTGACTAGGTTTGTTGGAATGTTCAATATTGTGGAGAGAATCACAACGATTTCATACCAATTGGATCTACCATAGAAATACAGAGATATGCCTGAAATATTTCATGTCTCATAACTATGATGGTATCACCTTGACCCTTCTGATGTGATTGATGCAGATGATGTTGAGATTGAGATAGATGCTTCCTTTGAGGATCATCCAATATGTCTGTTGGATCAAAGTAATAAAGTGATGTAGGGAAATAACATGACAATAGTTTGTGTATTGTGTAAACAAGGGTGTGCATAGGAAGAAACATTGGAAATGGAAGCAGATATACAGGTTTAGTGGCCTGATCTTTTGGGCTCAAAAATCTCAGTGAATCTTGGTAGTGCAGCTCAAGGATGAGCTGTTATAAAGTGGGGAGATTGTAAGATCCTTGCCTTTTCTGGATTTGAATCTAGATTTTTTAGGTACTATTTTGTCCTAATTTGATTAATTTTTTTGGTTGTAGCTTATGGTGTGTTTGGGTTAATTTAAAGAAAAATGGAAGAAAAAGGGTCTACGCACAGTTGGAACATGGTTAGAGAAAACTGTGCACCCCTACCCAGAAAATCATGCAACCAGGGATAACGAGATTTTGCACGGATGGCACACGATTTTTCAAAACATTCCCCCTAGAAAGAAAAACCATGCACCCCTAAAATATTAACCTCATGGTTGGCTCATGATTAGGTAAAATTTTTCACCCCTACATAGGAAACCATTTGCGGTATTTTTAATTGGATGAAAATTATTTTAAATCCACTCAAACCCCCAAAACTCCTCCTATTCAACCCTAACTCATTCCAACTCAGTTTTTGATGATTTCAAATCTTTTTAAAGGGATTCCAAGGCTATATAACCTCTGTTCTTCACAATTCAAATTCTAGATTGAAGATATTCTCCTATCTTAGAAAGTGAATCCTATCATATTACTTTCCCATTCATCCTCCTTCCTTCTCCTATTATTTTTGGTCGAATTTATCTTCTATTTTTCTAGATCTAGATCTATATTTGATAAATATATATCTTGGATTTTTATCTATAACTAGATTGAAAGGTTCTTTATTTCCATAATCTTGATTTATGGTTTGGAGATTCAGATCTAATTCTACATTGTTGTGGTACTCAATTTTGGGTATTTCCATTAGTTGATCTTCATCAATGAATCGAAGAAGGTGGTATATTATTCAAATCCCATAGTATTATTATGAATTATATATATGTGATGATAGAATTTATAGAGTTCATTTATAGATTGGAATTCCAAAATGAATTAATTAATGTGGTCAATTAATTAATTGATTAATTGGGGATTTGATTGAATATTGGGAATTGTGGAATTGGGATAATTAATTGATGAATTTATTATTAAGATATGAATTGAGGAATTGGGGATTTGATTAAATTTTGGGAATTCTAGAATTAAGATAATTAATTGATGAATTAATTATCAAGGCATGAATTGAGGATTAGGGATTTTATTTAATAATGGAATTATGGAATTAGGATAAATAATTTATGAATTAATTATCAAGTATTGAATTGGGATATTGGGGATAATTAATTGGTGAATTAATTATTAGATTTTGAGTACGTGAATGGTTAATTAATTGTTGAATTGATTAATGAGAAGGATGTGATTAATTAATTGTTGAATTAATTAATGAACATGGATTAATTAATTTATGAATTAATTAATGGTTGAAATATGGTTTGATAGACATGAAGATATAGAAAAATGATGATATATATGCATGGTTGATGAATGGGGTTATATACACGATGATCTAAGAAAATGATATATATACATGGTTGATGAATGGGGTGCTAAACATTATGATCTAGGCCAATGATATATGCATGGTTGATGAATGGGGTGGTAGAGATGACAATCTAGGACAATGACATATATGTATGATTAAGAATTATGGTGCTAGACATGACGTTCTATGCCCATGATATACATGCATAGATTATAAATGTGGTGCTAGGCATGGCGTTCTACACCTAAGACATTGATATTAGACTATGTTTCCAAGTGGTAGTAATAATGAAATTGATGTGACACGAATAATGTAATCAGGTGCTCTATATTTAAATATGAATTACATAAGCAACATGGTTCAGACTCATAATAGGCCAGAGAAGGTATTGAGGTAAGGGTGTCCTTAGGAAACCTGTAGTCAATGTGTTTTTTTAAATATTAATTGATAATGTGATAACCGTTTACTTATGAATTGTAATTATTTATTTATACAACTAAATACACATATTACAAAAATTGGTATGTTTTAGACACTTTTGGTGGTGGACTATTGAGTTGTCCTCACACCCTACTCGATCTTCCTGATCAGGACCCAAATATAATTTTTTATTGAAAGACTTTTTAAGGGAAAAATCCCTATTTTAGATTGCTAATTTGGGGATGTAGCATGGATAAAGGAACCATATGTGGGTTGGGACCCTCTTGGGAGTCTTCAGTGTCTTTATTTTCAGTTATCATTTTAGACACTTAACACATATATTAGCATGGAATGTTTTTTTTAGTTGGATATTGTATTTCCCACATTGATTATCTTGAGATATTGGAATTTTTATTGGTTATATATGCTTATTATATTATTTATTTATTTTCTTTGGTGTATTACTCCGATAAAAGAGAGTGTATTCTCCCCATGATTTACTTATCAAAACTTCTATGATAGTCGATAGCCTCTAGCATATTGGGAGGCATGCTTGAGGTCATGTGACCAACTAGCTTAGGGAACCAGTATGGGGAACCTAGGTCGGGATGTTATAGATACCATTCTTATTATTTCATTTAATGGTTAAAGTAAATGATGAAAATATTTTTATAAAACCCATTCCAATTCCATGGGTTATTCCATGATAGAAATCTTATGAAGACCTTTTTATTTCATGGATTATGATATGATGAGGTTTATGATCTTGTGGAACACATATGTATGTTTTTAATTATGTGATAGGTGGGACCAACATCTTCATCCAACTCATTGGGTAATGATTTATATCTCATGATATAGATAGGTATGTAATGGTAAGTGATCTTAGTTCAGTAAGATAGGGCAGGAATTGGGAGTGAACCCGATGAAATAATGGATTTTGTCTACTATGATGGTCTTGGGAGTGAACATTGACTACTGTGATATTATACATGAACTAGATTACATGTTCAAAATGTTATGGATAAACCTAATTACATGTTTAAAATTTCATTCATAACTGATTCCCTTACGATTCAGGTATTATGAACTTCTGATAATTATTCTATGACTCATGTTTATGATCTATGATAGTTTGGGTATGAAATTCATATGATTTTTTCATCATTAAAAACCCTTATGATTATCTTATTCTTTTATATGATCGTAGATTTATAACTCTTATGTTTATCCTTACTGAGCATTTGATATCACAGTTTCTTATGTTAAATTTCCATAGGTTATAAAGAAATGTTTTATGTAGGTTATGTCTGTAAAGAGTACTAAATGGTAAGATATTTTTGGGAAATATTGAATATGTTTCACCAGATTAGAAGAATATGTTCTATGTTTCTGATGAAACTAAACTGTTATGGTACTCAAGCGTTTGTTTGTGCAATGTAATGAATATTCATTTGAAAAGATGTAATATCCATGCATGAGAAGCCTTGGTCACTATAGTTTGTATCAAAGGAAAGGTTTAGTTAACTATTTAAAACTATGATGAGAAAACATTAATGAGATCCATAGGGATATTTCTATGGATATTTCTACGGATGTTTCTAAGGATAAGTCTTAGAATGAGTTAAACCATAGAGAAATGTCTTGGAATTTTGGTAAATGATCGAATGAGTTGTTTTAATGAAATTAAATCCATGTCTAGATTTTAAAAGTGGGCTTGGATATTAAATAGATGTCTCTAGGTGTAAAAATCTCAAAATATATATTGAGCTAGAATCGATCGCGAACTAGTCCACAACAATGGGACTTATTGCACACCTAGTTTGAAACTCCTAGGGGATATTATTTAGAAATTCACAAACTCTCTACAAACCATATTGAAGTATTAAAATTTATGATGACTATGGATGACCTAGGATAACAATAATGCGCCATAGATTAAAAATAAGGTGTCTTGATTTAGACCCCCTAAATGATTTTTTCAGACTATGTGACTTTCCATTATGATTAGCACTGCTCACACAATGATTTTTAATCTTAGTCATTGGATGAAACATTAAAGAACCATGTTAATAATTAATTTAATGGATAATGAAATTATTTTCCTCCTGAGAAACTTAATGTCATGGGAGCATTAATGAAAACCCTTATTTCTATTCTCACATAACTTTATCAATCTATGAAGCATGGTGAAAATCCAAACAGGAAAAGGGGGGAATAACATTCTATTGAGTCCTTCATGAGGAAACACCCAACTTTTTTTAGAGTTTATACTGATCCATCAATTACTGACAAATG
This sequence comes from Viscum album, assembly GCA_963277665.1. Classification (NCBI taxonomy): domain Eukaryota; kingdom Viridiplantae; phylum Streptophyta; class Magnoliopsida; order Santalales; family Viscaceae; genus Viscum; species Viscum album. The sequence goes on from OY728145.1 coordinate 180,330,744, forward strand.
GATCAATACCACTAAATATATATGTTCCATTCTCCAGTTTTCAGAGCATGAAAATTTCACTCTAGATGTTTACCATCTAGAAGGTGAGGTATATAAATGGTGTAATCTTATTAAGAATACTAGGTAATGAGAATAAATTGACTCCATGATTTTGATGAGATTAAAATATTATTTTTGAATAATTAATTTTCTCATATTATTCATAAAATAATGGAAAAATAATTCCTAAAAATTATGTAGAAGGATAATGAATCTCTTGATGCCTATTTTGAAAATTTCACAAGGATTAAAATTTACTATTTAGCAATTATAATTTATCCTGAAAGTAAGGCTAACCAATTATTTAGTGGATTGAAACCAAATATCTAAAGGGAATTATTTATAAGGGACTTGTGATACTCCGAAGAAATCATTTTATGTGAATTAAAAGTGGAAATGGAAGCTGGAAACCATCTTGGTTTTGTATATAGGGAAAGGAAAATGGGGTTCCATGGAAAATACAATGATATTCCATATGGAGGGAATAAAATGTTTTAAAATCCTACATTCCCAAATTATGGGAAGGAGAACCTATATGAGTGCCTGAAAGGAACAAGATGTTGTTTCAAGTGTGGGAAGTTTGACCATCAAGAAAAATAATGTAGATATGATGTGAAGAGGAAATTCAATGAAATTAAAGGAGATAAATCATGGTAGGATGAACCACCCACACTTTAGTTTTTCATGTTCATGGATTTTGGAAATTATACAAATAAATACCTCAATACAGGGGATAATATAGATGATTAGCCACCACAACCTATGAAGAAGAAGGAAAAAGGGAAATATTATGAAATCATAATTGATGAAGTGAATCATGATAATTAGGGTACATTTATCCTTCCCTCCATAGTTGGGAATTTCTTGTTTTATATTTTATGAATGAGCCCTCTTAAAATTTTATTGTTCATCCTTTAGTAAAATTTCATGTGATTATATCCCTCTACATGGATTTTAGAATAATAAAATCACATTCGATATTCTTTCGGTATAAGTATACACACAATCTTAAAATGAAAATGTTTTTGTTCAAGATAAGATCATATTTAAGGAATGAAAGGTGAATTATATTCTGGAAACATATATTTCTCCAGGTATGATTAACTTAAGAATTACAGATACCATCATGGGTTTATTAGTTTAATGTGGATCATAAGTTCAGAGTTTTTAACACAATATTTTTAGGTTTTATGTGATGGTATTTTTTCAAGACAATGGATATTTTAAGAGACATTTATGGCAATTAAACCCTTTGGTATTATTTATAGTGAAAAATTTATTTGAGGAGGAATGCCTTTACAACTTGTGAATATATTAATAAAACATAATCAATGATCATTTCCTATGGATTTAAAAGGTTTTTGGGGTCAAAAATTTCCTCGAGTTGATATTTCTTACAACAATGGTTTTCACTCAAGAATTTGAATGGACCCTTATAAATGCCTTTTATGGAATAAATTGTCGAACTCTATTATACTGGAATGAAGTTGGATAATGAAAACTACTGGGACCTAAGAAAGCTGATGAGATGAAAGATAAGGTTAGATCCATACAGAAATAGGTAAGAACATCAAAAATTTGACATAAATGTTAGGCTTGTAAACATAATTGGGGAATATAATTTGATATTGGTGATAAGGTCTTTCTATGAATTTCTCCATGAATGAATTAAGAGGAAACTAATCCCGAGGTATGTTATTCCCATTAAAATACTTGATCATATCCGTAGAGTATATTATCATTTGGAACATCCACCAATCCTCTCTCTTGTTCATAATTAATTCCATTTATATCTCATAAGAAATTAAATATCCATACCTTTACATGTACTAGACTTAGAGGTCATACCATTGGAAAAAGATCACTCTTATGAGGAACAAACAATAGAGATTATGGATCATACATAGAATGTTATATGAAACAAGTACAATCACGCCATCAAAGTGTTGGTGTGAAACCACCAGTTTGATGAAGCTACATGGTAACATGAGGATATGATGAGGCATAATTATCCTCATTTGTGTATATTAGAGTGATGAATTTCAAGGGTGAAATTCATTTTAAGGGTGGTAGAATGTAACACCCTCAGTTTTAATGAATTATTAATTTTTAATAAATTAAAATTATTTGATGCATTGAGTGGATCATTACAATATGTTAAAATTTTATTATGCATAACACCATGTTATGTTTTCACTATACACGGACATATCTAGAGTTACAGACAACACTAAAATTTAACAAAACAAAGACATATTATTAATTTATTTAAATATAACCGTTATAACCTAGAAATTAAACCTTGTGATATTAATAGTAATAAATTTTTTTTAAATATTAAGTATAATGGTTTTATATAAATAAATCATATTGATAATTAAATACATAATTTTTATTGAAGCCTTTATATGTTTCAAAAATATTATTTTTTCAAAAAAAATGTTTACTATATTTTTGTGAAAAATAATAAATTTTTTTTGAATATTTTGGAAAATTAATTTTATAAAATAAACTAAATTTTTTAAATAATTATGTCAAATTATCTTCAGGTTTTTTGGGATTTTTCTAAAAAGTTTCAATTTTTGGTGAATAGAGAAAAATATTGAATTTTAATGGAAAACTGCCCTTTTGTTTAATTAATTTATATTGGTAAAATATATTTTAAATTGGTTTTAAAGTATAAATAGTCCAATTATAAATCTATTAACCCAATTTAGGTCATTATAATAAATTTCATATAGAAATTGGATATAAAAACTTTGTAAAATTTTGATCATTTGTCTTTAAAACCCCGCTTTCTCATCTCATCCACATGATTTTATTAAATTAAATTATGCCACTTCAGTAAATGAAATTTAGAAAAATATATTTTATATTTTTTATTAAAATAATAAATATTATCTAATAAGGTAAAATTAAAATTTTACCATAATTATTAGTGAAAATAGTTAAATTTAATTACTATGATAAAAAATATAGTAGGTTTTTGCACAATACATGAATTTGCATAAAGAATAATTTTACACACAGATAGTTTTATTGTTCAATAAATTATATTTTATATTAATAATAAGAAGGTTTAATTTTTTTAATAAATATAATTTTAATTTTATTCTTAAAGGTGAAATTTCCTAGGTAAACAAAAAGATACAAGTTACTCCGGTGAAAACTAAAAGGGATAAAATTTAGTAAACATAAATACTAAGTTATAACATGATAAAAATGTATCCATTTTTTTGTGGTGGAGGTGTTTATCGACCACATAAACCCTACACTAAATTAATGATATATTTTGGAGGAAAATGTGTTAAGAGAGACCTCCCAATGGTGAATACCACTCGGAGTTTACATGAATGCCACTCTTCATTAATTATAAAAAGGCACTCACACTCCCCCTTATTGACAATTCTTAAGCAATTTTTCACGACCAAAACCTACCAAAAATACTATCAAACATCACTAACTTCATCCTATAAGCCTTAATATAGGAATAAAACCATTCTGGGTTGTATTATAGTGAAAAACTAAGGAGGATACCCAATGAAAAGGTAACATTCATCAATGACCATTTTTGTTTTATTTCTTCCTCCACCACTGAAATTATCTTTATATAATTATTATATAATATAAAAATTATATTAAATATATTTAATTTGTTTATGTTAACTACATGAATTAAAACCATGTCCACTACCATCAAATGGGTTACGAAATCATTGTTTATGTGTAAGGAAGACTACCGCCTTGCGAACCAATGTCATTCGTTTTTCCGTTACCACCTCTCAAGGATGGTTATAATGATGGATTTATTTTTTATATATGATATGTATGATATGTATGATTATATTATAATTATATAATTATTATATAACACATACCTTCATACTTTCCATTTTTTGGGATTACGATAATGTCATTCGTGTGTATGGAGGACTACAGCCTCATGCATCAATGTGATTCGTTCACACTTTACATGGAATGTATTAATGGTGTGTTAAATGAATATTTGAGATATATATTAAATAAAAATTATTTTGAAATGATAATATATATCATTTAATTTTCTTTCTTTCAAAGTAACATAAAAATTAAAAACAACATTCATGCACATGGACGACCTACCGTCTCCATGAACAGTGTATTTTGCATCACTAAATTTTATAGATCACTATAAATACATATATAATGAAAATAAATGATATTTATATAATTTTTATGATTATGGATATTATGGATCCATGATGAAAGTAATAGAACTAAAAAATTTAACAAATCAAAACATATACAAAAAACAAAGCGGTTATTACCTAATAAATAACTTTAACATGGAGTTGTTAATAAATAGGTAATAAAAGGTTATAAGAAAATAATATAAGGTATTATAATAATTAAAATGGTTTTTTAATAGATTTATAATAAACTTATAATTATTATACATGGTTTTTTAATGAGTACAACATACGTCAAGACTTATGGTAAGGGTTTTCTCGTCTCACTTTTATTTCTGTGCGATATATGCCATATTCAAAACTTATTTTTGTAGTGTGTAGTGTATAATGATCAGGATTTTATATTATTATTCTTATCATTAAATTTATTTTGAATTTAATATCAATTTCAGGATCTCTCCTTCATGGGGTTTACGATTTCGAAGTTCTAAAGCGATAAGATATTTTTGTCTTAATTTTCCTTCTTTGAGACATAAGTTATGTTATAAACCTATCTTAAATTTTGTGGTGTATAAACATACACATTGAAATTTTAAATCATTAATATAATAATTTTAATTATATTATTTTTTTAATTTAATTATATTCTTTCATGGGGATTACAAGTCAAAATAACCAAAATAGTAAGAGTTTTATGTTATAATATCATAATTTATCAAGATTGTCTATGATTATTCATCAAATGATGAAATATTATGATATATATATCATGAAACTAATGAATTTTAATCTAATATGGTTATATTATGAGAATAAATGTTTTCCCTTCATCTTCCTCTTATTATGTACTCAATAGTTCAAAAGAATGTTTTTATGAGAAATCATCATTTCAGTTAAAAAATCTTTTTATTCCAAAACCATGTTTTTTAAAAATGTTTTCAAAGTATTTTAATTTTTTTTCAGATCCTAAAGAATATTTTCAACAATAATCTTTTAATAGACTTTTAATGATTCATTTATAAGTTTTCAATTATATTTGTAAATAAAAAAGTTTTTAAGATATTTTATGTTTTAAAAAGTGTATTTCAAAGTAGAAAAGATATTTTCATCAAGAAATTTTTTAAACAATTTTTAAAGATTAATTTATAAGTTTCCAAGGATATTTTCAAATAAAATAAATTTGAATTTGTTTAATGTTTTTAAACTTCATTTTTAATTAATCATTATTTTCCTTAAAAAATGTTCCAAGTTATATTTCAAAATACTTATTCATATATGTTGAAATCCTTTTGATATAATTTATTATTTACTGGGAATATTATCGAAGTATACCATTCTTAGTTTTTAACTGAATGGTTTTTGTTTATGATTACAAGATTTTTATAAAACATATTTCTCTTCCATGGTTTATATTACGATATAACTCTTCTGAAAACCTTTTCAATTAATTAGTCTTGATACGATGAATGATTATCATCTTATGGAACACATATTTATTTTTTTCATTATGTGATATGTGGGAACTATATATCCCTCTAATGCATTGAGTAAATATTTATATCTCATGAGATAGAAATGGATATAATGGGAAGTCAACCGAGTTTAGTAATATAGGTATATAATAGAGAGTGATCCCATTTTAGTAAATGACATTTTATTCTATGATGGTCTTGGGAGTAAACCTTGGATAATATAATGTTATTTAGGAACCTGAATACATGTTCAATTTTTTTTACATGAACCTAATTACATGCTCTAATGTTATGTGTGAACCTGATTACTTGTTAATAGTGTTATGCATAGACCTGTATTTCATGGCCATAATTTTACACATGGACTTGGTTTCATGTCCATTTGTTTATGAGAGGGCCTGATTTCATGTCCTTAACTTAATGAGTGAACGTGTTTTTATTTATACATGTTCACAATGTTATAAGGTGATGTGTATTCAAAAAATCAAAGTTTTATTCCAATGTTATGCTCTCATGGCTTAGGTTCTCTGATTCCCTTAGGATTCATGTATTATAAACTACTAATCTTTATGCCACAACTCATTTTTATGATCTAGGATAGGCTAGGTATGAATATAGAAAGTTTTTTCATTATCACATACCCTTATTCTTATCTTATACTTTCATATTATCTTAGATTTATATCTATTATGTTTACCCTTAATGATCATATGAGCTCAACATTTCTTATGCTTCCTTTCCCTAGGTTATAAAGGAAGGTTTTATATAGGGTATGCTTATGAAGAGTAAATAATTGGATGATCTTTGTGGGAAACATTTAATATATTTGAAAATATAAGAATATTATGTTCCAAGTTTCCAATGGAACTAAACTATTACAGTTCCCAGGCATGTGTTTGTGAAATGTAATGAATATTCATATAAAAATATGTAATATCCATGTATGAGAATCCTAGGCTTCTATAATATCCATATAATTTGGTAAAATACATGTTTGGAAAAGTAAATACTTTGAATTTTCACACACTAAACTTTCTAGGAATATAAAAGAATGTCTTACCAAAATCAAGTAAAAGGAACCACTAGCCAAATATAATAAAATAAAAAACTCACCTTAGATAAATAAACAAAATTAGAAGTGGAAAAATCTAGTGGAAACCCTAAATCTAAAATAATAGATATAAATGAGATATATCTTTGTAGTCATCCAAAGTTATCCACACCCTAATCATATTATTTACATAAAGGCCCGATTACATGCGATTTTGAAATTCAATTATAGAAGTAGGTATTCTTCAATCTTAAATATAGAGATTATTTAATGATATCATTCATTTAAATAGGAAATACCATTTCAAAAGTTATAGAGGTATACATTTTTTATAAGACATCCATTTTAAACATTAAATAGAATGAAGCACAATATTGAAATAAGAATTTCACTTAATATAAATTAAACAATTATTTTACTTTTAAAATAATGAAAAGGGTAAATAAATAAATCAATCACTATAAAAATCCCTTCAAAACTAAGGTTAAGACTCATCCTAGGATCCTCATACTCTCATTAATTTAACAATTGAAGTGCTTTCTTGTTTACGAGCCATTGGAGAGGATTAGTCCAAATTTGGAATGGTAACAATATACATGCCATCATATAGTTTAGTTAGTATTGTAGATTAGTCGAAAATTTAGGAAGAACTTACATTTCATAGTATAATTTCATAGTCTACCAACCTAAGTACCTTGGGTTCCTATGTGCTTTATTTTTTCAATTTTGGGACAAATCACATCTATTTTTTCAATACATCAATGATAAATTTATTGAAAAATAACCCATTTACATTTCTTAGTGCAAGGGAAACAATTTAAAAGACCCAATTTTTATATGACTAAATATCAATGACATCACAATGAAACATCATTATTAACAAATTTAGAGAAGGTCCCTTTAAAAATATTTTTGAAACTAAGAGATAAAAACGAATTTTTTAAGTTATAATCATATACACTTAAACATTTATAAATATATATTTATCTAGTTTCATAATTTCACACATTGTTGAATGGATGTCATCAGTGCTGTGAGACTCAAAAGTGTGTTCTCTCGGGTGTGTGCTTCGTGAAATCTTCGAACTGAATCCCTAATGATTGTATGTAGTGGTTATGACTTACCCTAGACTGCGTGGTATGGTTTGATTATATATGTATATTATTTTTATATACTATAGACATATACTTTTGTAGAGATAACTATACATTCCTTTGTGTTTTGCTTTATGGTTTTGGGGTGTGCTACTGAGTATTGTTATACTCACCCCTACACGTGATTTTCCTGTATATGTCATGTCTTGTGTAGACGAGCGACCTTTTGAAAGAGTCCAGGGTGTACTAGGACTGGATGGATTCTGGTTGGATTAGATAGGTTGAGGTGTTCCTACGACTTCAGACATCAGTCCTAGTACCTTGTCTTCACGTCGAATCAGGTAGGGTTGTATGCAAATGAGTTTCAAGAAAATTTTTACAGAATTTTTTTTGGTGGTCTTGTATTTTGGCCCTATTTACTTTCTATCACTTTCACCGTTGTACTATGGTTGTGGGTTATAGTGGTTTTCATGCATTGTTTACTTTGTGTTTTTACATTTCAGCATTTTTGGGCATGGATATGTTTCTTTGCGTACTTGTACTAAGGTAATGCCTCCCATGTTAGAGATATGCCTCCTTGATGCTAGTCATCAGCCCCTGGACTATTAGAGGGAGGCTTGGGGGGTCACGACATGAGCCCCTCTAGGACGGGTCATGATAGAGTGGCATCAGAGGTGGTCGATTCTACCTTTGGACTGAGATTCGATGAGATTTATTTGAGGAAAAACAGTTAAGTGTTTTGAATTTAGTTTTCAGGACAAGGAGTCTAGTGTTGGTGCAATGGCCAATGTATCCATACACTAGGACTCTAATAATTTTCCTTTTGACTTGGTACATGATAACACTAGTTGCAGGGAAAACAATGATACATGCATCATATAGGAATGAGTTGTGATTTTCATGTCCTTCTTGAGTCAGCTATCCAAATATACTCATTGATTGTGGTACATCTTGTTTTTCTACAGGATGCCTCAATGATGAATAACAGATAAGATTTAGCCACTTGATCATGAGGATAACCCCCTTAGTGATGAGGATTCTGTACAGTGACTTGTTTCCTAGATGTTACCTCCAGGTGGTGCACTAGTTATACCTCCACCTGTGGAGAAGCGTGTGGTACCTAAAGTACCAGTAGACAAGGAGTGTATGATGAGAATACTTCATGAGTTTCAAATATAGAGACCCCTCAAGTTCCTACGCGAGCATGACCCTCAGGAAGTTAAGGAATGTCTTGAGGCGGTGACCCAAGTTTTCCATCTAGTTTGGACACCAGCTGATCAGATGGTGGTCCTGGCGGTGAGCCTTCTATAGGGATCAGCATAGCGATGGTGGAGTTTTTCTATCTAGACGCATGATGAGGATACTCTCTCATGGATAGAGTTCAAGCACCTCTTCATAGAGGAGTTTTCTCTAGATACACTGAGAGCTATGCGTATACATGATCTTCTTCAGCTCCAGTGGGGCAATATGATAGTAACTGATTATTCATCGAGGTTTAACAACCTTTCCAAGTACTCGATGGATATGGTCAAGGATTAGTACTTTAGGTATTAGACCTTCAGGTGAGGTCTATTTAGATACATCTGAGCCAATATTATCCCTCAAATAATTTCAACTTATGTTGGGGATCTTGAGTGGGATTTGGTGGTTGAGGGATTCTAGGATGAGCAGAGACAGTTGGTGACTATAAACAGTGGACGACTAGGTGTAGAGACCTCAGCAGCAAGGATTTGAATTTAGTATGAAGGATCTTAACATGGGAGACGTTTCAGGATGAGGTACTATGATAAAGGATCTTATGTTTAGGGTTCACAAGGTGGGTCCACCCATCCTAGGGAGAGGTTATGCTACACATGTAAAAATAGGGTACATCTCACTCAAGATTTTTCAACCCACCATGTTGCTGACCGGGAGACAATGGATGGGACATTGAGGCAGAGGCATAAGCAGGAGAAGGTATATCTACAAGGCGAAGGATGTGGAAGAGTATATGGGAGAGAAACAAGAGGTGGTCGACGTTTCGACTTGATACCCCCTCAAGTGGTCTACTCCAGGCTCAGGGATCTAGAGGATAGGGGTGGGGACAACTACATGCGGTCAGGGCTTATGACCCAGGGGATCTAGGGATGATTTATGGTATACTCTATGTCTTTTATACTTTAGATTCAATACTAATAGACATAGGTTATAATCATTCCTTTCTCAACACATATCTTGTTCAAGAACTTGAGATTCCGACAGAATCGTTGACTCCACCCTTATGCTTGGAGATTCCTACTAGAGGAGACTCTATGATCACACATCGATACTAATTGTGTGAACTTACCCTTTGAGGTAAGAGTTTCGGTTGGAATAACTTGGTGGTTGCGTTGAGGCCTTACGATGTCATTCTTGGTATGGATTAGTTATATTTAGTCCATGCCAAGTGTGACTATTTTAGGTGAAGAGTGTGGTGTGTCTACAATGACGGAATAAGGTTTTCCTTTTTTGGTGAAAAGAAAACTCAGGAAGCATAGGATAAACTCATGAATATGAGGGGGAAACCGATCACTCACCACTTGGATTGCTTGACCCTTGGGGAAACAAATGTCATGAGCTTCCAGTTTCCAGCAGTAGTGGCAGAGTATAAGGACATATTTCTTGAATATATTACAAGATTACCTCCCCACAGAGAGATAACCTTCTACATTAAATTACACCCTGGTATGACACTGATATCTACACCATCATAACGTATGGATCCCATAGATCTTCATGAGATAAGGGGGAAGTTGAAGTATTTGCAGAGGAAGGGATTCGTGAGACCCAATGTTTCACCCTAGGCGGCCCTAATGTTTTTTTCCAAAAAGGAAGGTGGAATCTTGAGGTTGTGTGTATATTACCAGTGCCAGAACTATGTGACCATGATGAAAACGTATCCACTACTGAGAATCGATGACCACTTGGAGTAGTAGAGAGGGGAATGATGGTTCTCGAAGGTTGACCTTAGATCATGATATCACTAGCTATGAGTACGAGATGAGGATATTAATAATATAAATTTCAGATGCTACTACAATCATTATGAGTACTGGGTGTTGCCCTTTGGCATGACGAATTCCCCAGCAGTGTTCATGGGACTCATAAACTAGATCTTTTAGTCATACTTGGACCGGTTTGTGGTGGTATTCATTAGAGATATCCTTTTGTACTCAACATATGAGGAGGAGAATGTGAGATAATTAATGATGTTTCTAGATATACTCTAAGGCACCATCTTTATTGGAAACTCTTGAAGATCCAATTTTGGATTCAAGCGGTCCACTTTATGGGTCATTTTATCTCAGCATATGGAGTGGCGGTGGACTTGTCTAAGGTTAAGGTAGTGTTAGCATGAGATCTAACTAGGAGCGTGAGAGAGGTGTATAAATTAATTTGGATGGAAGGATATTAATAAAGACTAATATTTGATTTCTCCATGATATTAGCACCCATGAAATCTTTAACCTGAAAGGGGAGACCTTGCGTGTGGATAGAGAAGTGCCAGCAGGCCTTCCAGTAGTTAAGGTAGAGTTTAACAAGAACTCCAATATTAAGATTACCAAAGGAGGGTGTTGAGGATGTAGTGTTATGTGATTCATCAGGGAACAGACTCTGTTTTGTCTTGATGCATAGTCAAGTAGTTATTTCCTATGGTTTGTACCGGTTGAGACCACATGAGCAGAACTATGCGACCCACAATATTGATCTAGCAGCAGTAGTCTTCGCATTGAAGATGTGGAGACACTACCTGATGGCTGAGTATTTTATCATCTTCTCTAATCACAAAAGTCTCAAGTATATCTTATATTAGAAGGATATACACTTGAGTTATAGGAGGTGGATAGAGTTCCTCTAGGATTATGACTTTGAGATTGTATATACTCCTAGGAAGAAGAAAGTGGTGGGAGATGCTCTTAGCAGGAGATTGATTTCAAAATTTCTAGATGAGGTTTTAGAGTAGTTATCCCCATTGAAGTTATCCGTTATGGATAGAGATATGGGAAATCACCTCCAATCGATGGTTTTTACCCCTACACTCTTAAAATGAGTTAGGGAGGCAAAAATTGGGGATACTGACTGCGAGACTCTACATGCTCAGTTATCCACAGGACATGATCCTAAACGATATTCTAAATGTGGGGAGAATATTATTATTTTTAGAGGGTGCATAGTTGTACTAATGGAGATGCAGGAGGAGGTTTGGAGGGAGTTCCACACACCCCCTTTGGTGGTATATCCAGGTGTGGAGAATATGTACCAGGACCTCCGATGTCACTTTTGATGGTTAGGGATAAATAAGGTAGTGGAATAGTTCATTTCTTAATGCATCACTTATCATAAAGTGAAGGCGGAGCACTAGGTTCCAGTGGGGTTGACCCAACCCATTGAGGTGCTAGAGTGGAAGTGGGATGGGATATCGACAGACTTCATGATGGGTTTCCCATGTACGTCTAGGGGAGATGATACCATCTGGGTAATCATTGAATAACTCACGAAGTTGGACTAATTACTACCTATTAGGGAGTATAGTTCAGTAGAGAGATTGGGACATCTCTACATAAAGCAGATAGTTCGGTTTCACAGAGTTCCATTGACGATTTTTTCATATCATGATGCTCATTTTACATTCCAGTTATAGAAGGGATTGTAGGAGGTGTTTGGGACTCAGTTATACTTCAGAATGACATTTCATCCCTAGATGGATGGCTAGATGGAGAAGACCATTTAGGTTCTGGAGGAAATGATACCGGACTACATCTTGGAATTCGTTCATAGTTAGGAGGATCACCTATCACTGGTAGAGTTTGCATAAAACAATAACTACCACTACACCATTGATATGGAACTATTCGAGGATTTGTATGGGAAACCATGTAGGTTACCACTTTTCTGGATAGACCTAGGAGAGTCAGCACTCATGGGACTGAAGTTGGTGCGAGCTACTATTGAGAAGGTGCAGATCATCTTGGAGAAGATGAAGACTACATAGAGCTGGAAGAAGTCATATGCCGACATTATACATATACTGTTGGAGTTTGATGAGGGAGACCATGTGTTCCTTCGGGTCTCACCTTGACGTGGGTTACATAGATTTGGTCGGGGTGACAAGTTATCTCCAAGGTTCATTGTCCCCTTTCAGATAATACGTAGAGTTGGTGAGGTGGAATACCAATTAGATCTACCACCGTAGTTGCATTAGGTACATGATGTCTTCCACGTGTCACAACTGAGGAGCTATGTGAATGACCCATCACACATCATCGACTAGGGTGAGCTAGAAATTGAGGATGTGGCGACTTTTTCAGAGTACCCAGTAGAGATTGAGGATTGGTAGGAAATGTTCCTTCATGGGTGAGAAATTATCATAGTTCATGTCCAGTGGCAGCATGGGAAACTCTAAGAGAGCATGTGGAAATATGAGGCTCAGATTTGTGCACAGTACCCACATCTTTTTTATTAGCCATTTGTTTTCATTTTTAGGGATGAAAAGCCCTAAGGTGGGGAGAATGTAACGTACCATATTTTTTGGTGTAATATTTTAAATATTATATGGAATTATTTTGAGACCAGGCGATGAGACGATGATTTATTCTGAGGCCCGATGTGCCCAGAATAAATGTATGAAAAATTTTAAACTTTAAATAGAATGCATGAGCAGTTTTCCTAAAAATGTTGAATAAATTCCAAAAAGGGTGCTCAGATCATAAATATGATGGTACTATTGTGTTTATAGTAGCTTCTTTACTCTAGGTGAGGCTTAACATTGGTCTTCATGGATCGACTATGAAATATAGTTTTTGGACGTTTTAAAGAATGAAATAAATTAACGATTTATTTTATTTTAACATTATGTAGAAACACAATGAAAGGTTTTCTTTTTATTAATCCTTGTCAGAGAAATTCAGGGTTATCACCATAACCCTATAATCCCTTTGAATCATAGAGATAGAATCCTCTTAGCGACAAATGGTGATGGGATTACGGATCATAGATCAATAGACTTTGTTTTTAAAGATCTTGCCAATGGTAGTGAAATTATGGTTGATCCTCATCAGCAAAAAATCCAACCCGAGGTAGGGTGTGTTAATTGGATTTATTTTCCTTATTTCTAAATTCAAAGATTAACATGGACCAACCAACAAACAGTTTGATCTGCGGTTCATCATTCTTATAGGATGGGCATTTATTGTGGGATTATTATCGAGAGATTTATTCTTTTCTCCTCGTTATTCATTCCAATGAGAAAAAAACCAAGGTCAATGTAAAAAAAAGGATGAATTTCATTCCTCAGGGTGTTCTGGGTGCTTTTTCTATCCCATGTTCTTCATGATTTTTCCATTATATCCTTGTGATCAAAACTTGACTTTCCAGGTGGATTCGAATGCGGTTGGATCTCCAAAGGGGTGTAAAACCAGCAAAAGTGGTCGAGTCTATGTAGATTGAGTCCTGAGGAACCTAGATCTAAAAAAAATATGAAATTCAGACACCGGAGGTGGCCTGGTGGTTAACGGAAGGAACCATTGGTGCATGTCTAGTGAGACGGTCCGATGAGGCATGGTAGTGGTGCCAGCGAGGCGAGGCAACAACAGTTAGAGGTGGCGTAGGATGGTTAAAGCGGCGACAACTGAAGGTGGCGACATGCAGTAGCTAGAGCAGCGGAGGCCATTATGTTTATCATAATAAAATATGTTATTTTTGACTAAATTGTACAATTTTTGAATAATTTTTATTATTTACTTATAGTCTTTTATCACCCTTTTATTATCAACTCTTTTTTAAATTCCTTGTTTCAGGTGATAATTGCTTTGTTCTTCATGTTTATTTCAGTTCAGTAATTTCATCTCATTTCCATTGATAATAGTTACTTAGTAAATATAATTAAAACAATGATGTAAATATCATATATATTCATTATATATGTATTTATAGAACTATATAAAAGTTAGAGATGAAAAAATGAATTACATTGTTCATGGAGATTGAAGATCATAAATATACATGAACACTGTTTCCACTTTTAAAAGAAAGGAATGAAGGAAGGGAAAATAATATTTTACCTTTAAAAAATCATTATTATATCAAATATATCATATATATTAATTAAAAATATCCTTATTACAAACCATGTTAAAATAAAATGAAAAACATTTCACATCCCTACCTAGAGGCAACAATCCACTTGTACGCACAAACGATATTATTATTTTCCAATGGTTTTGATCATAAGAAGTTATATATGATATTATAATTCAATAAGTATTATAATTTTATAAATATAATATACATATATTAAATCCATCATTACATCCAATTGTGAGTGGTGGTGATAGAAAACAAACCACCCCAGTTCATGAGGTGGTAGTTCATTGTACACATGATTACCAGTTTCATTTCACGCATGATGAAAGTGAAGAAGGATGCAGGTCATTCCATTGATGTAATAACATATAAATATATTTTATATACTAGTTTTATTATATTGTAACTATTAAGGCATAATTTAAGGTGGTGAGAGAAGAATTGATAATAAAGTGGTTAGTTAAGTCAATTACCTTTTCTTAGAAAAATTTCATTTAGATATCCTATTCAGAACACTAGGGTTGGAATTATATGATGAAAACGTACCATAGAAATTGTATGAGAATGTTGGGGAGGGGTTTTTTATTGGGTTAGGTAGAGAAAATGGGCATAATTGGTGTGAATAAGTGAGGGGAGGTGCTGCCCTTTTATAATTGAGGAGTGAAATTTTTTGTAAATACCCAAAACCATTCAAAAATAAAAAGTCAATATCACCCCATGTGCCTCTAAAATTGATAATTAAATTATTTTAGGGATTATATGGTCGATACATAGATCCAAATCACAATAAAATACTTGTTTTAAAACTTATTGTTCCTTAACTTTCATGTTTTCTTACATTTACCATTTTAGTATTCACTACGATAACTTTACTTTTTTACTTAAGTATTTTATCATTTTATACTAAATAAATGAGAATTATTAGATAATATTTACCCAATAGTTCTAAATATGAAATCTAATTTATAAAATTAAAATAATATGTGTGTGGAAAATTAATTTTAAGACAATACGTGAAAAATTTTGTTTTACCCATTACCATGGTACCAATGTTTTTACTATTTAATGGTCAATATAATTGTTATAAAAGGACCATTGGTTCATGAATTGAATATTTTTGATGTTTTTAATCCTATAGGCATATATTGTAAGAGGATATAATTTTAAATCATTTAATAAAATATTATTTATTATAAAATAACATTCATGTCAATTTGAGACTATTAATTTTATTTGAATTTAAAAATCATACATAAATGGTGGATTTTAAATATTTTACTTCCAAACATTTATATAATGTTATATTTATAAAAAAAATCATGATATATAATAATTTATTCATTTTATAATACTTATAATATTTTTAGTATCATTTATTTTATTTTTAGGTTAATTTAAAAATCAATTTATCGGCATTAGTTAAGAATTTAAAGTAATAATATGAATATTAAAAATTAAAATAATTTACACCCATGAATTTAATTTCATTAATCTAAAAAAACCATATATATTCATTCAAATATTTCTTTTTTCCCTATTTGAAAACATAATTTAAATTTAAAAGCAATAGGGTGATGTTTTGTCTTTTTGTTTACATAAATTATTATATTGGTCAATTTCATGGAAAAGTTTCACACATGCACATATAAATCGACCATAATGTTATAAGTGTCAAAATATTTCAATACAATATAATTTATAAAATTATTTGGTCAATATTAACCCTTATTTATTTAGTATGAACCCCCGGTAAACTAATTTTAATGTTAAATACAACAATTAATTTTTACTGTTTTTATTATAAATTTTGACCAAAAAATAAGTTTTCCTTATAATATAAAATTAATTATTTTGATTCAAAATATTTAATAGTTTTTTCAATAATTACATTCACATAAGTGAAAAATATAATTTAAAATTAAACTAGCAGATGTAATGATAAAGTGGTTTTCCAAAGCGAAAATTCTTGTATGTATATAATGTTTTAATATCAAAACCAAAATTAATTTGATTAAAATGAAATAATTTGAATTTATTATAATATAATTTTACTAATTTTACCTTTAAAACAATTTTAAATGAAAATATATTTTTAATTTTTTTTAAACAAATAGAATGTTTTCAATAAAAACTAGAATTTTTATTATTCATTAAAAAATTAATCATTTCAGAATACTCTCAAAAAATAACTCTAAGATAATTTGAAAATTTTAATTTAAAATTTATTGTAATTTTGTTTAAAAAAATTAAAAACATGGTGAAAATTAATTTTATTGTATGTGCGCAAAGCATCACGAGAAATCGTTTTAGAAAAATATAGTTTTTTTAAAAAAATCCTTTTTTAAAATGATTGTTATTTTATATATAATAGATAAATAACCAATTAATTTATTTTATAAATGTGAAAAAAATATAAATTTCATAATTTAGTTATTCATATTCACACTCTCTAATTTATCATCTAGTTTATAACATTCACTGTAAAAATTATATTTTAAATGTATATTGTGGTTTGTTTAAACTCAATGTTTAATATAAGAAAAGATATCAAATACATTAAATTTATATAAATATAATTTGTATTTTTTATTATCTTTGTTTTTAATTTCACATAATCTATCAAATACAATGAGACTCATTTAAAATCTAAGTGTCTTACATTCTACCCTACTTAAATAAATTGCATCCCTACAATTTAATCTTGATCTCTATAATCAAGGGTTTGAAATTTGAAAATGACTTTGTTTGGAAACCCATAATGTAATAAGGTACAATAAAATATCCTCTTGATAAGAGAGAAATTGAAGTATGAACGTTATCTAGAATTACACATTACTAAGATTTCTTGTAGGAAATCATTTATGGGAAGTGAATATATGGTCATAGATGAGAAGTATAAATAATTATGGAGACTGATAGATATCACTGATCATTAAAAATTGAAAAAAATATAATTTCAATAAACACAAAACCATAAAGGTTCTATGAGTTAAAAATTCCAATTTATTCATTGGATATGAAGGTAATATGATAATTTTTTCTAGATCCAAAATTTTTATAGAGTTGTGGGATTAATTTACTATTAAGATAGATGACACCATAAAATATACTTATTTTATTTATTTTATGTTAAATTACATCCATTTATTGTTCTTTGATCAATTTAAACATCACTAAGTACTATAGGAAATGAAAATCCAATATAATGTTTTAATATCTAATGCACTAAAAGTAACATTTAATAGACCATATGATCTATAAAAGAATGAAAAGTCATTCCTCCAATATCTGGATATATTCCAAGACCAAAATGGTAATCATGAGCTATCAAATAATTTATTAACTTCTAAAACCACAAAATAACCCCAAATATATACTTAATCCATAATTAACTTTAAGGCTCCTCCTAAATATCTCTCACCAAATTCAATGTCCAAAAATTTAGAATAAAGGTCACTAAATTTCCAAAATCAACATAAAATTAGATTCCCAAAGCAATATAATGTATCTCATAACGCCACATACAAAATATGTGAATAAATTAATCACCATAAATATATAATGAAAACATTCATGCTTTCAAAAATAAAATATCATATTGTCAAATATATTCCATAAATAAAAAAATTCAGTAAACTCCAGAAAAGACAACATAGACCATTAAATCACTCCCAAAATTCAAGGACACTAATACTATCCCATAAAAATATCTTTATTATTATTATCTCAACATCTAGGATATATTAATGGTTATAATCCCTCAATCATGTTTGTTCCAAAAAGTTCAACTTTCCACTTCATCAATTTTCTTATTCATCATTTCCATTCAACATATTTCTTTAAATGCTTATATAAAAACTAATTATGTATAATCCTTATAGTTTTTATGATTCTTATAATGAGAATATAATTGATAAAATTATTCTAAAGTAAAATTCTTGAATCCAAATAAATAACCACATTATCCATTCCACTTTGTCTATAGTAATAACATAATATTGACCTTGAGCCATTGGATTCTTCATTGTTATATTCCCTTGAGGCATGGTAAATTCGTTTGTATAGTGTCACAACTCCTTATATTTGAATAATCTGACATTGGAAACATCATTATTTCCCATATAATCATGATAATAGTGTCCTCTATCTTCACACATGTAACAAACTCCCATTCCCTTCAATCAAGTCCCAAGGTGTTTCTTTCCATAATTTTCACAATTGGAGAAAATCCTTCTTTCCCTTCTTCCATTTATCCTGATTTTTCTCTATCATCATCTTCTTCTCTTACATCCCATAAAATCCACATGATTATGGTAATTGTTTATCCATCTGGATTACAGATGATATTATGTCCTCATGTGATGATAATGTTTGGGATACTAGTTACCTTCAAGTAATTATCATAATCCCATCAATAAAACAATATATCTTTCTCTTTGGATCACATATGTAGTCTGTTGATTACATTATAACATTATAAACTTGGCTTCTTAAGTTGAAACATTTTCATCTTTATTTTATCTAGACTGGATTTATTTTTCAAAATCCTCTTATTGCACGTGAGGAAAAAAATTTCCAAAAGGGTACCTAAAATCATTCCCTTCCATGTTTGCTATTTTTTCATCCTCAGTATTTTAAATCAATTACCCCCATTTATCCACATCTCCTAAGAGAAGATAAATTTCCATTACAGCTTTCTACCTTTCATTACTACCCATAGTGTGAAATAACATCTATAATGAATTTATCCATTTCTAAAAAAAAAAATATTTTTAGTTCCATTAAATGATGGAGGTTGTAGATGTTTAAAGTGGTAAAAAATTGTTACACTATATGGTGGATCAACATCTTTCTCCATGTGATAATTTTTTTTCCTATAACTTGATTCAACTACCCCAATATGGTTATAATTATACCGGTTCTAAAAGTATTTCTAACTATTACTTCATTATCTTCCCTAGGATGGAAATCCCTACATGGGGTATGTGAATTGATACAATTTACATTCCTATTACCAGGAAATATTTATAATCAATGTAATACAATAGATTAAACGATAGCATTATGAATCTTTATTTTTAATCCCAAAAATGTTGAATTACATATCTTAAATTAAATTTCTTTTCATGGTTGGTCTTATAATCATAAACATGGTTTCTTTGGGAATGTTTCAAATCATGAATATATTTTCAAATCCTTCAAAATAGTTTATAAAGATAATGTGATTTAATCAAAGAATATACACTAAGAGTGTCATACTAGATACACATTAAATCTTATTGTTGTATTCCTAGTGACACTCAAGTCAATCTCAATAAGACTTTTTAAGAGTTATTGCAACCAGGTATATCTATTATATAACCAAATAATATTTTATTATCTAGAAGGGGATTTATTTCTAGGAAATCTACATAACTTATACCTTACTAAAAATGTAGGATGGTTTCCTATACATAGACTCATCCATAAAATAATTTATAGGGTTAGATTCCCTAATCTATGTTTCCCTAAATCTAGTTCCCTAGGATTCAACAAAACATGCTCTAATACCAATTATAAATTCCGCAACCCCAGTAGGCCAGATTCAGTGGTTACTTCATTACATTTTTACTATATACAATCAATCACATCCCAAAGGAATATATAGATTTATAGTCTTGGTAAATTAGATACATAATTGATTTTACATACATATGAAAACATAACATACAATGACGTGTTGTATTTGATATCATATTTATTCCCTCTAGCATGTCCTTATATATCAATCATATAACATTTCTTGAAATCCTAGGTAAAGGAAACATAAGAAAGGGGTATGCTTTGATGATCAGTAAGGGTATGTGCATAATGGATTCTATCATGAATAAATAAGTTTAAATAATATGGAATGGTAAATAATTGAAATATATGTTATTTAAACAATAAACTGAGAATATTATGGAAAGAATAAAGTATGATCAACTAATGTTCTATAAATAATCTCATGATCTTAAACTTTTTCCATGGATATTCTAACTAATCAAATAATCACATGGACATCAATACATGATATCACAATGGTGTAATTCACAATACAGGACATGTGAACAATACCATAAATACCTTGTTCAAAGACATGTAAAATACTATCAAGGCCTTTTCCTAAGACATCTATATAAAGAGGTAAGGTATTGACCCAAAACCAATCTAGTTTGTCTCATCAGACCTACCGATTCATTTAGGGGTCATTGCAGACCCCATCCATCACATAATATTTCCAATTAATTCTTCATGTTAATGGGTTAAAAAATAATCAATATAAACATTATTATTGTAAATAAATTATATGAAATGTTAATATTGTCCTCAATCAAAAAATATAATCACTAACCACTTAGAATAATATGGATAATGATATCAAAAAAGTACGACCCCATTAAAAGTAATCATAAAACATCCAGAGAAATAATAATGATAGTATCATTAAAAAATATTACCAATTGGATATAAATTAATTAAGTAATTTTTTTATGATTATAAATACCATAAAAAATCCCATAAAAACAATTTTCTGGAAAATTTCCTTTTCACATAAACAATCACTTTGAAAAACTAAAAATTTCTAGAATAGTAGAGAAAATTTTAATTTTAAATGAATATTTTAAATTTATAAATTATTCATTAATGTAACGAGTGTCTATTATGGTGGGGAATTCCATACAAGTTGAGTATTTTAAAAAAATATTCCTTTAATTTTTTTGGTATGAAAAGGTAAAAAGAAACATGTTTGAAAAAAATAGGAAGAATTATTTTAAAACATCTTATAAAAATCCAATCATGGTTAAAAATTTATTTAATAAATCATTTTGATAATTTTAAATTTATTTTGGAAACATTTTTAGAAACATGTACATGGAAGAAAAATTATTTTTTATCAAAATGAGAAATAATAATGGCTCTTCATAAAATCATTTTCTCAATAATTTTATGTACCAAATAGAAGAAAATGGTAATATTACTTGATAATTTCATAAATAACCATATGAGAAGAAAATATACTATGTTTTTTATAGATAGGTCATATAATTATCCAAATGGATACTTGAACAAAAAAACCACAAATAATAAAGTGATTGTGAGATAAACCCTTACCAATTTGGTAACTATTGAATAGTAAGCCCCATGAATGAAATAAAATCAAATGAAATATAATATTTTGTGAACATAAATAAATCCATGCTATTTCATATCAAAGGTCTTGTATATACACTACAAAAAATAGCTAAGTGGTGAACATGGCATACATATCATGGAAGTAAAAGTTAGACGAGAAACCCTCACCTCAGATCTGATTTCCTTCATACAAGTTCAAAACTCATGTATAATAAATATTAGTTCATTATAAATTGATTAATTAACCATATTCTCATATATCATACCATTTATGATTTACTTGTAGTATTTTTCCATCATTTTATTAACAATTCTTTTTTAAAATTCCCATTTTATGTGATAAATGTTCTATTTTTCATGTTTGTTTTGGTTAAATAATTTTGGTCCTTTTACATGGATTGATTTTCCATTATATCCAGAATTTAAACCATGATATAAATATGTTATACATTAATTATATATTTATTTACATTAATCTATAATTATTTGAGATAAAAAAAATGTATTACACCATTCATGGGGATGATATGTCGTCTATACACATGGACACTATTTCCATTTTTAAATGGATAAAATAAAGGAATGATAAATAATATTTCACCTTTACAGAATCATTATAATATAATATATATAATATTTATTTATTAAATATATCCTCATTACAATTCCTATCAAAATAAAATGAAAAACATTTCACATCATTATGTGAATTCAGTAGTCCATTGAAAGGGCGATGTCGTGGGCACTCTCAAATGAAGTGTGATTTCTGGGTACTTAGGTGCGGCATAGTGGCTAACCAAGGTCGTATATCACAGAGTAAGTAATTTAAAAACATATTAATGTTATTTTGAAAAAAAATAAAAGGGAATAAACAAACATAGATGGATGGGGGGGGGGTTAATGTTTATAAAATAAGAATAATAAGATTGCTGGAAGAAGATTGTATTTTTTGTTCTTGATTTTGAAATAAACTTTGATTGATAAAACACAATGCGAAGAGTTTTTTAGAATTTTTTTGTCTTACCGATTAAGGTCACACTCTCATAATTCACACAATTCTTGACCTCATATGTTTTTGTGAGAATTATTAAATTTCTTGCTTAGTTTATTTTAATTTAAATAAAAATTATGAAATCATAATGTATAAATTACTGTATTTCATCGATTCAAAAATTTAAGGGAATATGGTTAGAGTTAGATCGATTATTAAGAAGAATTACTCTTCTATGGGCAGGGTAGTTATCATAGAAACTTTTTTCATTTGAAAAAGGTCATTAAAAGGGTATAACCCAATCACATTTCTACTATTTATTTCAAAAACAAATAAGAATACTAAGAGAATAATAAAATTGAAAATAACAAAATAAATTGAAGAGAAACCTAGAGTTTATTGAAAGAACATCAATATTATAACAAGGAAGAGTAAAAGAAGAGCATTTTAGAGAAGATCCTATCTTGGTAGATTACCTCCTATAATTGTGAATTTAAATGGTATTGAACCAATTATTATCTACTAAAAATCATATATGTAAAGTAAAACCCTATAAAAATGACAAAAACACACATTTATAGAGTGGATGGGAGGCTTGGTTACAAGTGGTTTCCAGTGTTAATGGGGAAATTCAGCCAAATATTTTATTCCAAATTTCACCACATTTTTGGCCTTCAAAACATGTGAACTAGCTATCCTTCCAGAAGGATGATTTGTGATAATTTTATTTTCTGGAGCTCTTATCCATATTTGGGCTCAATCCAAGAATGGATGAAGAATTTATGTCCCAAATAGAGAATTGATGTCCAATCTGGTGAGTCCTGCCCATCTTTGAATTCATGGCCTTTTTACTCTAATCAAATGCATGTTTTTTCTCATATGTTCTGAATGATACTTGTATCCAATTACGTAAAGAACACCTTTAAAAAATTTTAAGTTCAAATAATACATATATAAATATGTATGTTTGAATTACAATAGTGCACTTTAAAGGGTAAAAATGAAATTTTCATCAAATTTTCAAATGAACAATCTAATCCCAAATATTTTATAAATAAAAAAATTTAACATAATTTAAGGAAATTATATCATTTATTATCATTAATTTACTCAATATAATTGTGACAAGAAATGCATGTTCAAATTTCTCAATCCATAGTGACAATATAATAAATGTAAGATTCTTATCAGGAGTCAATATTAATAAATTTGAAATTCATTATCTCATAAATTGTATCAAAATAAAATATAATGAGATTAATGACACTAATCATTGAAAAAAAAAGTTACGGGTCCACCATGCCATTAATTCCCAACATGTGTGTGCCGACCATTTCATGCTCATATCTCCACCCTCTATTCAGTATATTCAGGTCAAGTAAAATAATTCTTCTTAACTGGTTTAATTCCCTGAACCTGTTCTACATTACTCATTAATCAAATTTCAAGACCAAATAACTTAAGAATTACAAAAAGTAAAACCTTAAGATCCCGACCTAGATAACCCCACATGTTTTACATTTCATCACTCCCCTCTTTATTAATAAATATATATTTTTTGATTCTATTTTTTTTGATTGTTTTGTTTTTTGGATTTTTTGAGGGTGTAAAACTATCGAATATTAGGTATACACGCATTGGTCAATTAAGTACAATAATGAAATTGATCAGAAGATAAATGAACACATGAAAAAACTATTTATATAAGATTAATTTTCTTACCTAACTTGGAAATACCTTCAATTATGTACAAAAAATTTCACAATTCATGGTTGTGTGAAAAGTTGTGTGGAGAAATCAATGACACAATTTTCCATGAACAAATATCACAAATAATGGTGTTATAATCTAAAAGGTTTGATAATGAAATAACCAATAATATCATTCAAGACTTGTAATTTTATAAAAAATCAACCCTTAATAATGAAATCTTGCTCATTCTGATCATTCCACCAAATGAAAATCCTTGTTTTTTGAAATTTTTTACCAAATACTTAACACAGAACACACATAAAACACACAAATGAAAATCCTAATTATCTACTCTGAAATGTTTTCCCCTCACCCAAACATAAAATATTGAATTTTCCTCAATGTTGACTTATGAGATAATATGTGCACATGGAACATATAATTTTAAATAGGAAAAGTAATATAAAAGTGAAAGGTTTGGGAACAAACTAATATTTTCATGTAATTATGGGGTCATGTAGTGTGATGAAATCAATTACATCGGTGGGAAGTCCCTTAATGTATTTATTTAAACGTTTCCCATTTAATGTAAAGCTTTTTCTTATGTCCTCTTATGTGATATTTACTGAACCATAATGAAAAACATTAGACACAACATAAGGACCTAACCATCTGGAACTCAACATACCAGACATTAGCTTCAGTCGTGAAAAGTAGACTATAACTTTCTCTCCAACATGAAACTCCCTTTATTGGATCATTTTGTAATGAGATGCTTTTGATATTTTCTTATATAACCTTTAGTTCTCATATGATGATAATCGAATCTTCTCAAGCTCTTGAATTTATATATTCCTTTGAATTACATCTTGGGAAAAGTGCATGTTTCATTTCTTTATAGCCGAATATTCCTGATTCTCATCTTCCAAAAGGAGATGAAAAGAATTCACAAAAATATTACAAAAATGGGGATTTACCGATGGGGGTCTTGTATGCTGTCCTATAATCCCATAATGCATAGTCCAATCACGTTCTCCAATCCTTCCTATTTAGTTGCACGGTTTTCTCAATTTTTTTTCAACTTCTGATTTCAAACCTCAGCCTAGAAATTTGTTTAAGGGTGGTATGGTGTTGAGGTTTTGTGTGTCCCCCCATACTTATGAAGGAGTGAAGCCAAATTACGATTACAAAAGTGTGTCCCTTGGTCACTGATGATATCCTTTGGAACTGCAAACCTACAAAATATCTATGTCTTGAAAAAGTCCACTATAAAATGAAAATAATCAGTCTTGGTGGCCTTAGCCTCCACCCATTTATTCACGTACAAAAAAACAACCAAAATATACAAAAAATGAACTAGGAAAAGGACCCATAAAATCAATTCCATATACATAAAAAATCTGACAGAATAATATCGGTTGATAGAGAATCTCATGTCTCTTAAAAATATTCCCTGTGTATTGGAACACGATCAAAACCTACAAAACACATGAGCATCATGGAATAATCTTGGATAATATTATCTAGTTTCTAAGACTTTCCTATGTATTAAATAGAGTCCAAAGTGTCCTCCACATAAAAGTGTATGGAAGAAATTAAGAATAGATTGAAACTCATCATCAAGAACACACCTCCTAATAACTTTATCACTATAGATGTACCAAAGGTAGGGATCATCCCAAATATAAAATCTTGACTCACTCATTAACGTTTGGAATTGATGTTTCTTTAAATTTTCTTGAATTTCATAGGCAACAAGGTAGTTAACTAAATAAATATACCAAAGATGCGTACCTAAGATTGAATAAAGATTCTCATCAGGGAAAGTGTCCCAAAGTGGTACCTAGTCCAAGGAGTTAGCCTCTATTGTGTTATTAATCTTACTCAGGTGGTTTTCCACCAGGTTTTATAACCCATTCTTGTCCTTTATTTTAATATATAATTCTTAAAGAAGAAGAATTCATCAGATGAGTCTAGGTTTTGCATCTGGATTCTTCAAGAGGTACCTTAAAGATGAATGGTTGGAAAAAACAACTACTTTAGAGCCAAATAAAGATGAAAAAAAATTATCTAAAGAAAATATGACAGCAAGAAACTCTTTTTCCATGGTTGTGTAGTTTTATTGGGAAGAATCCAATATCCTCAAAGAATATGGAATCACATGTGAATGTCTATCCACCCTTTGTGATATGATTTCTCTAACTACAATGTTTGAAGCATCACATATCAACTCAAATGGAATGTCCCACCGTGGGGGATGTATGATCAGTGGAGTGGTCAGAAACCATTTTATCTCATCAAATGAAGTCCTACAAGAATAATTAAACACAAAATCATAATCTTTTTGAAGTAATCATGACATAGGAAGAGCAATCTTACTAAAATATTGGATGATGAGTTTGTAAAATATTGCATGCCCTAGAAAATATCTAACATCCTGTACACATGAAGTATAGGGAAATGATGAAATAATATCTACCTTAGATCTATCAACCTTTATACCATGTTTTGACACTACATTCCCAAGACAATCCCATGCTTTACCATGAAAAGACACTTTTCAAAGATCAAGGACAGATTCTTCTCAACACAATAATTTAACACCTTTCCCAAACTAGAGATACAATCATCAAAATAAGACCCATAAACTGTAAAATAATCCATAAATACCTCCATGAAGGTCTCTATAAAATCATAAAAAATACTCACCATGCATCTATGGAAGGTACTTGGGGAATTGAAAAGTCCAAATGGCATCCTATGGTAGGAAAATGTTTGAAATGGACAAGTTAATGTTGTCTTATCCTAATCCTATGGGGCTATAGAAACCTAAAAATATCTATAAAATCCATCCAATAAATAATAAAATGTCTTCCCAGCTACTCTCTCAAGCATTTAATCAATAAATGGGAGGGGAAATGGTCCTTTTTAAAGGATTGATTCAGTTTCCTATAATCAATACACATATGTCAACTATTTTGCAACCTCATTGGAAAGAAATCCTCTTTATCATTTCTTAAAAAAGTAACACCACTTTTCTAATTCACAACCTAAATAGGACTCACCCACTAGTAATCTGAAATGGGATAAATTATACCTACCTTGAGCAATTTTTCTACTTATTTTTTAACAACATCCAAAAGAGTTGGATTCAATATCCTTTGTAGCAACCTAACCAGTTTATCCCCATACTCCAAAAGAATACTATACATGAAAATGGAGGGGATAATAGATGATATATCAGCCAAGGTCCACCTGATTTCCCTAATGTTCTCCCTCAAAAGATTCAAAAGTTTTTCTTTATGTCCAAAATTGATATTGTTATCAATTATAACAGGTAATCTCTCACCACTCAATGAGCACGAGTATTTTAGATTTGGGGGAAATGGCCTGATTTCTAGTGTATGGGGGTCATGTATGGAAGGATACATTGAAGAAACTAAAATATGTGTATAATAAACATCAGTACCAGAATATACATAATCAAAATTAGATAATAATTCATAATATACATCAACATACTCAGCATCTATGTCATAATTAGAATGATCATAATCAAAATAAAAATATGAATCCATTTCAAAATCAAATCTAAGAGGGTTCTGTGCATTATAAATAGGCTTGGAAGTGCTCTTGGACATCAAACAAGATCCAATACTCTTAATCTCCATAAGTACATGACAATCAAATTCCATGGGGTTTTCATTTGGTGGTTAAAAATGGGATATAAAAAAAGAATAATGGTCATTTGAGGGGTAACTCATGGAGTCCATAACATTAAAAATAACATCTTCATCTCTAAATTCCATGGAAAGTGTACCCTCATAAACATTTATGATAGTTTTTTTAGTTTTGAGTAAGGGTCATCCTAAGATAATGGGAGCATGAGAAATTACCTGGACATCCTCTATGTTAAACATGTAGAAATCTTCTTGAAAGATCATGTCTCTTATACAAACAAGTACATCCTCATGGACTCCCGTAGGATACGCCATAGCTCTATTCTCCAAATGAACCACTACTCTTATTGGATTGAACTCAAAAAACTATAATAAAATAGAATATAGAGTGAGGCATCAAATTTATGGAAGCTCCTACGTCACGTAAAGCATCAGAAAAGTGCAACTCCCCTATGGTGCATGGGATGGTGAATGTACCCAAATCCTTGCACTTTGTTGGCATTTCTAGAGTTGGTGTAATGAATGATGACACATTTTGTAATGATCCATACATTATCATTGTCTTGAGATCACAAAAAGTCATTAATTGGACTTAAACGACATCCCCAAGATGCCAAAGGGTTCAACAAATGCCTAAGGGTTTAAAATAAAATCGGGGGAAGATTTAGCCTTTTTGAAATAAATAAGAAATCCAACAAACAAACCTTTCACTAAATGATGGATGAACAAAAGAAAGGAAAATAAACAAATTCATATATCTCAAAACAACATCATAGTGTGAAACAAAATAAGACCAAACAAGTATCAATGTACATATTAGATAAACAAATAAATACCCTTAAGAGACTACAAGACTTTATGATCCACAAGATCTAAGCTCCAAAATCAATGAATAACCCAAACATCATGAGGTAGTGCTAAACACATGTGAAACATTACCTTTGCCCCTGTCCCGGAAGATAGAATCTGCAAAAGCACCAAAGTACCAAAGTAAGGGTGAGTATAAAACTCAGTAGGTTTTCCCCAATGGCTTCCCTAATCATGAAAATAGGATATAAGAGTTAGAAACATTTAAATAAAATAGATTATACCAAAAAATTTCTCAAAATAGTTTATAACAAAATATAAACAAGTTTCCAAAACCATTTATAACCAAAAGCATACTAGTGGAATTGAAACCAATTTTTCCAATAAGTTATTCTTCTAGAAAAATAACTAAAAAAACCATAAAACCATTTCTCAATGTTCCGTTGGAATACCCAATCCATTCCACACATCCACACAATCAACCATGCATTCTAAGTTATGACATTTCCATACTCATGAGCGGTTTCTCGTCGATCTACCAAGTCAACACAAGGTAATTGTTTCCCATGTTCTATTAACCCTTTGGCACCGAGAACAATGTAATATTTCAACCCATCCCCGTATATGAAACATGAACAGACACCACATATACCCAACGATCATGCCAAAACAACCCTTTTAATAAAAACACCTTTTTATTGAAAACCATTTCTGTAACAACCATTTAAATGCCAAACCATTTCAATAAAAATCAAATTTTATTGACAAAAAATTCTTTTAAAACCCCCTTTTTTATCAACCATTTATAAATTACATAAATTTTTTAATTTGAATAATTATTTTAAATTCATGAAACCAAACCCCCTTTGCAGAACTATTCACCAAGATCACCCAATTCAACAAAAACTATAAATCATCACTAAAGAAGATTTTTACATGCTTTTTAAAATCAATTTATTTTAAATAATCTGATTTGAATCTAATAAAATAAATTCTAGAAAGCGTATTTGAGAGAGAAACCTCCTACCATGAAGGTTTTGACAAAACCAGACAATGGACGAATAACACTCAAGAAGGCGGGTCAATTCTCCAAGAACGACCTTAGTTTTCTTATCCTAGAACGATCATGACTCAAAATTGAATTATTTGGAATCCAAAAATGTGATATACCTAAAATAGGTGAAGATATAAGAAAGAATGGAGATCAGAGAAGTAGATCTATGCAGATCTAAGAAAACGTGACAAATTAGGAAAGAATGGTGACATACATCAAGAATCGGATCAAGATTCCAAGAAAGAAGTTAAATATGTTCCTCTATAATTAAAAACACCATATTTATCCTTAAATGATGTTAAAAAACTTATATCTACCCATAGGAGGTGTAGATATAAGAAAACAAGAAGGAGAGAAGGAGGAGTTTTAAGAAAACAAAAAAGAACCAAGAAGATCAGCACTTACCCCATGAACCGGGCTTGAAATCAATAAGGGAGGGCTCTAGTTTTGATCCAACTTGTGTGGGGAGGGTTATCCAGCCTTTTAGGAAGAGAAATCTCGAAATAGGGATGTTTTTAATCCAAAACTAAATATACAGAGCAAAAACGTGTAATCTTGTAGAGAATAGGATTTATATTTGACCTCTGCGCACAGTTTGACCACACGGTTTGAGACAATCGTGTATGGATAGTGCGACATTCTTTTTGGTCCCAACACTCCATATTAAACCCTTAAAATATCCCATACTTAAAATTTACCCTTTTTATAGAAACATCCTCTTCTATAGAAGCACCCCAAATTATGGAAACACCCCACTTTATGAAAACAACCAACATTATGGAAACACCCAACATTATGAAAACTCTCTATTTTATGGAAACTCCCTATTTTATGGAAACTCCATATTTTATAGAAACCCATCCCCAATCAAACCATTTAGAAAAAATGCCTCTTTATATAAAAAACAAGAGGAAGGGGTTATATACCAAAAACCAGGGTACTACATTCTCCCCACCATTGGTCTTTCCATCCTGGGAAAGTAGAAAATCTTCATTGGCAAAAAAGAGTTCTGGCCACAAATCTTTCATTTCCTTCTAATGTTCCGATGTCTCTTCCCGAATCTGGACATGTTTCCATAAAACCCACACTAGGCTGATACTTTTCCCATAAAGACTTTCTCTTGTCTATCGACGATCCGCACTAGGATATGTACTAATGATGTATTCAGTTCTAGGTCAACATGATCCGATCTGATCACATGGTCAGGATCAGGGTGATACTTTTTCAACTGGGATAAGTAGAACACATTATGCACCGAGGTAAACCATGGTGGTAATTCCAACCGATATTACACCTTTCCAACCAATTCCAATATCTTGAAAGGGACAATGTAGCTAAGAGATAACTTTCCCTGCTTCTCAAAACGATGATATCCATGCCTTGGAGAGATCCTCAAGAAGACATGAGCACCCACAGCGAACGACAACGGTCTTCGATGGTGATTTGCATAATATTTCTGATGAATCTGATCCGTCTCCATCATCTTTATGATTAAATGGATCTTTTCTGTTGTTTCTTGGACAAGGCTCAGCCTGAATAGTGACATTTTTCCCGTTTCCACCCTACATAGTGGAGAACGACAAGGATTCCCATACAATGCTTCAAATAGAGCCATGTGTATCGAGGTCTGATAGCTATTATTTTATGAGAACTCTACTAAGGGTATATGCTCCTCCCATGAGCCACCAAAATCCATTACACAATCCCACAACATGTCTTCCAATATTTTTATCAACCTCTTGGATTTTCCATCATTCTGAGGATGATACGCCCTGCTCATAGTCAACCGAGTCCCAAGGGCTTGCGGTAAGGATTTCTCGAAACGAGATGTGAACCTCAGATCTCTATCTGAGATTATTGACAGTAGTATGCTATGCCTCTTTACCACTTCTCGGATATATATTTTTGAAATATCCTCCACCGTATGAGTTTCACGAATAGGGATTAAATGGGCTGACTTGGTTAGACAATCCACTATCACCCAAATAGAATCATGTTTCCAGACCATTCTTGGAAGACATGTACCAAAATCCATTGTTATCTGATCTAATTTCCACACTGGGATGGGAAAAGATTGTAACATACTAGTTGGTCTCTAATGCTCTGCTTGAACCTACTGACAAGTTTTGCACCGACAGATGAACTCGACCACCTTTCTTTTCATGTCGCTCCACCAAAACTGCACCTTCAATGCCTTATACATATTTTGTGTACCTAGATGTACAACCCATATCAAATGGTGGTAATCATGAAGGAGTTGTTCCTGACAAGCCATATGTACAACCAACCAATATCAAAAACACAAAACTGAACTCCAATCCAGTTTCCAACCCTCAATGGTCTCCCCACCATTGAGTTTTGAACTCATAACCAGACATTCTGCATCACATGTTTGTGCCTCTTTGACCATATTTACCAAAATCATACAATTTCACAAAAACCATAAATCAACACTAAAGATGACTTTTACATGATTTTCATAATCAATTTATTTTATATAAAAAAATTTATTATAATCCAATGAATTATAGAAAGATGAGTTGAGAGAGAAGCCTCCTACCATGAAGATTTTGACGAAACCCAACAACGGATGAAGAACACTCAGGAAGGCGGGTCGATTTTCCAAGAATGACCTTAGTTCTCTTATCCTAGCAAGATCATGACTCAAATTTGAATTATTTGGAATCAAAAAACGTATATCTACTTACTATAGGTGCATATATGAGAAATAATTGAGATCAGAGAAGTATATTTAAGCAGATATAAGAAAACGTGACAAATCAGGAAAGAATGGTGACAAACCTCAAGAATCAGATCAAGATTCCCAGAAAGCAGATTAGATCTTTTATTATATCATGAATACACCATATTTATCCTTAAGTGATGTTAAAAAACTTATATCTACCCCCATTAGGTTAAGATATAAGAAAACGAGAAGGAGATAACGAGGAGTTTTAAGAAAATAGAAAAGAACCAAGAAGATCAACACTTACCACAAGAATCAGGCATGAAATCACCAAGGGAGGGTTCTAGGTTGGCTCCAAATCATGTGGAGAGGGGTCTACATCCTTATAGGTAAGGAAATATATAAATTGGGTCGTTTTGAAGCCAAAAAAAATATTTATAAAAAACAAGTAATCTCCTAGAGAATAGGATCAAGATTTGACCTCTACGCATAGTTTGACCTCACGGTTTGGGCAAATCATTTATGGATAATCCAACCTTCCTTTTAGTCCCAAAACTCACTATAAAACCCCCAAACTCTCCCATACTTCCCCTTTACCCTTTTTATGGAAGCATCCTCTTCTTTGGAAACAACCCACTTTATAGAAACCCCCAATTTATGGAAACAAACCAACATTATGGAAGCACCCAACTTTATGGAAACTCCCTATTTTATAGAAACTATCTATTTTATGGAAACTTATTATTTTATGGAAATGCTCTATTTTATGAAAGCTCCCTATTTTATGGAAACCCATTCCCAATAAAACCTTTTAGAAAAAAAGTAACTCTTTTACATAAAAAACATTAGGAAAGGGTTATGTACCCGAAATCGGGGGTACTACACATTCCTTCCAAGATTTATCCTCTCATATCCTTTGAGTCCTCTTAGATTGGTACAATGTTATTTTAAGAATTTGGTATACCTTGGTATTTGTTTAATGGATTCAAGTAGAGAGATGTTGATCTCAACATGCTGGAATGTATCCAAAACCTGTTTTTGGATCAACTATTCAGCCATCTTCCTAGTTTGTACAACTATATTTGGAAATTAAAGGGATTTAGAAAGAAAATAATCAATATTTTTATTAATTTTGTTTTCTCATTGGGATGATCGACGACTGGTTATGATGTAGGAATCGTTTTGGGTTCAGTGAATCCTGGTGGAATGGTAGGTTTAGATTTATCATAATTTTGCTTCCCTCTTCTCAATGTGACGCCACTAACATTCCCCATAGAATTTGGAGTGGGATGGGAAGGTATATTTATAGATTTCTTACTAACCAATTCATGGAGGGAAGTGAAAATCTGGATCATTTGTATCTTTAAATCTTTCAACTCAGAACCTTAACTCTTAAGCTTATTCTATTGATTAAGATTTTTTTTTTCAAAAGATCATCAGTGTTAGAATCTACCTTCGGTTGATAATTCCCTCGTTGTTGACTTGTTGATGCCTGGGATTCAAATATCATTTGGGGTTATTGGAAACCCTATTGGTAAAGCAGAGGATTCTGGAGACTTTGTTTAAAAGGGGAACTTTTTTGTTGTCTAGAGCCATACATAATTTTTGATTAATCCTTCCACCCTTGTTTGTATGTTGGTGCAAATGAATCATACTTATTCTGAGGATTTAGTTGTTGTTTCTACTGATATGATCTCCTAGGGAATACTAATGTGCAATCCTCCATCTCTTTTAGTTGTGGGCAATAATCAGTTGGGTGGTTTATTTTAGTGAAAATTCCACGAGGCCTCATAGGAGTGGGGTGGGATGTCTTTTGATCCAAAGAAATTTTCCTCACCATAGTAGTCAACATAGTAGTAAAATTCTACAATTTAGTATCATCCAAATGATTTTCAAGATATGAATGACTTACCTGATGTACTCCTCTAACATGTGGTGTACCTTGATGACAAAATTTTTGGGAGTTTTATACCATCTTGTTGATCAACATGCATGCAATTTCTAGTGTTTTGTTGACCAATGCCCCTCTAGCCATGAAAAACACCATGTTCCTCTCTATTGGCATAAGTCTATCGTAGAAGTATTGGATGGGGAGTTTCTCACTAATTTGGTGATACAGGCATCTCACAGATAAATTCTTGAATCGCTTCCAATACTCATACATTGACCCACCTTGGGATTGCTCGATCCTTGAGATCTAATTTATAATGGAATTGGTCCTCGATGCTGGAAAAATGTTTACAAGAAAATACATTTCAAATCATTCCAACATGTTACGTCTTCTGGTTATAAATAATACATCCAATCCTTTGCAGTTCCATCAAGTGAGAATGGAAATAACCTTAGTTTTATTTGATGTTTAAAGAAATATCTTGGCTTAAGGGTTTAGAAAACCAAATTAAATTCTTTTAAATGTATTTTTGGATCCTCACCAGATAATCCATGAAACATTAGAAGAATTTTAATTAATCCACATTTCAATTCAAATTCCGATTTGAGGTTTGGGTATGCAATACAATTTGGTTGATAGTTAATGTTGGGTGCATCCAATTTTTGAATGGTTCTATTATGTTAATTTTTATTGTTTTTAGACATTGGTTCTTATTTTATATTTGATTCAGAAGTGTCTCCAATTACAATGTTCCCCGAATGGAGGAAGTCTCCAACTGGTTGAATGTTGAAACTGCCCGTAGACTGAGATTATTTGATTCGAGCTCGAAGGATACATTTAATATCAAGGTCAAGATATAAGAGATTCATGGTATTAGTTCATGTCATAAATCAAATAAAAATAAAAAGTAAATGAAGATATGTGGACCATAGTAAAAATAAAATAATTTTGATTTGGTCCGATAAAAATAAAAGAAGAGTAAAAAACTTGAGAAAGGAGAAAGAAGAAAGAAAGAGGAGATGAAAAGAATAAAATGAAAAATGAAAGAAATACCTCTAATTAGTTGAAGAAATTACTTACCAATCCAGAAATGGTGCCAATTTGAAAGGCCGCTATCTTGGAAGCTCTCAAATGAAGTGTGAGGTTTGGGTACTTAGGTGCAATAGAGTGGATGACCAAGGTCATATCTCAAAGGTGGAAGTAATTTAAAAACTTATTAATTTTATTTTGAAAATAATATAGAAGGGAAGAAACAAACATATAAGGATGGGGTGGGAGGTTATGTTTATAAAATAAGAAGAATAAGTTTTTTTGGAAGAAGATTGTATTTTTTTGTTCTTGTTTTTTAAATGAAATTTGATTAATAAAACACAAGGAGAATATTTTTTTAGAAAACAATTTTAAAAACAATAAATGATTTGAATCCACCTCTTCACATACGTATTAATAATTATCATTTAAATTAAAACCCACTTAAATATGATTCCCTAATTTTCTAAACCTCAAACCGTATGAGAGTGAACGTAACCACAACGATGAAATGAATTGTACCCCTGGCTAGCTTCAAAACATGCAGTCGTAGCACCCTTTGTTGATTGTCATTACAATACTAGTTTATAGTTAGTGGTAAATTAGGAAACATATACATTGTTGAAATGATTATTAAGTTAGTTATATAGATTATATTTTATCTCAACAAATGAATCTCATGTGGTTTTTTATTACCGATTATGGTTGTGCTCTCACAATTCACACAATTCTCGACCTTGCATGTTTTTGAGTGAATTGTTTAATTTCTTGATTTGTTTATTTTAATTAAAAAAAAAATCATAAACCATAATGTATAAATTAAATTAGTTCTTTGATTCAAAATAATTAATTTAAGATGGTTAAAGTTAGATTGATTACTAATAAGAATTACTCTTCCATGGGCGGCGTAGTCATCGTAGAAACATTTTGCATTTAAAAAAGGTTGTTGAATGGGTATAACCCAATAAAGTTTATACTCTTGATTTAAAGCCCAAAGAGGAAGATTAAAATAAGAAGAAAATTTAAAATAACAGAATAAATGGAAGAGAAAATAAGAGTTTATTGAAAGATCAACAATATTACAAAAAAGAAGCGGAAAAGGAGATCATTTTGGAAGAGATCCTAGGTTTTGTAGATTCCCTTATCCAATTGTGAATTTAAAAGGTATGGAACCAATTATTATATTCTCCCAATACTCTATAGAACTTCAAAACATCTCCAAATGATAAAAAGAAAAATTTATAGAGTGGAGGGGAGGCTAGGTTTTAAGTGGTTTCTAGTGTGAATGGGGAAATTCAGACAAATATTGTATTTCAAGTTTCACCTTCTGTTTGAAAATTAAAACACATGAAACAGCTGTCGTTTCATAAGGATGATTTGTGATAAATTTTGTTCTAGATCTCCTCTCAAAATTTGGGCCTAATTCAACCACGAATGACTAGGTTATGATCCAAATACAAAACTGATGTACAATCTGTCGAGTCCAACCCATCATTGACTTAATGGCCCTTTTAATCTAATAAAATGCCCATTTTAGCTTGCATTCCATAAATGAAAGTTGTATCTAATTAAGTCAGTAAAACATTTAAAAACGTTTAAGTTCAAATAATACATATAAAAATATTTATGCTTGAATTACTATAGTGAACTTTAATGGGTAACACTAGAATTTTCATTAAATTTTCAAATGAATGATCTAATCCAAAATATTTTATAAATATACATATTTAACATAATGTGATGAAATTATATCATTTATTATCACTAAAATACTCAATAAAATTGTGTTTTATCAACTCCCCCACACTTACCCTTTTTCACTCCTAGGCAATGTCACATATCATTTATTCTAAAAAATTGTGACAGGAGATGCATGTTCAAATTTCTCAATCCATAGTGATGATATAGGGAAAGTAAGATTCCTATCAAGAGTCAACATCAATAAATTTGAAAGTGATTTTCTCATAAATTGTATCAAAATAAAATCCAGTGAGATTAATGAAATTAATCATAACAAAACAAGTTATGGGTCCACCATGCCATTAATTCCCCACGTGTGTGCATGCCAACCATTTCAAGATCATATCTCTACCCTCTATTCAGTATATTCTGGTCAAGTAAAATAGTTCTCTTACCTGATTTAATTCACTAAACCTATTCTAAATTCCTTTGCAAAAAAATTAAAGAGACACTCTCTTAATAATTCCCAAAAGTCTAACCTTAATCTCCTAACCTAGATATCCCCATGTGAAGTACATTACATAAATTCACTTTTTATTAATAAATATATATTTTTTGGTTTTTTTTTGTTTTTTTTTTGTTTTTTTAGGGCGTACAATTGTTGGATATTTGATACACACACATAGGTCAATTTGGTACAGTAATAAAATTGATCAAAAGAGAAACGAATGTATGATCCAACCATTGATATAAGATAAATTTTCTTATGTAACTTGGATATACCTTTAATTGATTAGAAAAAATTTCACAAGTCATGGTTGCATGAAAATTTTTATGGTAAAATCAATGACACAATTTACCATGAAATAATATTACAAATAATGGTGTTAGAATCTAAAAGTTTTTATAATGACACAACCAATCATATCATCGACGACTTACATTTTTATAAAAACTCAACCCATAATAATGAAATATTTATCATTATTATCATTCCACCAAATAAAACTTATTTTTATTATTATTCTTTTGTTTTTTTTTTGTTTTTTGAATTTTTTTTTCTAAAAAATAACAAAAAACACACATAAAACACACAAATGAAAATCCTAAATATCTCCCACAAAATGTTTTTACTTCCCCCACACTTAAAATACTGCATTTCCTCAATGTGAACCTATGAGATAATATGTGTACATGAAATTTATAATTTTAATTAGTAAAATTAATATAAAACTAAAAGGTTTATGAATAGACTGATATTTTAAAGTAATGATGGGGTCATGTAGTGTGATGAAATCAACTACATCACTAGGAAGTTCCTCTATGTATTTATTCAAATGTTGCCCATTGAATGTAAAGATAATTCATGTGTCCTCTTGTGTGATCTCCACTGCATGATAAGGAAAAACATTAGACACAACATAAGGAACTAACCATCTTGAATGTAACTTACTAGGCATCAACTTCATTTGGGAACTGTAGAGTATAACTTTCTCCCCTACATGAAAATACCTTTATTGGATCATTCTGTCATGGGATGATTTTGATTGTTCATTGTAGAGATTTGAGTTCTAATATGATGACGATCGAATCAACTCAAGCTCCTGAATTTTCATCTTCTTTTGAATTCCATATTAGGCCAAGACCATGTTTCATATATTTATATCCCAATATGGCTGATGATTGACTTCCTTGGGGAGATTAAAAGCTTTCCCAAAAACAATCCTAAATAGAGATATACCGATGGGGGTCTTGTATGTTGACCTATAATACCACAATGCATCATCCAATAACTTTCTCCAATCCTTCCTATTTGGTTTCACGGGTTTCTCCAAAATTTGTTTCAACTCCCGATTTGAAGCCTCAACCTGGCCATTTGTTTTGGGTTGGTATGGTGATGATGTTTTGTGTGTCACCCTATACTTTCAAAG
Organism: Viscum album; assembly: GCA_963277665.1. Classification (NCBI taxonomy): domain Eukaryota; kingdom Viridiplantae; phylum Streptophyta; class Magnoliopsida; order Santalales; family Viscaceae; genus Viscum; species Viscum album. The sequence continues at coordinate 180,370,266 of OY728145.1, forward strand.
GAGGGAAGCCAAATTATGGTTACAAAAATGAGTCCCTTGGTCACTGATGATGGCCTTTTGAACTCCAAACCTACAAAAAATATATGTCTTGACAGAGTCCACTACAACTTGAGAATCATTAGTTCGGGGGGGGGGGGGGGTTAGCCTCCACCCATTTACCCACATAATCCAAAACAACCAAAATACACAAAAAACAAAATAAACTAGAAAAGTTCCCATAAAATCAATTCCCCATACATTAATAATATATGGGTTTTTGGGGTATCTCATGTCTCCTAGAAATGTTCCTAGTGTGCTGGAAACGTGAGAACAACTTACAAAACACATAAACATCATGGAATAATCTAGGCTAATATAATAGAGATTCTAATACTTTATTACCTATTCGTCGGGGTCCATAGTGTCCTCCACATGAAAGTGTATGGAAGAAATGTAGAACAAACTGAATCTCATGATTAGGAACACACCTCCAAATAAATTGATCACTACACATGCGCCAGATGTTGGGATCATCCCAAACATACAATATTGACTCATTATTTAACTTTTGGACTTGATGTTTATATACATTTTCTGTAATTTTAGAGGCAACAAGGTAGTTAACTAAATCATCATACCAAGGATGTGTACCCAATATTGAATAAATATGCTAATCAGGGAAAGTGTCCCGAAGTGGTACATGGTACACGGTGTCTGCCTTTAATGTGTGATCGATCCTACTCAATTGGTCTGCCACCAGGTTTTCTGACCCCTTCTTTTCCATTATCTCAATGTCAAATTCTTAAAGAAGGAGCATCCATCGGTTGAGTCTAGGCTTTGTGTTTGGCTTCGTCTAGAGTTACCTCAGAGCTACATGCTTAGAAAAAACAACTACTTTAGAGCCCAATAAATATGAACAGAATTTATGTAAAGAAAATATGATGGAAAGATACTCCTTTTATATGGTTTTTTAGTTTTATTGGGATGAATCAAATTTCCTTGAAGCATAGACAATCACATGTGAATTTCCCTCCACCCTCTGTGATAAGATTGCTCCAAATTTAAAGTTTGAAGCATCACACATCAGATAAATGGAATGTCCCACCATGTGGGATGTATGATCAGTGGAGTGGTTAGAAACATTTTTATCTCATCAAAGGAAGTCCTTTAAAAATCCTTAAACCCAAAATCATAACACTTTTTAAGTAATTGTGACATAGGAAAATCAATCTTACTAAAATCTTTGATGAAGTGATGATAAAATCTTGCATGCCCTAGGAAATATCTAACATCAATAACACATGAAGGATAAGGTAAGGATGAAATAATATCTACCTTAAATATATCAATTTCTATCCCATGTTTTGACACTACATTCCCTAAGAAAATCGCATTCTCTACCATGAAATGAAACTTTTCAAAGTTCAAGACCATATTCTGCTCAAAATGACGATTCAACAACATTCCAAAACTAGAGATACAATCATCAAATGAATACCCCTAAACTGTAAAATCAACCATAAATACTTCCATTTAGGTCTCAAGAAAATCATAAAATAAAGTCACCATACATCTATGGAAGGTACATGGGGCATTGAAAAGTCCAAATGGAATCCTATGATAGGAAAATGTACCGAATGGACAACTAAATATTTTCATTTCCTGATCCTCCAAGGCTATAAGAACATGAAAATATCTAGAAAATCTATCTAAGAAACACTAATGTGTATTCCCAGTTAGTCTATCAAGAATTTGATTAATAAATAGGATGGGAAATGGTCCTTGCAAGTGGATTGATTTAGTTTCCTATAATAAATACACACATTACAACTGTTTTGAAGCCTCATTGGAACTAAATCCTCTCTATCATTCCTAACAACAGTAACACCACTTTTTTTAGGCACAACCTAAATAGGACTCACCCAATGGTAATCTAAAATGGCATAAATTATACCTACCTCGAGCAAATTTTCAACTTCTTTTTTAACAACTTCTATAAGAGTTGGATTCAGTCTCCTTTATGGATTACTAACCGGTTTAGATCCATCCTAAAAAATAATCCTATGCATGAATATAGAGGGTCTAATACCTGATATGTTAGACAAGGTCCACCCAATTGACCTAATATTATCCCTCAAAATATTCAATGGTTTTTCTTCATGTTCAAAAGGTATATTGTTATCAATTATAAGAAGAAATATCTCACCAATCAATAAGTATGAGTATTTTAGATTTTGTTGAAATTAATTGAGTTCTTGTATGGGGGGGTCATTTTTGGATGGATACATTGAAGCAACTTAAATATGTTCACAATGAACATGAGTACCAGAATATACATAATAAAAATCAATGAATAATTCATCAAATCCATCAGAAAACTGAACAACCATTTCATAATCAGAATGATTATAATCAAAATCATAATATGAATCCATTTCAAAATCCAATATAATAGGGTTTTGTGCATCATAAATAGGTGTGGAAGTGATCCTAGACATAAAACTAGAGCCAATAACTATAATATACATAATAATAGGATAATGAAATTCCATGGGGTTTTTATTTGGTGGTTCAAAATGAGAGATAACGAAAGAAGAATGGTCCTCTGAGAGATACTTCATGGAGTCCATGACATTAAATATCTCAAATTCATCTCCAAAATCCAATGAAAGTGTACCCTCATGAACATTTATGATAGTTTTTCTAGTTTTGAGGAATGTCCTACCTAAGATAATGGGAGCATGAGAACTTACCTGGATATCGTCCATGTTAATCATGTAGAAATCTGTTAGAAATATCATGACTCTTACTCAAACAAGTACATCCTCAAGGATTCCCACTAGACATGTTGTAGATCTATTTTCCAACTATACCACTACTCTCATTGGCTTCTAATATCCAACCTATAAAGATGATAATATAGAGCAAGGCATCACATTTATGGATGCTCCTAAATTACATAAAGCATCAGAAATTTGTAACTCCTCTATGGTTCAAGGGATGGTGAATGACCCTAGATATTTTCACTTTTTTGACATTTCTAGAGTTGGTGTAATGAGTTCTGACACATTTTTAACATTATTGATCCTCTCATCTCCTTTGATCCCTCTTCGATTGGTATAAATTTCTTTTAAGAATTTGGAATACCTTGGTGGTTGTTTAATGGATTCAAGTAGAGGGATGCTAACCTCAACATGATTGAATGTATCCAAAACCTCTTTTTGGATCACCTATTCAGCCATATTATTAGTTTTTACAAATCTATTGGGAAATGGAATGGGTTTATGAGGAAAATCATAAATATTTTTCTTACCTTTTTATTTCTCTTTGGACTGATCAATGACTGCTGATGATAGAGGAATCTCCTCAGGCTGGGTTAATCCTGGTGGAATGGTAGGTGTAGATTTTTCATCCATTTTCTTCCCTCTTCTCAATGTGATGACACTAACATTCCCTTGTGGATTTGGAGTAGGCTGTTAAGGTATATTTCCAGAGTTATTACTTACCAGTTCATGGAGGGTGGTGGCAATCTAGCTCATTTTTATCTTCAAATCCCTCAACTCAGAACCTTGAATCTTCATATCATTCCATTGATTAAAAAGAATTTGTTTCAAAAGATCATTAGTGTTAGAATCTAACTTTGGTTTAGAATTCCCTTGTGGTTGACTTGTTGATTCTTGGGAATCAAATATCCTTTGGGGTTTCTAGAAACCCTATTGGTAAGGCGGAGGCTGCTGGAAATTTTGTTGAAAAGGGGTCCTTTATTGTTATCAAGAGAAATACCTCATGTCTGATTGATCCTTACACCATTGGTTGTATATTTCATAAAATTAATCATACTACTTCTGGGGATGTGGTTGTTTTTTCTCCAAATATGGTCTCCTAGGGAATACTTTTTCACAATCCCTCGTCTTTTATAATTGGGGGAAAAAATTGGTTGGGTGGTCTGTTTCAGTGAAAATGCCACAAGGCCTTATAGGATTGGGTTGGGATGTCTTTTGAGAAAAATAAATCCACCTCAAAATAGTATTCAATTATTCAAACATAGTGTCAATCAAATTATTTTCAAGAGAAGTACTTACTTGATGTACTCCTATAACATGTGGTGTACCTCGATTGCCAAATTATTGGGAGTTTTGTGCCATCTTGTCGATCAACACACATGCATCTACTGGTGTGTTGTCGAACAATTCCCCTCTAACCACAACATCCAACATTCTCCTCTCCATAGGTGTGAGGCATTCATAGAAGTACTGGATGAGGATTTTCTCACTGATTTTGTGATGCAGGAAGCTTGTACATAACTTCTTATTCCGCTACCACTTCTCATACATTGACTCACCTTAATATTTCTTGATCCTTGAGATATCCTTTCGAATGGAAATGGTCCTCAATGATAGAAAATATCTCTATAATAAATGACATTTCAAATCTTTCCAACATGTTATATCTTCAGGTTTTAAATAATACATCAAATCATTTGTCATTCCATCATGTGAGAATGTGAATTCCCTTAGTTTTATTTGATATTCAGAAAAATTTCATGGTTTACGGGTTGAGAAGAACAAATTAAATTCTTTCAAATGTTTCTTTGGATCCTCACCAGATAATCCCTAAAACATTGTAAGAAGGTGAATTAACCCAAATTTCAATCCAATGTCTGATTTGAGGTTTGGGTATGCAATACAATTTTGATGATAGTTAATATCGAGTGAAACCAATTTGAAAATAATTCTATTATTTTCATTGTTATTGTTTTCAGCCATTGGTTCTTGTTTTATCTATGATTCAGAAGTGTCTCTAATTACAGTGTTCCCAGAATGGTGGAAGTATCCAACTAGTTGAATGTTGAAACTTCCCATAGACTGAGATTGTCTGATTCGAGCTCAAAAGCTATGTTCAATATCATAGTCAAGATATAAGAGATCCTTGAGATTAGTTCATGTCATAAATCAAATAAAAAAAATTAAATGAAGAAAAGTGGACCATAATAAAAAGAAAAGAATTTTGAGTTGGTCTAATAAAAATAAAAGAAGAGTGAAAAAAAAAACACGATAAAGGGGAAAGAAGAAAGAAAGAGGAGAATAAAAGAATAAAATGGAAAATAAAATAAATACCTCCAATTGGTTGAATAATTTAATTTTCTCTTGAGTAACAATTCTAATTTTAAAGGGATCTATCATGGATGATATCAAATGAAGTGTTATTTTTGGGTACTTAGGTGCACTAGAGTGGCCAATAAATGTCATATCTCAAAGGAGGAAGTGATTAAAAAAACTTATTAAGGTATTTTGAAAATAAAATAAAATGGAAGAAACAAACAAAGAAGGATGGGGGGTTTTATGTTTGTAAAATAATAATAATAAGGTTTATTGAATAAGATTTTATTTTTTTGTTCTTATTTTTGAAATGAATTTTGATTAATAAACACAACGAGAAGATTTTTTTAGAACACTACTTTAAAAACCATAACTGATCTGACTGGAACTATTCACTTAATTATTAATAATTATCATTTAAATTAAAATCCACTTAATTATGATCCTCTAATTTTCGAACCCTTAAACCCTATGAGAGTTAATTTAACTACAATGATGAAAAAATTGAACCCTAGGCTATCTTCAAAACATGTAATCATAGAACCATGCATTTATTTCCATTAAAATACTATATTATGGTTATTGGTAAATTAAAGAACATATCTATTCTATAAATGAAGAATAATTGAGTTTAGATATTATATTTGAACTCTAAAAATTACTATCGTGTGGTTTTGTATTACCAATTAAGGTCATGCTCTCACAATTCACACAATTCTTGACGTCACATGTTTCTGATTGAATAGTTCAACTGTATTTTTAGTTTTTTTGTAATTAAAAACAATTCATAAATAATAATGTGTGAATTATATTACTTCATTTATTAAATATAATTAAGTGAATATGGTTAGATTTTGATCGATTACTAGGAATAATTACCCTCCCATGGGTGGCATAGTCATCATAGAAACGTTTTGCATTTGAAAAAGGTTCTTGTAATGGAATGACCCAATCATGTTTCTTACTCTTGATTTCCAGGAAAAATATGAATATTAAGAGATGAAGAAAATTGAAAATAAGAGAATAAATGGAAGAGAAACTAATAGTTTATTGAAAGAACAACAATATTACAGCCAGGAAGAGGAAAAGAATAGAATTTTGGAGGATATCCTATCTTGGTAGCTTCCCTCCTCTAATTGTGAATTGAAATGTTATGGAACCAATTATTATCTACTCCCAATCCTATATGTCATGTCATAATATATTCAAATGAGAAAAACAAACATTTATAGAGTAGAACGATGGCTAGGATACAAGCAGTTTCAAGTGTGATTGGGGAAATTCGGCCAAGTATTTTATTCCATGTTTAACCACATGTTTTTCCTTCAAAACAGGTGAAACAACTATCCTTCTATAAGGATTATTTGTTTTAAATATGGTTCTAGAGCTTATCATTAAATTTGGGCCCAAAATAAGCATGGATTAAGAAGTTATGGCCAAAATAGAGAACTGATTTCCAATATGGAGAGTCCATCACATATTTGAATTCATGGCCCTTTTACTCTAATCAAATTCATTTTTAGCTCTCATGTCATAAATGAAAGTTCTATCCCATTAAGTTAGGAACATCTTTAAAAAAATTTATGTTCAAATAATAGATATAAAAATATTTATGTCTAAATTACTATAGTTAACTTTAAAGGGTAAAACTAGAATTTTCATCAAATTTTCAAATGAATGATCTAATCCAAATATTTTATAAACAAACCTATTTAAATTTTTTTAATAAATTATATCATTTATTATCACTAAAATACTCAATAAAAGTTTTTTTATCACCCAAACATACTTTTGAGGGACATTATTGTTTTTCAATGGATTGAATGGTGATAATGTATGTGTGATACTATAATTCTAAAATTATTGTAATTTTATAAATATAATATACATATTTTAAATCCATCATTATACCTCTCCATTAAATTTGGTGATAGAAAAATAATGACATCAGTTCTCCAGGTAGTGGTCTACCGTACACACAATCGATAGTTTCATTTCACAAGTGATGGAAGAGAAGATGCATGTAGGCCATTAAATTAAAATAATAATATGTCAGTATATGGTAGATACTATTTCTTTTATATTGTAATTATTAAGGCATTATTGAAGGTTGTAAGAGAAGAAGTGAAAAAGATAGTGCATAGTGAAGACAATTGCCTTCTCTCAAAGAAATCTCATTTAGATCACTTATTAACAACCCCATGGTTGGTATTTTGGGATGAAAATATTCTATAGAACATGAAAAAGTATTTTTTGGTGATATTATGGTAGGTTTTAGTTTATCTAATGGTTTTAGAATATTTGAAGATGTGATGGGAGGAAATACCCTTTTATAATTGTGGAGTGACATTTTTATCAATACACAAAACTATTCAATAATGGGAGGTCACCCTCACCCCATATGATTCAGAAATTTATAATAAAAGTATTATAGGGATTATATGGTCACATAACACCTCCAACACAAAAAAACATACGTTTTAAACATGTTTTTCCTTAACATCTATGTTTCCTTACCTTTACCATTTTGGTTTTCACTATGTTAAGTAGCCTTTTTACCTATGTAATTTAAAATTTAAGACTAAATAAATTATAATAATTAGATATTTTTTATCCAATGGTTCTAAATATTAAATAAAACTTACAAAAAAAAATCATCTGTGTGTGTAAAATTAATTTTAACACAAGCGCATGTAATGCACAAAACTGTGTTTTACCCTTTACCATGGTAACACATTTTTTACTATTTAGGGGTCAATATAATTATTATAAAAGAGACATTGTTGAATTAAGGAAATATGGTTGGAATTATTAAAAATATACCAATATCTTGGAATTGTACTAGATTTTAAAAAATTTAATAAAATATTATTTATTATAAAATAACATTATTTTCAATTTTGACACTTTTATTTTAATTGGATTTTAATTACAAAAAATAAAAAGGTGGAATTAAAATATATTATTTTTAAAATTGTATATCATGTTATATTAATATAAAAAATGCATGGAGTATAATAATTCATTCATTTTTTATTAATTTTAATATTTTTACTATCATTTATTTTATTTTCTATTAATTAAATTATTAATGCATTGGTGTTGCTTAAGAATTTAAAGTAATTATATGATTACTAAAAATTTAAAATAAATTTACATCATGAAATTAATATCCTTATTATCAAAATAAATATCAATATTCATTCACATATTTACTTTTTCCCAATGCGAACTCATAATTTAATTTCAAAAGATAGAGGGTGAGATTTTGTCATTTTCTTAACTAAAATTATTATATTAGTTAATTTCATGGAATAGTTTACAAAAATAAAAATAAAAATTTATAGTATGGTAATAAGGGTCTATATATAGACATAAAATATAATTTAGACATGTATTTGGGCCATTTTAACCTTTATCTGTTTAGTTAACCCCTAGTAAACTTGTTTTATCCTTAACCGCTGTAATTAATTTTTTCTTCTTTCACTATTTATTTTGACGAAAAAATTAGTTGAACTGATAATATATTATTAAAAATTCCAATTCAAAATATGGAATCCAATTTTATCAATTCCATTCACAGAAATGGAATAATTTAATTTAAAATTAAATTAGGAGACACACCAAAAAAGTGGTTTTCCAAAGAAAAAATTCTCACAAGTGAAAAAAGTTTTACTATCAAAATCTTATTTAATTTTTTTCTAATGAAAAAACTGTATTGATTATAATATAATTCTATTAATTTAATTTTTATATAATTTTTATTCAAATTTTATCTTTTAAATGTTTTAAATGTAAAGGTAATTCTCAATAAAACCATTATTCTTCACCATTCATCAAAAAATATATCTTATTAGAAAATTCTAAAATAATAAATTTAAGATTATAAGAAAATTATGATCTCAAAAATAAATTTAATTTTTAATTTTTTTTTCTAAAAGTGGTAAATTATAATTTTAAATTACATTTGAAAATCGTGATGATGACCAGTTTTAGAAAAATACACATTTTCAGAAAACAATTTTTTTCTCTCAAATGTATCTCATTTTATATTAAATCAATAGATAATCATTGAATCAATTTTATACATGTGTAATATAATGACCTGAACTTTCATGAAGACATGAATTGTTGTTTTTACTATTATATTTCATAGTTATATTATAGTGAGGGAACCCTATGGCCTCTTGAAGGTCTCAAGAGCATTTTAGGATTGTTCAGATCTCGAAGATCTAGAAATTGGAGAGGAAGACTAAGATGCACGGTTAGCGAATGGTTAGGGCTAGCCATGCGACTAAACTATGTGGGTCACTCAGTGCACAATATGAGGCCACACATTTTCCCCTAACCTTTCAAGTCAGGATACACGTCGGTGCAACTTTTCTTTGACAAATCACAGATCCATTTAGTAGTGGATGCCCATAGTTAGTCAAACTCTACCCCTAGCTTGTGTGAGGGGGGTTCTTGGACAGTGTTGGGTGCATGGTTGGAACATAGTTTGGACACATATTTGGCCAAAATGTATGAACCTTTAATTAATTTGGAATTTACCATTCTACACTAAATGTTTTTTTAACTCACCCCTTTTTCTTTTCCTCCACAAGAAAAAAGATCCTCCGCATTTTTCACATTAGGTGTTCCACTTTCATCCATATTTAGAGATTTTAAAAAATCCCCCATATGACCTCCATTTAAATTTCTCTCAAAAGTGTTTAATCTACAACAATATGCTCTATAACCAACTTACTTACATTTTTCATTTTTCTTCCCATATCTTGTACTATATTGGTGCGAGCTTATATGCCCTATTTTATGGGCATTTTTATGTTCTTCCAATTTCTCCGGTTCAAGCTCGATTCAAGGAACAAAACTATTGGAGGAGAGTGCTATGGTCCTACGGTAGGTGGTCTATAAAATTTTATATAAAATTTTTGGTGTTTTAATGAAATTTTCTAATGTGTCACATGCCAGACATTTCTACACAATGCATTAGATAGCGTTTTATATTTATAATTAAGTTCTCTATGTTATTATACTCTTATGGAACCATGTGAGATCATTCAATGATTCCTACCTCATTTATTATCACCACTTTAGGTGTTCTAAATATAATCCACTCTTTTATATAAAATTTGGCTAACCCAAACACTATTTATGTAGTTTTGTATTTCCATTTAATTGGTTTTTCATTGATTTATAAATGAAATGGACTAATTTAAATGAATGAAAGTGGGTGGAAATTCCACACAACATATTGAATATTTATAAATATAATTTGTGTAAATTGTGAGACCTATGGTTAAATAGGGGTAAAATGGATTTAAATACTTTAGAGGTAATCCCTCATGAATATTATTATTAAACAATGGTTATTCGTCATTGGAAAATGGTTAAAGGATTTTTCGAGTGTGGAATTTTATACTCCCTTACATTGGGTGATGGGAATGAAATATCACACCATTTACTATCATTTGGGTGATGGTCATGATGTTCCACATTCCTTCACATCAAATATTGGGTATGAAGACTCACCCCACCATCTTGAGTGACAAGCATGTGGACTTGTATTCATATTTGATACAAGGATTGTACCCTTTCAGGGGCCTATAGCTCGTTAGACTAGTCATGGATGCCTAAGTTATGTCCCAAGTCCAGCTAGTAACTAGTATCAAAATATATACCTCTAAATATCCTTATATATAGAGTGTATATAAATTTGTACTTATTATATATATATGGTTATATATATATGGTATACCGATCATAATTCTTTTGACCTACTATGAAGTAGGTAGAGTCTTCTAGGTGTCTTACAGGAACCTCAGTCGACTATTATTTATTCTTCACCATTAGTTATTATTCCATATATTTATGGACTTTTATGCTATAAAAACTGAATGAATTATGCTTGACACCATTGGTGGTGGCCTACTGATTTTATCTCACACCCTACTCAGGGTTCCCTTGGTACCTAAGTAAACAACATGATTACAGGTGTGGATAAGGGAAAGTTCCCTATTATAGATGCTTGACCTGTTTTACTTAGAGAATAGAGTATGGAATCAGAGGACCGATTGTATTCTATTGATGTTATTGGATCTATCATTTGGTATTTGTTTTTATTTTTGTATATCATGTTGTATACACATTTTCCCTATATTCACTATTTCCAAAAATATTTATATCAACATTTCATGACATTATTTTTTATATGATTTATCATATGGAATGATTATTATCATTAGGGATTAGATGTTTATCTTATGCTTTTCATTATTTATGGTATCAGTTTCGGCTATGCTATTAGTTATTTTATATGATTTCTCTATATATCATCTCTATTATATCTAATATTCCACTCTAATATAAGGGTATAGTCTCCCCATTGTTCCCCCATAGACCCTCGTAAATAGTTGGTAGTCTCTAGCTTACGAGGAAGCATGCTTGAGGCCATGTGACCTATTGGCTCAGGGCACTGTTTAAGTGGTTCCCAGGTCGGGATGTTACAAAGTGGCATCAAAGCCTTATTTTTTCCATTAGTCTTATAGTTTGGGTATTAGATATGAGACTAGTATGTATTATAATTTGGTAATGATACTGTTCCTAGGAGTAACTAACCAACATATAGGGGAGACCCAAATAACTTAGAATGAGTATTGATATCATTAGATTATGCCTATTACCATTGATTCAATTTCACCATTGGGTGATGCACATGATATATGATGTTATTATTTTTGACATTATTGTTATCGAATTCTTTTTCTATGGACTGATGTGGAATGGAGTTATTTTTTCATGCATCATCATAGGAACTTTAGGATAGATATGCCATTCACTTTTCTATTCCACGTTTATATTTTTCCTGCATTGCATGGTGTGTATAGTTAGTGCATGATTTATTATATGTGTAAATATACTAACATTATTTTATTGATAACACAATTGGATTGAGTAAAGTCACTACATCAATATTAATGGATTTTACCACATAGATTGATGATGACACCTTAATTACCCATTTTACCATATTTGATCCATTATCCTGTGGTTTCATGGTATGAAACATTAGTTAAATGGGTTACATGAATACCAATTGAAATTTATGAAGAAAGTAGTTCTATAAATTCTGAATGGTTATTCATGTAATAAAATTATTGAATATGAATTTTTACATTATGATACCAGATGTGATGTTTAGGTTATAGTTAAGCATTGTGCTAATTGTAATTTATAATAAGTATGAATTTTATAAATTGGGAATAATGACACATAAAATTCAGATGTTTTCATATATAAATATATATAAAAAGGGTATGAACAAAAATGAAATTAAAACTTGTAAAAGAAATTGTTACCACTAAATGGGGATGCTAATTGAAAAGTAAAGGTTGTTTTCCTCTATAAATTTCAATTGAAACTCCATATAAAAAAACCTCTATCATTTTATATGAGAGCCAGACCCAAACCCAGCCTTAGTAGTGGGTAGTTGGGGGTGTCTCTTAGGTTACTTATGGCCTACTATGCTCTTCCTTTATTACCCATAACTGTGTTTTGAAGTAGTTAGATAGGTGAGACACTTTTTTATAGGAGGGATTTATACCTATCCTGTTAAATATATATGATCATTTAAATTTCTAAATTCTAGTTTCTATGTCATGAGTTTGGAATTGTAGAATCATTCCACCATTATGGCCTCAATTCGTACACCAGGAAGGTGGTTACAACCAATCATCGGAGGAGGTGGTCCATGAGCCACCAATATTACCTCTAGTAGTGCCACCAGAAGAACTACTTTTTATTTTTGAAATGGGAACCAATTCATAGTTTGGATAGTGTTTTCTAGGTATTATGTTATGAAAGAATCTACTTGATCATCCCCAACTATGGAAAAGTTGACTTTGGAGTTTCAGTAGTAGCATCCTCCCAATGTTTTAGGGTATGGTGGACCTCAGGCTATAGAGTCATGGATTGAGGTCATGATTTCTATATTATAGAATCTAGAGATACCTCTAGAGAAGAAGGTCAATCTTATTCCACATATTATACAAAATTCTTCCATGAGATGGTGGGATATCATTACCCAAGAAGACTTACATCGTGATATGATTTAGTATAATTTACAGAAGGTCTTTTATGATTACTTCATTCCACATATATCGAGGGATGACTGAGTTAGATATTCTGTTGAAATGGAATAAGAATCCATGTATTTAATGGAATATTCTTCCCATTTTACAAAGCTGTAGCGATTGGAACTGAATTTAGTGGGTGACGAGCTCATGACTATGAGGGTATTTGAGGATGAGATATTATACGCAATCTGATAACTTGTTAATGATTTTCAGTTGAATACTATTTTTGAGATAGTCAAAAAATTCCATATTATTGAGAAAATTTTGATGGATTATGAGGGTGTGATCCACGGTGTTTCAAGACCCAGACCTACCATCAGTTCTTCCAGCAGACACAAGTGGTGTTTCTAGGTTGATCATGGGGTAAGTAGTAGTTAGATAGCTCATATTGACTGCTTCATTATATGTCATCAGTGAAGAAAACCAAGACACACAAAACCCCAGTGTATGTGAGATATAGTTGAGTATAGAGGATATAATAGGATGGGTATTATCAAGATATTATTCAAAACCTTTCCACCAGTACCTAGTGATAGAGGGTCTTCAACAACTCCACACTCTAGAGTGTTATTAGTAGTCTCTCATAGGAATGAAGTTGGAATACCACATTCTGCTTAGTCTAATGTTGTGTTCGATGCTGAGGGAATCAGAATCAAGATTAAAAGTGCCAATATAGTTATTATTATCAAGAGAGTTAGGTTGTGACATATGGACATGGTATAGGACAGTTAGATGTAGTAAAACCTGTTTCATAAGAGAAAAGTTCCATACATTATACTGTTCAAGGTAATATTCTAATAGACTCCACTTTAGTGTATTCTTCATTTTAACACAAGAAATTAACACTCTTTTATATTTATAGAAATTCTAGAGAGTCTTTTCCATGATATAGAGTATTTTTATGGAGTCGTGATACTCTATACCTTATTGGGTATACAATTAGAGAGTGTTTGCTAGTGTATGGAATGTCCCGTAAAGATAGGTGACTACATGTTCATGTAGAACCTTTTCATCCTCAATATTTCTAGGTTAGATGTAATTATTATGATGGATTGGTTAGTTCCCTATCAATACCATATTGATTTTGTCATTATAGGGTGACATTTACATCCCTATAGGACCAGTATACATATTCACAAGGGAGAATGAGATGTCTTTGTATCTTGAGCTGGACCTGACTGGGGCTTGGTAGAGTGATGAACTTAATTGATAGTATTTTCTTGGATTATTAGGGGTTATGACCTATTATTTTCCTTCTCATGGTGGATTGTTTTGGGTATGTATTCCCTAAAGACTTTTCTAGGATACATTCATTGAGAGAGGTAGAATTAACTATTGAGATAGTGTCAAGAGCAGCACCAGTGTCCCTTCCTCCTAATAGGATAACACCTACAGAGCTTCTAGAGCTCAAGAAGTAGTTGTAGGACCTTGAATCTAATGGTTTTATCTAAACTATTACATCACCATATGGTTTACCTATCCTTTTTTCCAAGAAGTCAGATGGTACCCTTAGGCTTTGTGTGTATTACTGATAGTTGAACCATATCCTGGTAAAGAACCGGTATCCACTACCTCGAATAAATGAAATATTTAATTAACTTCAAGGAGATTCAGTTTTATAAAATATTGATTTGAGGAAGGCATGTCATCATGTTCATGTTAGGTCTTCAGATATAACTTGCACAACGTTCCATATTAGGTATGGAATTTATGAGTGCATGGTTATGTTGTTCAGTATCACAAATGTACCAACCATTTTCATTTCTCTAATGAATCAGGTTCCCCCCCATATCAAAATTCATTCTTGGTAGTATTTGTGGAAGACATCTTGGTATATTCTCACACTCTTCATGACCATTCCAAACTTCTTGAGATAGCGATGAATACACTGAGTGAGCACCATCTTTAAGAAAAAAACACAAAATATTACTTTTTCATTGATATAGTCCACTTACCATGTTATATTATCTCTAAGATAGGTGTATTAGTGGGCCCATTGAAAGTGAGAGAGGTAGTTTCCTGGGAGAATCCCAATAATTTCTTCAATATGTAGAGTTTCTTGGAGATATATGGATATTATAGATGCTTTATAGAAAATTTATCGTGCCTATAAGCACCTCGTACTGGTTTGACTAAGAACATTGTGAAATTTGTATAGTCCAAATCTTGTGAGTCAACCTTTCAGCAGATAAAAGGAAGGTTGAATACAACACCAGATCTAATTCTTATTGATCTAGATAGGAGCCACATGGTTTATTGTTATGCATCAGGTATTGTAATGGGAGTAGTTCTAATATAAGATGAGGGAGTATTGGTGTAAATTTCTCATCGGTGAAGGACTCATGACCAAAATTACTCAACACAAAACCTCGATCCAGATGATGTTTTTCATGATTTACAATGTTATAGGCATTATTTTCTTGGGTAGAACTTTTTGGTATTCACCAATAAAAAAATAAACTACTATATTTTTACGTAGTGTGATCTGAATATCAGGTATCACAGATGAATTGAATACCTATATTCCTTTAATTTCGAGCTTGCCTACATAACTATAAAATGAAGTGAAGTACCTTATTCTTTGATCTGGAGGCCTCATACACAAGCGGTTTAGGATTCAAGTAGTGAGTAGAAGATTATGTACTTGTTTTCAGAGATGCATGTTAAGGTTCAGAAGGATCACGAGCATTATATCCTCACAACTTTAATTGTGACCTCTACCCTTCTAGAATAGGTGTGGATGAGAAAAACGTAAGATCCCTAGGTCTTATTCCTAGGGAAAAGAATCTCAAATGACGATTCATCTTCTGTAAGGACCATAGATGAGGAAGACACCTTATGCATACATGTGTATTTATGATTTCCAGCTGACATATGAGAGGATATGATGTGAGAATCCCATGTCTCAGTTTGGGAAATACATCCAGACATCAACAAGATGTACCAAGATTCGCATGGCTAGTATTGATTTCTTAGTATGAAATAAGAGATAGAAAAGTTTATTACATTGTGTTCCACCTATTAGTAGGTGACATAAGAACAATATCGACCAAAATGAATTTTATATCTATTATCTTTTATCAAGTTTAAATGGGATGATGTATCTATGTAATTCCTGATAAGTTTTTTCGATATCACCTCAAAGAAACGATACAATATGGATCATTTTTGATCATTTGATAATGGTTGACCATTTCTAACCTGTCCAGGAAACCTTATCACTATAAAATTTAGGGATGATATATGTTTGGGATATCATAAAAATTCACAAATATCTTCATTCTATCAGATATGATAGGGACTCTTATTTCATGTTGTGGTTTTGGAAGTGGTTATAGAAGGCCTTAGTTACATAGTAGCTTCTGAGAAATACTTATCAACCTCAGACTGAAATCTAGAGAGAGTGCATGATTCAGGTTTTGGATGAAATTCTATATTCTTGTTTCCTTGTCTTTGGGGTTTATTGGGAAAAGAAAATACCTCTATTTGAGTTGGATTAAATAAAAGTTTTCAGGATAACATTCAGATGGATCCTTAGGAAGCCTTGTATAGTTGGATATTCTGATTACCTATTTGATAGTTAGAGGCAGGGTAGGTGAAACTTCTTGGACCACATCTCGTTCAGGAGGATTTAGAGTAGGTATAGCTAATCAAGAAGCACATTTTGATAGCTCAATCGAGGTATTGGTCTTATTCCAATCAACACCAACGACCTCTTGATTTTGAGGTCAGGGATCTAGTTTTATTTCTTGTATCTCCTAGGATGGTCCATTAAAGGGTTAGGTGGTAGAAAAAACTAACTCCTAGATTCGTATAACCTTTTGAGGTCATGGATGGAATCAAACCAATGGATTACCGGATAGAACTTCCTTATAGATACTGGTCTATGCATGACGTGCTTCATGTTTCTCAGCTCCTCTGGTATCATCTAGACTCATGTCATGTTTTTTATCCTGATGGTGTTGAGTAAGATATGGATTATTCCTTTGAGGATTACCTAGTGCACACCATAGATTCAAGTGTGAATGAACTCCATGGATGGTTATTTATTTTAGTATGAGTGTTATGGTAGAATGTCTAAGTACAAGATGAGACCTTAGAGTGAGAAGATGACATTCATTCTCATCGGCCACAATTTTTCTATGATGATCCTTTATTACCCTAGATGGCCAACTTGGGAATGAGTTACTTTAAGGAAGGGAGGTTATAATGATCCAGCTTTTCATGATGGCATGGATCATTGTTTTCAAATTTTAATTCTTTGTTTTATCCAACAAAGAGTACCATACAACCTCAAGAAGGTCTCAGAAAATTCTAGGTCTTGTTTGGAGCCTAGAGATCTAGAAATTGGAGAGTTATACTGAGAAACATGATTATCGAATGGTTGGAGATGACCATGGGACTCAACTATGCATGGAACTCAGTGTAGATAAGTACACCACATGGTTTTTCCTAACCATGTGAGTCATGTTTTACAACCATGAAATTTTACTTAGAAAAATTTCAAATCCTTTTTTCATAGGCTACACACAATTAGTCAAACCATATTCTTAGACCGTATGAGGGGGCTCTTGGATAGCATTAGGCACACAGTTGGTGCTTGGTTTTTCCAAATGTGCGACCCATTAATTGAAGTAGAATTTAACATTTTGGAACTGATTTTTTAACTCTCCTTTTATATTTCCTCTACTCTAGTAGACAGAAGATCCTCCCCCTTCCTATGTCGGGAGTTGCCCCTTCTTCCATAGTTACGGGCTTTGATAACTCCCCCGTATGATCTCTATTTTCATCACCGTCAGAATCATTAGACCCTAAATTAAAATATATCTAATACATTTTTTCTATTTTTCATTTATCTTTCCATTTCTTGGGATATTATGGTGTGATCTCACATTACCTATTTTTGGGGCATTGGCCCATTCTTTTGATTTCTGTAATTCTATCTCGATTATAGGGATGAAACATAGAAAGGAGAGTGGTACAAGGCTACGATAGGTGGTCTAGTATTTTTCCATAAAATTTTAGGTGTGTTATAGAATTTTTCAGATGTTCCTCATGAAGAAATTTCCCACATGATTCCTTAAAATGAGTTTATCATTTATAATTAATTGCAAAGTATTATTATACCACCATGGAACCGTGTTAGATCATTAGAGGATTCCTACCTCATTGATTACCATCACTTTGGGAGTGATTAATATAATAAAATATTTTATATAAATTATTTTTAACCCAAATACTATATAAGTAGTTTCGAATTCTATTTAATTGGGGACTCCTTTCTTTATAAACTAAATGGAAAAATTTAAATCAATGGAAGTGGGTGGAAAGACCACTCCTTGTGTTGAATATTTATAAATAAAAATTATACAAATTGTGATACCCTTGGATCAATGGGGGTAAAATGGTTATAAATAATTTAGAGGTAATCCTTCATTATTATTATGATTAGAACATGGTTATTGGTCATTATAAAATGGGTAAAAGATTTTTTGAGCAAGGAATTTCATGCTCCCTTATGTTGGGTGATGTTCATGAAACCTAACATAATTTACATTAATTTTGATGATGGGAAAGAAATTACACATTCCTCTACATTAGTTTTTGGGCATGAAGACTCTACTCACCATCTTAATTAACAAGCATGCAGTCTTACATTCATATGAGATTCAAGGCCTATACCCTTGTTGGAGCCTATGTCTCATTAGATTAGTCATAGATTAATGAGTTACTCCTTGAGTCCAGTTGTCACCCAATATCCATGTACGTGACTCTAAATTTACTTATATATAGAGTGTATACACATGTATACATATTATATATATATACGATTACTTATATATATGGTATACTAATCAGACTTCTTTTGGCCCTTTCCAAAGTTAGTAGATTCTTCCTTGTGTTCTACAGGAACCTGAGTTAACTGGTATTTATTTTTTTCATTGGTTATTATTCTTTATATTTTTGCATAACTATACTATATACACTGAATGGATTGTGATAGAAACCATTGGTGGTGTCCTACTGAGTCTATCTCACACCATAATTAGGATTCCCTTGGTACTCGAGTAGACTTCATGACTATTGGTGTGGATAAGAGAAAATTCCCTATCACAGATGATTGATAAATTTTACTTATAAGATGAAGAATATGATAATAGGACTGAGAATATTCTTGTGATGCTAGTGGAGATTTATTTTTGTCTTTTTTATTTTTTAATAGAATATTTTATACTCTTATTCCATGTATTCTCTATTTCCCCTATTTTCATATCAGCAATCCATGACATTATATTTTATTTGACTCATCTGATGGCTTGATTATTATTTTTAGTGCTTTGATGTTTATCTACCTCTGTTTATTATTTATGGTATTGGTTTCTATTTTGTTGTTATATATCATATACACTTCTGCTATTTATATTCTCAATTATATTCACTATGCCAGTATTATATGAGGGTGTAGTACCACCACCATACCACTATAGAACCTCACTCATAGTGTGTATCCTCTGGTATATGGGGAGGATTTCTTGAGGCCATATGGCCCACCAACTTAAGGAACTATTTAAGTGGCTCTTAGGTTGTGAATTTACATGTAAATCATATAATTTTTGAAATTTAATCAGAACTATTCACACTCTCTAATTTAATGAAATGATTAAAATAAATAATAATATTTTAATAGTATATTATAGTGCATTTAAACTCAGTGTTTTATGTAATGTAATCTATTGGAGATATTAAATTTAAATAAATATATTGTGTGGGTCTTTTATGATTGGTTTTGTGTGTCATATAAGAAATTGAGCACAATGTTCCTCTTTTAAAACCTCAAGGTGTCACATTGAGAGTATTAAACTATATAAAATTATTTGGATTCATCTTTTAGTTATAATATTGAAAAAACAAACTTAATTCTATTTATTTAATTGTTATAAAGATCTATATTATGTCAATTAGAATCTATATATTTGACTATAATGAAGTTGGATACCACAGAACGATTACGAATCCAATCATTTTAATTAATTAATGAATTAATGAGATAACATCTTTTGTTTTTTTTTAAAGTCATGTCATACTTATTTTAATTTATTTTATTCACCACCAAGTTATTAGTTTTTGTTAATCTTTATCCTTTAATATCACAAAGGCATGGTTTGATAATATTTTTCACATAAAACTCATAGGGTTGATTCATTTTCTTCATAGGAATGACTTCAAACATAAAATGTTCTACTCCTTACTTGTATAATAATTTTTTGAACCTAAATAATCATAAAATAGGGAAACCCTTCAAAATTAATGACATTAGGGTGTCTTATACCCAATATAGTAGTGAAATATTTATAATCTACTAAATTATTTACATATTTAAAAAGAATTACCAAACCATCATAAATATTCCATACACCAGACACCTGATCTAAGCTATGAAATAACAAGAACAGTGTTCCTGATCTGCATGGCTTGGCAAAAGTGAGTGGGAACCAAGGAAACACCAAATGGGAATGATTTCACCCTAAAAACAGAGTAAAAGCAGCAACCAGAAACTAAAGAAAAAATATTATGGACTATCCATATATATGACATCTAAGAAAAATAATAAATTCAAGAGTAAAATATAATTTAGTAATAAAATATAAAAAAACAATGACTTTACTCACCCCCATTACCCATGCCTTTCAATGCAAAAATGTACAAAAGTTTTCTATCAAATTCCTTCTCTTTGGCCACTAGTAGAAATCACTTCCCTATATCTGTAACACCTTGAGTTTTATGAATTATTATTTTTAGAATAAATTAAAATTAATTAAATTATTTAATTTCATGCTACACCATGTTATGATTTCTTTATATGCAACACTAAGTTAATATTTTACTACACACAATACTGGTTTAGATTGCATTACACACAATACTTACTTTTAACAAAACCATGATATATTATTAATTTATTTAAACATGAAATTTATAAACTAGAATTTAAATCTATAGATATGAATAGTAATATATAATATTTAAATATTATGTATAATGGTTTTATTTCAAAAGCCTGCTTTATCGTCACATCTCCAAGATTATTTTAAAATAAATACCCCCACTTATGTCAATGAAATTTAGAGAAATTAATTTTATATTTGAAATAAAAACAATTTTTATTTTATAATATGTTAAAATTATTTTTTTTTACCAAAATGATTTGTGAAAACTATTAAAATTAATTACCACAATTAAGGTTAGAACAAGGTTTCATGCTTTACATGTGTTTGTATTAAAACTACTTTTACACACACACATGATTTTTATTTAATAAATTTTAATTAATATTCATAATGTATAGGTATAATATATCTGATAAATATATTTATATTTATATTTTAAAAGTATAAATTACCTAGGTAAATAAAAATATACAAGTTATGGTGGTGAAAATTACATGGGGTAAAATTGAGTAAACTTAAATACTAAAGAATAACATGATAAAAAAGTATTTAGTTTTTTGTGTTGGTGGTTTTTATGGACCAAATAAATTATACCATCCATTATTTATCTATTTTGGATGCACATGAGGTAAGGGAAACCTCCCAATATCGAATACTTTTGTGTATTTCGAAGAATTCCACTCCTCATCTATTATAAAATGACAGACACTCCCCCCATCTTCAGACCTCTAAATCAATTTTAAAATACCCAAAAATGATAAAATAACTTATTAAAATCCCTACCCTCATGCTAGAAATTCTTTTCATGAAAACCTAAGGAGGATACCCAAAGAAGAGGTAATATTCATCAGTGATCATTTTTATCTTATTTCTTCCCCCACCCCTTCAATTATATTTATATCATGATTATATAATAACCTTTATATATTGCATATAATGATATATTTATAATCGAAGGACATGATTTACAACCATATCCATATCCATTAAATTGTTTATGAAATCATCGTTCATATGTACGGAGGGCTACCACCTTGCGAACTAATATCATTTAGTTTTCCATTACCACATCTCAATTATAGTCATATTGATGTATTTATTGTTTATGTATTATATATATATATATATTATATTTATTATGTTATTATTATTTTGAAATTATTATATAAAAATACCTTTTTACTCTCCATTTTGTGGGAATAGGATAATATTGTTCGTGTGTATGATGGATTATCACCTCATGAAGGGATGTAATTCATTCACGTTTTACCTGGAATGTATTAAGGATTGGTTTGATTTTATATATATATATATAAAATAAAAATTATTATGGAATGATAATATATATCATCTAATTTTCTTTATATTAACCTAACAAGAAAAATGAAAAACAAAGTTTATGAGTACGTACAACCTACCATCTCTATGAACAATGTATTTTCTATCACTAACATTTTTGGAATACTATAAATTAATATAAAATGAATATATATGATATTTATATCATATATAATTCTGGATATCTTTAAACTATTATTAAAGTCGGAGGACCAAAAAATATTACAAATAAAAACATATACGAAAAAAGATGTTATTACCTGAAATGTAATTTTAACATGGAATTGTTATTATACGACTTGTAGAAGGTCATAAGAAAATCATATACAGAATGATATATATGAATATTATTATTTAATATATGTATAATATACTTATATTTATTATAAAATATTCTTTAATGAGTATGACAGATGTAAAGACTTTAGGTAAGGGTTTTCTTGTCTCACTTTTATTTCTATGAGATATATTCCATATTAAAAACTTATTTTTTGTTGTATGGTGTATATAATTACCATGAATGTATATTATGATTATTATCCCTAAATATATGGGTAATTTAATAAAAATTTTAGGACCAATCTTCTTTGGGGTTTACAGTTTTAAAGTTACCATAACATTAATAGATTTTTGTCTCAATTTTCCGTCTTTGTGATGTATGTTATGTTATACACCTATGTTGTTTTATGAGGTGTATATACTACCCCATTGAAATTTTATATCATGAATATCCTTCTTATAATTATATTATAAGTTTATTTTAATGTTATTATTTCATGGGGACTATGATGCAATGTTACCAAAATGGCAATAGATTTATGTTACACTCTCATCATTTACCGAGATTGTTTATTACTATACATCCAATGATGAAATATTATGATATATCTCCTCAGAAACTTCTGAATTTTATTCTCCTATATTTATTTCATTATAACACATGTTTTTAATTAAGTTTTATCTCTTCATATACTCAAGAGTTCAAAATAATGTTTTTATGAAAAATCTTCTTTTCTGTCGAAAACAATTTTCCTTCCAAAACCATGTTTTCTAATATTTTTCAAAAATGATTTAATTTTTTTTTGAAATATAAAAGGTATTTTCCTCAAAAATATTTGTAAATTATTTTTAATTATTACTTTATATATTATCAATTTTATACTCAGTAAATAATATTTTCCAAATGTTGTATTTTTTAAAAAGTGTCTTTCAAATAGGAAATGATATTTTACTTAGGAAATTCTTTAAATGATTTTTAAATATATCATTATAAGTTTTTAGGGACATTTTAAAAGAAATGGATTTAATTTTTTTGTTTTAAAAGGTTATTCTCAAATAATGGTTATTTCTCTTAAGAAGTTTTAAAAGTGATCTTTCAAAATCCTTCTCCATCTAAGATGAAATACTTTGATATAATTTATGATTTACTCGTGATATGATCCAAGGATACTAAAAGATCCCATAATTTTATGGATTTGTCTTGGAATTTTTTTTCCAGTACTTTTTTGTCCTTATTTGATACTTTATGTTTGGGTTGTAGCTTACAGTGTGATTTCACGAATTTAGTGAAAAATGGAAGAAAAATTGGTTGTGCATGATTGGTGCACGGTTAGAGAAAACTATACACCCCTAGCAAGAAAATCGTTCAACCCTGGACAGTGGGGGTTTTCACGGCTTGTGTAAGGTTAGGGAAAACCATGTGCCCCTACCCAGGAAATAGTGCACAATATTTTTAATTTCAAAAAAAATTGCTTTAAATCCATCTAAACCCCTGAAACTACCCCATTTGACCCAAACTCAAAAAAACTCATTTTTTGATGATTTCAAAACCTTCTAGAAGGCTTCCAAGGCCATACGACTTTTTTTATTCACGATTCTAAGCCTAGATCAAAATATCTTCTCATCTCCTGGTAAGTGGATCCTATCCTGTTGCTTTCCCATTCATCCCCCTTCCTTGTCTTGTTCTTTAGGTGGAAGCTATCTTTTTTTTATAGATCTAGATTAACATTTGGTGAATCTAGATATAAGATTGTGGATCTATAACATTATTGGAAATATCTTGATTTCATTAATCTTGATTCAGTTTTTTGAGATACATATATAAATCTTCATCATTGTACTGCTCAATTTTGGGGATTTCAATTGGGTAATCTTCATCAACAAATCAAGGTAAGTGTTATATTATTAAAATCACATTATATTATTATCAATTACATGTATGTGATGATAGAATTTATAGAGTTCATTTATTAATTATAATTCCAAATTAAATTAATTTATTTGGTCAATTAATTAAATGAGTAATTATTTATTGGATTGAACATTGGGAATTATGTAATTAGGATAATATTTTGATGAATTAATTATCAAAATATGAATTTAAGAATTGGGGATTTGATCGAATATTGGGAATTTTGGAATTGAGATAATTAATTGATAGATTAATTATCAAGGAATGAATTGAGGGATTGTGGACTCGATTGAATATTGTAATTGGTGAATAAATCTAATTAATTGATAAATTAATTATCATGTATTGAATTAGGAAATTAGGGATAATTAATTGTTGAATTAGTAATTAGATGTTGAGTATGTGAATGGATTATTAATTGTTGAATTGATTAATGGTAAGGATGTGATTAATTAACTGTTTAATTAATTAACTAACTTGGATTAATTAATTTATGAATTAATTAATGTTTGAAATATGTGGTGTTAGACATGGATATCTAGTCTAATTAGGATATATATGCATTATTAATGAATGGGGTGATATACATGATAATCTAGGCCAATGATATATATGCATGGTTGATGAATGGGGTGATAAACATGACAATCTAGGCCAATTATATATATGCATGGTTGATAAATGGGGTGCTAGACAAGATGATCTAATCCAATTACATATATTTATGATTGAGAATTTGGGTTCTATACATGACGTTCTATGCCCATGATATACATGAATGGTTGATAAATGTGGTGTTATACAAAGTGTTCTAAACCCAAGACATTGGTATTAGAATATGCTTCCAAGTGGTAGTAATAATGAAATAGATGTGACACAAATAATATAACACCAGGTGCTATATTGAAATATGAATTATATAAGTAACATGGTTCATAACCGGCATGATCTGGAGTAGGTATTGAGGTATGGGTGTCTTTGGGAACCTAGTGGTTGATGTGGTTTAATAAATATTAATTTATAAGGTGATAAATTTTTTACTTATGTATTGTAATTATTTCTTTAAACAACTAGATAAACATATTATAGATTTGATATGTTTTAGACACCATTGGTGGGGGCATAATAAGTTGTACTCACACCATACTCTGGCATCCTAATTGGTACCCACATAGACTTTATTGTTTCAAGATAGGTTAAGGTTAAAGGCCCTGTGTTAGATTACTGTTTTGGGGATGGAGCGTGGATGAGGGAACCAGATGTTGTTCGGGACCCTCTTGGAAGTTTTTGGTGTCTTTATTTTTAGTTATGATTTTGGACACTTGACATGTATATTAAACTAGACTATTTTCCGCTTTAGATGGATATTTTATTTCCTTCATTGATTATATTAAGATATTGACATAGTTTTTGGTTATATAATCTTCCACTATTATTCAATTATTTATGATGGAGTATTACTATGATATAAGAGGGTATAATATCCCCATGATTTTCCTATCATACCCTCACTGCTAGTCCGTAGCCTCTGGGGTATGGTGAGGCTTTCTTGAGGTCATGTGACCAATCATCTCAGGGAACTGGTATGTGGCACCGGGGTCAGTACGTTACAAAGTGGTATCAGAGCCTAGTTTTCTTTTATTTTTTCTTTTGTCTTAATATTTTAGAAAGGTAGACAAGAGGATAGGAAGATTCAGACCTTGGTAATGATCCTTTTAATGAGATTTGTAAACCCATGTTTGTGGGAAAACCTAAGTACTCTGGTTGGAACTATTGTTGTTGTTGTTTTTGTTACAATTGAATATTATTTCACCTATGGTGATGCACTTATTATGTGGTGTGATTAATATTTCTATAAATTGTTGATAATTGAATCATGTCTCAGTATGGAATGAGTGTTGAGTTTTCATGCATCATTCTAGGCACTCTGGGTTATTATGAAATGAAACATTTTAAGCACACACATGAAAACATGTTTTCGTAAGTTGTTGAACATAGACTATTTTTCTTTACTTGTAAAATAGATTTCAAAATGGTTCCTGATATGAAATTAAATGTAGTAAAATGATGCAAGATGAGAATAAATAGGTTTATAAATTAGAAAATTGATGTGTGATGTTTTTACCCTTGTTAACAAAGACCTAGGTTTAGGGTAGTTAATGGTATTATTAGCACCTTATTTTTTACTATTTGGTGAGTTTTTGGAAAAATAATGGTTATGACTTATTGTGTTTTTCTCTTACTTAAATTTGTAAACTTTACAAAATATTTACTAAGGTGTGTGTTTAAATTTGTAGAGTTATGTGTCCATGAGGATTCCTATTTAGTGGATGATAGGTTGATATGACTGGATATGGTTTACCTGTTGTGTAACCTAAGGCACTGATAGTACTGGGTGAGGAATAAGGGGTGAACTTCCAATAGAACATCACAAAATTTATGAAATTCATGGAAATAGACCATGGATGGGTTGAGAAGATCATGTATGACCCGACAGGGGAGTTTCATTTTCATCACCCTCTAACTTTTACAAGAAGGGGTGGGCCCAAGGGAGATGAGTTCTTGATTGAGTCTATCCTGACTACAATTGACCATTTGGAGACTTTGGATGAGAAGAATGTCAAGTTTTCTATTTATATGATATGAGGATTAGTGAATCACTAGTGTTACATCCAAGCTCTAACTAGACAATCGAATGGTATTATATGTAAATACTTCTTGGAGTGGTTTTTGGAGCACTTCTACTTAGAGACGCGGAGGCAAGTGAGAGTAACTGAGTTCATGAGGTTTAATTAGGGGATTATGTCCGTAATGGTCTATGCTGGATGCTTTATACATTTTCAGTGTTTTTATCTAGAATTGGTCGGAGATGAGTCTTGTAACATCCCAAGTAAGTAAAGAATTATGGATTTTCATATCTATGTCTATTTATGAATTATATTGTGTTTTAAAGGCTTAAAATGAGAATAAATCCAATCTTAGGAATATAATTCTCAAATATTTTTAAAAGATTGTTTTACTGCCTTTTGATGGCGAACCATTTTTAAATATATATTTTGACAATTTTATAAGCTCTATTTTTCAAAATAAACTTATTATTTAGTATTGGTACATTGAAATTTACTTTGGATAAATTTTTGGTATTTTTCTGACAATGTTCATTTTTTTATGAATAGTGAAAAATACTACATTTTACTTCAAAATTGCTTTTTCATCTAATTTAATTATATAGATAGATTTAACTTTTAATTGGTTTTAAAGTTAAATTAGAATATATCTTTACCATATAATAAAATGGTGGTGTTTATAATTGATTTCACTTTGGAATTGGGCATAAACAAGTGCCAAAATTTTCATAGATAATGTTTCAAAAAAACCCGCTATTTTTTTGACAACGGGAATCATTTTTAAATTAGTTAATTTAATTTTTGTGTTTTTAATTTGGTAAAATGGATTCCATATTTTTAATAAGAAGGTCAAAGTTATGTAATTAATATTCTTTTGTTTTTGGACATTATGAATAGTAACAACAATAATTATCTTTAATTATCGTGATTAATTAGTAATCTGGTAGTCAAGGGTAATAAAATAATATCATAATAATAACAAATGACCCCAAAATGTGTCCTAATGCTACTGGTTGTTTCATGGCCAACCATGGGATGCCTTGTGCTAAGCTTTGGGACCCCATGGAATCACTTTTGGGTGATAGTGACACTTTATCATTTTATTTTTTAAAGAGAGGAGAATATCACAAAAGTATGTATCACCTAAGTAAAACAATTTTAGTTTTTTCTATGTAAATGATATATTAGACGATAAATATTCATTCTAAAGATAAAACTATTTCTTACATCATAGTATTTGTTTTATAATTTTTAGACATTAAATAAATTAAGTTATTTATGACACCATGATGATGTAGTGATTACCTAATTAATGAACGATTTAAATAAAATGAAAAGATAATGTAAAATATAAGACTTAAAATTGTAAAAAACATATTGTATGAGTATATTTCGAACCCTTATCACCTTATCCTCGAAATATATCAATGTGGGACCTTTAAAATCCTAAACTCATTTTAAAATAAAGTAACATTTCTTGACTTTCCAAGAGTGCCCCTCCTCCCTCTTACAAAATACCCCCACCTCTACCTCCTTACCCACACCTCTCAAGCATTTGGATCGGCCAATATATGCTCATTTTATCTCTCCACATCCCTATTTTCATCTTGGAAGCCTTAACTTAGGCAGAAATCTCTTCAAGATACCCTTTTGGTTCAAACAAAGAGGAGCTACCCTATTTAAAGGTAATGTATTCACTTGTGTTATTTTTTTTATTTTTCTTCTCCAACCCCCTAAACTATTCTTATTACTTTATTTTGTAACATAAAAATTATCTTAAATATACTAGGATGTTGTTATGAGAAGTATTCAAGCTACACTTACACACACCTTTGTCTAATGGTTAAAGAACATACTGTTTCTGTGGATAGAAAATTTCTGCCTCACGAAACGATGATTGTTCAATATTATTTTAACCACTTTCATGGTGGCCATTAATATTTCAATATATTTATATATGATATATATTATGTTTATGTTTTCTTTATTCTTCTGTGTTTTTCATTTATGGAATACCTTTATGGTTTCCATTATGGTTAAATGTGATATCTTCATTTTAGGAAGTGCGGACTACCGCCCCCTCAAAGTGATTTGATTCGTTAATTCCATATGTGGGATGTATAAAGGATGGAGTTTATGATGTTATATATGATATTATACTAGAATTATAATATACCTCTATTTAATTATGATTTCATTCCATTAAATACGAAATAGAAATGAAAGTAGCGTCCATGCGTACATACGACTTACCGTCTCCATGAACGGTGCATTTCATTTCTTACCTCTTAATGTTATGTAATATTATAAATTCATGTATATACTGGATATATATGATATATATGATATCTACATAATGAATATAATTATGGATATAATGGATATTTTACCACATGAACAACTTGTAATTATAAGGAGTTTATTTTTGACTCAAGTACTAATGATCGACAAAACGACCGTTATTAACTTAAATAATTACATAGTGTTCAAAACATGGTAATAAGTGATATAAAAGGAATAATGAACTTCAAAAAGTTTCTTAATCAAGTATAAATTAACTCTAGTTTATTATTTAGGAGATTAAAGAACGATCGAGTCAAGTCATACATGAGGTAAGGGACTACGTCTCAATCTCCTTTCATTGAGGCATATTTTGTTTTAAAAAAAGATTTTTTTTATACGGTGTATAAGCCTCTTTGAATTTTACATTTATTCAAAAGGAATCTTTTTTATACGAAGCATTTTACTTAATGAAAAAAGGGAATGTTTTTGTCGTACGTATGAGGTGACAAAAACTTCTCCGCCGCTATGACCATTATTTGAGTTTTAGCTTCCTCTAAAAGCCATAACTTTTTTTTAAATGAAAAATAAATACCATGTTTTACTTTTCTTTCATTTTTGTATTTGAAAAGGTTTTGATAATTTTTTATTATATAAATGTGATATTGATATCTTGTGATTGAAATGTGGAAATGTTATGTTTTTTTATGCATGTTTTATGTGATACGATTATGTTATGGTTCTTGGACATTGTTTATGAAGACGGCTGGTTCCGTGATAAACTAAGGGAGGGTGAGCCCGATATATCTCTCCAATGCATTGGGTAATGTGAAGGGGTTTAACGCTAAGGTTTCTCTGAATATATTTAGGGAACATACTGTGATGGGTATTCTAAACGTAACCATGAGGGTTACTCCCTACGTAAGAATGTTATGAATGCCTCAAGTTACCTTTATGTCTTATGATTTCTATGATTTATTCATGATTTGATGAGGTATGTTAAAGTGATTATGTTTTATGAGTAAAGTATGATTTAATTAATTCTTATGTATACATGGACTAATGTTTTCATTTCGTACTTTTATATCCCTTAATGAGCTTTTTATGCTCATCCCAAGTTTTTGAAATGTTTTTCACAGGTCAAGGGAAAAGTACATGATGTGTTGATATTGTCGAGGAAGTCTCACGAAAGAATCAATGTTTTATTTTAGATATGTCTCCTTTGATGGGAAAAATGAATACTATATTTTATGTAACTGCCTTGTTTAAATGTGGAATGTAATACGCGATTTATGATCTAATTCTCAAAAACTCTAACCCTAAAAAGATCCTTATTGTGTATTCTTGAAATAACTCAAGATTAAGTAATGTTTAAGGATGGAGCCTTATAGTTGGTATCAGAGGTCGGTTTAGATAACTTTAGGAGTTAGAATTTTATTAAATGATTATCCAAAAATATTTTTTATGGTGAAATTGAAATGATATAGCATTTGAAGATTACTATGTTGCTTTATCTAAGACATGTTTGTTCAGAATGGTTTTCCACAGAGTAAATAGGGAAGCGGTGCTTGGAAGGAATACATAAGGAAATGACCTTCCGAATCAGCATCCTGAGATGGTCAGAATTGGAACTGAATAGTTTTTTGCAGTAATGGTGCAATTGACTCAAGCGATAAATGGTGGTGGTATCCATGAACAAGATCATCCATATCAACCGCAGATGAACATGTCAGCGGTGGAACATTTCAAGAGGCAGCATCCCCCATCATTCTAGAGGATCATCTGACCCTATGCCAGCTGAAGGGTGGATTAAAGCACTGAAGATTATTTTCAATGTCATGGGGTGTTCAGACAATCAAAAGGTTAGTCTTGCTATTTACCATTTGGAGGGAGAAGCAGATTAGTGGTGGTCAATGATTAAAAATATTAGGGATGCTGATGAGATTGATGCCCTTGACTGGGATGAATTCAAAGGTATGTTTCTTGAGAAGTATTTTCCTAAGGATGTTCAACTTAGGATGGAAAAACTAATCTTGGAATTGAGGCAAGAGGACGACTCAGTGGCTTCTTATGAAGAAAGGTTCACCCGATTGGAAAGGTATGCTCCAAATTTTATCCAAGACCTTGATAGTAAAATCAATCGTTTTTACTCAGGATTAAATCCAAAATATCAAAGGGCTTTAGCTTCTCACGAGTTCAAGATTTATGAAATGCTTGTTTGATGTGCTGAGAAGGTGGAAATGGAGTTTTCCGATGATCAAGTGTTCTATGACAACCAATAGAATAAGAGACCGAGGTGGTAGGAGAAAGGGAATAATTCTTCAAAAAGGTCTGAGGGTAAGAAAACTAAGTTTCCAGTTTGTGATAAATGTGGTAAAAGGCATGCTAGGGAATGACTTCTGAATTCTGGAAAGTTATACCAATTTGGTAAGATAGAACATAAGGATTGTGATTGCACTGAAAAATATCAGGGTGATGGTATGACAAAATTTGAGTTACAATTAGTGAAATGTTACAAGTGCAATGAGATGAGTCATTATGCAAATGAGTGTCCGACAAAGAGCTTGAGTGATGAGAAGTAGTCAGAATACAAGAAAAAAGGAGTGGTGAAATACTTTGCAACTACTGCCGTAGATTTTTGGCCAACAAATGAAGTGGTATCAGGTACTTTTTTTGTTTTCTCAGATTATTCCAATGTGTTGTTTGATTCGGGGGTCTACACATTCTTTCATCTCTAAAAAATTTTCTAATAAATTGGGAATTCCATCTCAATAAATGACTCCTGAACTTGTGGTAAAAACACTTGAAGGAAATGTTGAGGCAAAAGGAATTTATAAGAATCTCCCTATCCTTATCTGTGGAAAGAACCTACTTGAAAACCTTATTGTTTTACCTCTAGTAGAGGTTGATGTTATCCTGGGTATGGATTGCCTCTCTGTTTACCATGCTAAGATTGATTGTAGAGCTAAAGAAGTTTTGTTTCAGAAAGACTTTCAGTTTGTGTACAAGAATGAACCCTTAATGTTGATACCATCTCAAGAGGCTGAGAAACTTGTAAAATATGGAAATGAATTTTACCTTGCACATATTGTTGAAAACAAAGGAACCGTTCAGATGAATGATGTTCCAGTGGTAAATGAGTATCCAAATGTTTTTCCTGATGTGTTTGCTAGAATAATACCAGATCGGGAAGTTGAATTTAATGTCGACTTAGTTCCTGATGCTAATCCAATTTCAAAACCCCCTTATCTAATGGCTCAAATTGAACATTTAGAGTTGAAGGATCAATTGTGAGATTATTAGAGAAAGGTTTTGTTTGATCTATCACATCACCATGGGGTGCTCTTGTCTTATTTGTTAAAAATAAAGATGGTTCTATGAGACTTTGCAATGATTATAGAGCCTTGAATAACATCACTGTTAAGAACAAATATCCTTTGCCTCATATCAATGATTTGTTTGATCAACTCCAGGGAGCTCAATATTCTTCAAATATTGACATGAGATCGGGGTACCATCAGTTGAAGGTAAAGGAAGCAGATGTTCTGAAGGCCGTGTTTCGTACAAGATATGCCCATTATGAATTTTTAGTTATACCTTTTGGGATAACCAATGCACATGCTGTATTCATGGACCTTATGAATAGAATTTCCCATGAGTTCATGGATAATTTTGTGGTTGTTTTCATTGATGATATTTAGGTGTTTTCTAAAATTAATGAGGAGTATGAAAGTCATTTAAGGGTTATTTTTCAAATTTTAAAAGAAAATAAATTTTATGGGAAATTCAACAAGTGTGAGTTTAGGTTGCAACAAATTTCATTCCATGGTAATATTGTTTCTAAAGATGGAATAATTGTTGATCCTACAAAAACAATGGTTATTGAGGAATGGCCAAGACCCACAAATGTAACTGAGATTCGTAGTTTTCTTGGTTTGGCATGATATTACTGAAGGTTTGTTAGAAATTTTTTCCGGTTATCTAGTCCAATGACTAAGCTAACTCAAAAGGGTGTTAAGTTTATCTGGACAAAATAATGTGATGATTGTTTTCCGGAATTGAAAATAATATTGGTGAATGATCCAGTTTTGGCACCACCTTCTAGGAATGGTGAGTTTGTTATCTATAGTGATGCTTCATTGAAAGGACTTGGTTGCATCCTAATGCAGAATGATCAGGTAATTTCTTATGCTTCACGATAGTAGAAAACTCATGAGGTAAATTACCCTACACATAATTTGGAATTAGCTAATATTGTTTTCTCTTTAAAAATTTGGAGGCATGATTTGTATGGTGTAAATTGTGAAATATATACTGATCACAAAAGTTAAAAGTATATATTCACTTAGAAAGAATTGAACATGAGATAGAGAAGATGGATAAAATTAATCAAGGATTATGATTGTACAATTCATTACCATCCGGGAAAAGCAAATAAAGTGGCTGATGCTTTGAGTAGAAAAAGTAATGCTTCATTAAAAATGTTGCATTTGGAACGTGATCCTTTGGTTAAGGATTTGATGAAATTTGGAATAGAAGTTGTTGGTTCCGGATGTTCATCTGTTTTGTTTTATGTATCAGTTAAATATTCTCTATCAGACAGAATTAAGCAAGCACAAAAGCAAGACAGTAAGTTGCAGAAAAAGGTAGAGCTGGTTCAGAAGGGTAAGTTTCCTAAATTCAACATTGATAATGATTGTGTTTTGAGATTTGGGAAGAGATTTTGTGTTCCGTGTGATTCACAGTTGAAGATAGAGTTGTTATGTGAAGCTTACAGTTCTCCGTTTTCAGTTCATCCAGGTAGTACTAAGATGTATAGAGATTTTCAGGAGTATTACTGGTGGGATGGAATGAAAAGAGATATTGCTGATTTTACTGTGAAGTGTTTGACTTGTCAACAAGTTAAAGCAGAGTGGCAGTTACCGAAGGGAATTCTTCAACCATTACCAGTACCAGAGTGGAAATGGGAGAATATTTCCATGGACTTCATTGTTGGATTGCCGAAGACACCTCGAGGTAATAATGCAATATGGGTTATTGTTGATCACTTGACTAAATATTCTTATTTCCTTTCAATACGAGATACTTTTTCCCTAGATAAACTTTCTCGTTTGTATCTTAAAGAGATATTCAGGTTATATAGCGTTCCCCTCTCCATTGTATCTGATCATGATCCCAGGATTCCTTCTAACTTTTGGAAAGGCCTTCAGTAGTCGTTTGGTACTGAATTAAATTTTAGTACAGCTTTTCATCCTCAATTAGATGGGCAGTCAGAATGAACAATTCAGACTTTGGAGGATATGCTATGTGCTTGTTCGATGGATTATCAGGGAATGTTGGGACAAACATCTTTCTTTGGTTGAGTTTTCTTATAATAACAGTTTTCATTCTAGTATACATATGGCACCATTTGAGGCATTATATATGAAGCAGTGTCGAACTACATATTTTTGGGATAAAGTGGGTGAAAGGAAGTTGATGGGACCAGAATTGGTAGAAGAGTTGGAAGAAAAAGTTCAACTGATATAGAGACACATGAGAATAACTTAGAGTAGGTAGAAATGTTATTCGGACAACAGGAGGAAGGATCTTTCTTTTGAGGTAGGTGATCATGTCTTCCTAAAAGTTTCACCATAGAAAAGTGTGATGTGATTTGGTAAGAAAGGAAAGCTGAGTCCAAGGTTCATTGGACCATATGAAATTCTGGAGAGAGTTGGATCAGTTTCATACTGAGTGGCTTTACCTCTGAGTTTATCTCAGGTACAAAATGTTTTTCATGTTTCAATGTTAAGGAATTACATGCCAGATCCATCTCATGTTTTGAGTCCAGAGGTAGTTCAGCTGGAAGAGAATATATCTTATGGGGAAAAACCAGTCCAGATTCCTGACCACAGGGAGAAATTTCTATGGAATAAGGTGATTCATCAAGTAAAGGTTTTGTGGAAAAACCACACGATTGAAGAGGCAACATGGGAATATGAAAATGCAATGAGGGATAAATACCCCCACTTATTCAACAAGTAAATAAATTGCAGGGATGCAATTTTCAAAAGGTGGGAAGGATGTAACATCCCATGTAAGTAAAGAATTATGGATTTTCATATCTATGTCTATTTATGAATTATATAGTGTTTTAAAGGCTTAAAATGAGAATAAATCTAATCTTAAGCATATAATTCTCTAATATTTTTAAAAGATTGTATTACCACCTTTTGATGGAGAACCATTTTTAAAACTATATTTTGAAACTTTTATAACATATATTTGTCAAAATAAATTTATTCTTTTGTATTAGGACATTTAAATTTACTTTGGATAAATTTTTGGTATTTTTCTGACAATGTTCATTTTTTTATGAATAGTGAAAAATACTGCAATTTACTTCAAAACAGCTTTTTCATATAATTTAATTATATAGATAGATTTTCTTTTTAATTGGTTTTATAGTTTCAATAGAATATATTTTTACCATATAATCCAATGGTGGTATTTTGAATTTATTTTTCTTTGGAATTGGGCATAAACAAGTGCCAAACGTTTCGAAGATATTGTTTCAAAAAAACCTGCTATTTATTTTGACAACGGGAGTCATTTTTAAATTAATTACTGTATTATTTGTGTTTGTAATTTGGTAAAATGGATTCCATATTTGGAATAAGAAGGTCCAAATTATGTAAATATGACCTTTTGTTTTTGGACATTATGAATAGTAACGACGGTAATTATCTCTAATTAACGTGATTAATTAGTAATCGGGTAGTTAAGGGTTATAAAATAATATCATAATAATAAAAAATGACCCCAAAATGTGTCCTAATGCTACTGGTTGTGTCATGGCCGACCATGGGATTCCTTGTGACAAACTTTTGGACTCCATGGAATCACTTTTGGGTGATAGTGACACTTTATCATTTTATTTTTTAAAGAGAGGAGAATATCACAAAAGTATGTAACACCTAAGTAAAACAATTTTAGTTTTGTCTGTGTAAATGATCTCGTAGACTATAAATAGTCATTAGAAATCTAAAACTATTTCCTATATCATAGTATTTTTTCTATAATTTGTAGACATTAAATTAATTAATTAATTAATGACACCATTATGATGTAGTGATTACCTCATTAATGAACGATTTAAATAAAGTGAAAAGATAATGTAAAATCTAAGAATTACACTCGTCAAAAACCTATTGGATGAGTATATTTCGAACCCTTATCACCTTATCCTCAAAATATATCAATGTGTGACCTTTAAAATCCGAAAATCATTTTAATATAAAGAAACATTTCTTGACTTTCCAAGAGTGCCCCTCCTCCCTCTTATAAAAGGCCCCCAACTCTACCTCCTTACCCACACCTCTCAAGCCTTTGTTTCGGACAAGCTCTGCTCATTTTAACTCTCCAAATATTTCATTTCATCCTATAAGCCTTACCTTAGGCAGAAAGCTTTTCAAGAAACCCTTTTAGTTCAAACCAAGAGGAGTTACCCGATTTAAAGTTAATGTCTTCACTTGTGTTCTTTTGTTTTATTTTGCTTCTCCAACCCCCTAAACTCTTCTTATTACTTTCTTTTGTAACAATACCAGTATCTTCAATACACTATAATGTTGTTATTAGAATCATTCGAGCTACACTTACACACACCTTCGTCTAATGGTTAAAGAACATACTGTTTCTGTGGATGGAGAATTTCTGCCTCACGAAACGATGATTGTTCAATCTTCTTTTAACACCTTTAATGGTGGCTATTAAAATGTAACTATATTTATATATGATATATATTATTTTTATGTTTTCCTTATGCTTATGTATTTTTCATTTATGGCATAACTTTATGGTTTCCATTATGGGTAAACGCAATATCTTCATTTTAGGAAGTGCTAACTACCGCCCCCTCAAAGTGATTTGATTCGTTAATGCCATATGTGGGATGTATAAAGGATTTTTTTATGATGTTATATATGATATTATACTGGAATTATAATATACTTCTATATAATTATTATTTAATTCCATTAAATATGAAATAGAAATGAAAGTAGCGTTCATACGTACGTACGGAATACCGTCTCCATGAACGGTGCATTTCATTTCTTACCTATATATTTTATGTAATATTATAAATTCATGTATATACTAGATATATATGATATATATTATATCTACATCATTAATATAATTCTAGATATAATATATATTTTACCACATGAACAACTTGTAATTATAAGGAGTTTATTTTTGACTCAAGTACCAATGATCAACAAAACGACCATTATTAACTTAAATAATTACATAGTGTTCATAACATGGTAATAAGTGATATAAATGGAATAATGAACTTTAAAAAGGTTCTTAAGCAAGTATAAATTAACTCTAGTTTATTATTCAGGAGATTAAAGAACGATCGTGTCAAGTCAGACATGAGGTAAGGGACTTCGTCTCAATTTCATTTCATTGAGGAATATTTTGTTTTATACACAGCTTTCTTTTATATAGTGTATAAACCACTTTGACTTTTATGTTTATTCAAAAGGAATCTTTTTTATATGAAGTGTTTTACTAAATGACAAAAGGGAATTTTTTTGTCTTACGTATGCGGCGACAACGACTTCTTCGCCTCCGTGACCATTATTTGAGTTTCGGCTTCCTCTACAAGCCATAAATTTTTTTAGATGAAAAATAAATACCATGTTTTACTTTTATTTCATTTTTCTATTGAAAAAGGTTTTGATAATGTTTTTATTATATCAATGTGTTATTGATATCTTATTATTGAAATGTGGTAATGTTATGTTTCCTTTATGCATATTTTATGTGATACGATTATGTTATGGTTCTTGGGAATTGTTTATGAAGATAGGTGGTTCTGTGATAAACTAAGGGCGGGTGAGCCCGATATAGCTCTCCAATGCATTGGGTAACGCAAAGGGGTTAAACGCTAAGGTTTCTCCAAAGATAGTTATGGAATATACTATGATGGGTATTCCAAACGTAACCAGGAGGGTTACTCCCTACGTAAGAATGTTATGAGTGCCTCAAGTTACATTTATGAATTATGATTTCTATGATTTATTCATGATTTTATGAGGTATGTTAAAGTGATTATGTTTTATGAGTAATTTATAATTTAATTAATTCTTATGTATACATGGACTAATGTTTTCATTTCATACTTTTATATCCCTTACTGAGCTTTTTATGCTCATCTGATGTTTTTGAAATGTTTTTTCACAGGTCAAGGGAAAAGTAAATGATGTGTTGATAGTGTTGAGGAAGTGTCACAAAATAATCCATGTTTTATTTTAAATATGTCTACTTTGATGGGAAAAATGAATATTGTCTTTTATGTAACTGCCTTGTTTAAATGTGGAATGTAATGCACGATTTATGATCTAATTATCTAAAACTCTAAACCTGAAAAGATCCTCATTGTGTATTCTTGAAATAACTCAAGATTAAGTAATGTTTAAGGATGGGGCCTTATAAGTCTACTGTAAAAAAGATGTTTAAGGATGGACTTAAGTGTGAAATTTAGTCCAAGGTGAATTATTTTAGGCTAAAGAAGTTTTCTGAAGTGGTGAATCAGGATCTCATTACTAAGGGGAACCTAAAGGAGTATTCTAGTGATAGGAATGTGGTTTCTTATGGATGTCTGGAGGCACGTATTCTGATAATAAGAAGTGTCATTATGTGAACATTATCCCAAGAAGTGATAAGAAGAGTGTCTAGTCATGGGGTTAAGTTTCTCAAGATATTACCCAAGTGCTTTTACACTAGTGTGGTATGCCAGGAAGCTTTCGTAAACATTGTCCCTGACCACTTGTAGTGTGTTGAAACTTTAGAAATATGGGGAATCTAAAATGGTTTTACAAGAAACCAAGATAAACAGTTTGTGATAGAGAAGATAAATAGAATCAGGGTTCGAGAAGGGGATCTTCTATAACATATCAGTGTGTAAGTTAGAGTTATGCTTTACAAGGTGGTAGAGGCACTGGATGTGGTGGTTCTAAGAAATAGAACCCATATCAGTAGAGTGGGGAAACTCAGGGGGGTTATGAAATATCACAGAGAAGAGGGGTAAGATATTGGCATGCGATGAAACCTACACTTGTGGATAGTGAGTATGGGCCATTGATTGTGATAGGTACTATTCTTATAGCCTCTATATTAACTAGTACCTTATTTGATACCGGTGCCTCTCATTCCATTATATTTATAAAAAAAATTAATGGTTGGATCCGGAATGTGGTGTATGTGAGCTGGGTAATGACGATAGATACACTATTGGGTGTACAGTATAGAGACATATGTATGTCCAAGGGGTGTTCTCTTAAGATTAGGGATTACCATTTTCTCTAGGATCTCTATATCCTAGGCATGTAGAGATTTAAACTAATTATGGGCTTGGATTTTCTAGTTACATACTGAGACTGCATTGATTTTTACCATAGGAGAGTAATGTTTACGTCTCATAAGGGTGACCATTACATTCACCATTGGGAGTGGGATATCCAAGAAGGATGAGCAGGGCTAATCACTCAGCAATTGAAAGATCCCACAACCTAGGTTGATAGTCTTTTGTTGGATGATGTAGGTGTGAAACCTAATATGATTACACTAGTAGTGGAATTGTTTCAGGACATTTTTCCTAAAGATTTACTAGGGATGTCTCATGAGAGAGATGTTAAATTTACTATTATGATCATGCTTGGGGATGAGACATTATCTATTCCACCGTACATAATGGCACTGATAGAGACTTAAGAGCTCAATACTCGGCTAAAAGAGTTAAAGGATAAAGGGTTTATCCTTTTGATTATGTAAATTTGGGGATCACATATGTTGTTCTAAAATAAGGATGACGCGAGTTTACTGTTGTGTTTTCATTACTAGAAGTTGAACGAGATGAATATGAAGAACTGGTATCCCCTTCTGTGTATTGACAATATATTTGACCAGTTAATAGGAGTTTGTGTGTTCTCAAAGATTTACTTGAGATTAGGGTATCACTAATTGAGTGTTCAAAATTCTCATATACCGAGGACTGATTTCAGAAGCAAGTATGGTCTATATGAGTTTGTCGTAATGCGTTTTCAGTTGATGAACACACCAACAATGTTTATGGCCTTGATGAATAGAATCTTCCATACATACTTGGATCAGTTTGTTGTAGTGTTTATGGATGACATCTTTGTGTAATCCAAGACTCATGATGACCATTACCAATACCTTTACATCGTCCCGAGTAAACTGAGATAGCATTAGAGATACGATAATCTATCTAAGTGTCAATTTTGGATAGACTAGGTATACTTCTTGGGACACATAATCTTAGAGGAAGATGTGTCAGAGGACCCAAATAATGTTTAGTCAATGGTTTCTTGGGAGCATCCCAAGAATGTTTTTGATATCTGTAGCTTTTTTGGGGTTATATTGATATTATTGTAGATTCATACATGAATTTTCCCATTTTTCAGTGCCACTTTTGGTATTGAATAAAAAAGTATAAAGTTTGAATGGTTAGAATCATGTGAGAATGCCTTCCAGTAGCTGAAGAATCATTTGACATATGTACCAATCTTGATCCTACCAAAACTAGGTGAGGAGTATATGGTGTATTGTGATGCTTCTAGGATCAGACATAGAGAAGTGTTGATGCAATAAGATTGAGTTGTGGCATATGGGTCTTGATAGTTGAGGCCTCACAAACAAAACTAACCTATTCATGACCTTGATTTGGAATCCATTATTTATGCTCTGAAGTGTTGGTGGTATTATCTATTAGGTGAGAAGTTTAAAGTGTTTAACAATCACAAAAACATAAGTTATATGTTCTTGCAGTGATATT
This sequence comes from Viscum album, assembly GCA_963277665.1. Classification (NCBI taxonomy): domain Eukaryota; kingdom Viridiplantae; phylum Streptophyta; class Magnoliopsida; order Santalales; family Viscaceae; genus Viscum; species Viscum album. The sequence goes on from OY728145.1 coordinate 180,411,712, forward strand.
TGAATCTCTGGTAGTGGAGATGGGTTGATTATATGTAGTAATTTTATTTTCAGCTAGCATATACACCTTGGAAAGGAAACAATGTGGCTGGCACTTTGAGTAGGAAAACATAGGCTTAGATGGTTCAAGAGTCTAATGATGAGTGGAAGATGATAACCTTGTTGGCTGAGAAGTGTTTGGTGATTCTCGAGAACCATGAGAAGATGTCTCTAGTATAATTTTAGTGGATTCAATAGTTTTGAGACAGATTCAAGATAGGTAGTCTGAGGATCCATAGTGATTAACTCTGAGGGAAAGCCTTAAAATTTGGCAGTCACCTTTGTAAGAACCTGGATCTTCATTTTAGGTATGGATCTTGATTTCTGGTGTATTTGAGAAAAGAGGAGATTCTAGAAATTTTAAGGAGTACATGCCGTGTACCCGATTTCCATAGGTAGCCATGTACTGGCCGTGTAACGGAAAGTACATGGCCGTGTGGGGTGACATGGAGACCGCATAAAGTGGGGTCTGTTAGAGGCATATACATGCCATGTATATTTAAAGAACACGCCGTGTATTTTTATTTTTAATTGATATATCAGACCGGGGTCATGTCTTGCTTACAGAGACATCTTCTTTTGGCTCTGTCTCATCCAGGAGTGACCGAAGATCTCATAGCCCCCAATTGACCATCTGTGCTCCGAATAAAACACCATCGATTGCATTGGAATCACATTGGTGAGTTATTACTTCTTCTAGAGCCTCTTCTCTGGATTTCTCATCTTTAATGAGATATAAATGGTTCAAAGTTTTAGATGATTTTGTAGATCTACAACATTCCAGGTCGATTCATATGATACGGTTCAACTATATCGATCGTACAACGTCAAGGTAGGTGTTTTGTGCCTTTCTGCAGATTTTATTTGAATTATATGTGCAAAACATGCCCAATAAACTAGTTTAGGGTATTGAATGTTGAGGGAATTATCCCTGTTAATGCAATCCAGGACTTGTTTGCTTGAGTATGGGGTTTTGATTGTATATAGGGTTATTTAAATTTCTAAGAATGAGTTTTCCCATGTTTGTTTGATATTGGCCCTTGGGACTAGAAATGCTTTTTAGGTTGTTATGCTTTCCATGCCTAGTGTTGTTAGGATGGATTTTATATTATATGAAATACTTTTGATATGAATTTTAGTTGTTTAGACAAGTAGTATTTTGAGATTCACTTTGGATTATAGATATCATTTGTGCACAATTGTATTACACAGGGTTGTGGGAACCTGGTGTAGTGAGACCATAGGGGGAATGGATGTTGAGGGCTTCCCCAGAGTGTCTGTTATACTTTTTTACTTTGCAAGACCATAGAGGTAATAGACGGGATTTCTCACTTAGAGTGTCTATAGTTCCACATTGCGAGACCATAGGGGGAATTGAACATTGAGTGCTTCCTCAGAGAGTATGTAGTTTACCTCTACAAGGCCACATGGGGAATTGATGGTGAGTGCTTCCTTATAGAGTCTTTGTCTCAGTTGAAATAGAGGGGTTAGACTATGAGAACTTCCCAGAGGGTTGCTTTTTTTTGGTTGAATAATTGGTTAATTTAAATGAATATAGTTGAAACCGTTGGATTGTTTAGTTTGAGTAATTCCTTGTTTATTACTTCATTTTTCATACTTCCTACTATATAGATTCACTGACAGTTAGGTACGGATCTTTGGGTGGTCACCGAATGGGATTCATCTCACACCTGTTTGAGTCATGCTTTAGTCTCCAAAAGAATATATTGTTGCAGGTATAGATAAGGGAAAATTCCATTCTACTTTTGGTACATGACTGTTGTGGTGCTGGGGAGCATGAGACCAAGCTGAGACTTGCGATGCTGTTGGAGTTTACTTGTTTTCTTTGTATTTTGGTTTAGTACTTTATTCCAGCATTTTGACTTGTTTGGATGCTTTCCTAAACATATGTGACATTCATCATTTATATATGTGCTCTATTTTTTTATTTACTCTTAGTCTTCCACTGTTTACTTATTGTGTGGTATTACTGCTTCCGCTACTATCATATATTTTTAATGCTGGTTACTCTGTGAATAAGGGCATAGTTTCCCCACTATCACACCGAAGGCCCTCACTACTAGTTGGTAGCCTCTGGCGTTTATGGAAATTCACTTGAGGCCATGTGACCAACTGGGTACGGGGCACCTTTGGGCAATACCCGGAACCAAGACATTACAAAGTGGTATCAAAGGGAGGTTGACTTGAGCACCGACACTAGTTTTTCAAAAGATGAGAAAGAGTTATATAGTTTACTTTGATAAATCAGGTATCGGGTTGGGAGCAGTGCTTATATAGGGGGAATAAGTCATTGTGTACGGGTATCAGTAGTTGAGTCCACATGAGATGAATTACCCAACGAATGATCTTGATTTGGATGCAGCTTTTTATGTTGTACAATGTTGAAGAAATTTTTTTTGGGAGATAATTTTTTGGTTTTCACCGACCATAAAAACCTCAAGTATATATTCACTTAGTACGATCTGAATTTGAGACAGTTATGGTGGGTTGAATACCTTCAGTCCTTTGACTTTAAGCTTTCCTACATGCCTGAGAAAGGAACGTAGTGGCTTATGTGTTGGGCATGAGGACTAAGATAAAGAAAGTTTAAGAGGCCAGTAGTGAGTGGTAGCTTATGGATCTATTTTTTGATATTCATTTGGAGGTTCACAAAAGATATGGGCAGTAGTTTCTTTATTCTGTAGCTGTTACCTCTACTTTACTTGAGCGAGTGCGAATGAGAAAGCTATCTGATTATGAAGTCATAGCCCTACGGGAGAGTGTGTTAGGAGAGGACCCTATTCTTATATGGTCCATAGGCGAGTATAAGATCTTGCATTTTCATGGGCGTGTATGGGTTCCAGCAGAAATACGCGAAGAGCTGATGTGGGATTTTTATTGTTCAGTCTGGTAAGTTCATCTTGGTTTCACCAAGATGTATCGATATCTACACCGTCAGTATTGGTGGCCAAGAATGAAGAGAGATGTTGCTGGTTATTTCTTGAGGTGTTCCACCTATCAGCAGGTGAAGGTGGATCATCAGAAACTGGCAGGGCTTTTTCAGTAGTTTCCCATTCCTAAGTGGAAGTGGAAATATATCATGATGGACTTAGTGATAGGTTTTTTGAGGTCTCCTTGAGGGAACGATGCAGTTTGGGTTGTCATTGATAGACTCACGAAGGTTGAAAACTTCTTACTGATCAAGGATACCTTAAATGTTGATGAGTTGGGAAGGTTGTAAATCTGAGAGATTGTATGTTTTCATGGGGTTCCACACACCATCATTTCAAAAAGGTACCTCAATTTTACTTCTCGGGTCTAGCAGAGACTATATAGCTATTTGGGTAAATAGGTACTTCTGAGTGCAACTTTCCATCCCCAAAGAGATGGCCAGTCTGAGCGTATTATTTACGTGCTGGAGGTCATGATTTAAGCATGCATCTTAGATTTTGGAGGTTCTTGGTAGAAGTACATACCTCTGTTGATGTTTTCCTATAAAAATAGTTTACAGAAAACTACTCAAATGGTACATTATGAGGCTTTGTATGGTAGACCATGCCGATCACCCCTATGTTAGATAGAGGTAGGAGAGGAAGCTATGATGGGATGTCATCTTATCCAGGAGACCACAGAGTAGGTTGAGCAGATTTAAAAGAGGATGGATACTGTACAGTCATGGCAGAAGTATTATGTTGACCAATAGTGATGACCTCTAGAGTTCGAGGTCAGAGATCAGGTTTTCCTACGTGTCGCTATGAGGTTGGGACATAGGAGGATTATGAGATAGGGAAAGCTTTTACCAAGATACGATGGTCCGTTTGAGGTTTTGAAGAGAGTCGGGCCGATAGCCTATCATTTGTAGTTACCTCAGAGGTGCCAGGCCATGCACGACGTCTTCCATGTTTCATAGCCACAATGTTACTTCTTAGACCCATCTCATGTTTTTCAAACCGAGGATGTTGAGTTGGAGGTGGACGCATCATTTGAGCATCCTATCCAGATTGTTGATCAAAGCGTGAAGGTTATCCGTGGCCGGTCTATTCCTCCAGTATGGGTGCTATGATAGCACGTACAAGTATAGGATAAGACTTGGGAGAGGGAGACTGGCGTGCAATGACAATGGTCGGAGTTGTTTGAGGATTCTTCTTCCTTTCCACCTTCCTAGAGAAATTCAGGGACATATTTCTTAATGGGGGGAAGTTTGTAATAACTTGGATCTTGATTTCAGGTATGGATCTTGATTTCTAATTTATTTATAAAAGGGGAGTTTCTTGAAATTTTAAGGAGTACATGCCATGTACTTAGGAGTAAATGACATGCACATGGTTTCCGTGGGTAGCCGTGTACTGGCTGTGTAACGACTAATACATGGCTATGTGGGGTGAACTAGAGACCACCTAATGTAGGGTTCAAGTAAAGGAATATACACACTATGTACCTATAATAACACTCCATCTATTTTTATTTTTAATTGATATATCGGATCAGGGTCACATCTCGTTTCTAGAAACATCTTCTTTTGGCTCTGTCTCATCCAGGAGTGACCACAAATCACTGATTCTTATCCAAGCCCCCAATCAACCGTATGTTCTCCGAATCGAACATAGTCAATTTCATTGGAATCTGATCACCGAATTTGTTATTCTTTTAGAGACTCTTCTATTTATTTCTCTTATTTCATGAGATATCCATGGTTGAACTTTTTACACGCTTTTATAGATCTAGGGCGTTCTAGGTTGATTCAGATGCTAGGGTTCAACTATATCGATCGTACAACATCGAGGAAGGTGGTTTGTGCCTTTCTGTAGATTTTATTTGAATTATATGCGAAAAACGTTCCCAATACCCTTGTTTAGGGTATTGCTTGTTTAGAGAATTTAACCCTATTATTGCCTTCCTAGCCTTGTTTTCTTGAGTATGGGTTTTTTATTGTAAATAGGGTTATTTACCTAGCTATGGATGTGTTTTCCCATGTTTTTTTGATATTGGTCGTTGGTCCTAGAACGACTTATTAGGCAGTTATGTTTTACATGCCTAGTGTTCGTAGGTTTTTGTTGATATTATATGACATGCCTGTGATATGTATTGTAGTTTTTTAGCCAAGTAGTATTTTGAGATTCAATTTGGTTGTAGGATATCATTTGTGTACAATTATATTACATAGGTATGTGAGTACCTCGTGTAGTGAGACCGACGTTATTAACATTTTCATGAATTATTATATACTCCCTTTATGGATTTTATATGAAATGTGCATAATTTGTGTGAAATATTAATGTTTTAATAATTTTTGAGAATTTTTAGAAATAGTCCAATTGATCCAGTTTACTATTTTTTTTATAACTATCACCCTACCAATCCCAATTTTGTGATTATTGGTTTTTAGGATTAATAATTCAATATAAAACATTTCATTATAAGTGATCATGGTCCAATTCCTCTATTTGAATGCCTATATGGACCACACAAGAAGGCCTATAGAATATGTGAAGAAAATGGACCGGCCAATAATATTTAATTAATGGGCTCAATATAGAAGTAAAAATTACTTCTTTCCCCTCAAAGGTTATTGTGACAATGTAAGAAGTCTTGGATAAAAATTTCAAGGCCCAAATCCAAATACAAGGGGCCCAACTGATTCATTTAAACTCATCCCACCATTCTGGTCTAGAAATAAAATCAGTACATTATTCATAACATATCTCAAGATGTAATCATCCAATAAAGATGATATTTTTTAGTGTAAAATAGAATATATAGAGGGCCGACTTCGTGGAAGAAAGTATATGTATTTGAAGGAATTCTACTATTGATAAACCCATTCACATTTCGTCCTTCTAAAAAGAATGGAGTGAAATGGACAGATTTACATTGTTTAATATACCAGCCATAAATGTGGATCCTTAAATAAAATGTCCACCAAAAACTCATATTATACATGGGATATATTTATCTACAACCTGTAATAAGATCATATCTTGAGATTCGGTAGTCTGAATTATCAAAAAGGCGATGAAAGTGGAGGGACAGATTGAAAATGAAAACAATCCACTTCCTTGGGCTATAAATACACCCCCTCCTCTCCTTCAAGGGGGTTGGAATTCCAGAAGGGAGGATCACATATTGGCAAGAAAAAATCCTTGAAAAAGGATTGGGAGGACCTTCCATACTCAATTTTTCACTTTATACACCTTTTATCCTCTCTTTGTTTTCATTTACTTCTGTGTTCTTCTTTGTTGTAATCTTGTAAGTATTTGTTTTTGTAATTCAGTTTTAATGAATGTTTATTCTTCAATATCTATTTTTCTCATCCACCTTATGTAGTATAATACTAATTTTGAAAAAATATTTTAAATCATGTTTAAATCCCTTCTATTATTTTTCTTCCTCATTCAATCGAAAGTCTATTTCTAATTCTAATTATCGTTTGTGTGTGTGTTCGACGCACCACTCTTTTTCTTATCTCTTTATTTTTCTTATCTTATTAATTTATCTTAATATTAATTATAAAAATATTATTAACCATTTAAATGTCTGAGTAAATCTACCATTGGGGTGTGTTATAATTTGGGGATGTTAAGTGATTGCGAGCACTAGCTCGATGGATATTCTTAAAATTAACATTGTGTATGTTAAACTTAGAATGTTGTGGATTAATGACATAATTTGTTTAATGTGTGGTCCCAATGGATTATTGGAACCATAAATAAAATACCATAAAAAATATATAATTTATATTAGAACTCTAAGTTAATTTAAGGCTTGGATTAAAGCCTTAATACTTAGGAATTCCAATCAACCTTATCTTGTGAATTTAGTGTTAATTTCAATACAATATAAAGCAAAGCCCAAGGATATCACAAGCTTAACTCCCTAATAATTAACTCACCGCAATATTTATCAATTTGATAAATCAATATTAATCAATCAATAATTTCCTAAGGTCTGCAATGAAACCCCCCCAATCAGAATACAATCAACTAAAAGCAATCAGCTATTAAAAAGTATCATCGCCAATGATTCGACCCGAGTGCTGCTATACACATTAGCAGAGCACTGAACCTTGACCAGTCGATAGCTGACAATCGGCCGCACTTTCAAATGAAACTGTTGCTATGGATGGTGCAATTAAATAGTCTTTAGTTTCTGGTTATTGTAAAAAAAAACAAAAAAAAAACAAAATTTTAAAAAAATATTGAAAAAAAAACACAAAGAAAAACCCACCTTCTCATAAAAATCATAAACAAAAAACACAAAGAAAAACCCATCTTACTATTTCTTATAAAATCTTTTTGAATGCCCCGTAGCCTCCCAAACAATCCCTCAGATTTGTTTGACCCTGAAATTGGGAAAACACTTCTCCAACATAAAAGGAACATAAGAAATAATCAAATAATTCAAGAACCAGTCCTTGTCCAACCAATTGAATTAGATATGGCCAATCCTAGGGAACAAACACTTAAAAAACTCGCTGCCTCTGATATAAATTATCAACCACTTGGTATTCAATATTCAAACATAGAGGCTAACTGCAAACTCAAATCGGGTTTGATTCATCTTCTCCTTCATTTCCATGGGCTAGCCGGTGAGGATCCACATCTTCAATATAAAGAGTTCCAAGTGTTGTGCTCTACCATGAAGCCTCAAGGGGTTTCTGAGGAACAAATCAAACTCCAAGCATTCCCATTTTCTCTAGCCGACACTGATAAGTTATGACTCTACTACCTTCTTCCTAGCTCCATAACCACATGGAATGACATGAAGCGACTCTTCTTAGAGAAATTATTTCTTGTTTCTCATACTGCTTCAATCCAAAATGAAATAAGTGGTATGAATTAGTTCCCAAGTGAATCACTCAATGAATACCGGGAGAGGTTAAAAAAGCTTGTTTCAACCTACCCACACCACCAAATCCCTGACCAAATCTTGATCCAATTCTTCTATGAGGGGTTATTGGCTATGGAAAGAACTCTCATTGATGCTGTAAGTGGCGGTGATCTTGTTGATAAAACTCCTGTAGCTGCAAGAGATCTTATAATCAACATGGATGCAAACACACAACAATTCCATACACGAGCACATGATCAAGTAAATGAAGTCCAAGACAATCAATCCATAGAGCCGAACAAGATGAACAAGTGTATGAGTGAACTTATAGGTCTTGTGCAACAACTAGCTATGGAATCCAAAGCCCCAACCTCATATTTTCCAAAATCAATGTTTCCTAGACCTGTCAAAAACATTGGAATTTGAAACTCACCAGCTCATCCAGAATACACCTGTCCATAAATTCAAGACAATAAATCCGATTCATCAGAAAAAATGGAGCTCAATGCAGCATATGCTCAGTCGAATCCCAACCCTCAACAATCAGGTCAGTTCATTAGAAACTTCAACCAAACTCACTCTGAGCCATTATCTTCTTCCTACAACCAAGGAATGAGGTATGGTAATCCCGTATCTCATCCCCCTCAATTCCCTCCTCAAAACACAAACCAGTTTCAATATGGTCAAGGTGTTGGTAACTTCCAACAACCTTATCCTTTTGTTCCTCAACAACAAAGGAATAATAATCCTCCTAGATTCCATAATCCAAGTGAGCCTTCCCAATTTTAAAACCAATACAATTGCTTTCCCCAAAACCAAAATCAAGGTAATCCCAATCTGGGACAAGCCTCTTCTTCCAAGAAACCATGGGAAATTGTAGTAGAAGATCTTTCTTCCTTCACCCATTCCATCCTGAAAAACATTAAAACACAAATATGTCAAGTTGCATCCCACCTGAGCCACCAACAAAAATCAAATTCTTCCCAAATCCCAGCTCAACCATTACACAACCCCAAGGGTAATGTAAGTTCAATTTCACTTAGATTGGGAAAGAAAATTTATATGACTCAAGATAAGTCCTCCAACCCTCCCTGGAATGTTGACCTAGAAAATGAAAAGAAAAAGAAACTTGAAAATGAATCTAAATCCATTCCCTCACCTCCTTCCATTCCACTTCGGAAACCAATTCCTTTTCTTAATTCCATTTCTAAGACAAAGAAGTCCTTTGAACCTGATCCTAAAATGCTTGAAATGTTTAGACGTGTTGAAGTTGACATTTCCCTCTTAGATTCCATTAAACAAATTCCTAAGTATGCCAAGTTTCTCAAGGATTTGTGTACCCATAAGAGGAAACTTAGGACCTTTGAAAATGTTTCCACCCAACAATCTATTCCTATAAAGTGCAAAGATCCAGGGACCTTTATGGTTCCATGCCAAATTGGAAGTTCCGACTTCAATGATGCACTCATAGACCTAAGCGCCTCAATTAATGTCATGCCCAAATACATCTTCTCCAGCCTTGGTCTAGGTCCCTTTGCACCCAACGGGTGTTGTCATTCAGTTATCCAATCGAAGAACAACTAATCCTGAGGGAATAATTGAGGATGTCCTTGTTCATGTGAATGATATTATATTCCCTGTTGATTTCTATATCCTTGACAAGGAAGGTGATACCAACTTTTCTGGATAACCCTTAATTCTAGGAAGACCATTCCTAATGACAGTGATAACTGAAATTGATGTCCATTCAAGAATCTTATCTATAAAATTTGGTGAACAAGTGGTCAAGTTCAACATTTTCCAAGATATGTGATACCCATATGAGGATCACTCTACATTCTAAATTCATGCTTCTGAGTACACTTGTAAGAGTCAATTGAACCCTAATCCATCATGTTCTTAATATTAAAATGATAAAGGATCTTGTGAAATCTGCACCATGATTAAGAAAGTCATAAATGGTGAAGTTGATGTGGACCTCTCATTAATAGACTCCATAAATCTATAGGATCTTGAAAACTCTCTTGAATCCCACATCAACTCTGATCTCTACTACTCCACCTTGGACAATATTAAGGAAAATGAATCTGAAGCAACTGATGTCCCTTCTTCCATTCCTGAGTTGTCTATCCCACAAATGAGAGATGATACTTTTATAAAACATCTTCTTGAACACCTGAGATATACATTCCTTTTACATGATCACTCTTATACTATCATTATCTCTGCTTCACTTACCAAAACTGAGGATTCTAAACTTGTTCAAGTGTTAGAGAAAAAAAGGCCTTAGGTTGGACCCTAGATGACACGCCAGGAATCAACCCCGCTCTCTGCATGCATCCCATCCATCTTGAGGAATCATCCAAACCAATTACAAAACCAAAAATAAGACTCAATCCACTCGTACTTGAGGTATTTAGGGAAGAGATTGCCAAGATTATTTAATCTTTTATTATCTACCCAATTTCCGATAGTGAATGGATTAGTCCAATTCATGTTTTACCTAATAAAGGTGGGATAACTGTTCTCACAAATGAACATGGGGAGGTAATCACAACTCGAGTGAGGAACAAATGGCGTGTGTGCATTGATTACCGAAAATTGAATGCTGAAACGTAAAAAGATCACTACCCTCTTCTATTCCTTGACCAAATTCTAGAACATTTTGTTGGAAAGTCACACTACTGATTTCTTGATGGATACACTGACTACATCCAAATCACAATCACACATTTGGACCAAGAAAATACTACTTTCACTTGCCCCTTTGGAACATATGCATATAAGAGAATTCCTTTTGGCCTTTTCAATGCTCCTGCAACATTACATAGGTGTATGATGACTATATTTTCTGAATTTATTGAACACTACATGGAAGTATTCATGGATGACATTACCATTTATGGTGAGTCATTTGAATCATGCTTGCATTCTCTCTCTCTAGTACTTCAAAAGTGTGTCCAGTGTAATCATGTGTTAAAATTTTGAAAATGTCACTTCATGGTTGCAAATGAGATTTTTCTAGGGAAAATAGTTTCACAAGATGGTATTGAAGTCGATCCTACCAAGATTGACGTGATCCAATTACTTCCAGAATCCACCTCTATTCGAGACATCCGTTCATTCATTGTTCATGTCTGTTTCTATCAATGAGTCATCCACAACTTCAGTAGGATTTCCCTCCCACTCACTTGATTGCTCAAAAATTATGTCACTTTCCATTTCGATGAGGTTTGCAAGAGATCCTTCATTGAACTAAAAATTGGTCTTACATCTGTCCCAATAATCCAGTCCCTAGATTGGTCCTTATCTTTTGAGCTGATGTGTGATGTTTCTGATAGGGTCATCGGGGCTGTCCTTGGTCAAAGAAGAGAAACAATTCCTCATGTCATCTATTATTCCTCAAAAACATTGGATGAAACTCAATCTCAAAACACTATGACTGAAAAGAAACATTTAGTAGTGGTTTTCACCTTAGGTAACTTCCATACCTATCTCTTAGGTGTCAAAATCATCATCTTCACACACCATTCTACTATAAAGTTCTTACTCAAGAAAAGTGATTCCAAACCAAGTCTAATAATATGGATCCTAATGCTATAAGAGTTTTACCTTGAAAGAAAAGATAAACCATGAAGAGAAAACCCCGCGGTAGATCACTTGAGTAGAATTTATAATTCTTCTCATTCTGAAATAATTGATCCAGAATTTTCAACTGAGCACATTTCATATCTCACTCCAAAATTACCATGGTATCCCCAATAGTAAATTACATGGTTTCTGGTGTTCTTCCTGATATTTTTTCAAAAGAACAAAAAATGAAGATGAAAAATGATTCAGAATACTAATTTTGGGAGGAAAATAAACATTGAAAAACTAGGGTAGACATGGTAATTATGAGATGTGTTGATGAAAATGAACATTCTTCCATCTTAGAATTCTCTCACTCAATGCCTGGTGGTGGCCATTTTGGACAAGAAAGGACCTCCCAAAAGGTCCTAGCCTCTGTATTATTCTGCCCTTCACTCTTCAAGGAATCACATGAGTTCTTTCAATCATGTCCCACTTGCCAAATGTTTGGAACAATTTCCAAAAGAAATGAAATGCCCCAAAAGGCTTTAATCTTCTGTGAGATCTCCAATGTTTGGGGCTTCTATTTCATGAGACCATTCCTCCATTCCAATGGTTTCTCACACATTATTATTGTGGTTGATTATGTTTCTAAGTGGGTCGAGGCCAAACCCACTAGAAAAGATGATTCACATACTGTTAGTGAGTTCTTAAAGAAACACATCTTCCACCGGTTCGGCACACCACGTGCCTTGATAAGTGACTTAGTCAACCATTTTTCTAACAAAACCATGCAGTCTATTTTAAAAAATAATGGTGTTGTACATAAAACTTAAACTACATATCACCCCTAAACAAATGGCATGGATTAACTTTCAAATAGAGAAGTGAAAAGAGTGCTTGAGAGAATTGTAAAACACACCAGAAAAGACTGGCCTAAAAGGCTTGGTGAAGCACTTTGGGCTTATCAAACTGTATATAAAACACCCATTGGGATGTACCCTATTAGACTAATTTTTGGTAAATCATGTCATTTACCAGTTGAAATCCAACATAAGTATTTTTGGGCTGTGAAAACCTGTAATTTTGATTGTGAAAAATCTGGTGAATAAATATTATTACAATTGGCTGAACTGGAAGAGCTTCGACTTGATTCTTATGATAATTCCAATATATAAAAAGAAAAATACAAGGAACTCCATGAAAAAAACATCATGTGAAAGGTATTTCATGAAGATGAAATGGTAATGATTTTCAACTCTCTATTTTGACTTCACCCTGGTAAGCTTAATTCTCATTGGGAAGGTCCTTGTATTGTTTCTCATGTTTACACATTTGGTGCAATGTAAGTCCATGACCTGTTTTCCAAAATGACATTCACGGTTAATGGACATCAGTTAAAGCATCACCATGAGAGGACACACAATCCTTGAACCACATCGACTTTCATTAGATCCCTAACTTCTATAGTTGACCCACCACTGGATGGAGATGGCAAGCCACCAAATCCAAACTAGGGGGCACCTATTTCCATTTAACTCCTCTATCTCTCTCTCTGTCTTCTTACTCCCTCCTTATTATTTTATTTTCTTTACCACTTTCCTACTGACATTTTTTATTTACTCTTCCTCTTTTGTGTGGTTGTGTATTTATAAAAAACTAAAAAAACCCTAAAAAACAAAACAAATAACTAAAAAACAACAATAAAATGAAAAATCGAGAGTCATACTTACCCACCTTCCAATTTTCAAAATTTTTCCAACTATTTTTGGGAGTCAAAAGACATGGTTTCATTTCAAAAAATTTGTGGTTTCTTCATAAATTTGGATAAAGAATGTTGTATCAAAACCAACCAAATCTTAATCCTCAATTTTTGATTTGTAAAATTATTTTCCCGAACCGTGAGGAACAAAATTATCTTTCATGCTAATTCCACCTATGGCCATATTTTCTAAATGAGTGTTTTTCTTCACCCCCATTTTTTAATCTTGAGTTTGTGGACCTTCGAGCTGAATTCTTACTTTAGTGTGCATTAATACGATATAAGAATTTTCTGAACCACATGTGACTTATAATAGCCAAATAGCCTCCCATTAACCATACATTAATCCTCCTTTTGAAATCCCCTTCAAGCCTATGAAAAACTTTTCTCTGATAGCCACATTACAATCCCAATACCTTATCCCACCCAATATCGACATGGATTTTCATTGCATAATTTTATGAAATTTATGTGTTGGAGAAAGGAATTTCATTTATTGGGTGCCATTTTATTTATTTTCAACAAGTTATCATATTCTTGAGGGAAAGAAACCAGTTTAGTGTGGGGGAGAGGTTGTAATTTAGTCGGGTTTGAGAATTTATATATTATTATGACATATTGTTCAAATTTCAATGAAAAGTGTTCAAAAATATTAATTAAAAAATGAAAAAAATAAAAAAGGGTTGTGTCTTGGGTAGGTCAAAAATCACTATTTCTTAGCCTTTGATATTTTTAAAACTATTAAAATTAGTGTTGTGAGGAGATCAATCATGGGTTGGGATATGAGTGTGAGATCTGTTTAAAGTTCAACTTTCGAAAAAAGAGAAAAATAGAAAAAAATTAACACTTGCATTATATTCTTATGTCATTGGGAGAAGTTTTGTGTTTTGGAAATATTCTATCTTCTCATTCCCTTCAAATTTCCTTCTACTTTTGTGTATTATTTTACATTTTCATTCCCTCATAAATATGTGTTTCCATTTCCTTTCATGTCTCATTTCAAAAAAAAAGTGTGCATTGATTTTTTCATGTTGGTGTTTTACCCCTCTTCTTATCTCTCTTGGACATTATATTCCTACTGTACCATAGCCATAGAAAAACACCTTCAAAATGCATATTGATTCTTATGAACTTTGGATAGGAAGCGGATGATGAGAGCTCTTTCAAACTCTAATATTTTCACTTTTTTTGGTGAATGAGTGAAGCTCCATAAATTAAGTTTATCATCTTGAGAGGAGTAACTTTCATGTGACACAATTTTCCATTTCTAAATTTGAGCATGAAAAAAATGAATTGTTTTTTTGAACATTGTTTCTATAAAAACTTGTGGGGGAATTCAATATGGATGAGTGATATTGTCTAAACCTCCCTGATTGGGGAAAACAAAATTTTAATATTTTTTGGTGTGTGAAAATGATTTTTGTCATGTTTTTATATTTGTTGCACATGAGGACATGAACAAGACTAAGTGTGGGGGATTTGATGTTATAAATATTTTCATAAATTATTATATACTCCCTTTACTAATTTTATATGAAATGTGCATAATTTGTGTGAAATATTATTGTTTTAATACTTAGTATAGTTTTTTAGAATTTTTATAAGTAGTCCAATTGAGTCCGTTTACTATTTTATTTATAACTCACTCCCTACTAATCCAAATTCTATCGTTATTGTTTTTAAGGATTTGTTTTAAATATAAAACATTTCATTATAAAGGATCATGGGCCAATTTTTCCTTTTGAAGGCCCATATGCACCACACAAGAAGGCCTACAGAATCTGTGAAGAAACTGGACCATCCATGATGCTTTAATTGATGGTATCAATATAGAAGTGAAAATTCCTCCATTCTCCTCAACGTTTTGGGGGAAAATTTAAGGAGTATTGGATAAAAATTTCAAGGCCCAACCCCAAATAAAGGGGGCCCAACTGATTCATTTAAACTCAGCCCAACATTATGGCTGGGAAATAAAATCATTACAGTATTCATAACATATCTCATGAAGTAATCATCCAATAAAGATAAGATTTTTCAGTGTGAAATAGGAGATATAGGAGGCCGACTTTGTTGAATAAAGTATTCATATTTGATGGCATGTTTCTATTTATAAACCCATTCCCACTTCTACCTTCAAAAAACTATGGAGTGAAATGGAAAGATTTACATTGTTTAATAAACATCCATAACTTTGGCTCCTTAAGTCCAATGCCGCCAAATTTTCAGATTTGACATGGGATATATTTATATAAAACATGTAATAAGATCACATCTTGATATTTGGTTGTTGGAATTATAAAAAAGGTGATGCAAGTGGAAGGATAGATTGGGAATCCAAACAGTCCACTTCCTTGGGCTATAAATACATCCCCCTCCTCTCCTTCAAGGGGGTGGCATTTAATAAGATAGGAGCACATATTGGCACAAACAAATCCTTTACAAAGGCATGTGAGGACCTTCAATTCATTAGTTCGCAAGTGAATCACTCCCTGAATACTGGGAGTGGTTCAAAAATCTTGTTGCAACCTACCCACACCACCAAATCCCTGACCAACACTTGATCCAATACTTCTATGAGGGGTTATTAGCTATGGAGAGAACTCCCATTGATGCAAAAAATGGCGGTGCTCTTGTTGAAAAAACACCTACAGCTGTAAGAGATCATATAAGAAACATGGCTCCAAACACACATCAATTACATACTTGAGCACATTCTCAAGTAAAACAAGTCCAAGAAAATCAATCCATAGAGCCGAACAAGAGGACCGAGTGGATGAGTGATCTTATAGGTATTGCGTGACAACTAGTTGTGGAATCCAAATCCCCAACCTCATCTTATCCACAATCAATGTTTCCTAGACCTGTCAAAAACTGTGGAGTCTGCAACTCACTATCTCATCCAACAGACACCTGTCCACAACTTCAGGAGGATAAATCTGATTCATCTGGACCAATGGAGCTCAATGCATCATATTTTTAGTGGAACCCAAACCCTCAATAATCTGGTCAATTCATTAGAAACTTCAACCAAACTCACTCTGAGCCCTTCTCTTCTTCCTACAACCAATTCCTAAGGTAGGGTAATCCCATATCTCATCCCCCTCGATTCCCTCCTCAAAAACCAAACCAGTTTCAATATGGTCAAGGTGTTGGTAACTTCCATCAACCTTATCCTTTTGTTCCTCAAAAAGAAAGGATCAATCCTCCTCCTTGATTACACTATCCTAGTGAGCCTTCCCAATTACAAAACCAATAAAACCGATTTCCCAAGAACCAAAATCAAAGTAATCCCAAACTGGGACAAGACTCTTATTCCAAGAAACCATGGGAAAGTACAGTGGAAGATCTTGTCTCCTTCACCTCTTCCAGCTTCAAAAACATTGAAACACAAATTGGTCAACTTGCATCCCACCTGAGCCAGCAACAATAATAAAATTCTTTCCAACTCTCAGCTCAACCATTACCCAACCCCAAGGGTAATGTAAGTGCAAATACACTTAAATCATGAATGAAAAATGATATTCCTCAAGATAAGTCCTCCAACCCTCCCTGGAATGTTGACCTAGAAAATGAAAAGAAAAATAAACTTGAAAATGAATCTGAATCCATTCCCTCACCTCCTTCCATTCCACTTAGAAACCTAATTACTTTTTATCAAGACATGTCTAAGCCAAATAAGTCCTTTGGACCCGATCAAGAAATACTTTACATGTTTAAACGTGTTGAAGTCAACATTACCATCTTAGATGCCATTAAAAAAAATTCCTAAGTATGCTAAGTTTCTCAAGGAGTTTTGTACCCATAAGAGGCAACCTAGGACTTTTTTAAATGTTTCCACCCAAAATTATATTCCCATAAAGTGCAAAGATCCATGGACCTTTATAGTTCCATGACAAATTTGATGTTCCATCTTCGATGATGCACTCATTGACCTAGGAGCCTCAATTAATGTCATGCCCAAATCCATCTTCTCCAACCTCGGTCTAGGTCCCTTGCACCCAACGAGTGTTGCCATTCAGTTATCCAATCGAAGCACAACCAGTTCTGAGGGAATAATTGAGGATGTCTTTGTTTGTGAGAATGATCTTATCTTCCCTAGTGATTTCTATGTCCATAACATGGAAGGTGAGACAAAATCTTCTCTATCTCCCTGAATTCTAGGAAGACCATTCCTAATGATAGTGAGAACCAAAATTGATGTCCATTAAGGCATCTTATCCATGGAATTTGGTGACCAACTAGTCATGTTCAACATTTTCGAAGCCATGCGATACCCATATAAGGATCACTCTGTATTATCAATCCATGCTTTCGAGTACACTTCTAAGAGTCGATTGAACCCCAATCCAACATGTTCTTCATGTTAAAATGATAAAGGATGATATGAAATCTTCACCATGATTAACCAAGTCATAAATGGTGAAGTTGATGTGGACCTCTCATTCATAGACTCCATAAATCTAGAGGATCTTGAAAACTCTCTTGAACCCCACATCAACTCTGATCTCTACTACTCCACCTTGGACAATATTAAGGAAAATTAATTTTAAGCAACTAAAGTCCCTTCCTCCATTCCTAATTTGTCTAACCCATAAATGAGAGATGATACTGATCTAAAACCTCTTCCTGAGCACCAAAAATATGCATTCCTTTTCCATGATCACTCTTATCCTCTCATTATCTCTACTTTACTTACCGAAACTAAGGATTCCAAACTTGTTCAAGTGTTATAGGAAAACAAAAAGGCCATATGTTGGACCCTAGATGACATACCAGGAATCAACCCTGCTCTCTGCATGCATCACATCAATCTTAAGGAATCATCCAAACCAATTAGACAATGACAAAGAAGACTCAATCCACTCATACTTGAGGTATTTTGGGAAGAGATCACAATGATTCTTCAAGATGGTACTATCTATCCAATTTCCGATAGTGAATGGGTTAGTCCAATTCAAGTTGTACCTAAGAATGGTGGAATAACTGTTGTCACAAATGAACATGGCGAGGTAATCACAACTCTAGTGAAGAACAAATGGAGTGTGTGCATTGATTACTGAAAATTGAATGTTGAAATGAGAAATGATCAATACCCTCTTCCATTAATTGATCAAATTTTAGAACGATTAGCCGGAATGTCACACTATTGCTTTCTTGATGGATACACCAGCTATTTACAAATCCTAATCGCACCTCAGGACCAAGAAAAGACTACTTTCACTTGCCCCTTTGGAACATATGCATACAAGATAATGCCTTTTGGCCTTTTCAATGCTCCTGAAACATTCCAGAGGTGTTTGATGAGTATATTTTCTGAATACATTGAACACTAAATGGAAGTATTCATGGATGAATTTACCATTTATGGTGATTCATTTGAATCGTGATTGCATTCTATCTCTATAGTACTTCCAAAGTGTGTCAAGTGTAACCTTGTGTTAAATTTTGAAAAATGTCACTTCATGGTTGGAAATGGGATTTTTCTAGGGAACATAGTTCCACAAGATAGTATTGAAGTCGATACTACAAAAATTAAAGTGATCCAATCACTTCCAGAACCACCTCTGTTCGAGACATCTGTTCGTTCCTCAATCCATCTAGTTTCTATCAGTGATTCATCCAGAACTTCAGTAGGATTTCCCTCCCACTCACTCGATTTATCAAAAATCATGTCACTTTACATTTCGATGAGGTTTTCAAGAGAGACTTCGTTGAACTCAAAACTACTCTTACATCTGCCCCAATAATCCAATCCCCAGATTAGTCCTTACCTTTTGAGTTGATGTGTGTTGTTTCTGATAGATCCATTGGGGATTTTCTTGGTCAAAGAAGAGAAAAAATTCCTCATTTCATCTATTATTACTAAAAAACAGTGTATGAAACTCAATCTCACTACACTGTGATTGAAAAGGAACTTTTAGTAGTGGTTTTTGACTTAGATAAATTTCGTCCCTATATCTTAGGTTCCAAAATCATCATCATCATAGACCATTCTAATATAAAGTTCTTACACAAGAAAAGTTACTCCAAACCAAGGATAATAAGATAGATCCTAATGCTCCAATAGTTTGACCTTGAAATCAAAGATAAACTAAGAAATGAAAACCCTGTGGCAGATCACATGAGTAGAATTTCTAATTCTTATCATTCTGAAAAAATTGATCCAGAATTTCCAACTCAACACCTTTCATATCTTACTCCAAAAATACCATGGTATGCCCTAATTGTAAATTACTTGGTTTTTGGTGTTTTGCCTAAAAATTTTTCAAAAGAAAAAAATGAAGTTGAAAAGTGATTTAAAATAATATTTTTGGGAGGAAAATCAACTTTGGAAAACTCGGGTAGAAATGGCAATTAAAAGATGTGTTGATGAAAATGAATATTCTTCCATCTTAGAATTATGTCACTCAATGCCTAGTGGTGGCCCTTTTGGACCAAAAAGGACCTCATGAAAGGTCCTAGACTCTGGATTCTTATGGCCTTCACTCTTCAAGGGATCACATGAGTTCTATCAATCATGTCCCTCATTCCAAAAGTTTGGCACAATTTCCAAAAGAAATGAAATGCCCCAAAAGCCTTTAATTTTATGTGAGATCTTAGATGTTTAGGGCATCAATTTATTGGGACCATTCCCCCATTACAATGGATTCTCATTAATTCTTCTTGAGTTTGATTATGTTTCTTGGTGGGTCGAGGCCAAACTCACTAGAAAGGATGATTCTCATACTATTAGTGAGTTCCTAAAGACACACATCTTCCACCGATTTGGCACACCATGTGCCTTAACAAGTGACTTGGGCACCCATTTTGTAATAGAACCATGTAATGTCTTTTAAAAAGAACGGTGTTGTACATAAAACTTAAACTTCATATCACCACAAAAAAATGGCATGGATAAACTTTTAAATAGAGAAGTGAAAAGAGTGCTTGAGAGAATTGTAAAACCCACCAGAAAAGACTGGCCTGAAAGACTTGGTGAAGAACATTGGGCTTATCTAACTGCCAATAAAACACCCATTAGGATCTCCATTTAGGCTAGTTTTTGGTAAATCATATCATTTACCAGTTGAAATCCAACATTAGTATTTTTGGGCTGTGAAAACCTGTAATTTTGATTGTGAAAAATCTGGTGAAGAATGATTGTTTCAATTGGATGAACTGGAGGAGCTTGAACTTGATTCTTATGAGAATTCCAATCAGTATAAAGAAAAATCCAAGGCACTCCATGAAAAACACATCCTGTGAAACGTATTTCATAAAGGTGAAAATGTAATGATTATCAATTCTCTATTTTGACTTCACCCTATTAAGCTTAATTCCCGCTGGGAAGTTCCTTTTACTATTTCTCATGTTTACCGATTTGGTGTAGTCCAAGTCCACGACCCATTTTCCAAAAAGACATTCAAAGTTAATGGAAATTGGTTAAATCATCACCACGAGAGGACACACAATACTGGAACCACATCGACTTCCATCAGATCCCCAAATTCTGCAGTTGACCCACCATTGGATGGAGACAGAAACCCACCAAATCCAAACCAGGGGGCACCTATTTCCCTTTAACTCATTATCTCTCACTCTCTCTTCCTACTCCATCATCATTTTATTTTTTTACAACTTTCCTTCTCACATTTTTTTATTTACTCATCCTCTTTTGTGTGGGTGTGTCTTTATTAAAAACAAAAAAATCCTAAAAAACAAAAAAAACAAAATAATAATAATAACATGAAAAATCGAGAGTTATACAATCTCACCTTATAATTTTCAGATTTTGTACAACCATTTTTGGGAGTCAAAAGACATGGTTTTATCTCAAGAATTTTGTGGTTTCTTCATAAATTTGGATAAAGAATATTGTGTCAAAACTAACCAATTTTTAATTCTGAAATTTTGAATTATAAAATTATTTTTCCAAACTATGAGGAACAAAATTAGCTTTAATGCCAAGGAATCCTGTGGCCATAATTTCAAAATGAGTGTTTTTCACCCCCATTTGTGAATATTGAGTTTGTGGACCTTTGAGCTGAATTTATTACTTTAGTGTGCATTAATATGATAGAGACATTTTCTGAACCACATGAGAATTATAATAGCCAAATAGCCTCCCATTAACCATATATTAATCCTCCTTTTGAAATCCCCTTTGAGATTATGAAAACCTTTTCTTTGATAGCCATATTACAAGACCAATACCCTATCCCACCAAACATCAACATGGATTTTCATTGAATAATTTTTTGAAATTTACGTGTGAGGGGGATGGATTTCGTTCTTTAGGTTCCCTTTTATTAATTTCAACAAGTTATCATATAATTTAGGGAAAGAATCCATTTTAGTGTGGGGGAGATGTTTTCCTTCATTGGAATTTGATAATTTATATATGGTTATGACATATTTTTCAAATTTAATGACAAGTGTTCAAAACAAATAATTAAAAAATTGAAAAAAAATCAAAAAAAGAAATTGGGTTGTGTCTTGGGTAGGTAAAAAATCACTATTTCTCAGCCTTTTATGTTATTATAACTATTATAATTGGTTTCGTGAGGAGATCAATCATGGGTTGGGATATGAGTGTGAGACCTGTTTCCAGATCAACATTTGAAAAAAAGAGAAAAAAAGAAAAAAAGAACACTTGCATTATATACTTATGTCATTAGGCGAAGTTTTTTGTTTTGTAAATATTCAATCTTCTCATTCACTTCATATTTCCTTCTATTTTTGTGTCTTATTTAAAATTTTCATTCCCTCATAAATATGTGTTTCCTTTTGCTTTCACGTCTCATTTTAAAAATAATGTGTGCATTACTTTTTTCATGTTGGTGTTTTACCCCTCTTCTTCTCTATCTTGTACATTATATTTGTACCATCCCATAGACATAGAAAAAATCCTTCAAAAGACCTCTTGATTCTTGTGAACTTTGTATAGGTAGTGAAACATGAGGTCTCTTTCAAACTCTAAGATTTTCACTTTTGGTTGGTGAATGAGTGAAGCTCCATAAATTAAATTTATCATCTTGAGAGGAGTAAGTTTTGTGTGCCCCCATTTCCCATTTCTAAATTTTAGCATGAAAAAAATGAATTGTTTTTTTTTGAACATTTTTTATGTAACAACTTGTGGTGTAATTAAATATTGATGAGTGATATTTTCTCATCCTCCCTGATTAGGGAAAACAATATTTTAATATTTGATGGTGTGTAAAAATGATTTTTGTCATGTTTTTATATTTGTTGCACATAAGGACATGAACAAGACTAAGTGTGGTAGAGTTGATTTTATTAATATTTTCATTAATTAATGTATAACCCCTTTACTGATTTTATATTAAATGTGCATAATTTATGGGAAATATTAATGTTTTAATACTAAGTATAATTTTTGAGCATTTTTAGATGTAGTCCAATTGAGTCAGTTTTGATATTTTATATATAACTCTCCCTATACTGATCCAAATTATGTGGTTCCTATTTTTACGGATTTCTAATTGAATATAAAAAATTTCATTAGAAGGTATCATGGTCTAATTATACCATTTGAAGTCCCATATAGACCACAGAAGAAGGCCTACAGAATCTGTGTAGAAACTGGACCATCCATGAAGATTTAATTGTTGGGAACAATCTAGAAGTGAAAATTATTTTATTCTCCTTACAAGTTTGAGGGACAATGTAAGAAGTCTTGTATAAAAATTTCAAGGCCCAACTCAAAATACAATGGACCCAACTTATTCATTTAATCTCAGCCCACCATTCTGGCCGGGAAATAATTTTAGTACAATATTAATAACATATCTCATGATGTAATCATCCAATAAAGCTAATATTTTTAAGAGTTAAAGAGGAGATATATGCGGCATACTTTTTGGAAGAAAGTATTCGGATTTGAAGGTATATTCCTATTTATAAACCCATTCGCAGTTTGGCCTTCTAAAAAGTATGGAGTAAAATGGACAGCTTTACATTGTTTAATAAACCAACCATAATATTGTCCCCTTAACTCCAATGGCCGCCAAATTTTCAGAGTAGACAGAGAATGTATTTATCTAATACTTTTAAGAGTATAATATCTTGAAATTCAAGTGTAATAATTATCAAAATGGTGATGCAAGTAGAGGGACAGATTGGGAATGAAAACAGTCCACTTCCTTGGGCTATAAATACATAACCTCCTCTTTTTCAAGGGGGTTGGAATTTCACAAGAAAGGATCACATATTGGCACGACCAAAGCATTTATAAAGGATTTGGAGGACCTTATATACTCAAATTTTCACTTGAGATATCTGTCCTCCTCTCTTTGTTTTCATTTACTTTTGTGTTATTCTTTGTTGTAATCTTGTAAGTCTATCTTTTTGTAATTATGTTTTAATGAAACTTTATTTTTCAATATCTATTTTCTCTTCAAAATTATGTAGAATAATTCTAATGATCTTAAAATAGTTTAAATCAAGTTAAAACCCCTTCCCTTATTTTTTTTCTTCATTCAATCAAAAGTCTGTTTTTAATTCTAATCATCGTTTGTGTGTGTGTTCGACACACTACTCTTTTTCTTATCTCTTTATTTTTATTTTATTATTAATTTCTCATCATAATAATTATAACTATACTATTAATCATTTAAATGGTTGAGTAAATCTACCATTGGGGTGAGTTACAATTTGGGGATGTTAAGTGATTGAGAGAATTAGCTCAATGGATATTTTTTAAATTAACAATGTGTATGTTAAACTTAGAATGTCATGGATTAATGAAATAATTTGTTTAACGTGTGGTTTCCATGGATTACTGGAACCATAAATACACTAACATAAAAAATCTCTAATTTATATTAGAACTATAAGTTAGGTTAAGGCTTGGATGAAATCCTTAACACTTAGGAATTCTAATCAACGTTATCTGGTGAAGTGGGTGCTAATTTAAATGAAATATAAAGAAAAGGTCAAGGATATAACAAGCTTAACTCCCTAATAATGAACTCACCCTAGTATTTATCAATTTTTTAAATCAATATTAATCAATAAATCATTTCATAAGCTCTGCAAAGAAACCTCCCCAATCAGAATACAATCAACTAAAAACAATCGGCTATTAAAAAGTACCATTGCCGAGGATTTGACACGAGTGCTGCTATACACATTAGCAGAGTGCGAGAACCTTGACCCGTCGATAGAAGACAATAGGCCACACTTTTAAATGGTGTTGTTTCTAGGTATGGTTCAATTAAATTGTATTTAGTTTCTAGTTATTGTAAATAAACAATTTTTTTTAGAAATAATTAAAAAAAAAACACAAAGAAAAACCTACATTCTCATAGAAATAATAAACAAAAAACACAAAGAAAAACCCATCTTCCTATTTCTTAGAAAATATTTCTGAATTCTCCTTAGCCTCCCAAAAAATCCCTTAGATTTGTCTGAACCTAAAATTGAGTGAACACTTCACCAACTTAAGAGGAATATAAGAAATAATCAAGTAATTAAAGAACCAGTCCTTGTCCAACCAATTGAATTAGATATGGCCAATCCTAGGGAACACACACTTAAAGAACTCACTGCCCCTAATATGAATTAACAATCATTTGGTATTCAATATCCAAACATAGAGTCTGAATTTGAACTTAAATCGGGTTTGATTCATCTTCTCCCTCATTTCCATGTGCTAGCTGGTGAGGATCAACATCTTCCTCTTAAAGAGTTCCAAGTGGGGTTCTCTACCATGAAGCCTAAAGGGGTTTATGAGAAACAAATAAAACTCCAGGTATTCCCTTTTTCCCTAGATGACAATGCTAATTCATGGATCTACTACCTTCCTTTTGGTTCCATAACCACATGGAATGAAATGAAGTGACTCTTCTTAGAGAAATTCTTTCCTGCTTCTCATACTACTTCTATTCGAAATGAAATAAGCGGTATCCATCACTTCCCAAGTGAATACTCCATGAATACTGGGAGATGTTCAAAAATACTGTTTTAACCTTCCCACACCACCAAATCCGTGACCAACTCTTGATCCTATACTCCTATGAGGGGTTATTGGCCATGGAGAGAACTCTCATTGATGCCGCAAGTGGCTGTGCTCTTGTTGATAAAACACTTGCAACTGCAAGAGATCTTACAAGCAACATGGCTCAAAACCCACAACAATTACATACTTGAGCACATGCTCATGTAAAACAAGTCCAAGAAAATGAATCCATAGAGCTGAACAAGATGACTGAGTGGATGAGTGAACATACAGGTCTTGTGGGACAACTAGCTGTGGAATCCAAAGCCCCAAACTCATCTTCTCCACAATCAATGTTTCTTGGACCTGCAAAAAATTGTGGAATCTGCAACTCTCCATCATATCCAACAAACACTTGTCCAGAACTTCAATCGGATCAATCAGATTCATCTAGACCAATGGAGCTCAATGCAGCATATGCTCAGTGGAACCCCAACCCTCAACAATTAGGTCAGTTCATTAGAAACTTCAACGAACCTTACTCTCAGACCTTCCCTTCTTTCTACAACCAAGGCATGAGGTATGGTGATCCCGTCTCTCATCCCCATCAATTCCCTCCTTAAAACACAAACTTGTTTCAATATGGTTAAGGTGTTGGTAACTTCCAACAACGTCACCCTTTTGTTCCTCAAAAACAAAGGAACAATCCTCCTCATGGATTCCACTACCCTATTGATCCTTCTGAATTCCAAAACCAATACAATCGCTTTCCCAAGAACCAAAATCAAGGTGATACCAATTCGGTAAAAGCCTCTTCTTCAAAACAACCATGGGAAAGTGCAGTGGAAGATCTTTCCTCCTTCACCCATTCCAGCATAAAAAACATTGAAACACAAATTTGTCAACTTGCATCCCACCTGATCCAGCAACAACATTCAAATTCTTCTCAACTGCCAGATCAACCATTACCCAACCCTAAGAGTAATGTAAGTGAGATTTCACTTAGATCAGGAAAGAAAATTGATATTCCTCAAAATAAGTCCTCAAACCCTCCCTGGAATGTTGAACTAGAAAATGAAAAGAAAAGGAAAATTGAAAAGGAATCTAAATTCATTCCCTCACCTCCTTCCATTCCACTTAGGTACCCAATTCCTTCTCCTCAAGCCATTTCTAAGCCAAAGAAGTCCTCTTGAACCCAATATTGAAATTCTTGACATGTTTAGACGTGTTTAAGTCAACATTCCCCTCTTAGATTCCATTAAACAAATTCCTAAGTATGCCAAATTTCTAAAGGAGTTGTGTACCCATAAGAGGCAACTTAGGACCTTTGAAAATGTTTCCACCCAATATTCTATTCCCATAAAGTGCAAAGATACATGGAACTTTATGGTTCCATGAGAAATTATAAGTTCCAACTTCGATGATGCACTCATAGACCTAAAAGAGTCAATTAATGTCATGCCCAAATCCATATTCTCCAAACTTGGTCTAGTTCCCTTTCACCCAATCAGTGTTGTCATTCAATTAGCCAATCAAAGCACAACCAATCCTGAGGGAAGAATTGAGGAAGTCCTAGTTCATGTGAATGATCTTATCATTCAAACTGATTTCTATGTCCTTGACCTGGAAGGTGAGATTAACTCTTCTCGATCTCCCTTAATTCTAGTCAGACTGTTCCTAATGACAGCGAGAACCAAAATTGATGTCCATTCAGGCATATTATCCATGGAATTTGGGGACCAACTGGTCAAGTACAACATTTTCAAAGCCATGAAATACCCATCCGAGGATCACTCTGCATTCTCAATCCATACTTCTGAGTACACCTCTAAGAGTCAATTGAACCCCAATCCATCATGTTCGTCATGTTCAAATGATAAAGGATCATGTGAAATCTACACCATTATTAACCAAGTCATAAATGGTAAAGTTTATGTGGACCACTCATCCATAGACTCCGTCAATCTAGAGGATCTTGGAAACTATCTTGAATCCCACATCAACTCTGATCTCTACTGCTCCACCTTGGACAATATTAAGGAAAATGAATATGAAGAAACTGAAGTCCCTTCCTCTATTCCAAAGTTGTCTAACCCATAAATGAAAGATGATACTGATCTAATACCTCTTATTGAACACCTGAAATATGCATTCCTTTTCCATGATCACTCTTATCCTGACATTGTCTCTACTTCACTTACAAAAATTGAGGAGTCCAAACTTGTTCATGAGTTAGAAGAAAATAAAAAGGCCTTAGGTTGGACCCTAGATGACTTACCAGTAATCAACCCTACTCTCTGCATGAATCACATCCATCTTGAGGAATCATCCAAACCAATTAGACAACCACAAAGAAGACTAAATCCACTCATACTTGAGGTAATTAGGGAAGAGATCACCAAACTTCTTCAACATGGTATTATCTACCCAATTTCCAATAGTGAATTGGTTAGTCCAATTCAAGTTGTACCTAAGAAAGGTGGGATAACTATTTGTCACAAATGAACATGGGGAGGTAATCACAAATCGAGTGAAGAACAAATGGTTTGTGTGCATTGATTACTGAAAATTGAATGTTGAAACATGAAATGATCACAACCCTTTTCCATTACATGATAAAATGCTAGAATGATTAGCTGGCAAGTAACACTATTGATTTCTCGATGGATACCCTGGCTACTTCCAAATCCCAATCACACCTTAGGACCAAGAACAAACTACTTTCACTTTCCCCTTTTGAACATATACATATAGGATAATTCCTTTTGGCCTTTTCAATGCTCCTGCAACATTCCATAGGTGTATGATGATAATCTATTCTGAATACATTGAAAACTCCATGGAAGTATTCATGGATGACTTTACCATTTATGGTGATTCATTTAAATAGTGCTTGCATTCTCTCTCTCTGGTACTTCAAAAGTGTGTCATGTGTAACCATGTGTTAAATTTTGAAAAATGTCACATCATGGTTGAAAATGGGATTGTTATTGGGAACATAGTTTCACAAGATGGTATTGAAGTTGATCCTTCCAAAATTGAAGTGATCCAATCACTTACAGAACCTACATCTGTTCGAGACATCCGTTCATTCCTCGGTCATGCCAGGTTCTATCAGAGATTCATCCATAACTTCAGTAGGATTTCCCTCCCTCTCACTTGATTTCTCCAAAATGATGTCACTTTCCATTTCTATGAGGTTTTCACGAGATCCTTTGTTGAAATCAAAATGGATCTTACATCTTCCCCAATAATCCAATCCCCAGATTGGTCCTTATCTTTTGAGTTGATGTGTGATGTTTTTGATAGGACCATTGGGGCTATTCTTGGTCAAAGAAGAGAAAAAATTCTTCATGTCATCTATTATGACTAAAAAACATTGGATGAAACTCAATATCACTACAATGTAACCGAAAAATAACTTTTAGCAGTGTTTTTTTCATTAGATAAATTCAACTTCTATCTCTTAGGTTCCAAAATCATCATCTTTACAAACCATTCTTCTATAAAGTTCTTACTCCAAAACAGTGATTCCAAACCAATGCTAATAAGATGGATCCTAATGCTCCAAGAGTTTAACCTTGAAATCAAAGATATACCAGGAAAGGAAAATCCTATGGCAGATCACTTGAGTAGAATTTATATTTATTTTCATTCAGAAATAATTGATCCAGAATTTCCAACTAATCACCTTTCATCACTCACTCCAAAAATACCCTGGTATTCCCCAAGTGTAAATTACTTGGTTTCTCGTGTTTTTCCTGAAATTGTTTCAACATAACCAAGAATGAAGTTGAAAAGTGATTCAAAATACTATTTTGGGAGGAAAATAAACTTTGGAAAACTAGGGTAGACATGGTAATTATGTGATGTGTTGATGAAAATGAAAATTATTCCATCTTAGAATTCTGTCACTCAATGCCTGGTGGTGGACATTTTGTACTAAAAAGGTTCTCCTGAAAGGTCCTAGACTCTAGATTCTTGTTCCCTTTACTCTTCAAGGACTCACATGAGTTCTTTCAATCATGTCCCACTTTCCAAAAGTTTGGCACAATTTCCAAAAGAAATTAAATGCCCCCAAATCCTTTAATATTCTCTGAGGTATTCGATGTTTGGTGAATCAATTTCATGGGACCATTCCCCCCTTCTAATGGATTCTCATACATTCTTATTGCAGTTGATTATGTTTCTAGGTGGGTCGAGGCCAAACCCACTAAAAATAATGATTCACATACTGTTAGTGAGTTCCTAAATACACACACCTTCCACCGGTTTGGCACACCATGTGCCTTGATAAGTGACTTTGGCACCCATTATTGTAATAGAGCCATTGAATCTATTTTAAAAAAGAATGGGGTTTTACATAAAACTTCAAATTAATATCACCCTCAAACAAATGGCTTGGCTGAAATTTCAAATAGAGAAGTGAAAATAGTGCTTGAGAGAATTGTAAAAACCACTAGAAAAGACTAGCCTGAAGGACTTGGTGAAGCACTCTGGGCTTATCGAACTACCTATAAAACTCCCATTGGGATGTGTTATTTTAGGATAATTTTTGTTAAATCATGTCATTTACAATTTTAAATCCAACATTATTATTTTTGGGAGGTGAAAACCTGTAATTTTGATTGTGAAAAATCTGGTGAAGAAATACTGTAGTAATTGGATGAACTGGAGGAGCTTGAACTTGATTCTTATGAGAATTCCAATCAGTATAAAGAAAAATCCAAGGCACTCCATGAAAAACACATCTTGCGAAACGTATTTTATAAAGGTGAAAAGGTAATGATTTTCAATTCTCTATTTTGACTTCACCCTGTTAAGCTTAATTCTCGTTGGGAAGTTCCTTTTACTGTTTCTCATGTTTACCAATTTAGTGCAGTCCAACTCCACGACCCATTTTCCAAAAGGACATTCACAGTTAATGGACATTAGTTAAATCATCACCATGATAGGACACACAATACTGGAACCACATCGACTTCCATCAGATCCCCAAATTCTGCAGTTGACCCACCATTGGATGGAGACAGAAACCCACCAAATCCAAACTTGGGGGCAACTATTTCCCATTAACTCCTTCTCTCTCTCTACCTCTCTATTATTACTCCTCCTTCTCATTTTTTACCCCTTTCCTCCTCACTTTTTTTATTATCTCTTCCTCTTTTGTGTGGGTGTGTCTTTATAAAAAAACCTAAAAAACTAAAAAATAACAAAAAAATAATAATAACCTAAAAAATAAATTGTTATACTTACTCACCTATGAATTATCAAATTTTTTCCAAACATTTTTGGGAGTCAAAAGACATGGTTTCATCTCAAAAAGTTTGTGGTTTCTTTATAAATTTGGATAAATAATATTGTGTCAAAATCAACCAATTTTTAATGCTCAATTTTTTATTTGTAAAATAATTTTCCCGAACCGTGAGGAACAAAATTATCTTTCATGCTAAGTCCACCTATGGAAATCATTTCAAAATGAGTGTTTTTTTCACCCACATTTGTGAATCTTGAGTTTGTGGACCTTCAAGCTCAATTTCTTACTTTAGTGAGCATTAATATGATAGAGACATTTTTCAAACCACATAAGAGTTATAATATCCAAATAGCCTCCCATTAACTATACATTAATCCTACTTTTTAAATCCCCTTCAAGCCTATGAAAAACTTTTCATTGATAGCCACATTAAAATCCCAATACCTTATCGCACCCAATATCAACATGGATTTTCATCTCATAATTTTTTGAAATTTATGTGTGGGTGGAATGGATTTTATTGTTTGGGTGCCCTTTTATTGATTTCTAACGAGTTATCATATGCTTGAGGGAAATAATCCATTTTAGTGTGGGGGAGAGGTTTTCCTTCAGTGGTGTTTGGGAATTTATATATGATTATGACATATTGTTCAAATTTTAATAAAAAGTGTTCAAAAAATTTAATTAAAAAAAATCAAAAAAAGAAATTGGGTTGTGTCTTGGGTAGGTAAAAAATCACTATTTCTCAGTCTTTGATCTTTATATAACTATTACAATTAGTGTCGTGAGGAGATAAATCATGGGTTGGGATATGAGTGTGAGATTTTTTTCAAGTACAACTTTCGAAAAAAAAAGAAGAAAAAGAAAAAAAGAACACTTGTATTATATTTTTTTTGTCATTGGGAGAAGTTTTGTGTTTTGTAAATATTCCAAATTCTCATTCACTTTATATTTTCTTCCTCTTTTGTGTCTTATTTCAAATTCTCATTCCCACATAAATATGTGTTTCCATTTCCTTTCATGTCTCATTTCAAAAAAATGTGTCCATTGCTCTTTTCATGTTGGTGTTTTACCCCTCTTCTCCTCTCTCATGGACATTATATTCCGACTATCCCATAGACACAGAGAAACCCCTTTAAAAGACCTCTTGATTCTTGTGCACTTTGGAATGGGAGTGGAAGCTGAGAGCTCTTTCAAACTCTAATATTTTCACTTTTGGTTGGTGAATGAGTGAAGCTCCATAAATTAATTTTATCATCTTGAGAAGAGTATGTTTTGTGTGCCACCATTTTCCATTTCTAAATTTGAGCATGAAAAAAAAGAATTGTTTTTTTAACATTGTTTCTATAACAACTTGTGGTGAATTAAATATGGATGAGTGATATTTTCTAAACCTCCCTGATTGGGGAAAACAAAATTTTTATATTTGACGGTGTGTGAAAATAATTTTTGTCATGTTTTTATATTTTTCCCACACGAGGACATGAACAAGACTAAGTGTGGGGAAGTTTATTTTATTAATATTTTAATGAATTATTATATATTCCCTTTTCTTATTTTATATGAAATGTGCATAATTTGCGTGAAATATTACTATTTTAATACTAAGTATAATGTTTGAGCATTTTTTGAAGTAGTCCAATTGAGTCAGTTTACTATTTTTTTTATAAATCTCCCTACTAATCCCAATTTTGTGGTTATTGTTTTTTCAGATTCCTAATTAAATATAAAACATTTCATTAGAAGGGATCATGGGCCAATTATTCCATTTGAAGGCCTATATGGACCACACAAGAAGGCCTACAGAATCTATGAAGAAACTGGACCAGCCATGAAACTTCAATTTATAGGCACAATATGGAAGTGAAAATTCCTTCATTCTCCTCAAAGGTTCTAGGAAGATGTAATGAGTCTTGTATAAAAATTTAAAGGCCCAACTCCAAATACAAGGGGCCCAACTGATTCATTTAAACCTAGCCCACCATTCTGGCCAGGAAATAAAATCAGTACAGTATTCATAACATATATCATGATGTAATCATCCAATCAAGCTGAGATATTTCTGTGTAAAATAGGCGATATAGGCGGATGAATTTTTTTAAGAATGTATTAGGATTTAAAGGCATATTCCTATTGATAAACCCTTTCACATTTCAGCCTTCTAAAAAGTATGGTTTGAAATAGACAAATTTTCATTGTTTAATAAACTGGACACAACTTTGGATCCTTAAGTCCAATGGCTGCCATACTTTTAGAGTAGACAAAGGATATATTTCGATAAAACTTTTAAGATGTTCATATCTTGAGATTAGGCTATCTGAATTATCAAAATGGTGATTCAAGTGGAAGGAAAGATTGGGAATGCAAATAGTCCACTTCCATGGCCTATAAATACATCCCCCTCCTCTCCTTCAAGTGGGTTGGAATTTCAGAATAGAGAAGAACATATTGGCATGACTAAAGCCTTTACAAAGTCTTGGGAGGACCTTCCATACTCATGTTTTCACTTGAGAGACCTTTTCTCCTCTCTTTGTTTTCATTTACTTTTGTGTTCTTCTTTGTTGTAATCTTGTAAGTCTTTGTTTTTGAAATTTTTTTAATGAAAGTTTATTCTTTTATATCGCTTGTTCACTTCCACATTATGTATTATAATACTAATGTTGTTAAAATAGTTTAAATCATGTTAAAACCCCTCCCCTTATTTTTCCTCCACATTCAATCAAAAGTCTATTTTTAATTATAATTATCATTTGTGTGTGTGTTCGACCCACCAATCTTTTTCATATCTCTTTATTTTTTCATCTCTTATTAATTTATCATAATTATCATTATAACAAGATTATTAGTCATTTCAATGGATGATTGAATATACCATTGGGGTGAGTTACAATTTGGTGATGTTAAGTGATTCAGAGCATTAGCTCGATGGATATTCTATAAATTAACATTGTGTATGTTAAACATAGAATGTCGTGAATTAATGACATAATTTGTTTAACGTGTGGTTTCCATTGATTATTGGAACCATAAATAAACTACCATAAACAATATCCAATTGATATTAGAACTCTAATTTAAGTTGAGGCTTGGATTAAAGCCTTAATACTTAGGAATTCCAATCAACGTTATCTTGTGAAGTGGGTGTTAATTTAAATGCAATATAAAGAAAAGATCAAAGATATCACAAGATTAACTCCCTCATAATGAACTCACGCCCACATTTATAAATTTTTTAAATCAATATTAATCAATCAATCATTTCATAATCTCTGCAAAGAACCCCCCCAATCAGAATATAATCAACTAAAAAAATTGGCTATTAATAAATATCATCACCGAGGATTCCACCCGAGTGCTGCTATATACATTAGCAGAGCACCAGAACCTTGACTGGTCGATATACGACAATCAGCCGCAATTTCAGAGACCATAAAGGGAATGAACACTGAGGGATTCCCCAGAGTTTCTGTTATAATTTTCATGTTGCAAAACCATATGTGGGATAAATGTGATTGCTCCCTCAAAGTGTCTTTAGTTCCACATTGTGAGACCACATGGGTAATTGGACGCTGAATGGTTCCTTAGAGAGTCTGTAGTTTACCCATATGAGACCACATGGGGAATTGATGGTGAGTGCTTCCTCAGAGAGTCTTTGTCTAAGTTTAACGAGATGGTTTTGGCTGTGAGAACATCCCAGAGGGTTGCTTGTGTTTTTTTGTTGAATAATTAGTACATGTAAATGAATGTAGTCGAAAATATAAGATTTTTTACTTTGAGTACATCTTTGTTTATTACTTCATATTTGATACTTTATACAATATATATTCAATGACCTTTAGGCACAGATCTTTGGTTGGACAGTGACTGGGATTCGTCTCACACCTGTTTCGGTCATTATTTGGGCCAAAACAGATTATATTATTGCTGGTATAGATAAGGGAAAGCATCCTTCTACTTCAGGTACATGACTGCTGTGAAGATGGGGGGAATGGGACCAAGCTGAGGCTTTCGATGATGTTAGAGTTTACTTGTTTTCTTTTCTACTTTGGTTTAGTACTGTATTCTAGCATTGTGACTTGTTTGGCTTATTTCCTAGACATATGTGACATGCATCATTTATATATGTACTCCAGTTGTTTATTTATTCTCTGTCTTCTGCTTTTTAGTTATTGTGTGGTATTACTAATTCCTCTATTGTTATCTATTTGTTTCCACTATGTTACTCTGCCAGTGAGGGCATAGTGTCCCCACTATCACACCCAAGTCCATCACTGCTACTCACCAACCTCTGGTATTCGGGGAAATGTGCTTGAGTCCATGTGACCAAAAGGTATGGGGAACCTTTGGGAGGCTCCCCGAACTGGGACGTTACAACCTTCAGATTGAAGAATAGACCATGACGAGATCATCTACATTAGGAATTGGGTTGTTGTTCCTATGAGCATGTGATAGGATCTCATGAATAAATTTCATGCCTCAAATTGGGTGGTGCATCTAGGAGTGGCAAAAATATACCATGAACTATGAAGACCATTTTTTGTTCAGTCATGAAAAATGATATACTAGGGTTCATGACACGATGCTACACTTGCCAACAGGTGAAGGTAGAACAACAATGACCTTGAGGTTTACTGAAGCAATTTCCCATTCCGAAGTAGAAGTCGGACGATGTCACAATGGACTTTGGGGTAGGTCTTTTGAATACATTAAGGAAGGAGGATTATATCTAGGTTATTGTGGATTAAATAATAAATGTTGTGCATTTCTTTCCTATACGTGAGACTTTCTTAATGGGGTAGTTGGGATACTTGTATGTTCATGAGATAGTCTGTATGAATGGGGTTCTGCATAATATTGTTTCATATCGTGACTTACAATTCACTTTGTACTTCTAGATGGTCTTTCAGAAGGAACTTGGTATATAGGTTTTGTTGAGTATGAATTTTCACCCATAGACAGATGGGTAGTCAAAGCATACTCTACAGGTACTTGAGGATATGCTACAGACATGTGTCCTTGACTTCAGAGGGTCATCAGAGAAGCAATTATATTTAGTAGAGTTTTCCTATAAGAACAATTAACATACAAATATACAAATGGAACCATTTGAGGCTCTTTATGGTAGGCCATATAGATCACCACTATGCTGGATGGAGGTAGGCGAGTCAGAGTTTTTGAGACCAAGTCTTGGATAGGAGACATTAGAGTATGTACAATTGATTTGGAAATGTATGGCTGTGTATTATAGTAGGTAGAATTTGTATACTGATATACAGAGACGACACCTAGAGTTTACAGAGGATGGTTATGGATTCTTTATGGTTTCACCTAGTTTGGTTCCCCATAGTATATAGAGGTAGGTAAAACTGGTGACTGATTTCATTGGAACATTTGAGATTGTGGAGAGAATCGAGTTGGTGGAATACCAATTGGCTCTACCATAGAAATACAGTTCTATTCATGAAATATTTCATATCTCACAACTACAACAGTATCACCCTGTCCCTTCTCATGTGATTGATGTGGATGATGTTGAGTTTGAGATATATGAATCTGTTGAGGACCATCCGATATGTGTGTTGGATCCTAGTAAGAAAGTGTTGTGGAGTATACCATGAGAATAGTTTGTGTATTGTGGAAACATGTGTGTGTGCAGGAGGAAACATGATAATGGGAAACCGATATACATGAAACTGTGTGCGATATTTTTAATTGCCTGAAAATTATTTTAAATCCACTCAAACACCCAACATGTCTTCGATTCGACCCAAACTCACACCAACTCAGTTTTTAATGAATTAAAAGCTTTTTGGAGGGATTCCAAGGCCATCAAACCTCCATTCTTCCTAATTCAAAGCCCAGATTGAAGATATTCTCGTGTCCTGGAAAGTGAATCATATCATGTTGCTTTCCCATTCATCCTCCTTCCTTCTCTTGTTTTTTGGGTGGAAGTTATATTCTATTCTTCTAGATCTAGATCTATATTTTTTGAATCTATATCTAGTATTGTGGATGTAGAACTATATTGAAAAGATCATGATTTCCTTAATCTTGATTTAGGGTTTTGAGATTCAGATCTAATTTTACATTATTGTGATGCTCAATTTTGGTGATTTCTATTGGGCGATCTTCATCAATGAATTGAGGAAGGTGGTCTATTATTTAAATCCCATAATATTATTATCCATTCCATGTATGTGATGATATAAGATATAAATTTTTTTAGTGATTGAAATTCCAAATTGAAAAACTAATGTGGTCAATTAATTAATTAAGTATTTGGGTATTTGATTGAATATTAGAAAATATGGAATTGGGATAATTAAATGATGAATTTATTATAAATATATGAATTAAGGAATTGGGGATTTGATTAAATATTGGGAATTGTGGAATTTGGATAATTAATTGATGAATTAATTTTCAAGGCATGAATTGAGGAATTGAGGATTTTATTAAATAATGGAATTGTGGAATAAGGATAATTTACTGATGAATTAATTATCAAGTATTGAATTGTAATATTGGGGATAATTAATTGCTGAATAAATTATTAGATGTTGAGTATGTGAATGGTTAATTAATGTTGAATTGATTAATTAGAAGGATGTGATTAATTATTTTTCTAATTAATTAACAAACTTGGATTAATTAATTTATGAATTAATTAATGGTTAAAATATGGGGTGCTAGACATGATGATCTTGGAAAATAATGATATACATGCATGGTTGATGAGTGGGGTTATAAACATGAAGATCTAGGGATATAATATATATACATGGTTCATGGATGGGGTTCTAGACATGATGATCTAGGACAATGATATAAATGAATGGTTGATGAATGGGGTGATAGAGATGACGATCTAGGCCAATGAAATATATGTATGATTGAGAATTGTAGTGCTAGACATGACATTATATGCCCATGATATACATGCATGTCTGATAAATGGGGTTCTAGAAATGGCATTCTACACCCAAGACATTGGTATTAAACTATGTTCCTAAGTGGTAGTAATAATGAGATTCATGTGAAATGAATAATGTAATCCTATGTGCTATATTGAAATATTATTTATATAAGCAACATGGTTCAGAACCGGCACGATCCAGAGTAGGTATTGAAGTAATGGTGTCCTAGAGAACCTGGTGGTCGATGTGGTTTAATAAATATTAAATGAAAATTTGATAACTGTTTACTTATGAATTATAATTATTTCTTTATAAATATAAATAAACTTATTATATAATTGATATGTTTTAGACACCACTGGTGGTGGACTACTGAGTTGTACTCACACCCTACTCATGCTACCTAATCAGTACCCAAATAGACTTTATTTTTTAAAGACATGTTAAGGGAAAAATCCTAGTGTTAGATTTCTAATTTGGGAATGGATCATGGATAATGGAACTGGATGTGGTTTGGGACCCTCTTGGGAGTCTTCAATGTTTTTATTTTCAATTATCATTTTATACACTTAACACATATATTGGCATGGAATATTTTCTGTTTAAGTTGGATATTGTATTTCATATATTTATTATCTTGAGATATTG
Source organism: Viscum album (assembly GCA_963277665.1). Taxonomy (NCBI): domain Eukaryota; kingdom Viridiplantae; phylum Streptophyta; class Magnoliopsida; order Santalales; family Viscaceae; genus Viscum; species Viscum album. The sequence goes on from OY728145.1 coordinate 180,449,669, forward strand.
GAATTTTTATTGGTTATATATGATCCATATATTGTTTATTTATTTTATTTGGTGTATTACTCTAATAAAAGAGCATATATTCTCCCCATGATTTACTTATCAGAACTTTGATACTAGTCGACAGCCTCTGGCATACGAGGATGCATGCTTGAGGTCATGTGACCAACTGGCTCCGGGAACCGGTATGTGGAACCTTGGTCAGGATGTTATAGATACCATTCTAATTATTTCTTTGAATGGTTAATGTTTATAATGAATATATTTTTATAAAACCCATTCATCTTCCATGGGTTATTCCATGATGAAAATATTATGAAACCCTTTTTATTTCATGGATTACGATATGATGAAGTTGATCTTTTAGAATACATATGTATGTTTCTAATTATGTGATAGGTGGGAACTATAGCTTCCTAGAATTCATTGGGTAATGATTTATATCTCATGATATAGATAGTCGTGGAATGGTAAGTGATCTTGGTTTAGTATGATAGGGCAGGAACAAGGAGTGAACCTGATGAAATAAGAGACTTTGTCTACTATGATGGTCTTAGGAGTGAACCTTGACTATTGTGATATTATAAATGAACTATATTACATGTTCAAAATGTTATGGATGAACCTGATTACATGTTTACAATGTTATTCATGAACAGGATTACATGTTCACAATGTTATGTGTAGACCTATCTTTCATGTCCATAATGTTATGTGTGGACCTGGTTGCATGTCTATAAGTTTATGTGTGGGCCTTATTTCATGTCCTTAACATAAGGAGTGAACCTATTTCTATTTATACATGTTCAAAATGTTATAATATGATGTGTATGACTCAAATATATAATTCATTCCAATTTTATGATCTCATGGATCATACTCTCTGATTCCCTTATGATTCATGTATTATTAACTTCTAATCTTTATTCCATGACTCATGTTTAGGATATATTATACTTTGGGTATGAAATTTATATAATTTTTACATTATAAGAAACCCTTTTTATTATCTTATACTTTCACATGATCATAGATTTATAACTCTTATGTTTAACCTTTCTGAGCATCTGAGTTCACTGTTTCTTATGTTCCATTTCCATAGGTTATGAAGAAAGGTTTTATATAGGTTATGTCTATAAAGAGTACTAAAGAGAAGATCTTTATGGGAATAACTGAATATGTTTCATCATATTAGAATATTGTGTTCCATGTTTTCAATGGAACTAAACTATTATTCTACCCAGATATTTGTTTTTGCAATGTAAAGAATATTCATTTGAAAAGATGTAATATCCATGTTTGAGAAACCTGGGTCACTATAGTTTGTATCAAAGGAAAGGTTTAGTTAACTATTTAAAACTAGGATAATAAAACATTAATGATATCCATAGGGATATTTCTAATGATATGTCTACGGATGTCTATAAGGATAAATCTAAATATGAGTTAAAGCATAGAAAAATGTCCTGGAATTTTGGTATATGAAAGAGTGAGTGGTTTTCATGTAATTAAATCCATGTCTAGATTTTAAAAGTGGTTGTGTCTCTAGAACAGATGTACCGAGGGGTAAAAATCTCAAAAAAAAATATTGATCTAGAATCGATCATAAACTAGTCCACAACAATGGGCCTCACTGAAAACCTAGTTTAATACTCTTAGGGGATGTTATTTAGAAATTCACAAAATCTTTACAAACCATATTGAAGTATTTAAATTGAGGATGATAATGAATGACCTAGTATAAAACTAATGTGTCATAGATTAAGAATAAGGTGTCTTGATTTAGACCACCTAAAATATTTTTTTTCAGACTATGTGACTTTCCATTATGATTAGCATTGATCACACGTTGATTTTTAGTCTTAGTTAGTGGATGAAACTTAAGGAATCATGTTAATAATGAATTCAATGGAGAATAAAATGATTTTCCTCCTGATAAACTGAATGTTATGGGAGATTTAATGAAAAACCTTGTTTCTATTCTCACAAAACTTTCTCAATATATGGATCATGGTGAAAATACAAACAGGAAAAGGAGGGAACAACATTATATTAAGTCCTTCATGAGGAAACACCCACCTTTTTAAGTGTTTATACTGATCCATAAATTATTTATAAATGGATAAATACCACTAAAAAGATATTTTCTATTCTCTAGTGTTCATAACATGGAAAATTCAATCTGTATGTCTACCATATGTAAGGTGAGGTAGATCAATGGTGGAATATTATTATGAATACTAGGAAATGAGGATATATTGACTCCATGATTTTGGATGAGATTAAAATATTATTTTTGAATAATTAATTTTGTCATATTATTTATAAAATAATGGAGAAGGATTTCCTAAACATTATATAGAAGGATAATGAATCTATTGATGCCTATTTTGAAAATTTCACAAGAATTGAAATTTATTATTTATGTATTATAATTTATCCTGAAAGTAAGTTTAACCAATTATTTAGTGGATTGAAACCAAATATATAAAGGGAATTATCTATAATGGACTTGGGATACTCAAAAGAAATCATTTTATTTGAATTAAAAGTGGAAATGGAAGCTAGAAACCATATTTTTTATGGATATAGGGAAAGGAAAATGGGGTTCCATGTAAAATAAAATGATATGTAACATAGAGGGAAGAAAATGTTTCAAACTCCTGCTTGCCAAAATTATGGGAAGGAGAACCTAGGTGAGTTTCTAAAAGAAACAAGATGGTGTTTCAAGTGTGGGAAGAATGACCATCGAGAAAAATAATGTAGAAGTGATGTGAAGAGGCTATTCAATGAAATTAAATTAGATAAAGCTCAGTAGGATGAACCAACCACCCTTTAGAATTTCAATTTCATGGATTTTTTGAATTATACAAATCAATACCGCAATACAAGGGATAATATAGATGATAATCCCCCACAACCAATGTGGAAAAAGGAAAAAGTGGAATATTATGAAATCATAATGGATGAAGTGAATCATGATAATTAGGTTATATTTATCCTCCCCTCCTTATTTGGTAATTTCATGTTTGATAATGTATGAATGATCCTTATGAAAATTTTATTGTTCATCCTTTAGTGAAATTTCATGTGATTATCTCCCTCAACTTGGATTCTGGAATAATAAAATCACATTTGATATTCTATCGGTAAAATTATAAACCAATATTAAAATGAAAATATTTTTGTTCAAGATAATATCATATTTAAGTAATAAACGGTGAATTAAATTTTGGAAGCATATATTTCTCCAGGTATGATTAACTTAAGAATTATTGATACCATCATGGGTTTATTAGTTTAATGTTGATCAAAAGTTCATAGTATTTGACACCACATCTTTTGGTTTTATGTGATGGTATTTTATCTATATAAATGATATTTTAGGAAACATTTATGGAAATTTAACCGTTCAGTATTATATTCAGTGAAAAATTTATTTGAGGATGAATTACTTTAGAACTTGTAGACATTTTAATAAAGTATAATCTACAATCTTTTCTAATGGATTTAAAAGGTTTTTTAGATCAAAAAATTCCTCGATTTAATATTTATTACAACAATAGTTTTCACTCTATAATTGGAATGGATCCTTATAAATCCCTTTATGGAATAAAGTGTAGAAATCCATTATACTAGAATGAAGTGGGATAGTGAAAACTACTAGGACCAGAGAAAGCTGACAAGATGAAAGATAAGGTTAGATCCATTCAACAATAGGTAAGAACATCACAAATTTGACATAAATGTTAGGCTTGTATACATAATTATGGAATAAAATTTGACATTGGCGATAAGATCTTTCTATGAATTTCTCCATGAATGAACAAAGGAGAAACTAATCTTAAGGTATATCATTACCATTAAAATACTTGATCATATCCATAGAGTATATTATCATTTAGAAGTTCCACCAAACCTCTCTCTGGTTTATAATGCATTCCATTTATATCGCTTAAGAATATAAATACCCAAACCTTTACATGTACTGGACTTATAGGTCATACCATCGGATAAAGATCATTCTTATGTGGAATAAACAATAGAGATTATGGATTGTACATAGAAAGTTATATGAAATAAGACCATTCACCTGGTCAAAGTGTTGGTGAAAAACCACCAGTTTGATGACGTTACATGGTAATATGAGGATATGATGGGGTATAAGTATTCTCATTTGTTTATATTAGAGTGATGAATTTCAAGGGAAAAATTCATTTTAAGGGAGGTAGAATGTAACACCCCGAGTTTTTATGAATTAATTTTTTTTGAATAAATTAAAATTATTTGATGGATTTAGTGGATTTTTAAAACATATTAAAAATTAATTATACATAACACTATGTTATTCCTTCACTACACACTGGATTATCTAGAGTTACACGCAATACTGAAATTTAACAAAACAATGATATTTTATTAATTTATTTAAACACGACCGTTATAACGTAGCCATTAAACATAGTGATATAAATAGTAATAACTAATTTTTAAATATTAAGTATAATGGTTTTATATAAATAAATCATATTGATAACTAAATACATAATTTTTATTAAATCCTTTATATGATTCAAAAATATTATTTTCTCAAAAAAAATGTTTTATGTATTTTTTGTGAATAATAATAAAATTAATTTTTGAATAATTTAAAAAATAAATTTTATAAAATAAAATAAATTTTTTAAATAATTATGTAATATTATATTCAGGTGTTTTTGGAATTTTTCTGAAAAGTTTCATTTTTTGGTGAATAATGAAAAATATTAAATTTTAATTGAAAACTGCCTTTTAATTTAATTAATTTATAATGGAAAAATATATTTCAAATTGGTTTTAAAGTATAAATAGTTCAATTATAAATATATTAACCCAATTTAGGTCATTATAATCAATTTAATTTTGAAATTGGATATAAAAACTTTGTAAAATTTTGATCACTTTTTCTTTAAAAACTCGCTTTCTAATCTCATTCGTAGGGTTATATTGAATTAAATTATGCCACTTCTATGAATGAAATTTAGAAAAATAGATTTTATATATTTAATTTAAATAATATATATTATCTAATAAGGTAAAATTAATTTTTTACCATAATTATTAGTGAATATAGTTAAATTTAATTACAATGATTAATGTTAAAATAGGGTTTTGCGCAATACATGGATTTTGGTTAAGAATAATTTTACCCAAATGTAGTTTTTTATTCAATAAATTATATTTTATATTGATAATAATAAGGTATAAATTATCTAATAAATATAATTTTAATTTTATTCTTAAAAGTTAAATTACCTAGGTAGACAAAAAGATACAAGTTGCCCTAGTGAAAACTAAAAAGGGGTAAAATTTAGTAAACATAAATACTAACATATAACATGATAAAAATGTATCCATTATTGTGTTGTAGAGGTGTTTATAGACCACATAAACCATCCCCTAAATTATTGATCTATTTTCTGGCAAAATTTGTTAAGGGAGACCTCCCAATAGTGAATACCACTCGGTATTTACAAGAATCCCACTCTTCATTAATTATAAAAAGGCACTCACTCTCCCCCTTATTCACAATGCTATTTATTGACCAAAATATACCAAAAATACTTCCAAACATCACTCCCCTCATCCTATAAGCCTTAATTTGGCAGAAAACTAGTCTACGATGTATTTTAGTGAAAACCTAAGGAGGATACCCAAAGAAGAGGTAAAATTCATCAACGACCATTTTTGTTTTATTTCTTCCTCCATCAATTAAATTATATTTATATAATTTTTTTATAATAATTTTTTTATTATATATATTGAGATTTTTTATGTTAACGACATGACTTACAACCTTCTCCACTACCATCAAATGGGTTACGAAATCATAGTTTGTGTGTAAGGTGGACCACCACCTTGCGAACCAATGTCGTTTGTTTTTCCATTACCACCTCTAAAGGATGGTTATAATGATGGATTTATTTTTCATATATGATATATATGATATTTATGATTATATTATTATTATTTAATTATTATATAACACATACCTTCATACTACCCATTTTGGGGGATTACGATAATGTCATTCGTGTGTACAGAGGACTACGACCTCATGAAGCGATGTAATTCATTCACGCTTTACATGGAATGTATTAAGGATGTGTTTGATAAAAATTTGTGATATATATTACATAAAAAATGATTCTATAATGATAATATATATCATTTAATTTTCTTTCTTTCAAACTAACATGAAAATTAAAAACAACATTCATGCACATGTATGACCTACCGTCTCCATGAACGGTGTATTTTCCATCACTAAATTTTATGGATCACTATAAATACACATATAATGAAAATATATGATATTAATATCATTTTTGTAATTATAGATATTATGGATCCATGGTAAAACTAAAAGGACTAAAAAATTTAACAAATCAAAACATATAAAAAACAAAGAGGTTATTACCCAAAACTTAAATTTAACATGGAGTTGTTAATAAATAGGTAATAAAAGTTCATAAAAGTAATAATATAAGGAATTATATAAATAAATATGGGTTTTAATAGATTTATGATGAACTTATACTTATCATACATGAGTTTTTAATGAGAGCAACATATGTCAAGAGTTATTGTAAGTGTTTTCACATCTCACTTTTATTTATGTGCGATATATGCCATATTCAATAGTTATTTTTCTAGTGTGTAGTGTATAATGATTAGGATTTTATATTATTATTCTTATAATTAAATTTATTTTTAATTTAATTTCAATTTTAGGATCTCTAGTTTATGGGGTTTACGATTTCAAAGTTTCCAAAGTGATAAGAGATTTTTTTTTCTTAATTTTCCTTCTTTGAGACATATGTTATGTTATACACCTATCTTAAATTTTGAGGTATATAAAATTCCCCATTGAAATTATATATCATTAATATTCTAATTTTAATTACATTCTATGTTTAATTTAATTATATTATTTTATGGTGATTTCAAGTCAAAATTACCAAAATAAGAGTTTTATGTTACAATATCATCGTTTATCAGGATTGTCTAGGATTATGCATCCAATAATGACATATTATGATCTATATATCATGAAACTCATGAATTTTATTCTACTCCAATTATGTTATGAGAATAAATGTTTTCTATTTATTTTCCTCACTTTATATACTCAATATTTCAAGAGAATGTTTTTATGAGAAATCATCATTTCGGTTAAAAACTCTTTTTATTCCAGAACCAAGTTTTCCAAAAAAAATTCAAAAGTGTTTTAAATTTTTTTCAAATCCAAAAGTATATTTTCTACAATAAATTTTTAATTAACTTTTAATGATTCCTTTATAAGTTTTCAATGATATTTTTAAATAAAAAAGTTTTCAAGATGTTTTATGTTTTAAAAGGTGTTTTTCAAAGTATAGAGGATATTTTCATCAAGATTTTTTTAAAATGTTTAAATATTATTTTATAAGTTTTCAAGGTTATTTTCAAATAATATAATATTGAAATGTTTTAATATTTTTAAAATTGATTATGAATGAATCATTATTTTCCTTAAGAAATGTTCCAACTGATCTTTCAAAATCCTTATTCATATATATTGAAATCCATTTCATATAATTTATTATTTACTAGGAATATTATCCATGGATAACATTATTATTTTTTAACTAAATGTTTTATTTTTATTATTACAAGATGTTATTAAAACCTATTTATCTTCCTTGGGATATTTTGTGATAGAACTCTTATGAAACCCTTTTCAATTAATTGGTCATGATATGACGTATGATTATCATCTTGTGGAACACATAATTAATTTTTTCATTATGTGATAGGTTGGACCTATATCTCCCTCTAATGCATCGATTAAATATTTATATCTAATGAAATAGAAATGTATAGAATGAGAATTCAACCCAGTTTAGTAATAAAGGTCTAGAATTTGGAGTGAACCCATTCCAGTAAAGGGATTTTAATGATATGATGGTATTGTGAGAAGTCCTTGGATAATATAATGTTATTAATAAACCTGACTACATGTTTAAAATTTTATTCATGAACCTAATTACATTCTTAAAATGTTATGTGTGAACCTAATTACTTGATCACAGTGTTATGCATGGACCTATTTTTCATGGCCATAATGTTACACATGGACTTGGTTTCATGTCCATGAGTTTATGACAGGGCCTGATTTCATGTCCTTAACTTAATGTGTGAACTTGTTTCTATTTATACATGTTCACAATGTTATAAGGTGATGTGTATTTTACAAATTAATGTTTTATGCCAATGTTATGATCTCATGGATTAGGTTCTATAATTCCATCAGGATTCATGTATTATAAACTTCTAATATTTATGCCATGAATCATTTTTATGATCTATGATAGGTTGGGTATGAATATAGTAAGTTTTTTTCATTATCACATACCTTTTTTCTTATCTTATGGCTACATATGATCATAGATTTATATCTCTTATGTTTACCCTTACTAATCATTTGAGCTCACCATTTCTTATGTTTACTTTTGCTATGTTATAAAGGAAGGTTTTATGTACAATATGTCTTAGAAGAGTAAAAATTAGGATGATACTTTTTGGAATCATTTAATATATTTAACAAGATAATAATACTATTTTTCAAGTTTCTAATTTAACTAAACTATTACGGTCCATAGGAATGTGATTTTTTAATATAATGAATATTCATATAAAAATATATAATATCCATGTATGATAATCTTGGATTGCTATAATATCCATATAATTGGGTAAAATCAATGTTTTGAAAAGTAAATTATATTAAGTTCCATACACTAAACATTCTAGGAATATGAAAGAAGGTCTTACCAATATCAATTAAGAGGAACCGCCAACATATTGTAATAAAATAAAAAACTCACCTTAGATAAATAAACAAAATCAAGAGTGTCCATAGCTAGAGGAAAACCTACATCTAAAATGATATATATAAATGATATATATCCCTCTAGGAATCCAAAGTAATCCACATCCCAATCATATTATTTACATAAATGACTGATTACATTCTAGGTTGAAATTCAATTATAGAATTAGGTTTTCTTCCATCTTAAATTTAGATATTATTTAATGATAACATTCATATAAATATAAAATACCATTTCAAAAGTTATAGAGGTATAAATTTTTTATAATACGTCCATTTTAAACATTCAACATGAGGAAGAAAAATATCGAAATAATCATTTCACTTAATAAAAAATTAAACAATTAGTTTACTTTTAAAATAATGAAAAATGGTAAATAGATAAGTTAATCACTATGAAAATACCCTGTAAAATAAGGTTAAGACTCATCCTAGGATCCTCATACTATCATTTATTTAACTATATATTTCATTTCTTGTGTATGATCCATTGGAGTGGATGAATCCAAAGTTCCAACGGTAACAATATGCATGCCATTATATACTTTAGTTAGTATTATAGTGTAGTCCAAAAGTTAAGGAGAGTGTACATTTCCTAGTTTAATTTCATAGTCTACCCACCAAAGTAACTTGGGTTCTTATGTGATTTATTTTTTTCCCTTTTGGGAAAAATCACATCTCCCTGATCAATACATCTAGTATCAATGGATTAAAAAATAACTCCTTTACATTTCTTAGGGAAAGGGAAAAAAATTAAAATACCCAATTTTCATATGACTAAATATCAATGACATCATTATGAAACATCATTATCAAAAAATTTAGAGAAGTTAATTTTAAATACATTTTTGAAACTAAGAGATAAAAACCAATTTTTCAAGTTATACTCATATACACTTAATCATTTATAAATATATATTTATCCATTTTCAAAATTTCACACATTCTCATGTGAATTTGTGTACCTTAATAGAAATAAATATATTTATATTTAGACCCATTATTATATATAGAAGCATAATACACACACAAACACACATACACAAATATATATAAATCAAGAGATATTATATGAAAATATCATTTTCTTCAAAAACCCCAATTTTGAAATGTATTTTCAATATATGGAATTTCAATATCCATTTAAAAAAATATATCTCTCTCTATATATACATATTTCAAAACAAATTAAATAAAGATGTATTTTCAAATCCCTTTAAAAAATCAATATAAATGTTTATTCAAAACATCTAAAAAACAAATAGAACTTTTCAATTTGATTCTTGAGCCAAATTGGGCCAAAAAAAGCCTATCATTAAAATTTAATTTTAAATAATTATTTCATTCTTTTTTAAATACTTTGAATTTCATGTTTCACTTTTAATGATAAGTAAAAGAATTATTTCTAATTAAAATAAATTGAAAATCTCATAAAATCTATTTTTGATATCATACATAAGAATAATTAATTAAATAAAATATTTAAAATTTTTATGCAACCAAGAGTACTTAAATTTAAATTTTATACATGGGGAAACTAACCTCTAAACAGGAGTAATTATGATATGATGAGCTGCAAAAATTCTTCTTCAACAAGGGATTACAATATGGGGGAGAAGAAAACCTAAAAAAATAAATATAAAATAAGAAAACCTGAAACACTAAAGGGTTTGGAAAAATTCAAAAGTGTGGTGGGGGAAGGGAAAATCACATGAAAAATAGAGGAAGATGGTAGAGAAATATATACTTAGGAGGAATTATACATAAAATACGGGGAATCTAGAGAAAACATCAATAAAAGATGTAGTCAAGAGAGGGGGTACATGCACCATGTGGTTAAACTTGGGGGGGGGGGGTTCTCATGAGAAAGGAGTGGGGACAAGGGGAGGAGGATACAATGATTGAGGTGGAATGGACCATGTTTGGTATCTGATAGAGTAGAAGGGGATAAAGGAGGAGGCTTTAAAAGTTGATACAATGCAAGAGAGACTGAGAAGGAGAGGAGGATCCCAACAAGAGGGATACAGGGAATGGATGATAGAAAAGGGAAAAAACAAATGAATGAAAAATAAAAAACAAATAATTAAAATAAAATAAAAAAATAAAAAAATAAAAACTCATGAAACACACACAGTTTTCCAAATTATGTAGAAACAATTCCGAACCTATAAGATGTAAAAAACACACGAATAGTCCTAATAACCCACATGATTTAATAATACATTAAATAACTATTTCAAATGTCTCTATCCTGAGAGAAAACCAATTGCATGGTTACAACATGAATTAATGAACTATATTAGGTGACTATTCAATAGTTTGAGACCATAAAAATGAAAAAAAATCATCCTAATGATCCCAAAAAATTCCTATGAATTAAAATAATATTAATAACAATAAATAAATTATCTAATAAAACATGGGGTGTGACAATTATCCACATCATAAAGGTTTCATACCCTACATATCCATTAATAAGGAATGAATGATGACTAAAAAACACTAAATAATATGATTCCTAAAATTCAATCGAACATTTGCTCAAGAAACATTTGATATATTCATGTGGAACTCAACCAATAATGAGGGATGAAAGGTATATAGATCCCTAAGACCTATCATCGTATCCTTATAGTTTAGAATTCATATAATCTAGTGTGTCAACAACAGTCACTTCCTATGAGCTGTATCACCATAATAAAAGTATTTCACACGATCACCCAAAGAAACACAATACCTATATCAAACATTAAAAACCAAAGGGAATGAAAATAAAAGAACTATCGATATAAGAACCAACATAGATAATTGAACCGAGTCACTGCACTCAAACCAGTTAATTGAGACCTCAAATTTGAAAGACCATATCACAAAAAATAATAAAGAATCAACACTATCATGTACTTATATGTCTGAAGGCAACAATCCTAGTTAACTAAACCCTAACCCGAAGTCACCCATTCTCAACCCACTAAACCTAGACATGAAATATACCTATCCCAAAACAAAACCCATGTAAAACATGATTATCATAGAGGAATAAGTATTATCAATGATTATATATCCCTATAAAAGGGAAAAAATAAAACCATAAAACAGCCTATGAAAACAATTATAAAACTACTGTAAGACTCAACTAGGTACTTCCAAGGTACATTTTATGATCCTAGGCTCCTAGATAAAAACTGAGGATATGATTATAGAATTTTGTGTAAAAAAATAGGGGAAATAAATCTATCATTACCACTCAATTATAAATCCAGGTAGGTCTTAAAACAACATAAAATACACCTAATGAGAAAGAGAATCACATCGTGGTTCATCCCTTGAAACAGAAAATCCATTATTTATAGGACAATTGGGAGAGTTAGAATCTAAATTACATGAAACATAAACTCAACAGGTTCTTGATTCAGATGCTCAAACAAAATGTATCCTTGAATAAAGGGTCAAATCCAAATAATAAATCCAACAACAGACAATGATTCCAAACCCCCATTCAAATGCTTCAATTTCTAAAAAAATAATTTCAAATAAAAACATATCCTCAATTTTCAAAAACATTTGAATCATATTTTTATATATCATTAATTATAAATATATAATCCAAAAAAGAGATATAGAACATGATTTTCAAGAGTATTTTAATTTTAAAACATTTCTAAATCCAATTTTAAAATAAAAAAACTTTTAATTTATTAAAATAAATTCAATTTTTTAAATTTTTTTCCAATATACACTTTAAAATGTTCAATTTTAATTTTTTTCTCAAATTACCCATTTTGAACATCCTTAAAATACATTTAAAAAACATTGTAAAAATATACTTTATTCCATCTAAAAATCAATTTAAAAATACACCTAAAAACCAAAAAATAGAAAATATTTTCAACCACATGTTAATATATCACAAGTACCACTTGATTCACCCCCATCACTAGGAATTTATAATGAGAAACATAAATATCAAAACAAAATGGGATGTGGAACATTTCTTGACTAAACCACATGATTTGAGGGACCATGATACTACCAATCAATAATTCCTAGGACATCACATGTTCGAGAGATAGTCATTGCCCAGTATCTTAGGCCGTGTAATCCAACCTCATTCCAATGTACCATTTTTTTCAATCCCAAAATCATATAAGATTACTAATGAAACTGAACCACACTAATAAGGATCAATAAATGATAAAAAAATAATCAATCAAAATTTCCAGCACCAAATTTCACTCCCTACTACCCATAATGACTGAAGTTTCATCATGGTAGGTGGTGATCAGGGACCCATTTATGAACAGCCTCCCAAGTCCCAATAACCAATTATGTCTTCATCCAAATACGACACCCAAAAACATACAAGGGATAATGATGAAATTTATATGGTTCTTATAAAGAAAAGAAACTAGCTTCATTGATGCCATTTTTTATGAACTAACATGATCCATCCATCCATCAGATGACTGAGTCATCCCACAATAGGTCTGGAAGGACCTTCATAATCCTTATAGTGTGTAACAAGTTCTTGGGATGAAGTAAACACTAATTGATAACATGTTCAACAGAAAATAGAGTAAAATTAACAGTAAAAAACTAAAAAAATCCGCATTTCCCTTACATATATTAGAAATCTATGATAGACAAGAAATTAATAAGTAAACTATAAAGTTTTAAATAAATATAAACAAATAATCCCTAAACTCTCCATAGAACTCCCTCTACTTAAATGCAAATATTCATAAAAATCTTCCACCATCTACCTTTTCTTTGACCACTAGTAGATAACACTACCCTCTATCTATAGAAAGCACAAAAATACTAATTCAACAATGAAAATAATATCAACATAAACACATCAGATATTGAAGAATTTAAAATCACATCCTTAAAAAATCATGTAAAAGGAACCAAAATATGAATATAATAAAATAAAAAAATCACCTTAAATAAATAAATGATCTCTAGAGAAGCCAAATTTTAGATGAAAACATGAAACTGAAATGAAAAATAAGCATGATATAAAGATCTATTTCTATTCCAAGTAATCGACAACCCATACATAATATTTAAATAAAGGATCCATTATATACTTGTTTTAAATGAAATTATAAAATTTGGTTTGTTTTTAGTACATTAATAACATGTAACGATTATTATTCATTTGAAATTGTAATATACTTTTAAAAAATTGAGGGTAATGGATTTTTAATAAAACATCCATTTCAAGCATTAAATTGAAGGAAATATTAATTTGAAAGAAACATTCCACTTTATAAAAGACAAACAGTTTATTTACATTGAAAATAAAGATAAATAATGGTAAATAAAAAGATTAATAATAATACAAAACCCTATTACACGAAGGTTAAGCCTAATATAAGTATCCTCATACTCTCGATGATCAAAGAATACAATACCATTTCCATGTATGAGGCAATAGATAGGACAAATCCAATGTCCCATTGGTAACTATATCAACATCATCATATAGGTTTGTTAGTGTTGTGGTGTAGTCAAAAGGATTGGAAGGACATTCCTTTACAATAATACATGTCTTAGCCCACCAACATAAGGTATGGAGCTTCCCATGTTCTTTATTTTTTTCCCATCATGTCAAATAACATTTTCAAATTCAATTCTTCTGTGATCAATGTTTGAAAAAAACCAATTTACATTTCCTAGTAAAATAGGAAATAATTTAAAATACCATAGTGATATATGAGTATATATCAATACCATTAAAATGAGACATAATTATTTATAAACCCTCAAATGGGCCTTTCAAAAACAATTTTAAATCCAAGAGATAAAACACTTATTTTCTTTTTGTTATCATATACACCTACACAAAAATATATATTTATTTCATTATAAAAAATCATATATTCTGATTTGAATATGTGTACACACACACATATATATATATATACAAATTTATATATATAGTACCATCAAATATTCACACACAGACACACACATATATCAAGATACATTTTATAAAACTCAAATTTTCTTCAAAATTAAATTTCAAAATACTTTTCCAATACTTAGTATTTTGAAATCCATTAAAAAATTTCTTTCCAAATATATGTACATATTAAAAAAAATTATAAGATGGTACATTTGAAAAAATATTTAAAAAATACAGTATTTCTTTTTCAAAACTTATAGAAGAATAAAAATAAGAATTTCAACTTGATTATCAAACAAATTTAGGTAAAAAACAATTCAAAAATTTCTGTCTAATTTTTAATAATTATTTCATTATTTTTAAATACTTATAATTCTCTGAATCACATTATATTCCTTATAAAATCGATATGAACAATTCAAACCCCTTGTAATTTTCATGAAATCCATTTTAGATATAATACAGAAGAATTATATATATTAGGTGCTTGGGGGTACAATTATAATAAACACAAACACACACCACACACATAGGCTGAAAAGGCTGGCCATATCCCCCAAGGGATAACCCACCCACAAGCCTTATTTATTTAGTACATGGCCCAAATTCCTATTGTTAATGAAGCCAATTATATGGACCAAAATTGGGTAACATAACTAAAAAAAAGTAGAACCAATATTTAATGATCCAAAATGTGTCACCATTAACGGAGAACAACTTATTGGGGATTAGAGACCCTCATAAACCATATAAATGAATAGAAAAAAATCAGCAAACCTAAAACCCCCAGGGTTTGGTCAAACTCAAAATAATGACATGGGAAAGTTAAATCACAAGAATAAAGAAGGGGGAGGAGGGATGAGTCCATATCTAGGAGGAATCGGAGAAAATCATGGGGATTCTAAAACAAATATATAAGGAGGTGGCGATTAGGAGAGGGGGTTCATGTTCCATGGGGTTATTCCATGGGGTATCCAACCTAAGGATATGGGACTTGGGGGGAGGATGTGATAAGGGAAGGGGATCAGCCTTGGGTTAGTGCATGATGGAGGGGAATGAGAGAGGGAAGGTGGTTTTAAAAGGGGGTTTGGTGCGAGGGAGGCTTTGAAGGGAGAATGAAATATCTATGTGGGGGAGATGAGGAATGGAATGTGGAAATAGATAAAATAAAAAAGGAAAAATAAAATAAATATAAATAATAAAATAAAAAATAATTAAAACAAAATAAATTTTAAAAACATGAAACCCTCATGGTTTGCTGGCATGGTTTTCAAGACCATTCGAAAATCATACATAACCTACTGGACATCCAAAATCCACACACATGTTTCTCTTAGGTGTCAACATGGTTTAATTAATGGTGTTATAAACATGTAAAATGGATTGTTCTTAGCACAAAAATAATCACACGGTTACAACATGGTTTCCCAAACTATGATGGAAAATAATGAGACCCTTTAAGAACATTTAAATTCAAAAAATCATTCCATGAAACCCCTAAAAATTTCCAAACTTATAATAATTTAAAATTAATTAAATAATAAATCATGGGGTGTGATAAGAGATCAAACATGATCCTTTTATCATTAAATATGAATAACAACCTTCTTTGGTTTATATTAATAAAATATTTACACATAGAAAGGAAGGGTATTCAATGCATGATTAACACACTACCATCCTCATGAATTGATGAATTCAATAATATAGTGGGAAATATGAATTTTCATACATTTACAAGTATATATTCGAAAATTTTAGGAGAATACTTCAAAGGTCTATCATCTAATTGAAGTTCTAATAGGTTATTATTTGGGACTTTTAATCATTGACTCACCAATATATATGATGAATTAAATTTTTATTTGACCTTTAGTCACATAACACCATTTCAAATATGAATAAAATGATAATATTGGTATTTAAAAATTCATAGATATTATTTTTTCAGTGGTATCTTTCATTGAATAATCATTTAATAATTCCTTATAAATTATAACACTATGAATAATTCTAAATTTTATTTATTTATCAATATATCCATTAATAACATTAAATAATTCAATACTTGTTAAATTAATTCCATGAGCAAGATATTTAAATGAAACTATTTTAAAATTTACTTAAATTAAATGTATTTTTCCTATACAATTCCTTGACTCATCCCAACTAGGAAAGGAATATGAAGTTTGTATGGTTTCACCTCCGATTTATGTAGTCTTTTAATTTTATCTCACATTATTTTTTTCTTTCATTCCAAAACCTTTCAACCTATTAATTTATTTATAATTTCCTTCTCATTATATTCACTATATAGTGCATGAGTCTCCATGTTAACAAATATTTCACTGGTAATATCTTCAGTAAGTTCATTAAAATCATTCATAGATATTGAAAAAATTCTATATAAAATATTACTAATTAGAAAACAACGTATATTGAATTATCAATTACTAAATGTTTTGACAAATATATTTTTTAAGAAACACTTTGAATGATTAATTCATCATTATTATTATAGTTGAAATTAGGGATGAGTCTAAAGAGATTAATGCATCAATGTTTGGTAGTAAAAATAAAAATGTATTGGAATGTGATGTTTATTGTTTCTTATTCATCCTTAATAATGTGTTTGGGCCATTGTGTGTTGTTAAATTCTATATCCACACATTAGATTAGAATTTAAAAAACAAAAACCAAAAACTGAGTAAATATAAGTATATTTTAGATAATGGTATCCCAAAGTCGATCCCACATAAACTTGTACACTTTATGATTAAAAAAACAATACTTTCAATCTAGATTGAATGAAAATACAAAAAATTAACCTAGAATGAATATATATGTGGTGATATGTATGGGGACATTTCAAACTTTGGGTTAGGAAATAAAAGAGTAAAAAATAGATTATAAGAGTAAGGATTTATCATAATTAGATCATAGTGAATTCAATGTTCATGATAGTCACTCGCTACACTATCAACACACCTTTTATCAATGATTAATATACTTCAAATTAGGAAGTTATAGGTAATCCAAAACTATGGTTAAACATTAGGGAAATATCTATCCCAATGGTAATAGTGGGAGATCTCACACTAAAATTATAAGTAAATATACTCTCTCTAACTAAAGTCAATAATCATAAACAATATAAAAAAGATATATGATCCTACCTCCTCAATCCTATAACAATTATCGTGTATAAATAATAATGAATGGATAAAAAATAGTAATGTGAAAGAGAACCCAATATTAAATCATAAAGAGAAACATTACTTAATATTGAAATACCCTTTAAATGGAAAATATTGACACAATAAAATATACCTCTCATGCTATCCATCTGAGGTTAACAAAAATTAAACCTAACCTAGGAAGAATGGGTGGAATCCTCTACAAAATAACTTCTTCAAAGTCCTCTAAAAGTTTTATACAATTTTGGTGCGCATAGTTCCTCTTTTTATTGACAATAAATGTTGAGATATATCCTATATCCCCCTTTTTTTCTTTTCATATCTTCTAAAAATAATCTAAGTAATATTCATCCTAATACATATACGAATCCACTCCACATATCGTTTTTCAAAAAATGTTTTTAAATTATTCAATATATAGGATGATTGTTCAACATTGTTTCCATTTATATGTGTATGAATATTCACATGACATAAAAATTTGTTCTTTTATATGGTATTCAATTCACATGCATGTAGTGAGGTAGAATCTCAAACATCATATTTATTATATATTAACCACCTCCAATTTTCTATAGTCATGAATATTTTTAATTATTTTTCTTCACTTCGTATGCATGAATAAGACCACTATGACTGGTACCACTCTATTCAAATGGTTGTTTCATGATTCTATTAGACCTACCAATCACGACAAGTCTCCACATTGTGATTCCCAAACGATTTCAATATTAATTTATTTAAGATTTATCCATGCTGAAATTGTAGTGATTCTGGGTTTGATTTTCAACTATGAAATATGGACTCACCTTCTCTAACATAGTGATCCTCATTTACAACTAATTCCAGTTTAGTAATGCACTATGGGAACAATCAACAATAGGTATTTTAAAAAAATATCATGGTCATTTTATGTAGTATGTGACTTGTACAATAACTGTCAAAGAGTTTTTAAGGGTGTTTCATCATTTTTTTCCACTTTTACACCACACCCATCACTATTACGATGTTTCTGTAGCAATTTTATTACTCATTTAAAACAACGGATCTTCATCATTTGTTTGGTTCATGGTGGCCTTCTCAGGCTCCCATAGATACATGGTGTTTCTGACCTTGTTTGTGTCTTCTTTTGGATCATCCATGAGATCATGTAGTGATGTAAATACACCATTTTTCTCATATATAATTAAAACAATTAGAAAAATACATCAAGCCATAAACATTTATTTCATAAGAAATTTGGGTTTTAAAATTAATATTTGGATTTTATTTTTCCAAAATGTTATTTAAAAAAACTGAATAATTATAAATGGATAAATGAATTGATAATTTTGTTAATTTATTAAAATTAATAAAAATTTATTATAAGAAATTTAAAAAATTTCATGTAAAAAATATAAAAATCAAATATCTACACACATAATCTCAAACATGATAACAAACATAAAATTTGACCATTGAATCACATAAGAACACAATGCTTATCAATATTCAAATTTCAGTATAATAAAATTAATAAATTATTAAGGCTGTGAGTAAATTTCAAGAATCACTTTTGAATATCATTCCAATGATATAACACCCATTTATTTTCATCCCACTAATCAATTAGGGTAACAATGTATATAGAGTTATTCTCATACCATAAGTAGATTCTCCTTCCATAGGCTTGTAAAGGACATAAATTACCTACATTGTGAAGATAAAAATCACATAAAATCATCTGGAAGTTTCATTAATGATCAAATGAATCTCAAGCTATAGTTTCATATGTATTGATTTGAAAATCATTTAAATATTAAGTAGTTTTTATGCTCTTAAGAACAATGCATGATATTCAAATGTAAAGTGTTATGAAAATCCCCCCCTCCAATGTGACAAACCACACTTCACATGCTCAATATTATGTCATGATTCATGAATGATTAATAAAATATATACTCCCTCTTGAATTTTGTCTCATGATTTTGAAAAGTTTTAACATAATTTTAAAAATATTATTATAAAAAAAATCTGAATGTTGATTTTGAAAAAGTCTCACATCCACCACCCAAACCCAATTGTTAAAAATTATTGTTCAAGGAATGGTTATTTTTTACCCTCCAAAACTCTATCCATTTTTAATTACTTTTTTTTCAAGATGAGTAAATAATAAAAGCATAATAAATTATTTCAGGATTAATTTAACCAATATACCATGAAATGAAACCCCAGACAATATTCTCCCCTAAATAAGAACATCCATTTTCCACCATATTGAAACTCTACCCCACACATAAGCATTCTATAATCATTCCAAATACATAGGCTTGGATAGAATATGATATGATCAGCCTGTAATGCTACTCTTCCTTAATAAGGTCATTAATTACTTCTAAGGGATTAAATAAGGATCAATGTCATGATGGGCCTAAGGATAATGGCTTATCAAAACATTACTCAGTCTTTTTTTATTTGACTTTCTACATTTATAGAATTTAAAATATTATACAAATATTCTAATAGATAACATGTCCCCATATCATTTAAGAAATAATACATTGAATTTATAGAAAAAATTGGATATAGAAGTCATATTGGGAGTTTGAAATACAATTAATCAAGAAATTATGCTTGTAATGTAAAAATAATAACAATTCAATCAACATGAATCATATAAATTCGAAAATGTAAATTGAAAAGTGAAATTTCATCTACAAATATCAAAGAGCCCCCCCCAATTCTAGATTCATCAAATCAATACTCCATTCTTATTACTAGTAATTTAATTCCCTATATCTCCCATTCAATATCATTATCATTGAAATATAAATCATAGAATCATAGGATTCTGAAAAAAATTATGTTTTCTAGATCAAAATATTGAAAGACCTAAATATGGTGTATGGAACTTCCTCTTTAAATAAAAAAATGGATGCCAAAAAAATATTGTAGTGGAAAAGAGTAGAATTTAGAAACAAAAAACCCTTTAAATAAAGCTTCATTTATATTTTATTATTTTTTTCCTTGATCGTCACGAGTATTTAATATAAAACATCCACATGAATATTCAAATTCTGTCCTCATGTATGATTAAAATGATTTCAAGGATTGAGTATAAATCTAAAACTACTATACTAATATAGTTCCTAAAAAAATCCTAATGAAATCAATTAAAAATCATGCTTTCCTCCCAAAATATACTCTTAGTTATGGTTATTTAGCTTGGAAATACCTATAAATATAACAATAATAGAACATGATATAGAGAATACCATCATATATATATATATATATCAAATATAGGATTTTTAGAACATAATTGATAGATATTATTCTTCAGCTTATAATTTTCATCTTCTATCTTCGTCTAGGAGAAAACCATGTAGTGGGTTAATCCAAAAAAGTAATTCCCTTATTATAAACACATGTCCCCACTCCTTCTTCTCTTTAGCATGAGGTACTTTTGTTCAATTTCATTAGTGATCCCTTCAATCTAATTATCCACTAAATCTTCCTCTTCTACTTTGTAAATTTCAAGAGGTAACCAAAACAAGGACAATTGAAAAGATAGGCAGAATACCACATGGTATGTCCAAAATGTAAAATCATCATTTTTTCTTCTTCCTTTGGGTGAATTCAATGGGTGTTGGTGTTTTTCCTCAATACCATTTTATTATTATGCCTACCCCACCCTCATCATCATGTCATTACAATATTCCACAATTATCCCCCATCTTCTTCTTTCTCTTATCCTTCAACTGTACAGTCTTATTTTTGTTGTAATATTTCCTTTTATTTTGGGGATTATTATTATTTATCATCCTCTTAGTAAGGGATGTGGTGTATTCCTTGAAAAAATTATATATTTTTTCCATATAATTACAAGGAGTAATTAACTCATAGTTGGATTCGTACTCTTTAATGTTTTCAATTGGTTCTTTTATTTCTTATAATATACATGCTTCCTCATTAGACTCTTATATGGATTCTCAATATTTTCCATCTTATCTTAGTCTTCATCCACTCATTAATAATTTTTTCCAATACTCATATATATTTATTATCTATTCTTGAGTGATGTTGTGGTACCCATGATAATATATGTTGCTCCAATCCCTATCTATATTGAATCATCCTTCTGAATAAACAATTTATTGGTAAATTTGTTGAATTATGAATTTCAATTAAAATATAGAGCATCATCATTGATTTTTCCTTCTTACACAATATCAAAAAAAATCAGTCACTTAAATGAAAAAATAGAGAAACCTATCTAAAATAATAAAATATAAAAGTGGGAGGAAAAAGTATTTTCCTAAATAATATATTGTTATGTCTAAAAGTATCTAAAAATGATGCTAAGGAAGTGGTTCGGTAACATAGTTTTGTTACATTCTATGTCCACAAACCATTTTATAATTTAGAACCATAAAATAGTTACTAACTAAATACAGGTGTAGTATAGATAATGGAAGCCAAAGGTTGATCCCATAGACATTGATACACTTTATAATTTAATAATTATGACTTCAAACCTACATTGAATTATAATTAAACTAACTAATCTAGACAAAAAAAGTTGGGATGAGATGTATGGGGACACTTCATGCTAAGGGTAATTAAATTTTAAAGTGTAAAATAGATTATGACAGTGATGAAGTTTTCGGAATCAGATCCTATTGAATCCAATTGTATTGATCAACATTATCCACACTATCAACTCATATTTTCTCAAGGATAATGGTAATTTAGATAATGGAGTAGTGGGTAACCTAAGATCATGTTTAAAAATCAGAGAATAAACTAACCCAATGGTTATAGTGGAATATATCACTCTAGAACTTAGACTAATGATACACTCTCCAACTAAATACAATGACCTTGCTCAATATAAATAAATAAGGATAATGAATCTTTCTCAACCATATAATAATGGTAATTTATTAAGAACAATGAAGGGATAAAAAATAATAAGGATAATGAAAACCCAACATTATATATTAAAAAGTATCCAACATTATTATAAAAATTTTCTTTTTGTGGAAAAGCCACAAAAATTTAAAATCATCCCTATAATTATATCCATGAGAGGGTGAAAATAATAATATATAACCTAGGCATAATCGGTGGACTCCACTATAACAACACTCCTTCATTTCATAACTTCTTTAAATTAGAAATGTAATCTACATTTTAATCTATGTAGGAATTCTCCATGTGTCCCCCTTTAAAAATATATTTTTTGAATTATTCAAGAGACACCACTAAAAAACTGGCCTTTAACAGTGCTAGTACTTATCAATGCTACAAAAAACACTGATAAATGGCATATTAATCAGAGCTAAGAAAAGTGCTGATAAATTTAACCTTTTATCAGCATTTTTTTGGTGTGGATAAAGGGTAACTTTTAAAGCACATTATTTTTAGTGCTAATAAAGGGTAACATCTATCAGTACATTATTTTTATCACTCATAAAGTGTACACTTTATCAGTGTTGATAAATATTTATTTCATCAATGCATTTTTAGTGCTAAAAAAAGGTCTGAATAAATAAAATTAAATAATTAAATAAATAAAAAATAAAAAATTAGTTTCTTAAAAAATATTACAAATTTTATTAATTCAATAATTATTGATAAAAATGAATAAATTGATTATACACTTTTAAGTATTAAACAATTTATTAATTAGATAATTATGATAATTAATGTTATTAAATTGTATATATTAAATATATAGATATATATATATATATATATAATATATATTTTTTATTTATATATTACAAAATATTTATGCACTTTACATTAAATAGTCATATATTTATTGAATAATTGCTTATAATTAAAAATTTATATGAATTAAGAATATTAACTAATTGCATAGTACTCGACATTTAATTGAATGTCGTTTGATTTTTCAATTTAACATAGATCAAATTCAGGTTACATTGATTTCACATATACGTAATTAATTCATTTTTATATACAATGCACACACATAAAACTTATCAATTTTTTTAAATATATTTAAAGTGTATTTATTCATAATTTATTCAATTTCACTCATTATTAACATATATGAATGCACTTAAAATTAGATATTTATTAATAATGATAAAAATATATTTGAAAAAAAATATTTATATATAAAAATATTTATAAATGTACATTTACTATATTTTTACCATTATATATTTATAATTATAAATAAACATATATTTTTTAAAAGTATTTATATAATTATAAATAAATAATTATATATATTCAAATAATTATTAAATTTATAATAAATTTAATTAAATAATGAATATATTTACTATATTTATAGTTATATATATTTATTAAATATATATATGTATAATTATCTAAATATATATAGTGATATAAATATTATTTTTTAAAAATATTTCTATAATTATAAATAAATAATTATAAATAAATAATTAGAAAATTATAATAAATATATTTAGAAAGAAATATATTTATTATATTTATAATTATATATATTTATTAAGTATATAAAAATATTTATAATTTTTTTATTGATAATTATAATTATAAATCCTTTAACAACACTTAAGTAATAACAGCTGATTAAAGTATCTTTATAAGTAATTTTTTCATACTGATAAAAATGAGTCTTTATCAGCACCAAACAAAGCACAGATAAAATGAAAATTTATCAGCACTATAAGTTTAATGATAATAAAATTTTCCTGATCTAATTAGAAACCTATAACCATTTTCAAACCCATCACGATATCAGAAGCTTTCTGCAGAAGCCACCGGCTGTCGGAACTCCTCCTCGGTGAATCGATGCTTAAATCACACCACTCTACTACCTCTAGTTTCTCAAACATCTCTTCTGACATTTGGTGTTCGATTACAATCAGGGCTTCCAAAGAGGGTCTCAGATTTTCTTTAACCTATCTAGGTAATCCTTTTAATTTTCCTTGTGTATTTTTGGTTTCATTTTATTCTTCGATGATGTCATTATTTTTGGTCCGGTGATTTTATACTAGCGGGGTATCCATTTTGATTTTTTTAGATTCCTATTTTGATTCAACTCTTGATCGGTCATGGAGAGTTTATTGTTTTTGGACTCGATGGTGACATGTGAAGTTTAGTTGGTTGTTTTATTTTGTTTCCATTTCCCAAATTGATCACCCAAAGTTATCATACATATTTTTTCATTATTTTTTATCAATGTATTCCATAAATGTGAAATTTTAGAAATTAAAACTGGGGATTTTGTGTGTGAGGGAGTTGAAGGTATGTTACGAGGTTTATTTTATATTATACTACTTCATATATTATTTTTTCTACTTATCTGGTTTGGTTTGATAATCCAATGTATGGATACATCATGGATGTTTTTATTTTAATTTTTTTTCTATAAGTTTTATTTATTTTTTGGGTCAAATTATTCTCATTGTGCTGTTTGTCATGCCTTGGTGCTTGTTCCCAGTCTGAGGGGGTTGAGAATGTCCCTTGGACTCTATCATGATATAGATTGACATTCCAACCACAACATTTAAAAATTTTATTCAACTTTCAATGGGTTTCAACATGGGTTTTTAATCTTCCTTTTGAAATCTATAAAACACTTCCATCACATACATGGATTGAGAAATAAATATCCCATGAATTCCATGAGTTGCCTATAAACTAAGGAAAATTTCAACTTACTAATCATCAACATTTAAACATTGGTCATTGTTAATATAGAAAATTATTATCATCATTTACCTCTTAAACATCTAAATATAATGTCATCCACATTGATAAACATTTTCAATCTATCCATAAAATTATTTTTTATGTAATGATTTTGATCAATTACCCATATTTTAAATTAAAGTTTCTTTAATAATTCATATAACCTTCAATACCAAGCTCTTAGTTCTTGTTTCAATTCATACATCACATTTTTAAATTTATAAACAACATTCTCATATTAGATAATTAGAAAACTATAAATTTTTTTTGATGTAATTCCTATTTGTGTAATCCATTAGTAAATACTAATTTTACATTCATTTGGAGTACCTTGAATTTCCTTAGGATGGATCAATGAGGTGATATGAAAACCCATGAGTCTTGAAATGTTTTCAAATATTGATATACCATTAATTTTAAATATAATAATTCCTTAGGTTGCAACATCACTTGTTCTAATACATTTTTATATCTTCTAGTTGGTTGAATGTGAGTTTATTATTCTTGTTTATCATATTTGAGTTTCATATTACTTCTTTATTGACTATATTATATTTTCATCTATTTAAGGGTTTTAATAAAGATTCGAAGTGGTGTAGTTATTTTCTTAAATTCAATTACCCATTTTCTTCACCATACTTAAATTCTTTGAAATAATAAAATATTAAGTTTCCCTTATTAGAATTTTCTATAACATTCACTTTTGATAATGAATATCTTATGGGTATTTGTTTATATGTTGTATAAAATTAATCTTGTATGAACAAATAGGATTGATATAAACCAAAAACATATTCATGCTAATTGTTTGAAAAAAGAATATAAAGATGGAGTTGGATTTGAGGAGTTTATCAAGTTTTCAAGAGAGCATGCATACAACCCTTCTAAAATCCTTTATCTGTGTTTACGTTGTTATTATTCAAGAAACATTAGTTCAAAAGAGTTGGAAGAATATTGATTTCTATTTGGATCCATTGATCAATGGAGCCAAAACAAGGATTTTTTGTGCATCACTCACAAATCTAATAACAAAACTAATGATTCTCTATGCACTTCACTACTGTTGGTTAATTACCACTTATCATATAATCTAACCTGAAATTCTTGCTTAACATCCCCATGATGCTATCATCCCATACATATATAGACACAAAAAAGTTGATTCTTGAAAATAAATAGAAAAGTTTATATAATAATATAATTCATTAGGTAAAGGTTTTGTGGAAAACACATATAATTTAATAAGTAACATGAGAATTAGAAAATGTTACGAAGGAGAAATATTCACACTTGTATAAATAATGAATAAAATTTCAAGGAAGATAAGGAAATGTAAATATTTTATGGTGATATGAGGGATATGGTGGTGATCGTGTGTGGGATGAGAGCATCACAGGGATGTTGAACGTGGTGTTCATGTCAGATTATATAATAAGCGGTAGTTAACCAATAATAGTTAAGTAGGCATAGAATCCTTATTTTTGTTATTAAGTTTGTGAGTGATAAAAAACCAATTCTTATTTTGCTCCATTTATTAGTGGAGCTAAATATATATCAATATCCATAATTGTCTATCGGTTTTCTAATATCCATATAGTCTTCTAAACCGTAATGAAGTGAAAAGAGAATCTTTAGTTTTATTATTAGCTTTTATTTTGACCAATGAAACCCTTTGAAATGATGTAAAGGTAATGTTACAATATACATTATATATTTTACCAAAAAATTATATAATGAAACGTTGATTTAAATTTCATTATTCCTCAAAAAGTTCATTTATTTTATAAGATGTATATCTATGTTTCCTACCTTTGCAGGAAGAGAAACAATGATGTCTCTGCTCAATCACAAAGGTAATATTGATGTTTATATATTAAAATCATTGTCCATAGAATTAATGTATTGTTTCATATTTATGTTTTATTTTTTTTATTACTCACATAATAACGGTTTTTTATACAGGTGGATTATTTTGTTCGAATTGGGGTGATCTGTCCAAATTTCATGATTCTTATCCCTTAAAACCTTTTCACCCCTATAGTGTAAAATTTATCACTTTATTTCAAATTACCTCCACTGCATTTATAGGAAGAGAAATGGAAAAACCTCTGCTCAATCACAGAGGTAATATTGATGTTTTCACAGTAAATTCATTATCAAAAAAGTTAATGTATTGTTTCATATTTATATTTAATTTATTTATTTTTGGTATTACTCAAATAATAATTATTTTATTATATAGATGGATTATTTTGTTCAAGTTGGGGTACTCTGTCCATCGTTCATGCTTCTTCTCCTATAAAACCTTTTCACCCCTATAGTGGTTCATTTATCAATTTCTTTCAAATTACCTCCACTACTTTTGCAGGAAGAGCAACGACACTTCTTTTTCTCAACCAGAGATTTAATATTGATGTTTTCACATTAAAATCATTTTCCATAGGTGGATTATTTTGTTGTATTTGGGGTGATCTTTACAAATTTCATGCTATTTATCCCATAAAATCTTTTCACCCCTCCAATGGTTTATTTATCACTTTCTTTAAAATTACCTCCACTTTCTTTACAGGAAAAGAAATTCCCCCGTCTCTGATCAATTATAAAGGCAATATTGTTATTTTAACAATAAAATCATTTTCCATATAATTAATGTATTGTTTTATATTTATGTTTAATTTATTTCTTGTTATTATTACTCATATAATAATTTTTTTCTTATAAAGGTGGATTTTTTTTGAGTTGGTGTGATTTGTCCATATTTCATCCCTTTATACACCAAAACCTACATAGACCTCTTCTCCCTCAAATCCTTTTACCCTTATAGTGTTGAAATTTATCACTTTCCTTCAAGTTCCCTCCACTTCTCAATCACATAGGTAATCTAGATATTTTCACAGTAAAATAATTATCCATATAATTAATGTATTATTTTATATTTATGATTAATTTTTTTTAGTATTACTCATAATAATTGTTTTCTTATACAGGTGGATTATTTTTTTCATGTTGATGTGGTTTTTTCGAAGCTGCTCATGCAGTGTTGGTAGTTCGACAGAGAAAGTCAATGGAAATCATGGTAAAATTAATAGTCAAGGTATTTTTGAGACTTTGGGACGTGTAGGAATCAACCACACCACAATCCAACACACTATGTGACATGTATAACTCTATATTATTCTTTCTATTTTAGATTGACATTAAAATTAGTAAAAAAGATAGCTAACTCAATGTGTTTGTAATTAGTTTAAAATTAAAATTTTACATTAAAAAGATTCACTCTCTAAAAACTAAGAAAAACACTCATATTTACTTGATAATTTAGGGCGTCACATCATAAATTATTTGTGATGTGTAAAAATTGGTCTAATTTCAACTCGATACACAATGTGATCTTTATGAGTCAAAGTGCATGTTCCATGTTTAAAATGAAATTCTATTAAAAAAAAAAGTGACATTCTCAAAAACCAATAAAACACATTCCAATTGTTTTGATACTTTAGGACAACAATCTATTAGTGATTTGGAACGTGTAGGAATAAGATACACCTCAATCTGATGCACGTTGTGACTGGAATGACTCTAAGGGTATATTTATTTTAAATTTACATTGATTTTAGTAAAAACAAATAACCTACTCAAAACCAAACAAACACATTAAGATTGTTTGGATACATTAGGAAAATGATCCATATGTTATTTAAGATGTTCATGAATCAGGCGCACCTCAATTCGATGTATGGTGTGATCGATATGACTCCAAGTGCATGTTTTTATTTAAAATTAACATCAATTTTAGTAAAAGGCCAACCGAACTACTCCAAACTGAGTAAACCCATTAAAATTGTTTAAATACTATAGAACAGTGATCCATAAGTCATTTTTGTTGTGTAATAATTATCCTCACCTCCATATGATACAAAATGTGATCAATATGAGTCAAAGTTTGTATTTTAATTTTAAAATGACATTTTATTAAAGAATACAAGTGACATACTCAAAAAAATAAACCACATTTATATTGTTTTAATACTTTAATATAATGATCCATAAGTCCTTTGGGATATTTATGAATTATCCGCACCTCATTCCGACACACGGTTTGATCGGTATGACTCAAAGTGCATCTTTTTATTTAAAATTGTCAATAATTTTAGTAAAATGGAAAACTAACTCACTCAAAACTGAGAAAACACATTCTGGTCTTTTTGATACTTTACAAAAATGATCCATAAGTCATTCGGTATGTGTCGGAATTAACCTCACCTCAATTCGATACATGGTGTGCCTAATATGTCTTAAAGTGTCCGTTATCAGTTTAAAATCGACATTTTAGTTCAAAAAGTTTCACTAATTGAAAACTAATAAAACACACTCCTATATTCTTGTTAATTTAGGATAATGATTCATAAGTAATTTTTGACATGTAGGAATCCGTTTCATGTCAAACCGATACATAATTTGATCAAAATGAGTAAAAAGTACATGTTTTTAGTTTAAAATGACATTTTAGTAAAAAATATAACAAAATATGTTCAGTCATAGGTAAGCCTCTGACCATTTATTAATAAAAAGAAAATGTCAACCAAGTACAGTAGGGTAGAAAAGAAAACTACATATCATAAAAATCACACCCATCACCACATCCACTATAGATTTAGTCATCTGCAGTAGTAGTTTCACAGTTGGAGCTTTCATAATGCTTGAGGACCTTGGCATATTTCCTTTTGAGATTCAACATTTCCAGAGACAATAATTCCTTTGAAGAAAACCTAACGACACTTTCCTTCGCAACTAAAGATCTGGTAATCATCGACCTTGGAAGAGAGGAGTAACCTTTCCTCGACCTCCGCTGTGGTGGGTTAGTCTGTAACACCCAAGATGTTTATGAGAAATATTTTGTTTTTATGTTATATACATACTCAAAGGAATCTTTCACTACACACAACACTAGCTTGACATTCTTTACACGCAATCGTGACCTTCCGGGATTGCTTGCATTGTACGCAATACCGAGTTTCACTAAACAATGACATGCTATTAAAATATTATTAAAACTATCCTTTATGTATAGTAATACCCAATTTTTGAAATTTTATAAATTTTATTTTTCAAAATGGACTTCATTTTTGGATTTGGAACATAGAAATTATCCTAGGGTGAAATTTTGGAATTTTTCTGAAAACATTCAATTTTTGATGAATAGTGAAAATACTGGGTTAGTATTTAAAAACCGACATTTTATTTAATTAATTAATTATTTTATTTTAATTTATTTTAGGTCAAAATTGATACATAATACTTATATAAGTTTAATTTAATTCATTGGAGTCATTTTATAATAATTTTAGATATATAAAAATTTTATTGAACTTTTCACCGTCTTTTACCCACCTCCTAGGAGAGTTTGAAAATTTATATAAAACATAATTTTACCACTTCTGTGAGTGGAATTTCTAAAATCCAAGAGACACGGTTAATATCAAGGAGTAAAATGTGGTTCAATAAGATAAAAATAATCTTTGGTGAATAGTAACTTTTTACTTTTATTTACCACGGTTAAAAGTAAATAGGGTAATTAAGGGTAAAAATGATATTATTATTACCATAACACATGCCATAATTGTATTGGATAAGTTTATTTTGACCAAAATTAACCTTAGGAATAAAATATGACCATTTGGGTCCACTTGGATTAGATTAGGACATTTATTATTAATTTATTTAAAGAAGGGTTAAAATAGTTAAAATCAAAGTTTAATAACTAAATCATTTTTAATATAGGGTAATACATAAGATAAATTATACTATAAATATTAATTATAAATATAAAAAAATTTCCTACATAATTTTATTCTATTTATAATTTTTAGACATTAAATAATTTAATTTATTTATGATACAATGATGATGCTGTAATTATCTTATTAATGAAATATTATCATAATTGATGTTATAAATACCCAAATAAATGTAATTTGAAACTTTTTATGAATTAAAATAATTTTATAGGTTAATATGAAATGTTAGTATTGATTTAATTATCTTTTTCGAACTAATCATGCTGTTATGATTTTCACAAAAATCAATTACCAAATAGTGTCAAAATGGACAGAAAATAGTTTTTAAAAAATTTTTATATTATTAACTATTATTATATTCCTAAAAATCTAAGGTTCGGCCACGATACTTATATCATGATTTTTGAATCATTAATGGACCTCTTGGGGGTCTCTTAAATGTATTTGGTAAGTTTATTAACTATATAATATAAAAATACAATGTGACATGGTAAATGTCAATCTAAATAACTAAGAGTTAAAACTAAAAGATAAGGTTAATATAATGACCCAAACCAGTCTAAAATCTATTGGTTGAGATTATTTCGAACCATACCCACTTTAGCTTCGAAATAAATCAGTTTGGAGCTATTAAAAACTGAATATGACTATATAATAAAATAATATTTTAAGTTTTTCCTAAGGTGCCCCTCTCCTCCCTTATAAAAGGGAACCTCCTCCCTCTCCTCCTTAC
The DNA here is from genome assembly GCA_963277665.1 of Viscum album. Taxonomy (NCBI): domain Eukaryota; kingdom Viridiplantae; phylum Streptophyta; class Magnoliopsida; order Santalales; family Viscaceae; genus Viscum; species Viscum album. The sequence goes on from OY728145.1 coordinate 180,481,923, forward strand.
ACCACATTGAGCCTTCAAGATCAGCCAAACCCTGAACATTTCTCTTCTCCACTTCCCTAGAAACATCCTAGAGGTCCAGGTTTTCTTCAAAGACCAATCTTAGTGCCCTAAGAGGAGGTTCCAATGAGGCGTGTCGAAGAAGATGTAATATCCGTTAACAATTCTTTGAAATTTATTTCTTCTTCTACTTCTTATTATTTAGTTGTTTCAATATGAATTAATAACATCAGTATCACTCATATAAAAATATTTTATTATAAATATGAAACAACCATATTTCACCTTTTATCCATCCTACGGAAAATGAAATCACCGCGCGTGCATACGTACAGAATACTGTCTCCACGCTGTGGCGTAATCTGTTTTCCACCACCACCATACATGGATGGGTATAATGGTGTAAATAATAACTATATATGATTATTATAAATTGATATTGATTCTGAAATATTATACATACACTTCAATACAATTCCACGATCATAGTAACAATATCATCGCTCGTGCGTGCGTACGTCCTACCATCTCCACGATGTGATGCGACTCATTTTACATGATCTTAAATGATTAATGATTATATAAATGAATCTAATGAATAAACATGATATATATTACACTAATACCATTCTGGAAGTGAGTTATATGTAACTAAAAATATGAATAAGATTTTATTCGACAAAACACACATAAGAACAAAGAAGCAATAAACACTCAAATAACAAGTAACAATAAAATATTAATAATAAGAAGCTAAGAATATGACCATATATGATATCATAACAATGAGTAAGATTCTGGAATAAGTCAATAACCTTATTTAAATCATTATACAGGAGGTTCGGACACGTACGAAGCAAATCGGACCTAAGGTAAGGGAAAATCTCACAATCTCATTTTTATCCGAGATTGTTTATACTTTAGAATTTAATGGGGAATATTTATCATACACATCCATGTTATGTCAATATGTAATATTATTTCTACCCTCCTATAATTTTTTAAATCAAATTTTACCTATTTGTGAGTTTTTAGTAAAATATATGAAAGGAATCTTTTGTCGTTTTTAGTACGAGGTACTTTTTTGACTTTTCCGGCCGATGTACGAGAAAAATGTTTTTTTTAACTTATACAGCTTGAATAGATTTTTATGATTTCATAGAAAATTATTTCCATGAATCTTACTTTATAATTTTTCAATTTTATTTTTAATCAACTTCTTTTAGTTTAAAATTCTATGACATGTTAAGAAAGGCAAAATGTTTTTGAAGTAGAAAGGATATTTTCTTCAAGAATGGAGTTCAAGTGTTTTATCAAAATTATTTTCCATATAAGACAATATAGGGTTCTGTTTATATCCCTATTTTTAAATTTATTTGATTATGTTATGATGGAATTAATTTTATGATGTCCTTTTATCTTATATGGATTATGTTATGATGACATAATGTTTAAGAATCCCATTTTTATTACATGGGTTTTGATATGATGTATGATTTATGATTTTGTGGCACACATAAAAATGGTTTCATTATAAGATGGGTGGGACCTATATCTTCCTCCAATGAATTTGGTAAAAATTTATATCTCATGAGATATATATGGCTGGAATGGCAGGTTAATCCAGTTCAGTGATACAGGACTGAAACGAGGAGTGAAATCGGTTCAAAAATAGACTTTGTCTGCTAAGATAGTCTTGTAAATGAGTCTTGACTACTAATAAATTATTATATATGACTATGTGTGTATGCCACAAAGTTTAAATTTATGATTATTTGGATTATGTTTCACTATTATGATTTCTCCCATGTTATGATATTATGATCTCTTTTGCAGGTTATGATTTTCAAAATGTTATGTTCTTATGAATATGATATGAATTATATTTCTTTTTGTTTTACCCTTACTGAGCATTTGAGCTCACCCTTTTGTATTTTTTCTTTTCCCCAGGTAAGGAAGAAGGATATTAAGTAATATATTCCAAAAGGGACTCTAGATATGATAAAATAAAAGGGAGACAATGTAGATGATTTATGAAGCTGTTGTTTAGGTTTCCCAGTTTCTAGAGACACTATACCTATACGGTACATTCATGGTTTTGTTATATGTTGTAATAAGTGTGCTTCAATTCTAAAGTAATAACAATTTATGTAAAGTATGTGTCGTTATTGATGGTATCAGAGGAAAGGTATAGTCAACCTTTGGAAACTTGGATGTGAAAGCCTTAGTAAGAACCCTAAGGATATATTTAAGCATAGAACACAATCTTAGTGTTTTAGAAATGGCCATGAATAACCTATGATAAGACCTTATGTGTGAAATTTTATTCTTGATTATGTGGTTTTCCTATTATAATTAGTGTTTCTCACACTATTCTTCTTGGTTTTAGTCAATGGATGGAACCCGATGGAACCCGATGGAACCGTGTTAATGCGGAATGCGATGGGCAATGCAATGATATTCCCCCTGAGAAACCAAACGTTATGGGAGCTGGAATGAAAAATATTGTATCCATGCTCACACAACTTTCTCAAGCTATGAATCATGCAGGACTTCCAAACGATCAAAGTAAGGAGCAACATTATATTAAATCCTTCATGACGCAACGTCCACCCTCATTCAACGGGTCTACATATCCATTAGTGGCTAAACAATGGGTCAGTACCACTGAAAAGATATTTTCAGTTCTTCAATGTTCTGAACATGATAAAGTCATCTTAGCAGTATATCGTTTGGAAGGTGAATCTGATCAATGGTGGGATATTATCAAGAATATGAGGCCAAGAGAAGAAATTGAGTTCATGGAATGGGAAGATTTCAAGAACTTATTTTTCAATATGTACTTCCCTCGAATTTTTCGAACAGATATGGAGAAGGAGTTTCTTGAACTAAATAAAAAGGATGTTGAATCTGTTGGTACCTATGAAGAAAATTTTATAAGACTTGAAAGGTACGCTTCTGGTATTATTATCCAACCTGAGAGTAAGATCGATTGATTCTTTAGTGTCATAAAACCAAGTATTCGAAGGGCTTTAGACATAAGGGACTTTAATAGCTATAAGGAAATCATTTGATGTGATCTCAAAGTTGAGATAGAGATTGGAGTAACCCATCAGTCATATGCGTTTGATAAGAAGAGGAAAATGGAATTCAAAGGAAAATATAAAGATCACACTAAAAAGAAGTGTAGTTTTTCCTTATGCTCAAAGTGTGGAAAGAAACATGGAGGGAGTTATCTTAAAGGGACAAGTAAATGTTTCAAATGTGGAAAGGAAGGTCATCGGGCATTTGAATGCCGTAATGATGGGAAGAAGATGTCTAGTGATACAAAAAAAGAAAAGGCTACACAGAGTGAGCCTCATACACTTCAATGTTACAAGTTCAAGGAAATGGGGAATTATGCTAATCAATTCCCTAATCCAATGGTTTTTGATGATGATCGATGTCAACAAACTCTTAAGGATAAAGGCAAAGGAAAGTCACATGCAATTTCTATCAATGATGTGGATTATGATAACGAAGTGGTGAAAGGAACACTTACCATGCACTCTAAAGTAGCAAATGTTTTATTTGATTCTGGATCCACCCACTCTTTTATTTCTGAAGAATTTTCGGGTATCACCGTATTACCTAAACAATTAGATGTTGAGTTAGCTGTGACAACCCCTAATGGCACAATAGTCGCATAAAAAGTTTATAATTTTTCTCCGATTAAAGTTTGTTGGAAAGTGCTTCCTTCAAATCTTGTGATCCATCCTATAGTGGAATTTGATGTGATTCTTGGAATGGATTGGATTTATTTATATGGAGCTCATATCAATTACCAACAAAGGGAAGTCACATTTCATATTCCAGATCAATCTATGATCGTATATCGATGCAAGGATGAACATAACCTTCCAGTGGAAATTTCTTCTGTCTTATGGGTCTTGATCCACTAAATGAAGGTTATTAATCTCAAATGGTTGGTGATAAACTCACGATTAAGAATATTCCCATTGTATGGGAGTTTGATGATGTCTTTCCGGAGGAATTTGCGGGTCTTCCACCAAATCGTGAAGTTGGGTTTTCAATAGAACTCATACTAGGTGCTTTGCCTATTTCAAAGAAACCTTATAGAATGGCTCCAATTGAGTTGTAGGAATTGAAGAAGAAACTCCAAGAGAATCTTGATAAGGGATTCATAGGCCCTAGTGCATCACCTTGGGGAGCACCTATTCTGTTTGTTAAGAAGAAAGACGGATCAATGAGACTCTGCATTAATTATCGAGAACTTAACAAGATCACTATCAAGAACAAATATCCTCTCCCACACATTGATGACTTATTTGACCAACTACGCGGAGCTCAATACTTTTCCGAGATTGATCTTCGTTCAGGGTATCATCAATTAAGGGTCAATAGGGAGGATATACCAAAGACAGCTTTCCATACAAGGTATGGACACTATGAATTTATAGTGATTCCATTTGGTCTTACTAATCCCCCTCCTATCTTCATGGATATGAGGGATAGTGTCTTTAGAGACTATATTGATCAGTTTGTGGTAGTTTTTATAGAAGATATTCTTGTCTATTCAAAGACCAAGGAAGAACATGAAGATCACTTGAGAATTCTATTAAAGACCCTGAGAAAGGAGAATCTTTAGGCCAAATTTACCAAGTGTGAATTTGGCTTCAAAAAGTTTCTTTTTTGGGTCACATATTCTCAAAAGAGGGGATATCTGTGGATCCAGCAAAAACACAGGTTATTGAAAGATGTTCGAGACCAACAACAGTAACTAAGATCCAAAGTTTTTTTGGTTTGACTGGATATTATTGACGTTTTGTGAAAGTTTTTTTACAATTATCTAATCGACTCACCAGGTTGACTCGAAAAGGATTTAAGTTCATGTGGACGGAGGAATTTGAAATGAATTTCAAGGAGTTGAAAAGAAGGTTATCCAGTGCACCTGTGCTCACACTGCCTTGTAGTGGAGAAAGGTTTGTGATCTACAGTGATGCATACAAGAAGGGGTTGGGGTGTGTTCTCATGAAAAATGATATGGTGATATCTTATGCCTCACGACAGTTGAATATCAATGAGAAAAATTACCCAACTAATGATTTGGAGTTAGCTGCAGTAATCATTGCCTTAATGATTTGGAGGCATTATCTTTATGGTGAAAGGTGTAATATTTATACTGATCATAAAATTTTAAAGTATATTTTCACACAAAATGAGATGAATATGCACCAAAGAAGATGGTTGGAGTTGATTAAGGATTATGACTGCTCAATTCATTACCACCCTGGGAAAACAAACAAGGTGACAGATGCATAAAGTCCACAATACCATGCTAGCTTATCCATGATGAGGATCACAAAAGATCCAATATTTATGGATTTACAAAGGATGGATCTTGGAATTATAATGGAAGGGGAAAAATCGTATCTTTCTCAAATGAATGTTCAACCATCTATATATTTGAAGATTAAATAGGAACAGAAAGAAGATGTAGAGTTACAAAAGAAGGTGAGAAATGTTCCTGAAATCAACCTTGATTGTGATGGGATAATAATGTTTAGGAATCGTGTTTGTGTTCCTCCCATACCCAAATTAAAGAAGAATCTGCTGGATGAGTCTCATAGTTTTTAATTCTCTATTCATCCTGGAAGGACGAAGATGTATAGGGACCTGAAAGAGTACTTCTGGTGGGATGGCATGAAAAGAGATGTTGCTGAATATGCCTCTCGATGCTTGGTTTATCAGCAAGTTAAATCTAAGAGACAAAAGTCTAAGGGGATGTTACAACCATTACCCATACCCAAATGGAAATGGGAAAACATCACTATGGACTTTTTCACCAAACTTCCTAAAACAACCAAAGTAAATAATTCTATCTGGGTCATAGTTGATCGTCTTAAAAAGTCGGCACACTTCATTGCTATTAGAGAGGATTTCTCTCTGGATCAGCTTTCCAGGATATATGTGAATGAAGTAGTAAGATTGCATGGATTACCACTTTCCATTATATCTGATCGGGATCCTCGGTTTACCTCAAAGTTCTTGAGAAGTCTTCAGAATACTTTGGATACATAGTTGAGTTTCAGCACTACATATCATCCTCAGACAGACGGTCAGTCTGAGAGAACAATTCAAACTCTAGAAGATATGTTAATAGCTTACTCTATGGATTTCAAAGGTGGTTGGGATCAACACCTAACTTTGGTGGAATTTTCATATAATAATATCATTCAATCCATTATTCAGATGGATCTTTATGAAGCTCTTTATGGAAAGAATTTCAGGACTCCAACTTGTTGGGATGAAGTTGGGGAAAGAAAGCTATTAGGACCTGATCTTGTTGATGAGATGACAGAGAAGGTCAAATCTATTCAACAACACATAAGAGTAGCTCAGAGACCACAAAATAGTTATGCCGACAACTGAAGAAAATACCTAGAGTTTGAAGTGGGTGATAAAGTTTTCTTACAAATATCTCTTTGGAAGAGAGTAATGAGATTTGGAAAGAATGTAAATTTGAGCCCTAGGTAATCGGTCCTTATGAAATACTGGATCATGTTGGGAAGGTAGATTACCGATTGGCGCTTCCACCAAGTCTCTCTCAAGTTCACGATGTGTTCCATGTATCTCTCCTAAGAATGTACATACCCGATCCTTCACATGTACTCAGATCAGAAGTTGTACCGTTGGAGCATGATCTTTCTTATGAAGAACAACCGATAGAGATTCTGGATCGTAGCGAAAAAGTCCTACGGAACAAGAGAACTCACTTGGTGAATGTTTTATGGAGGTACCACCAATTAGAATAATCTACATGGGTGCTTGAGGATATGATGTGGGAGAGGTATCCTCATCTGTTTGTTACAAAGTGACGAATTTCAAGGGCGAAATTCATTTTAAGGGGGGTAGAATGTAACACCCAAGATTTTTATGAGAAATATTTTGTTTTTATGTTATATACATCATCAACAGAATCTTTTACTACAAACAACAATATCTTGGCTTGCTTTACACACAATCGCGACCTTCCTCGATAGCTTGCGTTGTACGCAATACTGAGTTTCACTAAACAATGATATGCTATTAAAATATTATTAAAACTAGACTTTATGATTAGTAATACCCACTTTTTGAAATTTTATAAATTTTATCTTTCAAAATGGAATTTATTTTTGGATTCAGAATATCGAAATTATCCTAGGGTGAAATTTTGGAATTTTTCTGAAAACATTCAATTTTTGATGAATAGTGAAAACACTGGGTTACTATTTAAAAACAGACTTTTTATTTAATTAGTTAATTATTTTATTTAAATTTATTTTAGGTCAAAATTGATACATAATACCTATATATGTTCAATGTAATTAATTTTAGTCATTTTATAATAATTTTAGATATATAAAAATTTTATTGAACTTTTTCACCGTATTTTACCCACCTTTTGGGAGAGTTTGAAAATTTATATAAAACTTAATTTTACCGCTTCTGTGAGTGGAATTTCGAAAATCCGAGAGACACAATTAATATCAAGGAGTAAAATGTGGTTCAATAAGATAAAAATAATTTTTGGTGAATAGTAACTTTTTACTTTTATTTACCATGGTTAAAAGTAAATAGGGTAATTAAGGGTAAAAATGATACTATTATTACCCTAACACATGTTCAAATTCTATTGGATAAGTGTAATTCGACCAAAAATAACCTTAGGAAGAAAATATGTCCATTTAGGTCCACTTCGATTAGATTAGAACATTAATTATTAATTTATTTAATGAAGGCTTAAAATAGTTAAAATCAATGTTTAATAACTAAATCATTTTTAATATAGGTTTATACATAAGATAAATTATAGAATAAATATTCATTAGAAATATAAAATGATTTCCTACATAATGGTATTTTATTTATAATTTTTAGACGTTAAATAATTTAATTTATTTATGACACAATGATGATGCAGTAATTATCTTATTAATGAAATATTAACATAATTGATGTTATAAATACACAAATAAATGTAATTTTAGACTATTTATGAATTATAATAATTTTTTAGGTTAATATGACATGTTAGTATTGATTCAATTAATTTTTTCGAACTAATAATGCTGTTTTGATTTTCAAAAAAATCAATTACCAAATTGTGTCAAAATTGACATCAAATAGTTTTTTAAAACAATATTATATTATTAATTGTTATTATATTCCTAAAAATCTATGTTTCGTCCACGATACTTATATCATGATAGATGTATCATTAAAGGACCACTTGGGGGTCACTTGTATGTATATGGTATGTTTATTAGCTATATAATATTAAAATAAAAAGTTACAGGGTAAATGTCAATCTAATTAACTAAGAGTTAAAACTAAAATATACGGTTAATATAATGAGCCAAACCTGTCTAAAATATTTTGGTTGAGAGGATTGCGACCCATAACCACTTTAGCTTCGAATGAAATCAGTTTGGAGCTATTAAAAACAGAATATGACTTTATAATAAAACAATATTTTAAGTTTTTCCAAAGGTGCCCCTCTCCTCCCTTATAAAAGGGCAGCTCCTCCCTCTCCTCCTCACACCACTTTGAGCCTTCAAGCTCGGCCAACCCCTGCCAATTTTTCTTCACAACTTCCCTATAAATATCCTAGAGGTCCTGGTCTTTTTCAAAGACCAATCTTAGTGCCCTAGGAGGAGGTTTCAAAGAGGAATGTCGAAGAAGAGGTAATATCCATTACCAATTCTTCCAAATTTATTTCTTCTTATAATAATTCTTCTTTAGTTGTTTCATTATGAATTAATAACATCAGTATCACTCATATACTGATATGTTATTATAAATATGAAACAACCCTATTTCACCTTCTATCCATCCTAAGGAAAATGAAATCATCGCGCGTGCGTACGTACGGAATACTGACTCCACGCTGTGGTGTAATCTGTTTTCCACCACCACCATACTTGGATGGGTATAATGGTGTAAAAAATAACTATATATGATTATTGTAAAGTGATATTAATTTTGAAATAGTATACATACACTTCAATACAATTCCACGATCATGGGAACTATATCATCGCTCATGCGTACGTATGGCCTACCATCTCCACGATGTGATGTGACTCGTTTTACATGATTTTCAATGCTTAATGATTATATAAATTAATTTAATTAATAAATATGATATATATTACACTAATAAAATTCTGGAAATGAGGTATCTATAACCTAAAATAAGAATACGAATTTATTCGTCAAAACAAGCATAAGAACAAAAAAGCAATAAACACCCGAATAACAAGTAACAATGAAATATTATTAATAAGAAGTTAAGAATATAAACATATATGATATCATAACAATGAACAAGATTCCGGAATAAGTCAATAACCTTATTTAAATCATTATACTGGAGTTCCAGACACGTGTGAAAAAAATCAGACCTAAGGAAGGGAAAATCTCACAATCTCATTTTTATCCGAGATTGTTTATACTTCAGAATTTACTGAGGAATATTTATCATCCACATACATGTTCCATCAATATTTAATATTATTTCTACCCTCCTAAAATTATTTAAATTCAATTTTACCCATTGGTGAGTTTTTAGTAAAAGATATGAAAGGAATCTTCTGTCATTTTTAGTACGAGGTACTTTTTGACTTTTCCGGCCAAAGTACGAGAAGAATGTTTTTTTAACTTATATAGCTTGAATGGATTTTTATGATTTCATAGAACATTATTTCCATGATTCTTACTTTATAAGTTTTTAATTTTAATTTTAATCATATTTTTTTAGTTTAAAATTGTATGACATTTTAATAAAGGAAAAATGTTTTTGAAGTAGAAAGGATATTTTCTTCAAGAATGGAGTTCAAGTGTTTTATCAAAATTATTTTCCATCTAAGATAATATAAGGTTCTGTTTCTATCCATATTTTTAAATTGATTTGATTATTTTATGATGGAATTACATTTAGGATGTCCTTTTATCTTGTATGGATTATGTTATGATGGAATAATGTTTAAGAATCCCATTTTTATTACACGGGTTATGATATGATGTATGATTTATGATTTTGTGTCACACATAAGAATGGTTTAATTATAAGATGGGTGGGACCTAAATCTCACTCCAATGCATTGGGTAAAGATTTATATCTCATGAGATAGACATGGCTGGAATGACAGGCTAATCTGGTTCAGTGATACAGGACTGAAACGAGGAGTGAACTCAGTTCAGAAATGAACTTTGTCTGCTAAGATAGTCTTGGAAATGAGTCTTGACTACTAAGAAATGATTATATATGATTATGTGTGTATGCCACAAAGTTCCAATTTATTATTACTGGGATTACATTTCACTATTATGATTTATCCCATGTTATGATATTATGATCTCTTTTTCAGTTTAATAATTTCAAAATGTTATGTTCTTATGAATATGATATGAATGATATTTCTTTTGTTTACCCTTACTGAGTATTTTAGCTCACCCTTTTGTATGTTTTCTGTTCCCCAGGATAGGAAGAAGGATATTAAGTAAGATATTCCAAAGGGGACTCTAGATATAATAAAATAAAAGGGAGATAGTTTAGATGATTTATGAACCAGTTGTTTATGTTTCCTAGTTTCTAAAGACACTATACCTATATGGTCCTTTCATCGTTTTGTTATATGTTGTAATAAGTGTGCTTCAATTCTGAAGTAATAACAATGTATGTAATGTATGGGTCGTTATATATTCATATCATCCTCATTCCCAGATAGCTTCATCCCCACACCCATAACCACATCACTATAAGAAATCAAGAACATACCATTGACATTTTAATTTTCATTATCATAAATATCACCCCACTTTCCCAAGACTTTCAGTTCTTGAAACTTCAATCCCCGTTCAACCTAATTTCGATTATTATACTCAATCATGGAAATACATTGTGGATGCTCCACAACATCCTGCATTGCAATATTTCCATTTGCAGCACCCTCAGAGGAGAGATTAGCCTGCAGCAGGCCATCCTTCTGCCTTGCATCATCTTCCTTTGTTTGAGCCAATTCCAGAAAAGGATTGCCTGTGGAGACCATGATTAACATTCCTCCAACAGTATCCTCCTGCCCTGTCCACTCCTTGGAACACGAATCCACCAACCTTATTTTAGTAGCATCTAAGTTCATCTTCTGTTCAGTCACAACCTCCTTCCGTCGATCACATGAATCAAAGTTATCCATCTTCTATGGCCCCTCTTTCACCTACTTCTAAAAATTCCCCTAAAATTTGGGGTCAGGACTAGAGCTCCCCACAAACTAAAGCACAGAAACACGAGAAACATTCGCTGCCTATGCAGAGGAGGTCACTAGACCTTGAGCGCCCTCATCGTGTTGTGACTCAATTTTCCCAGATAGTTTTTCACCACCAGTAAAGCTGAACCAGATGGGATAGAACCTGCACTACCCATTCTCAAAAACCCACGATGAAGCCCCAACCAGACACTTACTTTGACAAACTAAATATGAATGTCCGAGACGACCACATCCAACACAAAATGACATCTAAGACTCAAATTTGACATCCTTCTTCCACTAAAATTCCTTCCCATCTGTAATCCAAACCCAATTGATAGGCGACCTCGCGACATCAACTTCTACACAAATACGTGGATAAATGGGATGGAAGACAACCCAAATTGCCATCTTTGAGTGGTCACATCTCATGTGGATGTCAAAACTCCATCGAAGAAGAAAAAAGGAATCGCCATTGCAGCGTCGAGGGGAACAGGACCAGGCAGCAATTAGGTCATCTTCTATCTCAAAACGAATCATCAGATGCTTCTTATCGAGTAAGCAGACTACCACACGATCATGAAGATCCCAGGAATTGAAGATAAAGAAATCAAAGTCAACAACCGAAGGGTGCTAATGAAAAAACCGAGCCACCAACGTAAGGTTTCAGAGATATGTTGCACCATTAAGCTCCGTTGAGGAAAGATCAAGTTGCAGTGCTCCTTGGAAAAGATCATGAACTTTTAGAGAGAGCTTAATCCTCGGGAAAGAAGACAGAAATTCAGGATTTGTGAACGGAACGAAGTTCGTGCTTGGTCCATGAGGTTGTAGGCCTCCCCCCTCCGATTGAGATGGGGGAGCATGGTTTCGTGGCATTAGGGTTATGGAATTACCGTGGGAGAAGCCGAATGAGAGCTCATCGACAAGCTTATTTCCTCATATATGACAACAATGTATTCTCTAGTAAAAAAGATAACTAATATACTCAAAACTGAGAAAACACATTAATATTGTTTTGATACTTTTGGAATATGATCTAAAAGTAATTTGAGACATGTTGGAATTAGTCTCACCTAAATCTGATGCAAGATGTGACTGGTATGACTCATATGGAATATTTTTATTTTAAATTGAAATCAACGTTAGTAAAATTAATAGTTTCTGTTAATTTTTATATATATATTAATACTAAATTAAGAATTTTTATTATTATACAGGTGCATCATTTTACTTTATTAGGGGTGTTTTGTTCAACAATAGCATGCGTCGTTTCAAGATTAAAAGTTAAAGGAATATTTCTGTTTTTAAATGTATGTAATAATTTTTATTTATGTAATTGAATGAACTAATCTTTGAAATGTATATAATATAGTATTTTGTTCTTTTTTGTGTTGTAAATTTCGTATCATTTAAATCGTGTATTGGGACTTGTTTTTGTTGATATCTAGGGTTTTTTTGGTGTTGCGGTGTGCTTTAACAACACACCGTAGTGGTGCTACAGTGTTCAATTATAGCACACTGCAATGTGGACCTTTATGTGCAATTTTAAAAGTTATGATAGAGGCCACATTTATCAGTGATTTTAAAAAAACTGATAAAGCTCTACTTTATCTGTTCCCATAGAATCACTGATAAGGTTCCATTTTATCAGCGCTCAAAAAGCACTGATAAATTGTTCCTTTAGTGATGCTAAATTAAAGAAATGAAAAATGGTTCCCTTATCAGCGCATTTAAAAGAACTGATAAAGGTCCCATTTATCAATGCTTTATTTATATCTGATAAAGTACCGCATCATTGACACTTTTGCATTTTGATAAAAGACTATGGATTTTAACATCACTCATCTAGTCATCATTTTTCTACTGTTGATAAAGGCCATTTTTAGAACTGTTATAGGTCAGTTTTTTTAAAGTGAGAGTGGATGAGTGTTCGTCCTTATACATACTTTTTAATATTCATGTAAACCCAAGAGTTATTACACATTATGTCCTTGAGGTTCCTCAATTAACATGTGTGTTGTAAGGTAGGATCCCAAACATCAAATCAATTATATCTCAACTATGTCTTGTTTTCTTCATCAACTTATATTATCCCCTTGTTTATCATTACTCCTTGTTCATGCATCTAATCACTAACATTGGTTCCATGATATTCCATTGGTAATTTCATGTTTAACATCTAATTTTAATCATTTACATGTTTCCACACAACACAAACCTACCCATTTCAATATTTATTCATGTAAGGGATCAACCATGCTAATAATCATTATGAAATAGTGTGTTTTTGAGTTTAATATTTACCTGTGAAAATGAGATTTATGTTATCTGATATGGAGAGACTTATTTCCATCTTATTGCAATTCCTACATACACCAATACTTTGAGCACTAAAACATCCTTTTGAAATAATATTGGATATTTGACCATGTCCATGGTATATACCATGGGTATTATAATATTTTAAAGGGAGTTTTATCATTGAGTTAAACTGTTACACCACTAACATCACTGATTCATCATTTCTATATCTAGAATAATATTACATTTAAAGTAGGGTCACTTAAATTTTTGTTTGGATTCATAGTGGTTATCCCGGTCTCCCGTAGACGATCAATGGTATTTCTATCCTCAAGAGGGGAATTTTGGACCTAACACTAGATCATATGGTATATTATGCCCCCATTTTTCTCTTACAAAAATCAAACCCTTACAAGAATACATTATGTTATCAATATTAACTTTATAATAAAAATGTGTTTTGAATTTGTTTTATTTTATTTTTCAAAAATGTTATTTAAAATTAATGATTACCCATAAAAGAATAAATCAATGTATAATTTGGGTTAATTGATAATGAATCATAAAAAATCATAACTATAAATTTAAAAAACTGAATGTACAAAATAAAGACATCATTCTGATTTATGTTTTTTGAGTTAATCTTTTGGATTCATCAGATCTTTTTATTAACCAACATTTTTTTAATTTTAATAATTATGGAAGTAATTTAGAGGATGAATGTATCTAAAAAAAATTCAATTATAAGATATATTTATCTATAAATACAACTATATTTTAATTTAAAGGATGTGGACTCACTACACATCTCACAAGTCTGTAGTTGTGTTAAAAGAGTTGGTGTTGTGAGTTATAAACTTAAAATTATACCAATTGTTTTGTAAGTGATTCCATTTATTACACCAGTTTTTTAGTCTTCAATATTATGCCTCCACTAACTGAAGTATAAATAATGATTCTGGAATTGTGATTTAATCCACAATTGAATGTATTAATTTTAATATTACAATTTAATTTTCGATAAAGGAAATTTCAAAGAAACAATTTGATGTACTCGATTTCCGTAAATGATGATTCTATATCAAGTGCCAAAATATTTTGAATTTCATTAGGATGATTGATTTATTTAAAGGTTGAAATTATTAACTTTTTTTATAAATCACATCTCCATTATTAATAAAACCTAATGGAAACTACTTTAAATAATTTTTTAATAAATATTATGAAATGTTGAGAAATTCACTTAACAATATTGAATTGTTGGAGAATTTGTGTATTTGAATGAGTTTCATAAATCTAGAAAATATAAAAAATAGTATTATTATGTAATTGGTCGAAAAATGTATTAAATTATGAATCATTATTAACACACTTGATATGATCCCATGAAGTGAGTTAAATATAGATTTTCTTAATTGAGTGAGGGTATTTTTCCTCATTAACTATTTATCTTAAAATGAAAAAAATAAAGAACATAAGATTTCTAGTGGGAATGAAAATAATAAAAATATAAATAATTCATGTAAAACCATGATCTCTTAAACTCTGAGAATATTATTTCATGTTTTGATCAAGAAAATCCCTAACAATGATGCCGAAAATTTTACATAACCATGAAGATCATTAAATCAACATGACCATGTATATTTTTAAATTTATAGATAAATTTCTTTAACTAATCTAATTAGGTATAATAAAATGAAGTTTTAGAGTATATCAAATGGGGAAATAAGTAATCCCAATAAATATATTGTTAAATCATTAAAAAATGAATCATTATTTTTGTTAAAAAATTAAAACACTCTATTTTTTATAAAACCAATTAATTTAATTAATGTTATATAAAATCAATTTTAATGGATATATTTTCAAAATATATTAATATAACTTACATAAGATATAAATTTGATTTAATTATTCCAAGACTATTAATATAATGTTTTTCAATATGTTCAACTTCAAATAATACCTTTTCATCCATTCTAACTCCCATGATTAAATGATTTAAAATGAATAAAAGTGAAATAAGTACAAATCATATTTTGATAAAGATGAATCCAAACCACTCTCAATATAAAATAAAATTTACAATATTGGGTTTCCTACCTCAGTATATATTTTTTACTGAAGATCTAATAATGAGTAATATTTATCTTTGAATAAATATGATAATATTAAAAATAATTTATTTTAAAAGTATGCTTTGATTAAAATCACAAAATTATGTTCATTTTAATTTTAATTTTCACTAATTTTATGATAATTTACACTCATAATAAATCTAGTATCAATAAACCTTGGTTTTAAATTTTTATAACAAAAGAAACAGAAATGATAAATACTTTCCTTAATCAAGAAAACTAAATTAAAATAATAATGAAATAAAAAATATTCAATTAAATTGATATATTTAAATTTAATCAAGAAAAAATCTCAAGGCCCTATTTTTCACTAAAAAATATATTATTAAAATCTAAAAATGGAAATAAATCATATATAAAACTATATACTAAATGAAATATATTTACTCAAAATCACATCGTGGTCATAGTCACCATGAAATTATTCATTATCTATTCAAATATCTATCTTCAAAAATAGTTTTTTCCTTCAACTCATATAAATAAAATTCCATATAACTATATTTCAAAATATTATATCATGAAATAGTAATTAAAATGGAATTTTATTTCATATAAATATATTTTATTTATATACACATTAAAATATCAATTATTCACTAAATTAAAAATTTATCTAACCTCTTCCTTATAATTTTTTTTATAGAAATGACTATAGAAAATTTATCCAACACTATTTTTTTCATTTCTCACAAAATGAGTAATTCAAAAAAATTAGAGTTTCAAAGTAAAACATGTTTTAATGATCATTTAAGTATTTATCTATATATTATTATTTTTTAAGGATATTCCATGGTTTAAAATTCCTATACATTTTTTCTATTAGGAAAATATTTTCTTGAAATTTGTCTTCATTTTATTGTTTCTCTTAAATTTTCTTTAAACCACTTTTGTTTTACAATTATTCCACTAACTGACTTAAACCATTGAATGATCATAGATATAAAAGGTATGAATCTAAATTATTATGAAAATTCATTATAAAAATCTTACACCAAATTGATATATAAAATTATCATAAACATGAACCTTTTTCATATATTCAGGAAAAAAATTAGAAATTATCTAAATGGAAACACTCATTAGGGTGATATAAAATATAAAATCCTAAATGTAATAGATTATTTATATATCAATATTTTCAATTTTATAAAAACATTCCTTTAAAATTTTCAATTCCTCATAAATCAACCTTATTTATATAATATATTAATATTAATGATCATAATTAAAATAGGTTATTTATTAATGAAATCAAATTTAACTAATTAAATAAAAATATTAATTTATTTCAAGTATGAATTTTTATTAATAAAAAATTTATCCATTTATATTCAAATATATATCATCTTATGAGTTTATAATGGAAAAATTTATCATACACCTTTTAAATTTAAACCAATAATATATCATATATCCCAAATATAAATCATGTATGAACACTATTTTTTAAATTTAATACATGAATTTGGTAGTTTTAATATCCATAGATAAATAAATGTTTCTCTCCTTAGTATTTCATCCATTTTTTTGTTTTTTTATTTGATCGAATGCTTGTGCATGAGGATAAAATAAATGTTAATTTGCATTATCAATAATTCTAAATAATTTGAGTAATTCCTATTATCAAGGAATTATTTAAAAAAATAAATTTGGAAATCATCTGTAGGGTAACGACCCTAAATTAATTAATTAACTACTCATAATAAAAAATCATGTATTTTTTCATAAAAACTTTTCAATTATACAATATATTGAATTACATTCATAATATTTTAATTTTTATCAATCCAAAATGTTATTATTTATTAAAATGTCTCATAAATAAATGCTCCCATCAAAATTCATGTGAAAATTCCCATTGACCCTACCCAACCACTCAATTTAAACATTTTTATATTGTTCAAATTATACTAGGGAAGGTATTTATAATGAATTAATATAAAATTATAATGCAACCTATAAAAATTTAAGATAATATAACAATCCTTTCTAAGTTTATATATACTATTTTTTCGTTATAAATATTTAGTTTGATGATTTAAACTTTCTTTCATGTTAATTATGATATTTTTTCATTATGTGATAAATTGATTGATTAAACATGTCATTATCCATATTCCACATTATAGTTCTATATTAAAATTATTATGAAAAACAATAACAAATTAAATCAAAATTTATTATGATATTTAAAATAACTATCATAAATCCTAGAATAAATATATGCACATATTGTTTATTGATTTAATGTAAAATATTATAATTTATTCCTAATATAAAAAAATGAAATAATTTTTAAAAAGTAAAATGAAATAAAAAAATACTATATTCAAAATTCAAATAGCTCCATTGATTTTTCTCTATCCCTTCCCCTCCACTGCCTCTCATAATTAGTATTTGGTAGATGAATATGTTTATCATTCATAATTTCTTATATAAATAATGATATTTATTATCCAATCCCTCATAAAATTCTTCTTATTCTTCCAATAAATGATGAATAAATAAATCATTTCAATTATGTATTACTATCTATAATAAGGGTCGCAGGTTCTCCATAGGATACATAAAATAATATATATTAACATAAACAATGCTACCCATATTGAGGAAATAGATAAATTAAGGTATTTAAAATTGAATATTATTCTATTTTTCATATTATTTATTGAAATTACATATCCTTAAACTTTCAACCAATAAATAACTTAAATTTGTAATTATTTTATATTACTAATTTCTAGGATTTTTATAATTCATTATTATCCCCTTAAATTTCTTAGTAAAACTAACATATATATGATCATGAAATGAAGGAGATTTACTTACCCCCAAAGACTGCTCTATATTATTTGTAGTGGAAGTACATGTAGATATATAGCCTAAGAAAGGATCAAAGTTAATTTAAATTATGTTGGTGATTTTCTCTAAGTCATCAAGATTATGTTATAATGAAATTGGTGTCACCAGAGGTGTGAAAAGTGTTGTCAATGTAATCTTTTCAATGAAAATATTCAATTACTTACAAATTTGGTGTACCCCTCTCAATGTAGTTATATAATGATTTTATTGTAACTATATTCCCAATATAGACTAAGAGGTGGGCTGGTTATTGTGTATAATTCTCTTTTTCTCCCCTATATGTTTTTCTAATTTTATTAATAACTCTTATACCTATCAATATTAAAGCACAAAAATATTAACAAGATAATAAAATATAGGGACACACAAATTTGTTTGGTTGATCACAAGGGGTAATTTGAGAACTACATAATGATGTTCCAACATACTAGTGGATAACACTACTCGCTATAGTAATTTCATATGTTTAGTAAATATAAACTATTGATCATAGGATCACTTTATCACCTTATATCTCTCTACACTATTTTATTATAAGGAATACAAGTCAATATAACTATTATATCACTTAAAATGATTTTTCATAACTAATATACACTATATCATTAAAGAATCTGTTATTATGATTCCATTAATTATTTAAATACTTGATATTAATTAGTATTAATCACATCATCCACTATTCATAATCATTTTCAAAATCAATTAGTTTTTTTCAACCTTCAACTTTTTCATAATTTTTTAAATCAATTATTAGTTATTAAAACTTACGATATATTTATTATCCACATATTAAACACAATTTTAGTCTTCAAAGATATCATTAATCATTAATTAAGTCAACCAAGTCACATATAATCCCTTAAAATACAAGATGGATTTGAAATTTTAAAATTTCCTAGATTTATTTTCTTTGTAGCATGAATACGTATATTGTGGTATGATTACCATTGAAAACAACCATATTTTAATATTATGTCTTTCACTATAGTATAATTCAAATCAATAATTTATTCTATGACATTAGAAAAAATATCATATAAAAATTTATTAAATCTCATGTAGTGTTCTTCAAAAACCTTCTCAGGATCTAATATAGTTATACCAAGGTCCTTTTGATTAATTAGTGAGGTCCTACATCCCAAAAACAAATCACAACCTTCTTCTAAGAATGCATCCTTTATGGGATAACCATGAAGTTCATAGTGTGGGAACCCTATCATCTATATGTATACAATATGTTCAACAATGAAATGATTTGATCTCTTCGTTTTTTTCAAAAAGCAGCATAGAAACATATTTTAATAGCCAGACATTAGTCCGGTAATCACACACAAAAAATATCAATTGTTTTAATCTTATGAATCTTCCATAACAGCGTGGTCCTCATCATCACAAAACAATACACTTCCAACTGTAGTCTCGATTAGTTTTCCATAGTGGAAGCTGTGACATGGAATATATTCTCATGGAATTATTATCTTTAGTTTATTCTTATGTATCCTCAAAATTCTTGAGTTAATCCTATATAGATCCTTTGGATTTTAATAATTAATCTTACATAAAAACCTTTTATATTATATGAACCACAATTTCACCATGAGCCTATCTCTTTAGTAAGAAACCACTCCAAACAACCTTTGAGATTTTCTAGGCACCTCCATGTATCAAAAATCCCCATACAATGCTCAATAATATCAATGTGAATTCCAAATAACTAATCAAAGACAACATGGAAATGATAAAATATTCCTTTAGTAAACTATCACAATCTATTGATAACCTTTATTCCAACATTCTCCCCGTTTAGTATTGATGGTAATATAATAAGTCGTCAAAAAAATTAAAATTAGTACACTCCTATAATGATTAGTAATCAATTTTCAATTCCATAACTCTAAGTAAATGATGGAAATGATTGTTGTAAATAATAATTGATAAAGAAATTAACCTATAACATTTCACACCAACTCACACAACTTATTGATAGAAACTGAAATCATTACAAAAACCACTTTTATATTATCCATATTAATTACATCATTATACACCCACCACATGAATCATTTCTCTCCAAATCTTCTATATGATATACTCCCCCTAAAAGGTAAAATCCCCCTTTGGAGTATATTTCCTTAGTAATATTCATTGTCCTATTGTTTCTCACCCTTTAACAATATACACAAAGGAAAATTTTTGGTAATACACTATAATCTAAGTGAAACATTAGACTCATAAGGGAATATGGATTCTTTCAAACCTCGTAATGGTGATGGATGTGGATGAACACCAATGTTCCAATGATGATTCTCAAATACTGATGTGGCTAATGGTTTTGTGAAGATATCTATAACTTATTGATTTTTACCAAAAAGTTCCATCTTGATAATTCCTTAGACCACCAACGCCTTAATAGAACAATATTTTATGTAACACCCCCAAATTTTATAATTTTTGTTATTTAATTAATATATTCGATATCATGTGGTAAACCCAACAATGAGCTTTAACAAACCACGATATAGAATAGAAATATTATTATTTATATATTACCTTTATAACATTGTAGTTGGTTTGGTGGGTATGAATAGGAATAAACATATTATGAAATATATATAAAACGTTTTTTTAACAAACATAATAAACAATCATACATTTATATTAAAATGGCTAGAAATGAAGCTAAAATATTTTATAGGTAAATGATATTCTTTTTTCATAATACTCTCTTTATCTCTATAATATAATTTTATATTACATATTAAATTAATCATTATTGATAAATTATTGTAAAAAATGGGTGGATATTATATACAATTATGTTAATTAACATTCATTTAATTGTGGTTATTAGGAAATGAATGATTATAAAGTCATTTTATTATTTAAAAATATATTTATACTAAAATGGGGTTAATTGCATTTTGTGCATATATATTATATTTAATTTATAAGGAATTTATAGATTATATATTAAAAAATTAAATAATTTTTGATATTATAATGGAAAAACTATTATATACTTAGTATATGATATTTTTCAAAAAAGGTTGATTTTTGAGTGAATAGTGAAAAATTAATGTTTTTTAAAAATTGTCAGTTCTGTTTGATATATAATATAATATAAATGTAGAATTTTTTTAAAAGAAATAATTTATCTTTTATTAAATATAGTTTAATTATTTCATTATGAATCCTTATAATATTTTATTTTGGTGCGAGTTCATTTTTCATTTTAAAAATTATTTTTTCTTAAAACCATTTTTTATTGTTTTTGCACATTTATATTAAATTTAATTTATTACAGTTCAAAAAATTTAATATTGAAAAATGGATTTCATCTTTATAATTATGAGGATCAAATTTAGTAATGATACCACATTTTTTACAATTTTTAATAGTAATCATGGAAAATGTTTATCACTATAATAAAAGGTATAATGGGATAAAGAAGATTAAAAAATAAGTGATAAGGTGTCAAAATAAATATAAAACAAACCTTTATATGAGTTTATTTCGACCCTACTCAACCTATATTTCAAATTACATAAATTTTATATCATTTTTCTTTGATTATGTAATTTAGGTTATTTCTGTTAAGAAAAAACAGAAAATCTCACTCTATTTAAATATTTTTAATAGGGTTTCATAAGCATAAAATATACAAGGAGGTTATCATTGACTATATTAAATATTAATAATTTTTTATGATAATTATTTAATTTTAATTTTTATATATATTATAATTTCTATTAATTCTTTTGCAACGCCGATTCGACACTTGTGTATATGGTAGAAATATAAAATAAATGTTTTTGAAAAAAATAAAGGTAATATATTTTGGATTAATAATTCTTAAAAAAAATTATTTTCACAAAAATGTATAATTTATGTCTAAAGAACTTATATTAAAATTCCATTATTTTACTAATTATTCTAAATTCAAATTTTTTTAATAACAATAAACTAAAAAATTAATAAATATTTGAAATTAATATTAAATCATTAGAAACCTATAAAAATCCTTGATTGATAGAATTTGAAGGGAAACTTTCAATACAATTAGTCATGGTTCATGTATATCCCCCTTTTCTTTTTTAATATTACATTAATTGTAGTTCCTTGATCCCATAATTATAAAGATGATGCATTACTTTATTACATCGGAATGATTACAAGGAATCTGATCCTGAAGGGCCGATCAATTTATGAGTTTTTAAAAACCAAATTACATACAAGAAACCCATTTTACATTGGGGATAGAAAACATTTCATAATAAAAGTAAAATCTCATCATCCTTGAAACTCATTCGAGGGATTCCCCTTTATAACCTAGGGGAAAAACAAAATAATGGTGAGTTCAAATTCTTAGTAAGGGTAAGTACAAATAAAGTAATCATGAATCAATAAGAATAATAAATATGGAAAGGTAAATAGATAAACACACTTTCAACTTAAACAACTGGATAAAGAGTAATCAATAAGTAAAGTTAGATAACTAAAATACAATACATTTAATGAATAAACTGAAAATTAAATGAATCCATAGATAATGTCGAAACAAAAAATTCATGGATAGATTATAACCGAATCAGATTAAAGGAAAAGCTTTTTTATTGGATTCCATGTTTCCAAGGTACATAGCACATTTACCATCAATACCTTTCACAATACGGTTTAGCATATCAAGTAGAAACACATCTAATTTGGCCAAATGATTTGTCTCATGAGACTATCAATGCATCGATGGTCTATTGATGACCAGGCCCCACCCATGTTGGACCTATCTGAAGAATTCCTCATATATCGAATAAGCAACTTGATTAATAAAAAACGTGTCTTATCATCAAAAATCAATATTTAATAAATAATAAAGATTTATCATTAATTCCCAATTATAGGATATGTAACAACAATTATTTTTGACATTTATGAATGGAAATACCATTGCAATATCATTAAAATATTCTTGGGAAAAGTAATATTTAAACATTCCAAAGTGTCCTATACAACTTTGAAACATCCTAATCATAATCGCCATGAGGGAATAAAATTAAATGAAACTCAGAATATCATAAGAATAATAAGATTCATGATATAAAATGTAAAATAGAAATATATACACTATAAAAAAGTGAATTAGTGCATAACAACAAATAAGTCTAAATGGAATGTAAATTGAGATAAAATCCCTTACCTTGAGTCCGAGTTTCCATGTGTGTCTATATATTAATGAATAATAAACTTATGTAAAATATTTTATTTATTTTTAATCTATTTCATGATTATTATTACTTTTAATTCACTTATTACAATTTTGTATACAACTACTTCAATAATTAAGTTTACATCGGGTGTTTTGACCATATTTGGTTTATGTGTCAAAAATGACTTTGGTAGGTCAACAATGGTCAAAGGGGTCATTATATAAAGATATATTGAATAATAATCATGACATAATTATTATATTTATACATCAATTATACATTTAGAACCAATAATGAATGATGGTTATGGAAAATGAACCAATATTACAATCATAGAGATGCTATGTCTTATGTATACACGAGTAAAATTCCTATTTTTCAATGATCATTATGTAAAGAATGAAAATAACATAATATATTTCTATAATGATAATTATATCATATATACTATGTTATTTAATCATATATAATTCTATATATAATTATTATTATGTAAAAAAGAATCACATTATGTCGAGGAGGCGGTAGTCCACACATCCATGAACGACGTTATCATTTTTTAGTGTGTGAAAAGGATAATAAAGAAAATTATATATTATATTTCCTGAAAGATAATTATATCATGAATATAATATAGATATCTTTTATTCCACTTATGATTAACTAAAACCATGCATAATACATTCTATATAATGTGTGAACGTATCACATCACTTTGAAGAGGCGTTAGTCCACAAAAAATCAATTTGTTGAGTGGGTATAGAGTATAGGCTTAGGTGCTCCTAGATCTCCATGAAAGTTTTTCTTCTCCAGTGCACAATAGAGTTTGTATGCGATCATAGTTCAAATACTGTTAGTACTAATCTCTATCTCAGTTAAAAAGTGTCATGTTTCCTGGGGTAAAATCCAATCTCCACCTGGTTTAATTTTTACCACATCATCTGGAATTCCTAAGGCCTAGGGACCAGGTTAAAACATACTATATTACATCCAAGCATCAAAATAATAAGGAATATTTTGTGTCTATTCTTGAACCAAAATAGTTCTATTCTTGAATTTATATGTTTTCACATAGGATGAACATGAAATAATTTATGCTTGAAAATCCTTAGAATCACCACATTTGGATCTTATAGAATCATTAAATTTCAGTTGATTTAATATCTAAATTTGATAAATTTGTCACCACAATGGTAACTAAACCCATCCAAAACTACTTTGTGTCTTTCTTTTATTGTAATTGTGATGCTCATATCAGGGGATCCCTGTAGAATGAATTAGGATACTTCGATACAGGAGAGCAGTGTTCTAATGGACATGGGATACATAGGGAGTTTCTTTACATGGTGAAATAACCATAAAGGGATCCTCCACACCTGGTTCCATATTGACAGATGTCTTGAAAATGATCATTTTATATCTGAAAACCCAAATATATAGGTTAGTCACCTAGTTCTAATCCACTTTGATCATTCCCTTCACTTGGTATCTTTTCCTTCCAAAAAATAGAGAGGTGAGCATTTCTTTTTATCTCACCTATGGGTGGAGGATCCATGCTTTATCTAAGAGGTTCAAGATTATTGGAACTAGAAAACCCATGGGATTGTATGAATTTATCATCTTAATAAACTTTGGAATCTAATATGGGATCTAAATCTTGGGTTAGTGAACAACACAATCTCCCCCAAGATATGGATGCAGTGAAAATGGAAATTGATCGACTAGAATCTAGTTTGGAAGATGTGTGGAATGAGACTGTGTTTCATGAGATAACTAACAAGAAGGATATCCTAAAGGATAAAATTATGATATAAGTGTTCTTGGAACATGATAAAGATAGAATAAAATGGATTCATAAGGGAGACCATAGAAATACTTTTTCATGTGCCTCTAATTGGAGAAATGAAATTTTCATAGAACCAATATTATTTTGGAGGATAGAACCTACCCTAATGATTATGATTTTGTTTGTTGTTTTGACCGAATCCCATTTCAAATCTCTTCTTGTAGGACCCAATCCCTATATACAACATAGATATCTAGGGGGATTGTTGATATCATTTATTTAGTCCCTCTTTCATTGTCTATAAGTTATAACAAGATTTTATAAGAAATTCCTTAATAGAAGGATATCTATAGGCAATGCATGACCTTAACTCGGAGAGTGTCTCAGGCCCGGATGGATTTGCGGAATCATTCTGCAGGGCTACATGGAACCTAGTCAAGGTAGACATTATCAAGATAGTCCAAGAATTCATTAGGGGTGGTATCATTCCCTAGGTGGATGATGATACTTCATTGGTTCCCATTCCCTAGATAAATCATCCCTCATCTATTCATCATTATCAACTGATCCGCATGTGTAATTATCTATATAAGATTCTGGATACTTTTATCACTATAAGACTCTCTAGTCACCTTTCCTATTAGATTTAGGAGGACCAACATGGGTTTGGCAAAGGGGGTTCAATCCAGGGTGCAATTTTTGTAGCCTAGGAAATGGTTTGTGATATTAAATAAATGATTTAAGGGTCCAACATGGTAATTAAAATAGACATGGATAAGTCTTATGATAGGGTCTAATGGGGATTCATAACCAAGGTTTTTTCTAGAATTAGATTCTCTTCATGGGTACTTGATCTTATTGTTAGGTGTTGTTCCTCATGGATATCTATATTGTTTTTAGGGAAGAGTTTTGGTTTCTTCAAAGCAATGTGGGTCCTCAAACAGGGTGATCCACTCTCCCCAATAATTTTCATTCTCACTCAATATGTCCTTATGTACCTCATAAAAATGATAGTTATAAAATGTAACATTATTAATTTTGACTATAAATGGAACTAACTCTCTATATCTCATCTCATGTATGTAGAATAAACCATAATATTCATGAACTCTATAAAGAGATCAGTCTGAAGTTTTAATAAAATTCTTAAAGACTACTGCAAATTGAGTAGGAAACACAGAAACTATAGAAAAGAGAAATTTATTTACCTCTAATAGGTGTGTAGATATATGTTTTTTCTATATGAGTTCTATCTTGGATATACAATGAATTTCATTCCTCATTGGATACCTAGGCACCCCAATCTCCCTTGGGATGATTCATATTTCCCATTTTGATTATATTATAGAGAGGACCATGGGTTTGCTCTGAACTGGAAGAACAAATGTCTCACTTTTGGTGGTGGAATTGCACTGATCAACAACATCCTATACTCTATTCCATTTCATGAACTTTAAATAACCACGATCCCAAAAAACATCATCTCCAACATCAATAAGATTCTGGTCATGTTCATCTGGGATGCACATGAGAAAGACAAACACCATTGGGCCTCCTGGACTAGGATGGCCCGACCCAAAAAACAGGGAGGCATCAATGTGTGGAATATTTCTAACACAATTCATGGCATGCATGTAAAGTTATCTTGGGAAGCCATTGAAGAAAAAACCCTCTTGGTATATTTATGGGTCTTAGAAGTAGAGGGAAAGGGGCGAAAATGGGAGGGACCTCGACTTCTATCTGGTCCACAATTTACACTATTATCCCATCCGTGAAATTATATAAATAATGGTTAGTTGGGAGGGAAGAACTACCATTTTATCATCACAACTATGCAGGATCTAAACTTGAATTCCCTAGATACCTGGTTAGTGATATCTCCTTCAGAGAATCCAACATGCACCTGTGTTTTGTCAATGTAGTTCTAGACAAAAACCAGAAAGTTATGTTTGATCTCATCTATATCAACAATGAACCAGATAAGTGTATATTCAACAAGTTGACTTCAGGTTCCTTTTATATGAAGGATTTTCATGAACTGATGAATTCTTTAGACTATATTGATAGCTAGGTTGATTAACTATGGTGCAAGGAAATACCTGTGAAGTATGATTTTTCTGGTTTGGAGGGTTAGAAATCGGGCACTACCCACTGATGATAACATCAAATTTAATGGAATCAATATAGATTCTAAGTGCATGTGTTATAGGACCCATTTAGAGGATAATATCAAATGGATGTTTTTTGAGAGTGTCTAAGCTGTCATGGTGTAGTGTTATTTTAATGATTTCATAGGTATCTCTCTTTAGGAGCTTTGGGGATGACCATTCCTTGATTGATGCTTCCATGGTACTGGCTTGGATGGGTCATAAAGGAAGGCTAGGGCTATGGCGATGGTTTTAGGTTGCTATATTATTTGGTAGGCAAATAACTCGACTCACTATGATTGGACAACAAGCTTGGGTAAATCCATATATTCCCGTACCAGGAATCTATCTATTGATCATGTCCGGTTGGTTAAAAACTAGGATAACACTCCCACTCTTAGACCCTTTATATTTGTTCCTTCTCATATCCCCTAGTATCATAGAGGCATTCATGGTCACTTGGTGCATTGGAACTCCATTTCGGAGTATGAAAACTTAATTATGATGGCTCGTGATGTATGGGGATTATTCAAGGAGGTGTGTGATTCATGATGATAAGGTATCCTTAATCATTTACTTTTCTACGCATTTTTTTATGACTAATCCCTTCAGGATGAATCCATGGAAATTTTAGTATTTCTATACCTTTGTAGTCAAAGGAACAGTAGTCTGGTGGCGATGTAAATGGATTTTAGGATTCTTCACGATTCTCTGCATGGAATGGGTCGCAATCCTTGGGATATTTCATATATCATGAGAAGATGCAAGAACATAATAAAAAATCATATGCATGTTCTGCACACATGGTGAGAGGGTAAAAACGTTTCATATTTTCTGGCTTATATGCCCATCCATGATGATAACATCACATTCATCCATAGCATGAGACCATTACCTACCAATGGAGTGAACTTGGTAAGAGGGGATGAAATTATCCTTCACTATTTTAGTCATCCATGACTCATTTATTTCAGCTATCTCTTTAATTTCTTCTTATACTCTGTCCCTTTCCAAATAAATAAATAAAAATGATAATTATTATGTGTTGTAATTTTCACTATTTATCAAAAAATAAATTTTCTTAGAAAAATACCAAAAATTCACTCTAATATAATTTTGACATTATGAATTCAAAAATTTAGTTTATTTTGATAAATAAAATTTATGAAAGTTTCAAAATTTAGTTTTAAAATAGGTTTTCTACTAAAAGGTGGTAAAACTCAGTCTTTCATATAACCCAAGTCGCCTCAGTGTTGTGTGTATCATAAGATTAACATCATGTTGTGTATAAAGTAATCTAGTGAAAAAAATAAAATTTATTATAAAATAAAAATATTTTAATGTCTTGGGGTGTGACATTCTACCCAAGTTAATTTAATTGCATTATCACAATTTTAACTTGATCTCGGTAATCTAGGGGTTGATACAAAAAAATACTATTGTTGAAAAAAAACCATATTGTAAATAGGGTTAATAACACATCTTATTAATAAGATGGAAAATAAGATGAAAAGGTCAGAACAAAACAAGTATTTATAATTGAAGATCATTAGTGAAAACATGGATATGGAAGAGAAATCAAACAATCATGTTATGATAGAGAGTGATAGAAAACATGTTCAGTTGAAATTTGATGACTGAAAATTCATAAACTAGAGTTATGAAAAATGACATTGATATTATAAAAAATGATGAGAATAGGAATTTTTTTGTTTGAAGAATCTTTTTCTAGAGGTAGGAAATTATTTAACACTCTAATAATATAAGTAAATATACATTTCTATAAACATAAAATTTTCATTTACTTATTCTTTGAACTATTTCCACTTTATATCATAGCACATGATGCTTCATATAGTGAAGTAATATATTAATCTATAAAACCAAATCCAAATTTCAACATAAAACATTTCATAAATGTCTAACTTTTCCAAAATATTATGATCCAATAATTTAGAAAGAAGGTTAATAAATTTTCAAAATGAACATATCATTAGCCTTTAATCAACATGAAGAATCTCTAATTCTCAAGAACAATACCTTACTAATAAAATACTAAAATGAAATAATACTTGAATACAAACCCATGAATCATAATCATTACCCCTAGTTTATGGCAGCAACAAAATATTGAACATGATCTATTAGAATCTTTTGGGGTATATTCCTTTGACACTTGATACATTGGTTTGTGTAGCATCTTATATCCTTGCAGATGAAACATTATACATTGGGAAACTTTTTATTATTCATGAAACCACAAGAATAGTTAAATTTCTTTCCAAACTTGTAGAAAATTCCCATTTCTATTGTGAAAGTACCAGGGTGATTATTTCCAAAATTATTACATGTGGGAAAATACTTCTTTTCCTTCTTCCCATTATCCATATTTTTTCCCAATAGCCCTCTTGTTCTTGTGATTACCACTAAAGCCATAATACTATGATAATTATTTCTTTGTCTCTTTAGAACATGATACTATGTCCTCATATGATGAAAATTTTTAAGAGACTAATTCCCTTTTAAATATTAGATTATGACCAAAAAAATATGATCCTTATTACTCTTCAGATCACGTGCATCAGTGAGGTTCACATTCCTTCTGATAGGTACCATTTATAAATAAATAAATACACTAGGTTTTATAATATAATTATGAAACATAATTTATAATCCAAAATCAAGAAAAATATATTACATACATTGAAAAATTATTGTGTATCTAATCTCATAATCAAAAACATGGTTTATTTGGGAAGTTCTTCTATACTTATCCTCAAAGTATATCTTAGGTTCATGTCCCTAATCTAAGTTTTCTAAATCTAGTTTCCAAGGTTTATTCTAAACTTCTTTGATATCAAATATAGATACACAACCCTAAAATCCAAGACCCAATGTGTTACATCATTATATTGGAATGATTACAAGTTATCTAATCCCTAAGGATCGATTAATTTAGCAGTTTTGGGAAAACCAGATTACATACATGAAACTAATTTTACATTGGGGATATAAAAAATGTCATAACAAAATTAAAGTCTCAAAATCCATGAAACTAATTCAAAGGTTTCCCCTTCATAACATGGGTTTGAGGAAACATAATAAGGGTGATCTAAAAAGCTTAGTAAGGGTAAGTACAATGGAAGTAATCATGAATCAATAATAAAAATAAATTTGGAAAGGTAAATAACAAACACAGTTTCCACATAAACAACTAATTAAGGAATAATAAATATGTCAAGGTAGATAATTGGAACACATGCCATTTCATCGAAAATTGAGAATGAAATGAATTCACAGACAATTTTCAAACAAAAAATATAATGGATAAATAATAACTGAATCTGAATGAAGGAAATGCTTGATTATTGTATTCCATTTTTCCTAGGTACATGGTATCTTTACTATCAAGACCTTTAAAAAGTTGGTTTAGCATATCTGGTATAAATCAATATAATTTGGTCAAATTCCCATCTCATGAGACTACTGATGAATCAAGGGGATATCTATAAATGGACCACACCCTTTCCGTACATGTCTAAAGTATTTTTTATTTATCAAATAATCGATTTAATTAATAAATAATGTTACTTATCATAAAATACTTGTTTTTAATAATTAATACATATCTATCAATAATTACCTAGTCTAGGATAAGTAATAACAATGGATTTTGATGTTTATGAATAGAAATACCATTAAAATCTCATTAAAACATTCTGGAGGAAAATAATATTTAAACATTCCAAAGTGTCCTATATAACTTTGAAACATTTGAATCATAATCCCCATGAAGGAATAAAATTAAATGAAACTTCTAATATCACAATAATAAGGATATTCATGATATAATATGTTAAAGGGTAGTATATACACCATATAAAATTAAATTTGTGCATAACAACAAATAATTCTCAATGGAATGTAAATTGAGACAAAATATCTCACTTTGAGTTCGAGTAATCATGTGTGTTATTATATTACGAAATAATAAACTTATGTTAATAATTTAATTAATTCATAACATTTTTGAATTTTATTATTACTTTTAATTTAATCATTACAATTTTGTATACAAATACTTAAATAATTGAGTTTATGTTGGGTGCTTTGACCATATTCGGTTTATGTGTCAAAAAAGACCTTGGTAGATCAACTATTATCAAAGTGGTAATTATATAAACTTATACAGAATAAAAATAATGAAAAAATTATCAAATTTATACACAAATCATAATTTTAAAACCAATCATGAATGATGGTTATGAAAAATGAACCAACGTTACAATCATGGAGACGGTAGGTCGTACATACGCATGAGTAATGTTCCCATTTTTCCATAATCATTATGGAATGAAGGTAAGTAACATTAAATATATATATATATATAATGAAATTTATATAATAAATAAAATTTTATTTAATCATATATACTTATATATATAATTATTGTGATGTAAATACGAATCACATCATGTCGAGGTTGAGGTAGTCCACACACCCACGACCGACTTTATCACTTTTTTAGTGTGTGAAAAGGGTGATAAATAAAATGATATATTATGTTTAAATAAAGGTAATTATTTCATGAATATAATATATATTTCATTTATTTAACATATTTTTAATTAAGACCTTCCTTAATACATTCCATGTAATGTGTGAAAGTATCACATCGCTTTGAGGTGGCAGTAGTCCACACGTCTACAAATGAAGTTATCATATTTACATAAAATGGAAAGCATAAAGGTATGTGTTATATAAAAATTTAAGAAGCATAAAGAAATAATAAATATCATATATATCATATATAAATAATATTTCCATCATAATTCATAACCATGAAAGGTGGTAAAGAAAAAAATGAACGACATCATTTCGTGAGGCGGTAGTTTGAAGTACACGAATGATAAGTTTGTTACCCATTTGATGGAAGTGTGTGTAGGTGTAGGTATAAAAATTAATATAAAAAAATTTAATTATATATAGGATACTTATATTATAATATAATCATGTAATAATATGAAATTAAGGGGTGGAGAAACAAATAAATCATAAATTCACATTGAAGAATATTACTTCTTTTTTTTGGGTAACTCCTTTTGGTTTTAACCATAGGGATTTATTAGATTGATTTATGCCAAATTTTATGCATATATATTTATGGTAGGTAATTTTTGAGACTATTTGGGAAGATTTTAGATGATACAATGTGTCTTGAGAGGTGTGAGTAAGGGGGAGAGTGAATTCATTTTTATAAGATAGGGGGAGTGACAATCTTGTAAATACTAAAAGGTATACACTATTGGGAGGTCTCCCTTACCTCATGTAAAATCAAAAAGGAAAAATAATTGATTAAACTAGGATTATGGTCAATAAAACGATCCCCCAGACAAAAATAAGCGATATTTTATAATTTTTTCCTTTAACTTCTATGTTTTCCCAATTTTGTCAGGTTGGATTTTATTAAAGTAACTAGTTTTATAACCTAATTAATTTAACCCTTAAGACTAAATTAAAGATATATTCATTAGAAAATATATACACACTTAATTATAAATATTATATATAATTTGAAAAATATAAATCCTTCATGTTTTGGAAATTAATTTTAAAACAAGTGCATATAACGCAGAAAAACACTTCATTAACTTAGACCGTGCTAATAATGTTTTTACTATCTATGGGTCAATATTTTAATTATAAAAGATAAATTAGTCCATTAATGGACCATATTTGTTATTTATTAATACTTAAAAATTACTTTTAAGAAGTTATTATTTTTACTAATTTTAGATCATTTAATAAAATATCATTTATTATAAAATAAAGTTAATATCAAATTTGACATTATTTATTTAATTTAAATTAAAAAAACGTCAAAAAATTATTTGAATTAAAATATATTAAATAAAAATCTATAAAAATTGATATATTTATTTACAAATATAATTTAACACAATAGTTTGTTAAATTTAATTTACTTTTAATGTTTTTAGCATCATTTATCTTATTTAATTATTAACTAAATAATCTATGCATTAGCATCTGTTATGAATTTAATGTAATTATATCATCTCTAAAAATTATAGTTAAATTATCATGATAAAAAAAATCATTAAAATTTTAAAATAATTTTTATAACCAAAACTGTGTAGGTTCTTCCATACTCTAAATCTTTATAAATTTTAAAGGTAAAGAAGATTCCTTTTTTGTACATTTCATTTCTTAACTTATTATTTGCGTCACTTTCCTGAACATGTTTCTCTCTTAATAATAAAATTATAAAAAAGGGGGATAGGGTCTAAATATTGGAATCCAATGGATTTTGGATAAGTGTATCGGTCATTTTGTCCCTTAAGTTTAAGGTTTAGTCCCTTGTTAAGCTTAATTTTTCCTTAATCACAGTAATTAATTTTAATTACATTTACTAATATTTTTGGTCAGAAAAATATTTTTATCTAGTTATAAAACATATATTATAATGATTAAATACATTTTTTTCAATTTTTCAAAATTCAATTCATATAAGTGAAAAAATTAAGATTAAAGCTAATCCCGCGGACATGGCGTGAAAGTGGGATTTAAAGTAAAAATGCTCAGAAGATCATTTAGTATTTATATCTAAATTAAAAATAAAAATAATTCTGACTACCATATTAGATTCATTGATATATAATTGACCAATTTTTAATTAAAAAATAATAATTTAACATTAATAATTATTTTGACGAAAAGATTGTTTCAACTAAAATGTAGTATTTTCACTATTCATTTAAAAATAAAACTTATACGAAAAATAATAAAAAATACAAATAAGATAATTTTTACATTATGAATTCAAAAATTAAGTTTATTTTGAAAAATAGAATTTATAAAAAATTCAAAATTTAGTTTAAAAAAGGCATGCCACAAAAGGTGGTAAAACTTAGTCTTGTATATAATGCAAGTTAACTCAGTGTTGTGTATAGCATAATCTTAACATGGTGATACATATAAATAAATATTGAAAAAATAAAGTTTATTGTAAACTGAAAATATTTTGAAGTATAGGGGTGTTACATTATGGACTCTTAAAGAATGAAAATTTTATTATAACTGTTATAGTTAAACTGGGTTAAGAAGGGAGTTGAAAACAATGATATAGTTTAAAATAAAATAAAAACTTTTATAAATTATATTTTTTGATCATATACTTACCTAAGAATCATTTATTCATGGAAAAATCAATTTATATCCATATTACATTAGTTTGAAACATATTATATAATAATATTTCATGTATTAACATGATTTCCACAAACCAGACTTATAAAAGGGAACCACCCTCTTCTCATCCTCACACTTCGTAATCCATTTATTTAAGACAATATGGACACATATATATTATTAAGTTCCTTATAATTTTAATAGAGCTTCAACTATTCCCCTAAAACCATCATAATGGGGCTTAATTTGTAAGCTAAAGGAGGATTTCTAAATAATAGAAAAAAGTATTAATTGAGTTATTTCATTTTATTTCTTAATCTGAATACATAATTTATATCCTATCCATGTTTATGTGATAAAATACGTGTTACACATACACATAAATGTTATTATCAATATGTCACAACCCATATCCATCTCTTTTCCCATCCAATGGGAAATGAAAACATCACTCGTGCATAACCATGGACAACAACCTCCATAAAGTGATGTGTTTTGTTTTTCATAAGCACCTCACATAGACGGTTTTTATGATGTATTTAATTATTATATATACCATTCATGAAATATTTTTTTTCTAGATATAAAATATGTTTCATACATTCTTACCCTTTCACCTGTTAAAAATGATAATTTCAATCTAGTGTATGTGTGGACTACCATCTCTATGAAGTGGCATGATTCAAATTGCATGTATTCCTTTCATGAATGATAATAAAATTTCATTTATTGTATAAAATAAAATAATTATTTCATGATTAATATTTTTTGGATGATTGAAACATGACCTCTTTAACCATGGTCAACTTGACAAATTAGTTTTGGGATTATGAACTGAACATCCACAAAACATCAGATCTAAATTTAATAGATTTTGTAATTATATAATTCATGGTAATAAATGAAATAAAATGAATAAATATTATGAAAATAAAAATAATAATCTTCTAAATAATGTAAAAAATCTAATATAAATTATTAATTTGAGAGATAGAGAATGAATGAAATTATTCAGGACTTAAAGTAAGATATTTTCCATTCAAATATTATTTTAATGTTTTCCTTTAAAAATATTTATCCCACCTTACCGTGTTCATAAAATGTTTCATGAATGAAATTATTTATATTTCAATTATTATTAATGTATAGTTTTAATATTCTTTCACATTCTATAAAAACTCCTAAATGGAATCTTTTCAATTGTTTTCCTTACAAAAAGACTATTGAATTTCAAATAAATTATAAAAAGAAATATATTTTTAACATATTTGACATGATTGGATTTTACCACAGTAATCATAATTCATTTCATTGATTATTACCATAAACTTTTACAGGGTTATTTTAAAATAATTTAATTTACTCAATATTATATAAATTTAATTTAAACTTCTTTCAAATGAAACATTTATTTTTCTCATGTTTTCAAATAACAGTTTGAATGAGATTTAAATATTGTTTTCATATATTTTAAAATACTTTGAAGATTCCTATGATTTAATACTGATGTAGTCTATTTATACAATCACCCTTTTATTTTTATATGCCTTATGATCATGTTGTTCAATTTATTTACAATGGAAAATATTGAAATTTATATGCTAGTTTTCAATATGAATGTTTATGAGAATTATGTGTTATTTTAATTATTATTATTTTCATATGATGAATAAAATATACATATTATGTGATGTAAAGGATCTATTATATCCCCTAGAGGCATCATTATGTCTCACAAGACGAACTATCCTAAGTATTTGGTGTATTCCTACCAATTATTTATCATGTCTTGCAATGAGGACATGAAAAAATGTTTAAAATGTATTAGCAGAAGGACCTGAAACTATAATGTTGATTTCCATAATCATTCCATTAATAATTATATAATACATTATTTTTATCCATGTGATTACGTATATTCTTATCCTCAGTGATATTTTATGTTATATTTGTTGGTGGCTTTTATGGAAATCATTTTATTTCATAATATATGAAAATGAAAATTTATTTAAATTATATTTATGATACCTTATGGAAAAAGGTTTATTTTCTAGTAAAAAATATCATTTTGTTCCTAAAGACCTCATGAATTATATTTTTGACTTTTTGTATTCTTAATATTTTTAATTTAAAATTATAAGAAAAAGGTTTATTTAAAGAGTAAGTTATTATTCTAAAATAAATGTTTATGAAGATAAAGGTAAATAATTCTTATGGATTTTCAAAAATTTCAAAAGGATTAAAAAGTTTTATTTCTTTCTGTATACCAAACTGATCTTATTTTTCACCCTCTAAATTTTTAAAATGTTTTTTTCGTAGGAATTAAGGATGAGAATAAAATATACAAAATTCTATCTTACCACTATGGGAATCCTTACTAAAAGAAGTAAATTTCCATTGAATGGAACATGAGTTTAAATTAATAAAACCTTTTTTTTGTGAAATATAATAGAAATTTATTGGAAGCGATAAATTTATAATTTAAGGGTGTGATATTTATGAGATTTTCACAATCCTATTAAACTCTAATATGAATGGATACTCTAAATGAAAGATAGAATAATAATTTTTATAAATCCTATAATTATGGGTTTTTTTGTTTCGAGGAATTATACTATATCTCAGTAAGTTCATAAAATTATGATGAACATGATTTCTTATTAGAAAAATCACACTTTTGTTTTCATAATGGGAAAAATTGATTTTCTTCAATAATTATTCAAAATATTCCAATTTGTTTCATCCACATCATTTGAGTACATTCTTTCATTGATGGAATGTAATCGTCTTTGGTTATAGTAAATTTGGATATCTATTTTTTCTTTCTAAGGAACCCAATAAATCTTCCTTAAATAACAAAGACTCCTCAACATGTGGGTTTTCTATTCAAAATGTCTCCAGTCCAATCCAAATCCATTTCAACATATAAATCTCTATTATACCATGTATAATATATAAAAACATAATAACGTTTTACTTGAATGTATCTCATTGTCCATTTCAAAACTAAAATATTTTCTACCTTTAATAAAATATAGATATTAAAATCCAAACATTTTTCATAAATTATGGATTTTCTTGGAACTGTAAGGTACAACAAACTTCCAATCATTATTCAGTTGTGGGCGGGATCAATAACTCTTCCTTCATCATGTTTTCTAATATTGGTTCCAACCATAATTGGAATTGAAAAAAAAAATTTATCATGAGTCTTGAACTTAATTAGGAACTAAATCACATATTTATATTAGGAAACTAATATGCACCCCATATTTTAACTTACAACCCTTGAAAATATGTGAGTTCTCTAATCATGAACATCTCAAACTCTAATCTCATCTTCCAAATAAATACCTCCATCAAATTATTCATAATTCCTCTAAATATAATTTCATCAACATAGATGATCAACATGAACTAATCTAACTTATTTTATTTTAAATATATATTTTAGTTGAATCCATATTTTGTAATTTTTGTCTTCTTTAAAAAAGAGTCAGGTCTGGAATTCTAGTCTGCGGTGCCTGTTTCAATCCAAACATGGGATTTTAGAACATACACACCATTGATTCATCACTAATAACTAGTAATAAAACTAATTTATTGATTTATAATTCATATTATATATATATATATATTTCATGACATCCATTTGGTAGTTTTTTAAAAGTTTATAAATAGACAAAGTTGTAAAGAGTTTAATTGATTCATGCCTCTTGATCGGTGTGAAGGTTTCATTTACATTAATTCATTATATTTGAATATAGATTTTAAAAAACAATAATTTTTTTAAGGATCATGATTCCATGAAAAAAAATACTTATTTTTTAACTCCCACTTTGTTAATGTGATTGCATAACCCGTCAACCACTTCATAAGCTTATAATTATGATTTTTATCTATTTATTATAACTCTTAATTCATTTTCATAACCCATGATTCATATTTTTCCTATTCATCAAATGAGGATGGGTACACGTGATATTATAGATAAGTGTGCTCTATATTTATCATCTATTAATTTTGTTTTAGATTATAATTATCATCAATAATATTTGACTCATTAATATCAACAATCTCGACTCATTTATTCCTCTGTTAAGTAAATGTTTGACCACATTCAGTAGATTATATACCCATTGATTTAATCTCTAAATATTATTTACATAATAGACAATTTATACCACAACAATTTGAAATTTTTTCCTCATATTCATCAAATACCTCATTCAAATTTGGAATTAAAAATGAGTTCTTTGATTTAACACCAATAATTTTAGCATAATTACATTCTAAAATATTTATCAACATGTTTTTGAGACACACATAGGACTTATTCTAGAACGATTATATTAATAATCTCCATTCATATGCTGCATATTTCTATTTATACTAATTTGATTATTTTTTAAAATTGAAAAAATTGATACCAAAGACGTTAAATTTCATCAAAATTGACTTCTTTCCTAGTAATGTCTTTAATGGTGTCTTATTCTCTCTAGGACTCAATAAAGATTAAATTTTAATGTATGATGTCACTTATACCATTTCCTTTGAGTAAATATGAGAGATAGAACCTTCAGTGATCAATGTAATTTTCATGATATGTGCTATTCAATTTCACCTTTCAGCTACATTTTTTAGCTATAAATTTATCACAACTGACACTTTATACTTATTGCTATGATTATCCAAATAAACTTTTAGATCATGATAGGTGTAAACTATTTCATTTTCAGATTAAATAATCTTCATTATTCTCTCAATTTAATTCCCATATATCATCCAGAAACACAATACACTAAATAATATTATGTTTTTCTTGTATGAACAATATTTAACCCATTCTATTACACTCATCAAGAAAAAAGATGAATTATTTCACAGTCTATGTTTTGGGGACCTCAATGAGAACACATAAATAAGTGTGAATCTGATATAGAAAATTTTAAAAACTTTACTTCATTGGATGATAGGTATTTCTCCCTATTTCCCCTCTTAAATAGGAAACACCTTTCTTCTCTTAATTTCATCTCATATTTTTATTTCAACTAAAAGAGTCATTATTGATAATGGTTTTCCATGCTGATGAATATGAATGAGCCTTTTATTCAAAAGATTTTTCCTGATTCTAATGAAAGGAGAAAAATGTTCTCATTATAATCCAAAAAGTAAATTTTTTTTGGTTCTCCATTCCTTCATCAATGAGTTTCTATTTTTTTTCTTTTGAATAATTTAATGTCAACTCAAGTCCAAAGTCAAAAATTTGGATAATGCTAAATAGAGTTTTTTAAAGACCATCCATATAAAAACAATTATGCATTGCTTAGCATATATTTTGACAAACATTCTTTTACATGTCCTATTATTTTTAAATATCTATTAGTGATGAATCTGAACATAACATCAACATTTCTATTTTTATTCATCAATAGATTAAATTTGTAGGTCATATAGGATTAAAATCTTTAATTAAGGATACAAATTCCATTATAGTTATTGGTAGTAAGATAAATTTCATCTAATATTTCCTTCTCATTATTCTTATTTTAACTCAAGGAAATTCCCTGTCATATTGAGTCATAATGTGGAATATCATGATTCTAATTATAATAGGCCATGTGATCATACTCCTCTTCCTCCAATAGATAGAAATTGTCCTACAAGGGAATCTCATTAATTAATATAAAATATATTAGCGTTTGGATTCCATAGGAATAATTTTGAATTATTTTTTACTAAAATTTATATATTTCTGAAAGAATTTGGAATAATAATAATAATATCCATTGAAATAATTTGTTCTTTATAGTTCTTGATATACTTTAATTCATCATTACTCACTCCCAAGTGATTGATATCCCATGATGTTTTTATAATATTTATAGTAGATCACAATGTCATCAATAAAAAAATAGAATTAACACTTTACAAAGGGAAATATCTACTTTCCATATCTGAAAATTTCCTCATCCTTTGATTAGTTACTCATTTTTAATGTGTTCCCAATGATTGAGAATAATTACTAACATTTCTTCCCTTTGTTATATGTTTTTGATATCCCTACATTCTGTTAGAGTTAGTGTCTAAGAATTAATGTCTAATTACATTATGATTACATATACTCATAGATTTTAATATTAAAAAAATTACAATAACTTCATGATTTTACTTTTTTTGTTACATAGTACGTCATAATGTTCTAAGAGTACTTGTCATGAAAGGTCATAATAGTTCCATAATATGACAATAACCAAGAAGTACCATGAAATAAATCTTAAATATATTTTCTATATCTATAATATATAATTTGATATTACACAAATCAAATATGATATTATGAGAAGAGAATAATAGTACTTTGATACACCTTCTCATGGGGTACTCCCTTAGTTATCTTCAGTGCATTATATTTTAAGAATGTGACCCACTAGTAGGAAATACACATTTATATGTTTCATTGTATATTACTATCAATGGGCATGTGTAGTGGTCCTTAGAATTTAATAATATTATTAATTCATTACACGAGTTTCACACATTGACATATTGAAGAAAACTATTATGACATATGCTTATAGTGAGGTAGGATACATTGGGTGTGTCATGAGTGATGTTGTGTTAATGAATATTATGAGAATGGATTTATACCATATTCTCTTTAACGGAACTTTATATCTCAATAAATTTTATGGTAATTGAACTACTTAGTTGAGCACATATCCATGTTAGTGTTGTTAGTATGTTAATTTAAAGAAATTCAAAGAAAAAAACACAACTCACATTAGTTCATGACACAATAATGTGAAAATCTTGATTATATATATTGAGATAAATGGATTATATTAAAAAGTCTGCATTAATAGGAGGTTACATGTCATTAGAATATTATATTCATTCCATATGGTTTCCATGGAATGTTGTTAGACACTATCCTTTGACTTTAGGTAGTGTTGACCAATGTCACTTAGAAAGTGACATAGAATGTCACACAATAAGTTTATTCAAAATATTAGTATAATTCTACACCAATTTAATAGGTTGGATAAATTTTATTAATAAATGTGTTTTAATAGTTATTCATGTTTTTTTGTTAACAAATTTTCAATCACAAGTTATTTAATATAATATATATTATTTAAATATTTAATAAATATTTATTCCCCTAGTAATTATTTATTTAATTATGTGACTAAAAAAATATTCATGTATTCTCGTTTTTTTGAGAAAGTAACAAAGTATTTATTTATTTAGTTACGTGAATATTTAATAAATATTTATTTATAAATTTAGTGAATTTAATATTAATTTATTTATTCGATAATAAGGCAGTGATATTTATTTAATAAATAAATTGTAATTATTCATGGATCTATAAATATATAGGAGGACTACCAGTGAGATATTGATGGTAAAATAATAAATTTCATATTAATTTTTTTTGAAAAAATATTAATATATTTATTCAAGATTATATTATTTTTCATATCGGGGATATTAATGCATGTCAAGTTAACAATAATATTATTACTTTTTATACCTCAGGTTATCCATGAATTAATAAATATAATAATTGGTCTTGTGTAATTAATATTTTCTATCACTATTATGATATAAACTTGGTTAGGAAATTTTCCATCTGTGCAGAATCCATAGCCACATTTTATCATTATAGTTAATGAATTATAGTAAGGAATCTCTCAATTTGTACAGATATTCATTCCTAGAATTCTCTAACAAACACAAAGCATTTCTACTCCTCCAAAAGAATGAATTCTTTTCTCTTAAAGGATTCAATTGTGTTAATGATGATCTTCTCATGTGTTATATTGATCTATGCAAGAACCTATATAATTATATAGTGATTATTAAAGGTTTAAAAACCACAGGTGTGTTATCACTAGAGGGAATCAACCATTGATTCATTTGATACAATTACAGAATTCCTAGAGATCTACAATGAACATTGGAAATAATGAAATAATTCATTTAATGGTAATTAATTATTTGACTAAATTTATTTTAAATGAAATGTGAAAATATATCCACTTCTTATTTTTAGGTTATTTTCAATTAATATTCATATTAATTATATTGTTCATAATGATTGATTTTCATGTGCATTATATATTATTAATTGATTATGAAAAAACATATGATACGGATAAGCCTCTACAAGAACTTTTTCACTACCTATATCCTTCAGGTAGTATCAAAGTGGTCAAATGATAATTTATAATTATTTATTATTCATTGCTCAATTATACCAAATTGTTGTTAACTTTTAATTCAAATTTGTTTGATCATAATATCTAGAGTTTTAATTAACATTTTTGGTCTTATAAATTATATTTATTAATATTTGATATTTCATTTAAATTATTAATAAAAGATAAAGAGTGATTGATATTTCATTATGATGTTCTAAGGATTTCAGCCAGTATACATGCATACATGTTTTGTGACCATATGTATATTCTATGTACCCATGTTAACTACAATATAAATATCATGGGATACATGACACATAAAGGGGTAATAACATATGGTGATTATAATTTACATCACAAGTTGACTGGGCCATTCCGGAAGACGATCTATCAGACCATACAATGCCTAGTTA
The DNA here is from genome assembly GCA_963277665.1 of Viscum album. Lineage (NCBI taxonomy): Eukaryota > Viridiplantae > Streptophyta > Magnoliopsida > Santalales > Viscaceae > Viscum > Viscum album. Next base: position 180,525,490 of record OY728145.1, read on the forward strand.
GCTACATTCCATTTAGTCTATATAGTTCAGCCATGCATTTCATGCTAACTATGTGGTAAAATAAACGTTACATAACATGTAAGACTAAAAAGTTTCATCATAATGTATATCTAGGGTACACACCATGTGACTCGTTAATTTTTGTGTTGGTGAACATACAAAGTACATAGGTGTGTTACATGGACACACAAGAAGTGGAACAAAATCTCTGTAGCTAATTTGGACATGTTATGTAACCCAAATTAGATACATGATGAACCCTAAGGTATTTATCCTGAATATATGAGTAGTTTCTAACATGATGTAAAACTTATTAGAACACATTTTTTAGTCACCCAAAAATGAATAGAATTAAATTAAAAAAGAATATCTAATTACATAATTAAAAACCTAATTAAATTTTTGGATTTTTTTGAATATGTAATAATATTTCTAGAATTAAAAAATTCTAATTTATATCCATGTAATTATCTATAAATACATATCATGTTTTTGATTTTCCTTATTGAATTTGTGATTGGTATCTCCAACTGAATTTAGATGGTTTTTATGATAATAGGAATTAATTTATTATGTGAATAAATTCAATAATGTTTTCCATAATAAAAAAGTATGAATTTAAATTAATGATAAAGTTTTTAGTTTTATGTATTCACTACATGTATGTGGTTGACTAAATATTACACTAGTCTTTGTATGTTATTGGCCCTTTTAATTTATTGTTGAATGTTTTTTGTAATAATTTATTAAATAAAATAATATCATGTGAGTCATTCCTCTCCACCCATTATTTAAGGGCATTCATTCCATCGATTTATTTTATGTAAATCCCCTTGAAAATTCCTTTTGTTTCCCAAAAATCTATGTGAGTAAAATTATGCACAGGATTGAGCTTCCAGGTGGAATTAAGTGATTCAAGTTCAAAATCTAGGTAAAAACAATTTAGTTTGTACGCAAGAGCACACATAGAGTGTTTCAAGTTGAACAAGGCATAATTCTAGGATTCTATTCTCAAGGGTAAAGGTTTGGTTTATCATCCTCAAGATAAACAAATTATTAGAGAATATTATAGTCATTCCAATTTATTTATTTTATTTCTGAAAGTTTCATGGATAATTATTTATAGATTTTAAAATCCTTAAACAAATCAATTAAAAAGCATGCAAGATGGATATAAAATAAAAAATATTAAATGTATAACTTTTTTCAAGACATGGTTAATCACATATATAAAATCCTCATAATATTAAAAACTATTTAATAGGATTAAATGGGAAGTTTACATATATAGATAAGGATCCATCAAATAAAATAATAAGTTAGTATAACCATCAACTGTACTGGTATAAATAAAGAAATTGTTCAAACTGGATGATCATCCTTGGTTGGGGAGAATTCAATTTTCAAGGAATCATAAAATAATTTTTTGGGTAAAATTAACCTATCATGAATTAACGGTTGATATTCACTGTGATACTTAGTGTAACTAAAAGTAATATTTTTGATGAAATCATAATCAAGGATTTCAAGATTGGGTATTCCACTCAATAGATCAAAGATATTTCAGTTAATGAAGTTTTCCAGTATACCTAAATACCTTTGATTATCTTTTGAGACCTCTTTATGGGTTATTCAAATAGGAATATTGACCATTTACACTAGGATATCCATGAAACATGATGATCTTAAAATAATTGTGAGGGATACTGGATTTTGATAAAATAGTCTGAGACTATTAAATTAAATAAAATTAAATTTATTAATTAATTTTATAATCTAGTATATGTACTAATATTCTTCTCTTATTTATTATAGAAATGGTAATCCCCATGAAATAAAATAAATCACTAAAACCCATATTAGAGAAGAATTACATTCTCAATAGCTCAAACTACTAGTAACGTTATAGGTAACTACACATTATAATATTCCATGAAATAAAATTATATGTGACGGAAAACCATCATCCTGATGATCCTAGAAATGAGTCCAGTGAAGACTAATGTTATGTATATATGAAAAATTTAGTTCATGCAACAAATTTCCAATGATTCATGGTGTTTTCAATTTCCGATAATATATTAAAAAAACATGTGAATGTGGATGTTTATAGAATCATGTATAAACTTCATGATCACTATAAAGGGTAGGTGTGACAAGAGAGACATGTAATCTCTAATTAACTATACAAGTTTAATATTGAAGAGTCCTTACCAGTTGGTACACATGTAGTTAAGATGATTGGATACATTTAGCATTTGTACATCGTGGTATTTATGGTCATTGATGAGCTGGACATTGATCTCACATTATCATCACTTCCCAATATTTTTTTACTTATCTAATTCTTAATTATAATATGATAAATAGTAAGAATACTCTATTGGAAATCCTTACAATTATTTTCCAAGATGATAAATATATGGGGAGTGAAATTCCACCCTTTATTATGACGAGTAATAAAAGGTATAACAAGGCTTAGGATTCATTATAAGTCATGGGATCCCATGAACTATCCTTTTAATAAAATAATGATCCAAAAATAGATAAAGGAAAAGAATACAATATGTTTTTTCATGTGGCAAGTTGGACTACTAGTAGACTAACTACACCCTATTAAAGAAGCTGGCAGGAGTGTTAGGTGTGTTTGTTATCAATTTAAAACATTCTAATTTATTAAATTGTGAATTTTACAGAGAATATGGTGAAACTTTGTTTATTCCAATACTTTAACCAAGTAGATTTAAAAATATTTCTAGAGGTGAGGTGAATTTGTAGGTTTCCAATGGAATGAGACTGGATGATCTAGAAATTTGAGACTAACACCTTCCATTTCAAAATGGGATGGTATTTGTTTTAAAATACTTTTACTATGAACCTAATATTACCAAGAAGGTAATAACTTTATACTATATTGATATATATTGTTTTAATCACTTTCTTGGAAAAAATTTGTATATATTATAAAGGAAATATATGTTATGGTATAACTCATATAAATAGTGATCATTATTTATTAAAATATGAGAAATATGTATAGGAAATTGAAAATGAATCATGATCAGATAACCCATTTCATATCCAAAAATTATAATATCATCATGGTCATGTAAACAAGAATCAGTTAGCAAATCTGTATCAAGATGGTTACATACACTATTTTTAGCTAAAGACAATTGAAATATGTCATTCTTGTTTACAATGAAAAATCATTGTTCTACCATTTTAAAGGTAATATGAAAGAGCTATATAGATTCTATATTTCGTACACAGTAATGGGTGTGTACCTTTTCTTGTAGAATCTAATGGGTGGTATTCTTATATCATTAATTTTACTGATGATTTATGTAGATATGGATATGTCTACATAATGAGGAGAAAGATAGAATCATTTGTGAAATTTAAAAGTGTTAAATTATAAAGTATAGAATAAAAATAATGAAAAGATATTGAATCATCAGTCTAATCAAGGTTTTGAGTATATTAACTAATAACTCATTGATTTTTTAGTGCCGTGTAAGATTATATCCATAATCAATAATCATTATAAACCACAATGGAATTGTTTCAGTGATAGGAGGAACTGCACCTTTCTTGATTTGGTAAGGTGTAACACCCCAAGCTTCTACGATACGCTTCTCTTTGAATAATACAATAGCGTGTGTTGTACGCAACATCGAGTTCTAACACACCACAACTAATAAAACTAGCCATTATGAATAGTAATACCCCCTTTTTGAAATTTATAAATTTTATTTTTTCAAAATGGACTTAATTTTTGGATTCGGAGTATTGAAATTAGCCTAGGGTCAATTTTTGGTATTTTTCTAAAAAACATCATTTTTTGATGAATAGTGAAACCACTAAGTGGTAGTTAAAAAACTAAATTTTTCATAAAACTTAATTTTACCACTTCCGTGAGTGGAATATGAAAAATCCGAGAGACACGGTTAATATCAAGGAATAAAATTTGGTTTAATGAGATGAAAATAATTTTAGGTGAATAATAACTTTTTACTTTTATTTACCACAATTAAAAGTAAATTGGGTAATTAAGGGTAAAAATGATATTAATATTACCCTAACACATGTCCTAATTCTATTGGAAAAGTGTATCTAGACCAAAAACAACCTTAGAAATAAAATATTATCATTTAGGTCCACTTGGATTAGATTAAGACATTTATTATTATTTAATTCAGAGAAGAGTTAAAAGAGTTAAAATCAATGTTTATTTACTGAAACATTTTTAATATAGGGTTATACATAAGGTAAATTAGACTGTAAATATTCATTAGAAAGCTAAAACGATTGCCTACATAATGATATTTTATTTATAATTTTTAGACAATAAATATTATAATTTAATTATGACACAATGATGATGTAGTAATTACCATAATAGTGAAAAATTAAAATAATTGATATTATAAATACCCAAATAAATATAATTTGAGACTTTTTATGAATTATACTAATTTTCTATGTTAATATGACATGTTAGAAATGATTTAAGTAACTTTTTTCGCAGTAATTATTCTGTTATGAGTTTCAAAAAAATCAATTTTCCAAATAGTGTCAAAATTGACATTAAAGAGTTGTTAAAACAAATATTATATTATTAATTGATATTTAATTCCTAAAAATCTAAGGTTTGGTCAAGAGACTTATATCATGATAGGTGAATTATTGATGGACCACTTGGAGGTCTCTTTGAGGTATATAGTATGTTTATTAACTATATAATATAAAAATACAAAGTGATATGGTAAGTGTCAAACTAATTAACTAAGAGTTAAAACTAAATGATAAGGTTAATATAATGACCAAAACCTATCTAAATTATATTGGTTGAGTGGTTTGCGACCCATACCCACCTTAACCATTATTATTTGGATGGTTATAATAATGATTTGTAATTAATGTAAATAATAAATATAACATGATAATGATTCTGTATATATGATATACCATCCAATTAAATATTATTTTAATATCAAAAGAATGATATTGTCACTCATGCGTACGTATGGACTACCGTCTCCACAAACGCGATGAGATTCATTCCCCATTATATACATTCAAGTATAATTCTCATTTGATGATTAATAATAGTATCTAAGAACTTGATATAATTCTAGATATGAATAAGATACAACCTATCCATGACAAACACGTCTTACGTAACAAAACATATAAAAGAAAATGAGTATGTTAACACCCGAAACAACAATAATACTAAGATATTATTAACAAATCAATGTTAAAAGATCATATATGATATCATATTAATGTATATGATTCTTGTATAATTTAATAAAAATTATTTCACCATTATACAAGAGGTTAACCTACCCTCAACCAAGGAAAATTACAAGGTAAGGGTTTATTTCGCAATCTCTTCATTATCCGAGTTTGTTTATACGTAATAATCTACTGGGATTTCTTTATCATTCACATCCATGATTCTTAAAAATGTATTTCAAAAACATTTTTTTTAATATTTACTAGAATATGGGTTAAAGTCATTTATACCCTTTTTGACTTTTATAAGTGGTTTATAAAGGAATCTTTCCGTCGTTTTCCAAACGAGGTTCTTTTTAACCTTTTCGACAGAATTAAGGTAAGAATGTTTTTTAAACTTATATGGTGGTTGCGGCTATTTTCCGCCGTTATAAAATCGTCGAAGCTTCACTTACAAGCTTATAAGAATATTTTCAAAGAAAATGTTTTATTTTATAGATATATGACTCTTAAATGATTTCAAAATAGAATGATATATTTCTCTAAAAAAAGTTTTGATTTCATCTATGTCAACATCCTCTGATGGATTTTAAGATTATTTGAAGTTGATTTATTATGATACAAAACTTCTATATTGTATTGATGGTTTTGTGATATGTTTGACTGTGGATGTGTTATTTTTATACCATTAGTGGTTTATGGATGAAGTATTTACATTTAGTATGCTAGTTTTAACACGAATGTTTATGTTATGATTAAACCTTTTCATATGGGAATGCATTGGACTTAATATGTGACGGGTGGAGCCCACTATAGCTCCTCGATGCATCGGTAGGTCTCATGAGACAAACTAGTGTATTGGCACAAGTCCTTGGAAAAATATTATTTGTAGTCTTGGAACGAGGCCTTGGATATGTGGTTATGATAGTCTGGCATTAAGCATTCCATCATTATGAAAGTGGTTATTGATATTGCATGTGATTATTCGATTAGTAGAATATCCATGTGAATAAGTAAATGGAATTATTTAATTTTATTTTTATCGTACTATGTTGAAGTTCAAGTTTAAAAGGCTTTTGTTTTAGTTATACATTGCCTTAAATGTTTATTCTTATTTATGAATGTTTCTACTATATTGTTATCCTTACTGGGCATTTGATCTCACCCCTTTTCTATGTTTTATTTTTCCCAGGATGTGAAGAAGTAATTTATGAATGACATGCAGGGATATTATGAGGGGATAAGAGTATGGACTATGGAGACTATATTGTTGTAGTTTTCATTTTATGATGTAATGTAAAACTTTATGAATGTATCTAGTGTTTCCAAGGCTATTAAACTAATCGGTCTTTCGAGATTTGATCTTTCTTGTGATCATGCCAATGTTAAGTAATAATGCACAGACTCTGGGTAACTGGGGTCGGGGCGTTACAGAAGGTCCATGATGATCCATGAAATTATTCCATTATACTTTCAGGGATATAAATTATATTCTAAAAACACATTTTAAACTTTATACCAACTATGGAGATAAAGACCATATCACATTTTATAATTTAAAGAAATAAATCAGTGTTTACACATTCTCATGCATGAGATTACATGGAATTTGTTAAGGAAAACTCTTGAAAAAAACTATAACCCTAAGGTGTGAAGTGTATCTCAATATGGTATCCCAAGAAAATAAGGGGATATTATCTATAAAATCACTTTAACATAAAGGTGACAGACACATGGGAAGAAAATTTTCTCAAGAGGGAGCACATCATCAAGAAGAATATTGATAAATAGATTGACCTCTATGTTATTGATCCTCAAGAAACAAAATTTCTAGAACATGAATATATTATATATCTACCTTTGGAAGATATTTTTCTTGAAATAAAAGTACTGTGTATGAACACTAGAGAGGTTATAGAAACAAGAATATATGTTTTTATAGTCACCATATATGGTGAATCATTATTGTTTGACAATAATTATTCTATATACTAAATGAAGGTAGTAGAGAAAATATGAGATTTATTATGGAAATAATACCTAAGTAGTATGATATATTACATGTATTAGAACTATTACTCGTATCTATTCAATCCACCAGTAAATGTAATTCACAATGCATTTAAATGGATATTTAAGAGAAAATGGGAAGTGGATGTTAAAGTAAATAACTACAATAAAAATCTTGGGTCTAAAGTGTTTAACTAGAATAAATATATTTACAATGAAGAGACCTTTTATAAAGGTTCTATGTTAGTATCCATTGGAATTATACTTTCCTTACAAGTTTTCTATGTCTATGCGATTTGGAAGATGGATGTCCAAATAGGTTTCATTAATGGGATCCTTCAGGAAGAGGTATATATGGAACAACCTAAATGGGTTATTAGTCCAAGACATTTAATTTGTTTATTAAAGTTTTAAAGATCAATTTATGGTTTAAAGTAACCATAAATGTTATGATTCATTCAATTTGGTGAATCCATAATAGATTTTATTTTCATAAAGAATGAATGTGAGTATTTTTTACAAGTGATTTGGTTGGAATGTAGTTTTATTCTTATTAGTATATGATTATGGTATAATATTTATTGGAAATGGTATATCAATACTAAACTTCATAGGGTAATGGATAAAAATGTTATTCTTCATAAAGGATATAGGGGGAGTATTGTATATTTTTTGAATTAAGATCATTGGTGATAGATCAAAACACATACTTGGACTATTTCATAGTACATGTATTGAATAAATAATAATGATATTTAGTATGAGAAAATATATTTGGGGATTTGTTCCAGTGTTACATGATTTACATCTTTGTGAGAAAATGTGTTCATAGAAACAATAGGAGAGGTAGATAATGAGTAGGATCTCATACACATATATGACACAATCAATCATGTATTCTTTATTATGTACTTTTCTTGATATTGATTTCACTTTAAGTGTTATAGGTATATATCAATATGATCTAAGAGAATATAATTTGTCTATTGTTAAGATTATCCTTATGTATATGAGGTGTACTATGGAAAAGTTCCCTATATATAAAAGAGAAGAAGAACTAGTCAACTGAGGATATATTGATTCGAATTTATAAATAGATCATAATGATTTATATTCAACATCAGAATAGTTCATTTGTCTCAGTGGATTATATGTGATATGGAAGAGTTCAAAAAAAATGTTGTCCATGAATATATATTTAACTTTCAGTATATTGTAGGTTCTGATGCATCTAAATAAGAAATTTTTATTTACAAATTTCTTCCAAGAACATGATTTTTTACTTATCAGTAAATAACCGATCACATTATATTGTGATATAACTACAGCTGCAGCTCTTGCAAAGGAGACATGGTCATATCAATAGACAAAGAACATTATTCTCAAATATCACCTCTCCAAATATTTTTCTCAAATTGGGGTAGTGGTTGTGATAATACGTTCCAAATAAGAAAATGTGGTATACCCCTTGACTAAAGCCTTATATCAGCATAAGTATACACATCATTTGATAGCCAGTGGACTAAAGGTTTTTAGATGTTAGCTCTAGAACATGAGAAAGTCTATTGGAATTAGTTCCCTAGAACCAAATTCTATGTTCTTTTTGATTAATTGTATTCCTATAATTGAATATTAATAAAAGATTCTTATCAGATGATTACTTTTCTTCTATGTGACATTGTATGTAAAAACTACATAAGATTACCTATCACACTTAAATGACATAACAATTCCTCGCTATGATGAGAAATTATAAGTAAAATGACCACATTATTATATATATTTTCTATAGTATAATGTATCATTTAGTGGGACACAAATGATATAGGCTAGTAGGGGTGGATACTCATAATAATTTGAGATAAATCATCATGATGCAATACCTTGTTAATCTTCAGTGTAGTAGATTATGAGAACATAACCCACCACTAAGAAATCGACATTTATTCATGCCCTTAGATATTCTAATATATGGACATTTATACATATTCATGGACATTATGATGGATATTAATGCATATTATGAGTTTCATGAATTATTATATTGATGAAAACCATGATGACATATTCTTATAGTGAGGTGGGATAATTTTAGTGCATCATGAGTGATATTGTAATAATGAGTAATGAATGAAAGGATT